>JAHHUM010000587.1:636548-1240561 GCA_036173005.1 Crenichthys baileyi | reverse complement strand
TTAAAATTTTACCGTGTTATCATTTTAATGACCTCCAAATTCACGGATTCTAATTTTCACAGAGGCGATTTTAATCACATGTTGGTTTTTACGGCACTCAGTTTTACCATGTTCAGTATTTCACACCTTCAATTCATTTCAAGTTAATTTTTGTTACTTTGACCCCCCCATAGTTTTACCCTTTGACCTTTTTCCACATTTTATAACATAACCACAGCATCTTGAAGACCAAAGAACACATTATGCAGGTCATGGATTAAGTTATGAAGACGTTTAAAGCAGTGTTAGCTTATTGAACAATATCTCAAGGTTTTTAGGGCACACAGCAAACATGGGGAGGAGGCTTTTTCTGGTCAGATGAGACCAAAGTAGGAACTTTTCAACCTGCATACTAAATGCTATGTCAGGCAGGAAGCTCATACCTTTAACACATCTTCCCCACTGTAAAACACGGTGTTGGCAACATCATGCTCTGGGGATTCTTTTGTTTGGCAGGGAGAATCTCTGGCAGAAATGTTAACTTGCTGCTCACAGCTGACATCCACCCAGTCTGACTGATCTTGGATGGGTAAAAGGGTAAAGATGTCCATCTCTGGTTTCAGTTCCCTTACAGTCGGTGTGATGTGACCCACTTAGCAGAGGCTCTGCTTTCCCTCAGACGGACAGCCGTCTGGGAGACATGAGCATATACCACTAGTTATTTACAGGGCTGGACCATGCAAGGAAATCATGAAATTACCATTTCAATTAACCTACATTTTCCTCAGTTTGCTCTTTCTTCTCCACCATCACAATGACCCCACCTCCCTGAGCTTTAGCATCTCAATCACTAAGATCTAAATCAGGTGTTAAGGTGACGGTCCTTCCAACTGTCCGGTATTACTGGCAAGCAGAGTTTGAATGCATGGCACCTGAAATATTACAGCTAACAAAATGTCGCATCCAAGCAGTCCTTTGCACTTGGGATTTCGCAAACATTGAAACTATGACTGTTGTAGGCAGCATGTTGCACAGCTGTAGTTATTAGGTGTTGCGACATTGAAAGCAAAACACTTAATTGATGATGCAGGAGAGACACTTGGGGAGGAACTCCAGTGAAAACCTGGCAGGAGCCGAATTTATCAGCGTTTCGCATCATGACGGAGAGTTTGCGGAGTTGTTTCAGCCTAGCACCTGCTCCCTGTGCAAAGATCCTCAGCAGAGACAAGATTTGAGTTTACCAAAGACTTTCCACGTGTTGAGTCAGATGTTTGGTTAGAAATACACAATTTCAAGAATGTTTAAAAAGTCTTAATTGTTTGGGCCTTATATAGTCTTAATTACACCAAGATTTTGTGTGTTAAATTAGCTCATTAGGTTTCTTTGGCAGTGTAGAACCAAATCAGATCCTCACTGTAACTTTGCCTTCTCTTTCTTGTTTTTAGTGTCTCTACTGAAGGACCTGAAACACGCCAACATCGTCACGTTGCACGATATCGTCCACACAGACAAGTCGCTCACACTGGTGTTCGAATACCTGGTGAGGCTGCCTTCACCTCGCCAGTCGCCTTGTCCTTGACTCATACCTTCCTGTCATCATGGATGCTAAAATTTATGCATTTCCTACGTTTATTATTCATGACCTTCGCGCAGAGTCGGCCGTTGTTTACCAACTCTTGCAGTTCATGGGCTCTTCACCTCTCCGCTCTAACGGCCTCGCTCTCTTTTCTAGGACAAAGACCTTAAGCAGTACATGGACGACTGCGGGAACATCCTGAGCATGCAGAATGTTAAGGTGAGCCTTCGCAGGTGGCCTGCTGGCCCAGCTGCCTTGATGAGCTGTCAACATTTTCTGTCTGCTGGTGTTGGTCTAAGAAACGCTGTGTGTGTGCCCCCTGGTGGCAAAGTCTGGACACTAGAAGGATCAGTGAAAAATGCTAAAGATTTTAAGACTTTTCTGACTGAAGATTGTTAGAAGTAGCAGCAATTTATAACGCCCTGATGGGCCTTTTAATCAGAAGGATTTTTAGCCTATGAAATACAGCAGCAGTACATGTTTTATTAACCCCTGAAATTTGTTTCTGTAGATTTTCCTGTTCCAGATCCTGAGAGGCTTGGCCTACTGTCACAGACGGAAGGTCCTCCACAGAGACCTGAAGCCCCAGAATCTGCTCATCAATGACAGAGGAGAACTCAAACTGGCTGACTTTGGTAGGAGCCAACGCTGTACTTCCAGGTGTTATTAAACAGTTTCAGGTTAATGTGGTTCTTAAGTCTTATTCTTCTTTAGACCAGTGTTTGGGTCATCTCTTACAGACTGTGTTTTCATTGTGAAAATTTTCTGAACACCACCTGACTTTTTTTTTTAAATTAGGAATTTCATGTTCGTTGCTTCTGATTTTCTAAACGTGCTCCACACAGGCCTGGCGAGGGCCAAGTCCGTGCCCACTAAAACATACTCCAACGAGGTGGTCACGCTCTGGTATCGGCCTCCGGACGTGCTGCTGGGCTCTTCTGAATACTCCACCCAGATAGACATGTGGTGAGTGGGCCTCACTCTGCGGGGGAGATAGCAACTCTTAGATGGTCTTTATTTCCATATGTCCGCACGGACAGCCAGGTAGAACTGTAAAACGGACAGGGTTTCCTGCTGGCAGCTTAAATCTGGTGCATGTGGTCGCAGTGCAGATGTGTAAGGCCTCTCGTTTTGTTGTGGTGTGTGTTCCACCTACACCGTCTAGCAAAAGTACTCCAAACCTTTGAACCTTTTCACATTGTATTACGCTACAAGCACAAACTATATTTTCATTTACTGGCCAAGTTTCACAGTAGGAATAGCATGTTCATGGCGAGAGCCTCTTAGTGTCTGCCATGAATGTAAGCTAGAAATTAAAATTTCATCTGATCACACAGGGGTTCTTAAAGGTGCTTGAAATCACATGCTTGTTCAGGAGGATAGGTTGCTGCAAGCCAGTGTATTGATGCTATCGACTTGGTTTCCTTAGAGAACGTTTTCCCAACATTTGGTGCTCTTTTAACAAACTGAATTAAATTGAAAATGCTTGAATTTCAACTCGTCTTTTTAGGGTTTTAAAAGTGCTTTAATTTTAGATAAAGAGCGTGAAAGAGCTCCAAACTGCTCCTTAATTTGTTCTGTATTGCTATCTTGACATATGGACGGATCTTCTCAAATAAACTGTTGCACTTTTTAACCAATGAAATTGCTGTTACTCTGCAGCTCCTCCAGAGTTCCCACGGGCCTCTTGGCTGCTTCTATTAATAATGCTCTCCTCGCCTGGCAGTTTAGATGGACGGCCACATCTTAATAAGTTTGCCCCGTGTCATAATCGTTCTATGTTTTAGATGATGGATGGAGCAGTGCTCTGTGGGATGTTAAACACTCAGTATGTTGTTTTATAATCTAGCCCAGCTTTAAACCTCTCCACACCGGTATCCCCGACCCGTCTGCGGTGCTCTTTGGTATTCATGATGCTGTTTAATGTTCTCTAACAAAACCTCTGAGTCCTTCATGGAACAGCTGAGATTAAAATATGCCCAGATGGAGTCGGTAAACTAGTTAGGTGATCTCTAAAGTGGAGCTTTGAGTTAACCCGTTTATATTCTCTCTACTTTCTTCCACAGGGGTCAGTTTAAAAAAAAAAAAATCATTTTTTAGTCATGCAGACGTCATCCACATTTATTTACCTTTTAAAATCCGGTGAAAACCAATGTATAGAGAACTTGCAGAAGTGTTTAAGGATGTTGACACATAGATGGAGCTGAACTCCCTCTTCTGAAAAGAAAATAAAGGTTCTCAGTACACTGTGCGCACATTACCCCAATATTACATTCACTTCACTGGCCACCTGCTTGTTTTAGAATTGTTTTTAAAATTTTACTCTTGGTTTTTAAATGTGTGCTGGCACCTACTTGTCTTTCTGAGCTCTGAAGATCAAATGCTCTTGGAGGTTCCTGGGACTTGACTTGTGAATAGGGGAGACAGAGCTTCTCATCCACAGCTTCTAAACTCTGGAACAGTCTCCCTCTTTCTCTGAGGTCTGCCAGAACTCTTAATGAATTTAAAACACTGTTAAAATTAATCTTTTTACTCTGGCTTTTAACTCCAGAGAGCACAATCAGTAGGCCAGTCATTGCACTGTCTGTTGTCTTTTATTGTTTATTGAATTGTTTTTATTGTGTTTTTCTTGCTTGCTTCTTTAATTATGATTTTTTTTCCTCGTTTTTTATTCACCTGAGCAGCACTTTGGTAGCTTTATGATATGTTAAAGCGCTGTAAAAATGAAGTTTTATATAGAAATATCAAACCATGGATCATTTTTTGTCCAAATACCTGTTGGTCCTAACTAGACAAGATATGAAGAGGTGTAGAAAACCTTTGCAAGCAACTGTAGCTGAAATCTGATAAATAGTATCCTAAATGGTTCACCTATGCTTTAGGTCTCTGTAAGTTTTATTATTGACAGACTGCAAGCAGCCTATAAATGTCCAGCTCTGGGAACTTGATACCGAACGATGGTGAGAGTTTAACTCTTCTCCATCTGTCATCCCGTTAGGGGGGTGGGCTGCATCTTCTACGAGATGGCTGCCGGCAGGCCCCTGTTCCCCGGTTCCACAGTGGAGGACGAGCTGCACCTCATCTTCAGACTGTTAGGTCAGTGCTGCCCCCTGGTGACGGTGGTGGGAAGAAACACTCAACTTTGACATGAGCCCATGAGCCTTTAATCGCATCAACCCTGGCATGTAGCCCCCCCCCCACCCCCTCAGCTGGCACGGTGAAGCCTGACTCTGATTAAATGTTCCTACACAGGCACTCCTACAGAAGACAGCTGGCCTGGAATATCCTCCATCGACGAGTTCAGGTCCTACAAGTTCTCCAAGTACAAACCACAGCCTCTGATCAATCATGCACCCAGGTAGGACAGAGCTGTTCATACTCTGTCATCTTCTAGATGTGTGTTTATTTTTAGATGAACACTGCCGCTGATAACCTTTCCAGTAACCTAACCTCCTACTTATTTGTGGCAGTCCGCTAATCATTGGAAGTGGGAATGAGCAAGTATTTCTCGTGAGGCCCAGGTATAACATGTAGAAGTTCTGAGCTGTTAGATGTGGACACTCTTGTAACTGGGTTGTTTAGTTAGGAGCGTGTGCTCTTTGTCACTTCCTGTAAGGAAATCCTGTGGAATAGTTGACTCTGTTTGGCCGAGTTTCCTTCCTTACAGCCAACATCTGTGAGTCACCCCCACCTTACTGACCCCACTCTCTCCTCTCCTCTCTCCCCTCCTCCTTTCCATGCAGGCTGGATAACGATGGAATCGAACTGCTGACTTCTTTCCTAAAAGTGAGTCACGTTACCTGAATTGATGCAGTGTTGACGGCAGGGCGTACAACTTTGCAGTTATGTTAAGATTGCATTTTTGAAATCACGACAAGCCAAAATGTTCACATGCCATCATAAGTTGTTCTTCAAATGCCTTTAAGCCAAACCTTTGTCCCAAATTTCAGTACGAATGCAAAAAGAGGATCTCCGCTGATGAAGCAATGAGGCAGCCGTACTTCAGGACCCTGGGGCCACGCTTGCTCACGCTGCCAGACAGTGAGTAATCGCATTGTGATGCAGAAATGCAGCCAAGTAGGCACAGCTCAAAAGATATTCCAGAGAGCAGAGGGGGATCGGTTAGAGGTTTCCAACAAAGACTCAGACTTCAGGTGACCGACTCTTGTTTCATCTGCAGACATGTCCATATTTACACTGAAGGAGGTGCAGCTGCAGCGAGATCCTGGCTACCGGAGCTCCTCGCATGCCGAATCAGGTGAGAGACGGTCAGAGTAAGCTGAGGTATATTTGCAGTGTGGCCATGTGATTTTTGCTACATTATATAGTGCCTTGCAGAAATGTTCATACCGCTTGAGTTATATATATATATATTTTTAACATTTTCTCAGGTTACAACCACGAACTTCAATGTCTTTTATTTGGATTTTGAAGTAGACCAACACAGCATAGTGAACGATTGTGAAATAAAATGTTTCTTTTCATGGTGGCATTTTTTTAATTAAACAACCATCTTAATTAAGGCATTTGCATTCAGCCCTTCCATCTTTCACTGGACTTCCAGCTTTTAGAGTAAGTCTCTACCAGCTTTGCTACAAATTTCCAAATTTGATTGAATTATGGACTTTGACAGGTCCATCCTAACACAAGAATATGCTTTGATCTAAAGCATTCAGTAATGGCACCGGCTGTTTGTTTAGGGAGATTTTTCTGCTGGAAGGCCTAGTCCTTTTGCAGCCTTTAACCGGTTTTCCTTCAGGATGTCGCACCCTCTGCCTTCCCATCACCATCCCTGTCCCTGCATCCCCACAGCATGATGCTGCCACCACCCTGTTTCACCTTAGGGGTGCCGTTTTCAGGGTGATGTGCAGCGTTCCATGTAGGCCAGAAAGTTTACTTTTTGATCTCGTATTTTATCATCGAACCATACCTTAAACGTCTCCACAACTTTCTGCCGTGTTTCTTGTTTTCAGTGATGTGTTTTCTTTACTGATGCTTGCTAATGAACCTCTGAGGCCTTTACCCAGCAGCTGTTTTTATACTGAGATTAACTTGCCCACAAATCGACCCAATTTACTAATCAGGTGGTCATTTTTGCCTTGGGTCTGTCAAATACAATAAAAAGTCATTTTTATTGACATTTGCGGTTGCAATGTGGCAGAATTTGAAAATGTTTAAGGGTATGAACACTTCTGCAAGGTACTGTAACAAGATCAGCACTCAAAGCAGCAATCACCTTTAAAGAAGCTCATATTTGATGATCAACAGCATCAAAAGCTAAAGAAAAGTCCCTGATTGTCCTGGTGAAACAGAGTCCGATAAAGATTTACTCAGAGAACTGATCACGCCCATAAATCTGCTCAGAAATATTAGAAATCAAGTTGTCTTTAAACCGTAGAAGCTACCAGTAATTATGCACGTCGCCATCCTTGTTTATCCTTTCATAGCTTCTTGTACATTTGTGCAAACAGTTAAGCATCAAGAACATTTTTCCTCTTAATGCTGCCAAAGTGCTGAGATGAACAAATGGGAAAAGTTTCAAGTTGTTTCACACAGTTTCTTTAAGTTGGGATAATTTGCAGCTTGAGTAACTGAACGTGTTGCACTACAATTATCAGGCCATGAATACATTTTAAAACCTAATGCAAAGTTTGGGGGTTCAATGGGAGATTGTCAGGATGGCTGCTGGTATTTCACCCTCAAGCCATTTGGTTTGAGTTGCTCTCTGCCTTTTTGGTTAAACAAAGCAGCTGTCTTTCACACCGACCAGGCATCTGTGTGTATCAGCCAGAGGGATGTTTGCTACCTACTTTAACAGTCTCTGGTTTTGCAATAATCATCTAGAATCGTCTCCTGGGCTTCTATAGGGAATTTAGTTAAATGTAGCTCCAGAAGGAGGTCGCTCAGAGTTGTCTTGGTTCATTATTTCACAGGAGTCAACTTTCCTTAATGGCAATCGGAGCCACAGCCACTGATAATGGTTTCTAACTGTTTAGGGGTACAGAATGGTACTGACCCAGATCATTATACCAGACTTGTGTTTATTTATTTTCATACATAAAACCTGGAAAATAAAAGTGTTTTAAGTTTTCAAGAATGTATTTAAACAGAATTTGTCTAAAAAGGGGAAGATCATCCCTCCTTTCTGCCACATTGTTTAAAAGCCTTGGATGCTGGGATGCATTGGTTTAATAAAGGGGTGAAATGTGTTTGTGAAGGTGCTTTTTGTATTTTGTCTTTCACATATTTTTAGTGGCACAATAAGTACTGATGAGTAGTAAGTAAACAAAAAACACTGTAATTTCTGCTTTGATGACTTTAGAAGTATTACCATTTATTACCATGTATGTTACATTTTGACGTACTTAAAGTGCTGTGAAAAAGTATTTGTCGTCTTTCAGATTTCTTCAGTTTGTGTTGTAATCCTTGCATCTTTCAATGTCAAACAGTCCAATTTTATTACCTGACAGAGGTAACCACAGTAAGCTCATAAAGAAATGTTCAAATGATGCCTTCCTTTTATTGAAGGAACAAGCTGTCCCAACCAACCTGTGAAAAGGTTTTGCTCCCTTTGTTTAATCACTATTTAATAGTCAAGTGGCACTTTTTCTCCCCGGAAGCTTAGTTCAGTTTCATCTGGCACATCGTGGTCTGATGATTACTGCCTGACTTCAGTTCAATCAACAGCCCTGGGACCCCCGTCTGACAAAACGAAGCAGGCTAATACACACATCATGTCCTGGTCTTAAAAACAAATCAAAAACAAATGAGAATAAAAAGTCACCGACTTCTTTTAGTTTTGGAAATTACGTTTTAAGGCTTTGAGACTCCAACAAACCACATTATCCACAAATGGAGAAAACAAGAAGAGTGGTGATCCTTCACAGCGGTGGCCGGCCTGACAAGAGGACCTTGGAGGTCACAAACAACCCAGAACAACATCTAAAGTGTAAAATTATCTTTTTATAAATATCTGGGTCATGTAAGGGTGACGAAAAAGCAGAAGGAGAAGAAATCTATAGAGGTGTAAAGGCTTTTGCTTACAGCCTTGTTCATTTTAAGCAGCCATGAAGGATTGTAAATTCTATTTAAATTCAATGCTGGCATTATTCCCTCTTACTCTTGTGCTAATGTGTGGAGCACGTTTTTCATTAAATGATTTTTCACAGCTTTGTAAGTATAGAACTGGATTTCGGTAACTTTTAATGTCATCTAAGCATAGTTGCTAACAGACTATTGATCAGTAATCCCTATGTATGTGTAAAGATCAGTATACTTAAAGACTATTTTTGAAAACCCATATTGTGTATTTTGCTTTGTATATTTGCAATATTATTAAAAATCTGAATGCATTCAAACAGATTTAGTTTTCACCAGGTAGTATGGTTCTGCCCTAACTAACATTGTGTTCTGACATCTGCTGCATGGCTGCTAATGGTTTACACAGCGTTCGCTGTATGAGGATATGTTTGCATAACAGGAATCAGTTATAACTGATTATCTATCAGTTTCCTGTAGGAGTGTCCTATTCCTCAGTGGGATATTTTAACAACCACCTGAATGAAGCACCAAAGGAAAAGCTGTTTCTCCTTTTTGTTTAATTTCCATTTATTAATTCCTAGTTGCATTTGACGGTTAAAAACACTGGTTAACAATGGTTTTAAAATCCCTGACTCATTGCCCACTAACATAAAACGCAGCTACGAACTGCATTTAAAAAAAGATTGTACTTCTTGTTTACTCCGATTATTTTTATTGTCTCCAATGTGTTTAAAGCCTCGGTGTGACCACACGCCTGCAGGAAATCCAGCGTCTGGTTTTGAAAACATCTGTTTTAAATCACAGAAACCGAGTTCTAATCCTGCTTTTTCCTTTCTCTTTCCGCCAGGCAACGGAAAGAACAGAAGACAAAGCATGCTGTTTTAAAAACTCTGGACTGGACTGTTTTATTTTAATTTTGATGAGAAGGACCTCGCTGCAGACAGATCAGTTCCTAGAGATGGATGGATGTGTTGAAATGATCTTCATCACTGGGAAACCTCACCTGTCCCCAGTAAGACTCTCCCTCCCTGCCCCTCCATCCTTCTCCCAGGTTTAGTCTGAACCTGGCTCCAATAAAAGACATTTATTTACTGTACATTTATATTTATTGAGAGAAGATCTTGCTGCTAATCCAACTACTGTTTAGAATTCTAACTGGCTCAGTCACTTTAATGAACACATGCCATGTGTATAGATTTTTAACTTTGTTTTGGTCTTTTTTTAAGTTTTGAAGTGGCATATTTTTTTGTCTATTCGTTTTTTTTTGGTCGCTGTTAACACGTCCGCTCCACCTTCACAGCTCCTTGTGCGTCTGTGGCTCGCAGACAGAGCGACGTTTCTGTAGCAGCTCAGAGGAGGTCAAATGTTTTGTGTTATAAACGGTGCTGCACAAATCATGTGACCATTGAAGGTTTCCGAGGCCAGGTTTCGTATAACTGATCGCTTTCACCCCGACTGGAAGATGTTCCCCGAACGCCAGTGCAAAGCTCATGTGTTCTTCTAGGATGCAGCGGTCTCAGTCATGACCAATGAAACAAAAGCAGGGATAGAGGAATTAGTAACAAGGGCATTACTGGAAGAAATCCTCCATGTTCTACTTTATTCTGGGAGTCATGCGAGTTTCTGTTTTTTTTTTTCTGCCTCCATCTTTGTGTTGAACCAGCCTGCTCCGTTGTGTGATGAAGCACACAGCAGGTGAGCACCTAAACCAGGAAGCACTAGCTCTAGTTCTGCCTCCCCCTCAGTGATCCTGGTCTCAGTCATCGCTCATCCGCCAGTGTTACAACAGATGTTTTCTATGATGTTCTTTAACTTTATTTGTGAATAACAGATAACCGTGTGGGATTTTGTTGCAGATGCCCCTCCCATATTTGAGTTTTTTTCAGAGTAAAAGAAATTAAATTTAAAGTTTAAACAAAGATTTTGTTTTTTGTCTTTAATATCAGGTTCTGTTGGCCTAAAAAGTATTCATACCCTCTGTAATTTCCCACCTTTTGTCACCTTCAACTATCCGGCAATAGAGCAAACTGTCGCCTGAGTTTGCATCATTTGTGTTTAATATTCGTATAAATCAATTTGTTCTGCGATCTTTAGAGACTATCAGTGAACCGACAGAATCATGAAGACCAAAGAACACAGCCGACACTGATGGGTCGGGCAAGGAGAGCATTAAACAGAGAAGCAGCCAAAAGGCCCATTTTAACTCTGGAGGAGCTGCAAAGATCCACAGCTCAGATGTGAGAACCTGTCAACTGGCCTTTGTGCAACTGTGGCAAAATGCCATGAGTCCAGTTTAAAGCCATAATTGATGACCGACATGTGGATGAAGGCGCTCTGGTCAGATGAAACCAAAATTGAACTTTTTGGCCTACATGCAAAACAGAAAACGTAATGTCCTGAACACAAAGTCCCCACCATAAAACATGGCTGTGGCTGCATCATGCTGGCAAGACTTGTTGGCCTGCAAAACTACATGTGGCGAAAAACTTAATGCTGCAAATCGCTCTGAACTTAACTCTGCATACCGAAAAATGGTGCTGGCAGTATGATGCTATATGGGATACTTTTCTCCAGTAGTGGCAGGGCAACTTTTCAGGGTTGATGGGAAGATAAATGGAACTAAAATACAAGAGAATCCTGGTAGGAAACGACAAAAGACTTGAGACCGGGATGGAGGTTTCTGTAGAGACATTTCTCAAAACACATGCAGCTGTGATTGCAGCGAAAGGAGGTTCTGCACAATATTGCCTCTATGGGGAGCAGAACGCAAACGCATGCTCGACTTCTCCAATTTTTACGCGTAGGAAATGTTGCAAACCAATTTTCTTTCCAGTTCACAATTATGGACTATTTTGTTCAAAGGGATATTAATACTTTTGCAATACTTTTTAAAGAAAAAAAAAAAGAAAACTTGAGTTTTCACGCATTCAATGCCTCATTTATTTGGAAATGACATTTTTACAATACAAAACATATACAGAATGCATAACTGTAGGCCAACTCCAGTATAAAAAAGTACATAACTGTTACAAAAGGTTTTATTGATTAGAAATCTCGTCTTCATTAAAAAGATTTTGTAATAAAGCAAAAAAATAAAAGGACAATAAGGCACAGCTGGTACTATCTGGAAAGCATAGTGCATACATTACATTACCACATTAGTGAAACCAGCAGTTTCACATTGTAAAGAGAAAAAAAATGTTTGTACAAGATTAAAAAACTAAATTTCTGCAGAGAAGGAGCCTGTATAAAATGTGCTCTTCCTTTACCACGGACGTCTCTGAGACGTCGTGCTGTATGGCTTTTACCAAGTGCTTTCAACAACTGGAATCTGGAGCAACTCAAGTGCAAAAAAGGAGTGAGGTCACGTCTCTTTATCTATTTGTTTCTAAGCAGAATTTGAACATGAACTCGGCTGCAGATGACGATGATGCTCGGAGGTTGTTTCGCAGAGCCTGGATCAGGATTTGTGGGTGGCGGGGGCCAGGAGCAGGGAGGAGGGTGTTCCTTCCAGGTTTGGGAGGGGGACAGGCATGTGTCCGTTGATTAGGCTGGGGAACTGTGGAGGGAAGAGAGACGGGCCGAGAGTTAGCGGGTGGCTGCTTTCCGGTAAGGAACTGCAGCATTGTCACTGCTCTGCTTTCCTGTTCTTTTTTTTCCTTCTTTAATTTTTTATTCATTCTGCCTGTTCCGTCCTTCCTTCCTTCTCGTCTCTATAAGTCTAAGATCTACATCAGAACGAGGAGTCTGTGTTATTTGTGCAAAACGGTCTCCACTGTGGTGAATGTGTGTGTGCCCCTGCAGAGGGTAGTGTCTTAGTGTGTGTGTGTTTCATAAATGAGGAGCAGCTCTCAAACCAGTCCACCCTGTTCAGCCTGGCTCCCCTGGGCTCAAACAGGAAGTATTCACAGGATTTCCTCTCCCTCTCATGAGCTCTGAAACAGGACACCTCTGCAGGACCTGCATACAAAGTCTGAACTTGTTTCTCAACTGTTGGTTTCTGGTGCTTCGCAAATAACAAAATCGTGCTGGAGGTCATTTTTGCAAAGTGTAGACCTGCTGCAAACAATCTTTCAAAACCAAATGTTCTCAAGCTTTTGGGAGAATAAGCGTTTTGCAGAAGCACTTGTTTTTACCAGTATTTCACTTCCTCCGCTTTTTAAGACCTTCCAGTTAAACAATTTTCTGTCTACACCTTCTCTTGTTCTCTTCTGCTATTTTTGGCCCTTTATATTCCGCCATCCAACCACACCTGCATGCGGTGTGTTTCCTACCTGGAAGAGCGAACCGTGGCCCTGCAGCCGGGCGGGGCTGAGAGGGGCCACGGGACTCAGGTTGCTCCAGAAGTGGATCCCCGACAGCAGCGGACTGTGAGCCAGCAGCAAACCCGACGGAGTCTGTGAACGACAGGTCCGAGCATATAAGGGAAAACCAGGAAATAAACCCTTTTTTGAGTGAAGGAGAAACAGGGCTGGACAACGTTGCTCTGAGGGCTTTAATAATGTGAAACATGCTGAAACGGTAAATGGATGCGCTTTGGCGTCTGGAAAAACACTGAGGGAGCAGGAAGGAAGCCTGTGGCGTCTCCTCCTGAATACAGGGCTGGTGAGAGGAGAGCAGGGGGAGGGGGGCATTGATCCGTAAGACAGAAAACATATGAAATCAATTTCTACATCTATTCCCCTCCCCCACACACTTTCCCCTGTATCACCTCAGCGACGTGAGGCAGAGCTGCAGTGCAGGGACCAGGCCCTGCTCCCATTATTAATGGGATTATTGGAGCATATGGCATCACTTAGGGACCCCCGTCACCACCCCCTCTCTTCTATAGCCTGGACTTGCTGAGGATTTCGGTAAACTACTTGTTTTTCCTCTGATTCCCATAAACAGACGGCTGAGGAGAACCATTAATACCTTTTATAAACGCGAACAAGACCACGGATCTGCTGAAGACGGGTCCAAAGTAAACACGTTTGTTAGATAAAACAGACGGTCAAATATGAGCTGAAGGTAGTGGGAGTCTGGATGAACATCACTGAGGAACTTGGCAAGTCATAAGCCAACTAGTATTTGACTCATAAACAGACCTGATGCTGCTGCTCTAACCTGTAGCAAAACCTTCTCTAAGAAACATTTATCCTTTATTTTCTATGGGGGGGAAACCGACACATACTCCTTAAATCAAACCAATGTTGGTGTAGCCTTCATGTCCTCAAACAGAGGTATTTCACTTCTCAGAACCTGTGGGAACATGTTGGACTCAACCTGCTTCTGGCAGGGTGTCAGTACCTTCAGTTACCCACCAAACCCCATCAGTTGCATTTAACCTACATAGTGACTTAATAAATTATATCCAAATTACTGATAATATTTGACTTACTGTATTTTCAGAGATTCATTTTTTACCTATTTAATAACTCAACAATTACATTAAAAAAAATTAATTAAATATTAACTTTCACTGAATTAGGCGTAATTACTTTCTAAATTATATTTACTTAAATTATATTTAACTCACCTAGTAAATATAATTGAATACATTATATTTAACCAACTTAAATTACATTTAATCGACTTCATACCTTCATACGTTTTATTTAACCTACTTTATTACTTAAATTACATTTGAATTAAATAATATTTAACCTGCGTACCAGTTTGATAAATTATATTTTAATTACTTAACATTTTCATTGTTTTTAACTTCAATCAGTGGCAAAATAAATCATAATTAACTTAATTAAATACGGTTATTTTGTAAAAAGTTAAGCAAAATAAACTAAATATAAATTTGTAAACCTGTTTGTGTTTTTCTGATCTGCCATTTAACTCCAGTGTCTTTACACCTGTAGTTGACCTAACTTTAACGCCTTACTACTGCTGTACCAGAAGCTTCAAAATATTTTCTGTTGACAAGTTTTAGTTAATGACAGAAACATGTTTTCAAACCAAACCTCATGTAATACAGACGTTCCCACGAAGAAGGAGCTAGAAGTCGATAAAATAACAGAAACGTTTTGATTTTAACTGCCTAAATATGCTGGAAACAGCAGCTGGATTATTTAATTTGAAACATAACTCGATGTAATCTGGACAAATTATGGAACATCTAGACACCTTCAGGCAGGTCCAACACTGAAAAATCTGGTTTTTATTCTCATTCAATTAACATATAAAACTAAAGAAATCCAATCATATCCAATCTGTAAACACAACGAAATGTGCTATGATGCACTTTTGTCAGATAAAGGTAGATGAAAAATGCTTCGATAATAAATGGTAATAATCTACTAAATCCTTGATTTTGTGTTGAATTAGAATCTGCAGGATTTTTTTTTTCTCTTCTCTATCCTTAAGAAAATAGGAAAAGGGAAATCTGTCAAAACTGGAATAAGCAGGTCAGGCCTCAAAGAAAACCCGGAAATGGATATCAGCCAGGAAAAGTTTGATCAGTGTGTCCGATCAGAGAGGGTTGCCTTCTCGTGTTTTTGGGATGTGATTTTCTGCTTTTGACTGGCAGAAAGTGACAGAATCCAGTTTGACTTCAGGCACTGAGAGTGGGAGAGGGAAGGGTGTGGAAACATGTTGTGACAAGTTAAGAGGTGAAGGTAGTTTCAGAGCAATCACAGCATGGTTCATCGCACACACACATCAGTAAATAATCAGCCGCATCATTAAAACACCTCTCTGAATATGTTTAGTTTGACTAACAGGAAACAGGGCCTTTGGTCTGGAATAATTTCGAGGGATTCGGTTTTGGGCCACAGCACAAATGAAACGCTCTCTGATACTTACCTGTCTGTGGTTTTAATGTTATGGCTGGTTGTGTCACTTCTGTCTGGGGATTTGATCTTTATGAGGCTGGGAAACACCTTAGGAGGCTGACATAACTGACTCAGTTTTTTCCAAAGCTCTTAACCCTGTGACTCACGTCTAGAAACAAGGAAATGGTGTCACGTATTTCATGCATCGAGCTTCCTGATGGGTCTTTTTATTGACTGAAATGAGCGTCTCACCTGTGCGGTGAAGAAGGCAGGTGTGAGGGAACCGGACGGCAGCGCCGGGCTGTTGAGGGCGATTGAGCCGATGTCGCTCCCTGCCAGGAGCAGGGACGGGCTGGAGATCTCCAGAGCTTTGGGCTTTTTGCTTTTGGGTGGGAGTCCATCTCCTTGCTCACCGCTGCTGTTTGTGGAGCTACTCCTTCCACTGCTGCTGCTCCTATTTTCAGGAGGCTGCAAGGCTCGCTCCCTGTGCCCTGAGGAGAGATTGAGGGGCTGAGCGTTCTGGTCCTCCTCGTCCTCTTCCTCGGCAGACGGGCTCCAGCTTCGCCTGCGCTGGGTGTGCAGCGGGGAGGTTGGAGAGTGGGAATGTGAGGGGAGTCTGGATGCCCTGGGTGAGACGTAGGATTCCGACTTGATGGAGGGAGGGGAGATCTTCCCACTGGGGTTGGTGCCGAAGCGGATGACGGAGCGCGGCTCCTCTTGATGCTCGCGCAGGCTCCTCTGCAAGGAGCTGATGCTGAAGGACGAGTAAAGGCCTGAGTGGAGGTAATCCCTCTGGCACTGCTGTGCCCCTAAGGCTGCGAGGGTCCTCCTCTGGGCCTCCTCCTCACTATCCTCCTCTTCTTCCGTTTCTGCTTCCAGCTCCGGGACCTCGCCTTCTTGGAGAGGAAACCTTCCAGAGGCTAAGCCCATCTCCACCGCCTGCGGGTCCATCTTCAGGATCTCGGGGAAGGACACAAACTTATAGACAAACTTCTGGCCAATCACCTTTTTGATGATGTTCTGCAACACAAACGTTACAAACAATGAAGACAAAGTGAAAACAAAGCCCTGAAACTTTATTTCAGAGCATTCTGCATCAGATGAAAAAGAGGAAGCAGCAGTAGGTATTGCAAGAGGTTTTGGGCTTAAAGAGAAGAATAAAGCTTTTTTTCAAGAAACTACAACTATTTTAATTAATTTTCTGCCTCTGTTAGCTAAAAGAAACTCCTGCAGGGTCACGATTAGTCAGACTATTGCAGAGGAAGAAGTAAACAGCTCATGATTGGCTGAAATAACCTTGTCGTAGTAGTAGCGCAGGGCTCTGCTCAGCTTGTCGTAATTCATGTTGGTCTTGTTCTTGCGCAGCCCCCACAGCTTGGCCACCTCCTCCGACTTGAGGAGCTTGAACTCGCCATCCGTGGATGTCCAGCAGATCAGGTGCTTGTGACTCTGGTCGAGCAGCAGCTGCAGCAGGAACTGCCACAGAGTGATTGCGCTGTCCATACCTGCAGCGGGCGGAAGGCATGCTTTCTGGTTCAACTTTATTCCTGCCAACATGTTTCACTGCATGCAGGCTGAATCTCAGGGGGCGGAAACGGCCCGTCTGAGCGCAGCCGTCATGAATAGAACAGTGTGTGTAAAAGAATATGGTGTAATGTAGCAGCAGCAGCAGGAGAGAGAAAAAATACAAGGAGGAACAACAGCTCAAGCCAAAAATATGCTGCGGTTCAACCTGGCCCTCTCTCCACAGGAAACATGACGGGCCCAGGGTGGGTTATTCCTTTAATAGAGGAATGTGCAGCCTCCGAGCTCCTGTCTGCGTACTAGGAGCTTTCTGTCCCCAACAACCCGACCGCAGAAAAATCCAGCATGCCTTTTTGCTCTAGTTCTCACAGATAGTGGAACCAATGTGGAGTTTGTTAGCAGACAAGGAACAGAGGATCGATAGGGAAATGCTGCTTGTTTGTGTCCCAGTCAGAGAAAATATGATTAGGATTTGGATCTCAATAATGAACATAATACCTGTTAAATCAATATTGTTAGTAAGGGATTATAAATGAATATTTCCCTGGCAACAGGGCATTTAAACTGTCATATGGATAAGGTGCCTTGAATAAAATAAAGTTTGTCATGTTACAACCACAATCCTTTTAATTTATTTTATCAGGAAATAACTGACTGATGTACACAAAGTAGTGCATAATCATGTAGTGCCAAGTCTGCTTTTAGGGTATGTCTCTACCAGCTTTGCACATCTAGCGGCTGAAACTTTGACTAGGCCATTCTAACACAGAAACGTGCTTTATTATAAACTGTTCCATTGCAGCTCTGGCCTCATATTTCGAGTCGTCCTGCTGGATGGTGGACCTTTGCTCCAGTCTTTTGCAGCTGATAAGGGGTTTTCTTCCAAAGTAGCTCTGTTTTTGTCTCCATCCATCTTCGCATCAACGTTGATCAGCTCCCCTGTACCTGTTGAGGAAAACCAATCCCACAGCATGATGCTGCCACCACCATTTTTCACTGTTTGGATGGGGTTTGTGAAAGATATGCAGACCCTCAGTCTCATCTTTCGTCTCCTATTGAGACAAAATTACAAGCAGGTGGACTATTCACCAATTAAGTGTCTTCTAAAGGGAATTGGCTACGCTCCATTTTATTTTTAAAGTTTTGAAACCGGGCTTCCTTTTCACTATTATGCTGTTCTTTGTTTTGCTCTATCGCATGATATCCCCTTAAAATACACTGAAGTTTGTGGTTATAAGATGACAAAATGAGAAAAGATAATAGATTGATAAAAATATATTTCATTATCTTATCTGAGAAGCAACAAATGAGAAACATGATAAAAACTGTGAATAGAGAGCAGGATTTCGACCGTCCAAAGAGGGCTGGGGCCGGTTTCCGACACGAGCAATCCCCCAGAGTCTCCAGTCCGCCACGTAAAACTACAAACCTGTCAAAGTCAGGACTTCCTCCTATTCTACTTTCAAGGACAAATGGTGAGGTGAGGGGATCCCACAGCAGGGGGAAGTTTCCCCGATCCGGCCATACTTCCCATAACAATCCCAGAAGGAAGAGGTCAAAAGATCACAACATTGTCCTATCCTCTCAGGTCCACCCAGTGACCCGCTCTGAACCTGGACTTCACTTTGGCTGTCAGACAAAGCTTTACTTTGTCTGACAGCCAATGAGATGCCTGTAGTTAGTTGGCAGTTAGTCCAGGATGACTTGGGACCAAAGATGCAGCAGGTATAGTCCTGGTGGACTTGAATGTCACACAGTGACCTGTAATAAAACTGTTAACCAGAGCAGCTTTGAGATGTTTCTGCTCCTATTAGGAACATCGCTGCTGTGTTTTTAGGGAGGAGGCGAGGATGAGGAGTCCTGCTGCTGATGCTCGGATGAAGACGTTTCTCAGTGAGCACAAAGCCATGCAGTGTGTTGGCTGAACGGAAACTCCTAATGAGATTAGATGGTGTATGCAGACATTATTTAGCCATGACCAAATCTGCTCTCTTCCTGTTCACAAGCGGTGGAAAACTCAACAACAAGCCGTCAGAAAAGCTTCTCAGAGGGAGTGCCGTGGTTGGCCTTTCACTGATCTACTTTGCTCCACATCGGAGAGGTTTCAGTAGGTATTTATCCGCAGAGGTCTGCTTCATCATCCTGTCCCACTGACTCATTTTCAAGATGTTGCTCGGACCGGAAGGAGGCACCGTGTCCGACTCAAACCTCCACTTTAACTGTCTGAAACTCTGAAACTATTTCTAAAGAGGTTCAACATGAGGCAGAAGCTCACAGCAGCGACACTTTCCAATAAAGTTAAAAGCTCCTCTGATCCTCCACTGTACGTTGTGCCAATCTGTACAGACCCCCCGTTAGCCAACAAAGCCCCTTTTGTGCTAAAAAAACGCCCGTTCTGATTTACTTTACCTGCGATCTCCGGCTGGGTCTCTTCACTCCGCGAAACTTTACGTCGAAGCCTGTGTGATCCCTTGTTTTTCCATGCTGACTCCTAGTCTGCACGGTTGTGCTGGACTGAAATCGGATCCTGGGCTTTTTCTCTTTCTGAGCAGGAAGTTGGAGCGGGCAGACGCAGAGCCGGCTGACTTCCTCTCCCCTACGATTCCCCAGGCAGTTAGCCGTCTGTGTAAACACACTTTTCCTCCCCTCCTCGGCGGCCAGCAGTGGGCCTACTCTCTGTCGGCACACATGCTAGCGGAAACTCCTACAGTCCGTGAACTGACATCACCGGTACCGCTGTGATGCCTTCAGGGACGCCTCGTTGTCTTCAAATTTCCCCCCAAGGGGGCAAAGTCACGTGATTTAAATATAAATTATGCAAGCGACAGTCTATTAATTATCCTGAAACTAATTATTTACTTGCTTTGACCTGCTTCCCCGGATAAAATGCTAACAGATTCAAAGCTCTGAGGTGACAGATTTTTATATGGGCACAAGGCTTTCCAACCTGGGCGGCATGGCCAAGGGGGCCGCCACAAATCAAAAAACGGTTATGCCATGTTCCATTGTACATGCAGAGGTGCACGTTTGGTTAAGGTACGGTTCTCTCTTTGGAGTCCTGTTGTTTGTGACTTGAACCTAAGGTCCAAACAGTGTAGGAAGGGCATTTTCAGATGAAGCCCTGTGTCCTTAGGTGTGTCAGTACATGCTTCAATCCCTTGCAGACCCCGTGTCTTAATGCAGCCAAAGGTATGGAATGTATGACTGACACAGGTTGATGCATATGCCTCGATCTAGTAGTCAGAGTTGCCTAATTCTGACAATGTGCACACTACATATTCACATTTCCCTGTTGTGTGAGATGTACTCCAACTATCTGAATTTAATTAAACATCTGTTCGACAGCAAAAACACAAAAAGTTCATGTTTCTATGTAATTGTAAATTAATCCAGGCAATAGAGGTTAAATGCCAGGTCGAGTGTAATAATAATGACCAAACAATGCTTATAAATAATTACTAAATGTATACTCCTATGTTATTTCTCTATAAATCAGTGCAATCAAGCAGTCTTGATGCAGAGTATCATGAAAGCCCAAAACATGTCCCACACTCTCCACACCCATGTCTCTATGGTTTGACCATATTAGTTTCAGATAGCAGGTTAAAAATATGTACAATTTATCATGTGTTACTATCCCTTTTTACACTTCTGACTTATTTTACCAAGTGTTTGCTAATAAACATTCACACACCATTTAAAGGCGTGGAACAGACTAGGACAACCTAAAACGTTGGCAAAAAACATATTTTCATTTCAATTACATCTGTGGTAAAACTGCTGCTGACTCCCGTCTGTCTCCTTATTCAGTTGTTCAGGCATAGTCTTCCTTAAAATATAAATTTTTTGGAAAGAAAAGTATACACGTGTGGATTTAGTTCTGCAGAATGCAACCACTGCAAAGATAAAACTTTTGGCCACCATCTTATTGTACTTAGTGGCCTTTAGCATGTGATCAGCAGGGAGCACTGCTGAGCCTGTACAGCCTCCACAAATGAAACGGTTCCCAGCACATTTAATAAAGCTTTAAGGCCTGTTTGAGACTCTAGAGATAAGTGGTCCCAGCTGACTCCACACTGCTTGTCAAGAACAGAGCATAGAGAGAAAGGGAAGTGCTTTTTTCCCCCAGATTGGTAGTTCGGGTCGCTTTCTTACTGATTGTTGGGCTCCGTACAAAAAAACACATTTAAGATCTGACTTAACTAACTTTAACATCAAAGTTGTACTATGAAGTTAATTGTCAACCTACTGGCTGTTAATATGTGTGTGTTCATGTGGTGGAGTTGAAATATGAGGACCAATCATAATGAAGGTGCAGGAGGAAAGCTGGCCACCAAAGAGGGAGGAAAAAGCCACAGAGTGTGCAAATTAATGCGCCTATCAATACTGCAGCCTAATATTTTGCTGTCACATTTTTTTCTTGTATTAAAACAGCAGTTTTTACTTTAAAAAAAAATCTTCTTTATAGTGAATTATATAAAAGGATGAAAACCATTCAGTCCAGCAGGCAGAGAAAATGTGCTCATAAATCTGTTGATAAATGACATGATATATTTTAGAATGATCAGTCTCTGTTGTTGCTACATAAGTATCAATTTTGCGGAGATTTCTCTCTTGAGGATTTTCTAGTAAAATAAAGACATTACGGTAAAAGAAAAAAAAAACAGCTGTCTTTTTCACCTTTTTATTTTCTTATGGCACTGATTAGTTAGGAGGTAATGCATTCATGGTCATGATCTCTAATCTACAAACTAGTTTTTCATCAAAAGTACAGTGGTAACAGAGCAAAGTGAGATGTGAAACAGCTTTGTGATACTGAAAATGAACCTAGAGTTTCCCCCGATAAAGGACAATCAGGAAAAACAGGACAGGATCCAAAACTGCAAAAGAAACAATAGGTGGGGAAAAGAGAAAATCATCCAGGGTAAACCTTTCCCCCCCTTTCCAGGACTTGAAAGGGTCAAGGGGGTCAGAGAAAGAAAATACAGTTAAAGGGTGTTAAAAATTTAATGACCAAACAATGCTTATAAGTAATTACTAAATGTCTGCTACTATGTTATTTCACTATAAGTCACACTATAAGTACAATCAAGCAGTTTTTATGCATGCTCAACACTCTCAACACCCAGTGTCTCTATAGTTTGACATTGCCTCCATCCATGACTTGTACAAATCTACGGTCAGGAAAAGGCCAGCTAACATCTCTGAAGACCCCACACATCCTGCACACAAATGGTTTAGACTTTTACTTTCAGGGTGGCGCTACAGGGCACTATTGGCAAAAACCAACCGCCACAGAGACAGTTTCTTGCTCCAGGCTCTCTCTCTGATTAACACAATGAGCACCTTACAGCCACAGTAGTCAGCGATTCGGCTATGAAACAAAATAGGGATAATTTGCACTAATCTAACCTGGCTTTTAAAAAAAGTTAGGGAGTACATACTCACATACAGTTCTTTTTATCTATTATTTTATTTCTTTTAAAGTTTAAATATTTATACCTAATGTCTGTACAAAAGTGTGTGAAACCAAAGTCTGATTCCTTGATTGTGCTCACAATCTTGGCCCATTAAGTTGATTCTGCTTCATAGTACAGGGAGGAAGGAAGAGCCCTTTGTTGTGTGTTTCTGGGTAGTTCTTTGAGTTTTTTTTTCCCCGTTGGTTAATCTATTAATTTTTCACTTTGCTTTCAACCTAATTTTCCTTAATATTTGAAAATGCAGTTAGTGGGAACAGGCACAGTGGAAGTTCTGTGAGAAAACATTACTGAATACTGTGGGGTGAAGGTTGATGATGAAACTCGTGTCTGATTGCCATCTTATGATTCTGGCCATTATGGTGTTTATTAAGGAGTGACCATCTCAAGTCCAAAGTCCGACATTTCTTGCTGGTCAGTCCTCAGCTGGATCATTCTGCACTGAACAGAGATTCTTTAAAACACAGTTTGAGATTTATCAAAACCTCTACTTTATTTGTTAAATAAACAAAAAGGAGTGTTTCAATGCTTTCTTGGTATTCGTTCCACCTCAGATTGACATGATTGTGATTAGTGGAATTCATGAGCAGGTCAAACCTAGACTGAATTATTTTGTGCTCTTAAACATATTTTTAAAGAGTTTGTGTTTAGTAATACCTTCACTTTATATGTGAAAACGGGGGATTTTTGGTTTCCCTAAAAATCTTGTTGAATGGACTTCGTCTGTAGTAAAGTGGTTTGGTTGTATTCTGGGCAGCAAAAGGAGGAGTTGGCTCTGGGGGCCATTAATCTCAACTAGAGGTGTAACTGAACCACAGTCATGGCCAAAAGTTTCGAGGCTGACACCAGTCTTGTTTTTACCTACCTTTACTGCTTCTGTTTTTATAGTGACATTCCGAGATGAGTCGGGGACGACCTGCTAGCATAAATTCAGGAGTAACTGGGCAACTGATATCAGTCTGTGAAGCTGATTGAATAAGAAGAGTAGACTGGCTGCTCTGAAAGGAAGTGGTATCTAAGTCCTTATGGTTACCTCCAAGGACACACTTGCTGCCATCATTGCTTTGCATCAAAGGCAAGGTTACAGCTGCAAGTAAGAGTGCACCCAAATCAACCACCTTTGGGCTCATGAAAAACTTCAAGGACGGGGAGGGCCTAAACATGTCACGCTGTGCAATATCGACTTCATAAAATCCTAATAATACCTGTGTCTCACGGCTCGATGGAAGATGTCAGACTAAGCAAGTTGTTCCTGCAGCAAAATCACCTCAGACACATCCGACCGAGATGTCAGTCCATCGATTAGATGTACAGCTAGTTAAGGGTGTTCATGCACTTCTTAAAATCAGACGCTGAAAACAGGGAGAGAAGGAGGAGGGAAAAGAGACAGTGGTAATAGAACTCATGGCTGGGCAAAAATGGACAAGAATCAGATGGTTTTCCCAGAAAATATCTGATAACGCTTGATGTGTGTCATAGGTTGTCTTTAGTCTGAAAAAAGCTGAATCGGTAATTTGTGCGTCTGTCACACTGAATGACAACAGATCACTGATTTAAGCTCAGGACCAGAGATTCGTTTTTCACAATTGTTTCATTGCAAAAGATTATGGCAAAGACAGCTGATAATCACACAGTGTGTATCTGCCTTAATTGCATGGGTTGCCACCACTGCAAAGCTTGCTCAGGAATGGCAGCAAGCGGGAATGAGTGTTTGTAATGAAGAGGTCTTCATTACTTGGACTATTCTTATTCAAGTAATTCATAGCACTTTAAGAGCACCTTTGCACGTTATTAAAAGCACTTTATCTAGCACTTTAACAAACACTTTATTTAGCACTGCACTTTAAGCATGAATTTGCACATAAAGAATCATTTGCACTCACGTTTTAACTGTTTATTGAATATTTATTGAGTATTTTAATAATGAGCATGTAGCCTTTTGTTCCAGGCTCTGCACAGCTGCTCCTCATTAAGAAGTGCGGTAGGTGTCTGTGAAAAGAGAATTGTTATTCAGAGCAAATAAGGTCTACTGTTTTGAAACATGAGCGAATGTTTGTGTAAAATCTGTTAAACGTGTGAGTGCAGGAGAATATCACCAAATTACTCTGCCTTTACTATTATTTCTCACTGGAAATCCAGCCGCAAAGGCCACAGGTAACAGTGTTTCTGCACGCTGGACGCTGGCCTGGTGTTTACAAGGACAACAAAGTAGCTGCTCGTCAATAAGAAAAAATAAAGGAAAGACTAAATTCTACATGAAGAATCTAGGATTCGACTACAGTATTTTGTTTTCCTTATGAATCCGGAAACATCACTCCCATGATTAAATAACTGTGTCAAAACATCCTCCAGAAGCAATTTGGTGATTAGCAAACCTGTGGTGCACCCTCTCCCAAGGCAGAAATGATAACTGAGTAGCTGAGGGAGTAGCTGAGGGATCTATGACAAATATTAATCCAATCCAGAACCTGTGGTCTTTACACAAAGAGCAAGTATAAAAAATTTTGACAACCTCCAAGCACAGATAAAGCGAGAATGGCATTAAAAACCTATGAAATGTTTGAGCTTTGGTATAATATAGAACTATCTGACAAAAATATCTAACAAGATTGAAGCAGTAACATTTGTGAAAAAACAACATTTGTGTCAGTCTCAAAACGTTTGGACAAAAGTCTATATAAACCCAAAGGGCGGGGGGTCCTTTGCATTGAGTTTGCACTTTTCCCCTGTGCACGCTTTGGGTTTATCGTGGATGCTCCGGAAAAAAACATGACTTTTAGGAAATCGCCTTTTTCTAATTCCCCTTGGGAATTTTCCCTGTGTTTGTGTTTGTGTGGTGTGTGCGCGGCCTGCTTTTTTGGTTTGCCCTGTCTTTTCTCTGTGGTGCACGAAAAGGGAAACGTCAACCTGTCCAGGGACAGCTGGCACCAGCCCCCCTCGACCCTGCAAGGACAAGTGGGTACGACAGTGAATGGATATTTCAAAAAGAACTAAAGGTTTAAACGACTGAGAAAAGATTGCATCCACATTTATTAAAGCGAATAAAATATAACAATGTTAAGCAGTGACACAATGAATATTGATATAAATAATGAAAAAGGCTGGATTGCAGTGATCAGCATTTGACTTTTAAGAAATATTTGTTTGGAAAGAGTTTCACCAGCCCAATATGTTACTTGGGAAAAAAGGAGTCAAAACATTTTTTTTTTCATGAAAAATAAAATGTGTTAATGTGGTACATTCAGGGCAATCATTTTCTCAGGTTTGACAATGAAGCTCAACGTTTCAGAGAGATACTAGTCTTAAATCAGTACAGGGCAAAGGGGGTCTTTTAAAACCCCAAATTTTAAAAAAAAACCCCTCCCCTTACAAAACCCCCCCAAAATTTAACCCTTTTAAAAAAGGCCAAAAAGGGATTGTTAAAATGACACTATTTTGGTTTTTAATCACAAATGACCAAAATGGTAAAAAAAATTCATAGTTTTCTGTGCCCTTTTTGTCATTAGAAGTTTCCCCCTAAAACAAAACCGTCCCCACAAAAAAATTAACAAAACCCACCTCAAGGGATGCAATTGACTTTCTGAAAAAGATCTTGATTACTAAAGAATTTTTGGGGAAAACATGAAAAAATTTTATTTACCCGATAATGCCCCTGGCCATTATAATGCTATGGCCACTCATTGCTTGAGTGGCCATTAGTCATAATACTGTGAATGTTAAAAGAAACGTATGATTAACAAAATGCATCATTTAAAAACAACATTAATTTTCTTTAGTGCAAGATAAAATTAATTGCCATAATCACAAAAAAACTTTAAAAAATTTTTGGGCGGGGAAAAAAACCCTTTTAGTAAAAGTTTTGTTTCCCTCTTAAAGATCTGGGGAGCCCCTTTCCCCCTTTAAAGGTCTTTGTAGTGCTTTTAGGCTCAGATAAACATGGAAAACCTTTTGGTCGTTTGAGATAAAAATATCTGTGTGAACGACCTGAGGAGGTCACTGGTCTCTAAAAAAAAAGGTGTGATTCTGGCGAGGCGTGTCAGCCTCAGCCGCCTCTGATTGGTGCCCTTTGCAAGCTTTGGGGCTGAAGGGGGGAAACCCTTGGGGCGCAGACCCCCCCCCCCACGCTCATGCCCCCGGGGGAGCCCCCAAAGACGCCCCAATCCCTCGTTTCACTGTCCCCCATCCGGAGATAAAATGGTTTGGGCCCAGTGGGCTGGCCGGGGAACACCCCAAAACACCACCCAAGTGGCTCGGGGCCGGGAAAGGGCTCTGAAACCCGGTACATAAAGAAAAAAAAAAGGACAACGGTGGCTTTGGGGTTTGGGCGGGAAGGGAAAAGGGGTCATTGTCCCAAAGGTGCCGGGGGTTTGGGATTTTTGGGAAACCCGATGGAAAACCACCCATCGATAAATTTTGCTGGGAGGATAATAAATTTTTTGAGTTTGGGTTAATAAACTTAAAGCAAAATCCCAAAGATAGCAATGGTTTAGATGAAAAAAACCCCCTTTACTGTGGGGTAGACTGGGGGAAAGGCGAAATGTTTATGCAAAGATTTAATTATTTTAACAGCGTTTCCTTTTTCTAAACTGCTTCTAGCTATTGAAGGAGACACCATGTCTTCTGAGTTCATTCCATTTGGCCGGGGAGTTTCTAATTTTGTATCCAAACCCCATCCCCTTAAAGGGAATTTTTTTCAAAACAAAACGGGGGGGGGACACTAGGGGCCCATTCAATTAAATACAAGTAAAAAACAAAAAAACCTGGCCCTCTGGAAAAGTGGGGCCCAAATTTGGAGGAAATTTACCAACTAGAGAAAGGGAAACAGCAAAGCCCCCATCCAAAGAACCTCCCCGAAGTAAGTTTTGAAATTTTCTTTTGAACGTTTAAAACGATTTTCAGATTTGTTTATTGGGCCCAGGGTTTTATTGGTTGCAGTACTTTATTTTGGGATGGCAACACCCTGACTTCCCCCAAGTTTGGGTTAAAAAGGCAGGGGGAACCCCATAAGATAAAGGTAATGATCAAACCCCCGGGGTGATTTTTTTCCCCGCTGTGGTTTTCTTTGATTTAAATGGTAATGCCTCCCCCCCCACCAAATTTTTTTCAGCTGGACTTTGGGGCGGAGAAAAAAAAGTTGTTTGCAAGCACGAAAACTTTGGGAAAAACCTTGGTAAAAGGGAAAAAAAAAGGGTTTTCAACCTCAAAACATTTAAATTTAACTCCCGGGGGGAGTGTTTTCAAATAGTTTTTCCTTCAAAATTTGTTAAAACATGGATTTATCTTTTCATTCCTGCAGTCTTTCTAGGAAAATAAAGGGACAGGTTTCGGCAATTTTGCCCGAACTGTGATTCCTGTCAGCAAGCTCAAGAAAAAGGCCCAACTTTAGGGGTTTAACTTTTTGACTCGGGAAACTGCTGCAAAAGGACCCTGTTTAGGGCCCAACCTTTTCTTTTTCCACAGGGGAGCTCCAGGAAAATTTGGGGGGCGGTGGACTCAGGGGTAATAAAAAAAATTTGCTTTTAAAGTCACCGGAAAAACGACATTTCTGGGCATTCAGTACCTCAGAAAATGAAAAGGCTTTAGATTCGCTTTGTTTTTGTGGGGCCCGGGGGGAAAAAACCCCCTTTTGAGCCCGGAGAGGCCCCACGCATCCCTGTCGCACTGCGGATCAATTTTTTTAACCAAAAAGGCCACAGGGGAATTTCTTAAAAAACCCCAAGCCATGACCAGGCCTCAAGGGTTTGGGGGTTTTAAAACATGACCCCTCAGCCTCAAGCTGATATGTTATAACAGCCTCTCAATCAACTCTGATAACCTGTTTAAAGGTTCAGTGTTCCAGAGCTGGCTGTCATGTGACTAACCCTTGTCTCCATCCTACTTTTCCCCCGCAGCTTCCTGCCTCTCCTTCGTTCCAGGGGGAAGGGGAAAATTTGGGGAAAACCCGTGGGACTTGGCCCCTCTCCCCCACCTTCTTGTTTGGGGGGAGAGGGGAGGGAAAATGGGGTTTTCCCCCAAGAGGGGAAATGGGCGGGATCCCAAATAGTGGGTCCCCTTTTCCTTTATTTTCAAAACACCAGCTGGTAAAAGGAAAGGGAAAATTTAGCCTTGTTCTTGGAAAAGCAAAAGGTTGCTAGGTCCATTGGGAAAACATGTTTGCTTTTTGATGACCCCTGACTTTGCACATGTTCTTTCTCCTTTTACTCTTGGTCAGGTCCTGGAGGCCCACGGCCTAAAGCCAATATCACTAAAACCCAAAGAGGTACATTTAAAAACTATACATGTGGTATAGTATTTGTTTACCGAGTCAAAGTGATCAAAGTACACACCTTGTTCTGACAATTACAGCATCCTATCTTTTGCTTTATAAATGTATACTAAATATGGACTTCATAACGTAACTGGGACAGAAAACTATCAGATTATGAAGTCAGTCAATAAACTTTTATTTGAACTGTTCTCTTCCAGGGTGGATAGATGATGCAACAGTTTGGGCTATTGTAAAAACACTCTGTAGCTTGCTAAGGGACTGAGCAGTGGTGTTTGTATATACTTGAGCCTTTATCCATAATTCAATCCTGTGTGGATTATAGAAAATCCACAATAAATTCTAATGTGCGCACCTAATTTGTGTTTTAAAAAGTTGTTTAAAAAGTTGTATATATCATCATTCCCAAAAAGGTTTAAATAATTCATTCTAACACCTAAATTTATGTCACATTTATTCTGATGACACGTGTATGTTAGTTTATGACCAGAACACTACATTCTTTTAACAACCCCAGTCATACTGTGACTGAGTTGATGTACTTAATACCTTCTCCCCATTTTACCCGCTGTCAAATAACTTCTAAACTTACACACACAAATGAACACCTATTCCTCTGTCCTTCGCTCCCCCAGGGCCTTGCTTTGATCAATGGTACCCAGATGATCACCTCTTTAGGGGCAGAGGCAGTGGAGCGAGCCCAGGCGATCGCCCAGCAGGCAGATATCGTTGCTGCCCTCACGCTGGAGGTGCTGAAGGGAACCACTAAGGCCTTTGACAGTGGTGAGCAGCAGCAGGAGCAGATGTGAATCAATCCACAAAACTAGTTGTACTTTTTCACGTCCTACATCTGTTGTCATTACCCACAATTCATATTTGTATATTGCTGTCCTCCAATAGACATCCATTCACTGCGACCCCATCCAGGACAGACGGAAGTTGCCCTACGCTTTCGCTCACTGCTGGACTCTGATCACCATCCATCTGAGATTGCAGGTCAGCAGACCAACCCAAAGCCAAAAGCTGAATTAATGGAATGATCCCAAATTGTTATAGTTAAACACATCTAAGTTGTCACCCATAACAAGGTGTGTGAAGGTAGGACTTCTGTTTGTATCACTTTGTGTCAAACTTCAGTTCTGCCCAGATCTTATCTGTATTGTTAGAAACGATCAAACACATACAATGCTTTTGCCCATGTGGATGTATTATATTACATTTCTACTGAACCTTTAATTCAATTCAATTCAGTTTATTTATATAGCGCCAATTCACAGCACATTAGGCATTTGATTCGTGTGTGTAATGATAATGTGTATTTTCAGAGAGCCATAGGTTCTGTGATAGAGTCCAGGATGCCTACACCATGCGCTGCTGTCCCCAGGTAACTTCAGGTCAAATTTAACTTGATTAGTCAGATTATCCAAAAGTTGAAGCTTAGCATCTCTATATTTCCAAGACAATCTTACATTTTCACCTAATTTGGGAGTAAAATTATATGTAACATTTTGAACCAATCATTTGCCCAGGTATTTCCCAGTGTACAGTAACAACAAAATTTGATATAGTACTGTGTATATGTCATCATTAGCAATGAGGATAAAATAAACTATAGCTCTGAGATTTATCATGTACAGGTGCATCTCAATAAATTTGACTTTAAGTGAAAAGATAATTTACTTCAGTAATTTGAAAATTGAAACCACATAGATTGATCAGACATAGACTGATACATTGTTTCTTTTAATTTCTGTAAAATTTCATTAGCTCACAGCTGATAGAACTCAAAATTCAGTGTCTCAAAATGTAATATTACACAAGACAGACAAAAGAGTATTTTATTCAGAAATGTTATGTTCTAGCCATGTAATGGCAGTCACTGAAACCCTCCTAATGAATTAAACATCACAAAAGGTCATTGCTAAAGAAGCTGGCTGTTCACACAGGTCTGTTTCCAAGCATCTTATCAGAAAGTTTAGAGGAAGGAAAATGTTTGGTAGAAAAATGTGCACAAGCAACACCGACAACTGGGTTGAAGTAAAGGCAAATAGGTATTCAGTGTAAAGCGAGTCCTGAACCAGAGACAATGTCAGAAGGGTCTCACTTGGGCTAAGAAGGAAAAGGATTGAACTGTTGCAAAGTCCTCTTTTTAGATGAAAGTAAACTTTTCTTGTTTCAGTTGTGAATCACGGCCCAAGAGTCTGGAGCAAGAGTGGAGAAGAACATAATCCAAGTTGCTTAAGGTCAGGTGCAAAGTTTCCAGAGTCAGTGATCATTAGGGAAGTCGTGTCATCTGCAGGTGTTGGTCTACTGTGTTTGATCAGGTTCAAACTCAGTGCAGCTCTGATTCTGGAACTTTTAGAGCACTTAATGATTCCCTCTTTATGCTTTATGGAAGAGCTGATTTCATTTTCTATGACCTGGCCTGCCAAAAATACCAATATCTGGTTTAATGACCATGTTATCGCTGCACTTGATTGGCCAGCAAACTGGCCTGACCTGAACCCCACAGAGAATCTATGGGGTACTGTCAAGAGGAAGACGAGAGACACCGGATGATCTGCAGGCTGCAAATAAGCAACCTGGGCTCCGTTTACACCTCAGCAGAGCTGCAGTCTGATCACCTCCACGCTATGCTACATAGATGCACTTAGTCATGCAAAAGTAGCCCTGAGCAAGTGTTGAGTGAATACTGTACAGAACATGGCTGACATTTCTGTCTCAGGAAAGATTCAAATTTTCTGAGATGCAAATGTTTATGTTTTAAACAGTTTTAAACCATAATCTTAAAGAGGAACTTGAATAATTACTTTAATGATATCACTTTGTGTCTATTTAACATGTGAGTTTCACATTTTAAATGATAGTACTTAAATAAATTTACTTTTCAATAATACTCTAATTTATTGATCTGCACATGTGCCTCTGAGCTGCTGTAGCAACAGGAGGCAACATTTTTCCCACCCTACACTGCTCTAATTAAAAGAAAAACCTTTGACTTTGCAATAACACTCGCCATGTCATACTAATGTCATAAAATAGGTATTGTTTAGATGGCTTTTGATTAAAATAGTCCTATGTATGCAGGTCCATGGAATAGCAAATGACACAATTAAGTTTGTGCAGAACATCATCAACACAGAAATCAACAGCGCTACGGACAACCCTGTATCCTTCACTGTCACGTAAACTAAATGATAAATCCCCTCCATAAGTCTGACGCTTTTTTAAACAACTTATTCAATTTCTACAAAGGATTTTAAAACAAGTTGTTTACCTTAATGGCCATACAAGATGGTATTTGCAGAACGAGGTGAAACCATCTCAGGTGGGAATTTCCATGGAGAATATCCAGCAAAGGTTTGTGGGTAATAAAACAGCTTTATGGTCTTTGTGGATTTAATTCCACTTCTAACGCCATATTTTCTCTGAAAGGCTCTAGACTTTCTATCCATCGCTGTCCATGAGCTGGCTTCCATCAGTGAAAGGAGAATCGAGAGGTTATGTAACCCCTCGCTGAGTGAGCTGCCTGCCTTCCTTGTTAATGAGGGGGGCCTCAACTCAGGTTTCATGATTGCCCACTGTACTGCTGCTTCTTTAGGTTGGTTTGTGAGTATAACAAATGAAGATGTTACCTAAGATTAGTTATATTTGTTTATTCAATCTGAGTAAAAAAAAAAAAAGATTTAAATCTCTCTTCCTGTTAGTTTCAGAAAATAAAGTTTTATGCCATCCTTCGTCTGTGGACTCCTTGTCCACCAGCGCAGCTACAGAGGACCATGTGTCTATGGGAGGCTGGGCTGCTCGGAAAGCCTTGAGGGTTGTGGAACATGTGGAGCAAGGTGAAAGGTTCTCTCCGTTCCTAGCACAACTGGGATATTTCTGACCATTTAAACAACAGTAACAATGATGGGTAGCAACAGAAAACAGAATGCTTTAAATGCTGAATTCAGTTAATCCTAGTAGAGGAGAAAAACCAACAGAAGTGATAATAAATAAATGGCCAGACAGTCCTTTGCACAGTTCATTGAATATATTTTTATTGTTATTAATGACTATGAATTGATGGCAAAAATCAAGGATGGTTGGATGGAACCTTTAGAAACTGGGATAGGGAATATAGTCTGGAAATACAAATATTTATGATACCTATCCTGACCTGGAAAATACCTGAATCATATTCCCTACTTTTCTATACTTTTCCCAACTGTTTAGGAACCCTGTTTTAACACTGCTGATCTTGAACTTTAAAACCATTACAAGTCAGTTTTTTAGCTTCATGGAGACAAATTAGTCTAAAAATATTTGCATGTTGGTTGTTTAGTAAATGTTCAGTGAATGTAGTACAGTGCTGAATCCTTGAATCATGCCTAATTTCTTCCAAGTAGCCAGACTTCCTTTCAATCTTTCAAAGTAAGCTTAACATTTTTTTTTCCTTTCTGAAGATCTTTTTTAGTTTCTGGCTAATTTTCCACTCATTTTCAGTGCAGTACCTGCCTATATCTAGATTAATGTTTTGGTTTATAAAGCTACTTATCTGAGTCAATCAGGCATAGAAGGTCCTTAAACTCAGGGGATAAACCAGCATTGTGTTGACACCTAACAGCAAGCAGAAAACCTATTTATAATTACATCTAGTGGCACTTTTCATGTAGCTCATTTCTCTTTTTTTAATCTTAATCTATGATAAATACGTCAGAAAATATTGTCTTATTAGGGCTATTAGTTGAGAAGGTATCACACAGTAGATTACGACACATCCTGTCACAGGACCTGCTTCAAAGATGCTTGTCTTTATTGGACTTTTTTCCTGTTTCTGAAAGACATAACTCTAGGATAGATTTCATCAGCTGGACATATTTATTTTAGGCTTGCCACTTTTTTTTGTCATGATCATAGACAGAATATGGGAACCCAAACACAAAGAAAAAACTTTGAAAGGCCTTCAGAAAGCCTAATGAACTATTTATAAAGAGTATTTAAAAAGGTTACAAGGAAGTCATTTCTTTGGAAGGAAAGTATAAATAATTATGAGGTGAAATACCTCACTTACAGTTGTGCTGGAATTAATTAAAATGCGAAAAACAAGCTGCCTGAGGAGAAGCGTTCAGCAATGTTTAAAACAAATCTTGTCTGAAAGACAGTTTGTTGGTCAGTAACCCAGTAATAATCAGTGTTGCGTCTACGCAAGATTTGGTTCAGCTCAGTGCAACAATGTGTCTGTTATACAGTATTGGAAATGACATTGACCTGGCAAAAGTTGTATCAATTACTAACTAGTGTGGCATCATTTGCTGGTTGAATTCGGTCATTTTAACCCAAAAACATGTAGATAAAGATATTGTTTATTTCAGCACACTGAACAGATGATTTTTGTGATCAGTTCTTGCCATAGAGCTGCTGGCGGCCTGTCAGGGTATCGAGTTCCTCCGCCCACTACGTACCACCACCCCTCTGGAAAAGGTCTATGACCTTGTACGCACTGTTGTCAAGTAAGTCAGACAGATGTGTCCAAGGTACACAGCTTACAGTCCACATAAACTATAAACAGGATAGTTAATATTTGTCTCCTTTTTCTCATTTTCTACTTGAACTGTTAACAGGCCATGGATTAAAGACAGATTCCTGTCTCCAGACATTGAAGCTGTTCACCGTCTCCTACTCGACCAAAAGGCAAGTTCTGGAAACATTTGGATTACAAACATTTTGTCACTTTAAAACCAAAAACCTCATTGCATTTTATTGGAATTTGATGGAACAGACCAACAGTAAGAAGTGAATAATTGTGGAAAAGTGTAAGGAAAAGGACACAAAGATTTTCAAAATGTTTAAAAAAATCAACCTAAAATTTCCAGTTGAACTTTCTTAATTAGATATTTGAAATTTTATATCAGGTGTGGAACGTGGCCAAGCCTTACATTGAGAAGTATCAGACAGAATACATCCCAGAGTCTCGACCTGTTTCTCCTACCGCCTTTTCCTTGGACCCCCCAGCATCACCGAGGAAGCGTGTCCGCCATGAGTGAAACCAGGCTTCAAATCAAGTTATATTTTTCTTGCTGTTCTGCTTGGGTAATTTGCACTGACAAAAACCGCTATGAAGATGAATTATTGGTAAGACCCTGGAAGATTCCTGACATGAACGTCTAAAGAGGGTATATTTCTGTGGGAAATCATTATGTGTTGTACTTTTTAATACTTTCCCCTACAACACTGCAGTAAACCTGTTTTACTGTTGGCTATTGTTGCTAATGTAGTTTTATAGCAACTTAAGCCTTTAATGATGTGGCAGTAATACTGCTCTGATTAAATATAATTTGTTTGTGCGTAATTATTCGCTGGTAGGCTGTTCATGCACCAGTAGTTTCTGTATTTTAAATTTAATTTCTCTTGTCTTTAGATTCTACTATAATTCATTCAGATTTTCCTGTTATATTTCTTACTTTACTTCATAAAATTGTTTTAGGTTTCACTGTTTTTACTGCAATCAGAATGCCTTGGTTTATAGTTACAGTATGTCACTGTAAACATTTAATCATGTCTAGAACTAATTAAATTATATTCACTTATATACCCACGTTTACATTTGATTTGATTTTTTTTATTCAAAGACTTAATGATACCATAAACTCTAACAGGGCTCACAGGGTCTTTGGAAGAAAAATAGGCCCGTAGCATCACAAGTTCTCCACCATGCTTAACAGTGGGGATGAGGTGCTCTTCTACCAACTCTTCTTTTGTTTCATGCCAGACTTGCTTGTGCTTGTTGCATATGTTTACATCTGTGATGGTACGACATACAAGGTTTTTTTCTATTATAACTCCCAAATAACACGTTGGCATGTACGTAAATACCACCTAATGGCTAATGTGAGCAGTGAGCTTTTATGACTGTGAGTGGCAATCAAAGAGGAGGTGATAAAACTTTATGGGTTCTTGTCATGCCTTGCTATCAACAGTGGCAGTTCTTACATAAATGGTGCTCTAGGTGATCCACTCGATCTGCCGCCCCTAAATTTACACCTCCAGTAAAGCAAAGATGTGAGAAATCTAACTACTTTAAATTTCTTGGCTGGATGTAGTTAAAGGTAGCACTCATACACTCCAGCTAAAAGATAAGAAGAAGTCCCAGAATAACTTGTGCCACACCCCATGTGGGCTTGATGTGACCTGACATTTTTGTACAAATAATCATTTCTCAATGTTGGATGCTTTTCATGACTATGTGGGACTAAATTAAAGGTTGGATTATTTTTCAAAGTTTCAGAGTAGTTGAAAATTAATCTATTTTTGTGCAGTGTTTGACACTAAATGAAAAGATATTTAATTTACTGATAAATAGAAATATCTTCAACAAAGAGTTGACCTGAACTGTGTGTACTCCTAATGTGAGAGGCTATAACAAAATCTAAGGACACGAAACCTTTCAGACCTACTAGTTCAGACTGAGGGACGACTCTGCCACCTTGAGGCACTGGACAGAAAAACTGAAAATCAAGCAGCATGTCACTGATCTATGAAAGAAGCTTTGTTCAACGAATTCAAAGGTTGATCAAATAGTTTGCAAACATTAGCACACAGCCTGCGTGAATTAAGTAGAAATTATGTCAACTCTTTAATACCGGACGCTAGTTTGTTCTATTTTAAAGGGACTTTACAACAATATTATGACTACAAAGTTTATACATAATCATTAGCAAATGAAGAAATCTCTTTATAAATAAAGCAATATTTTAGTGGCAGAACACCTATTAATTTGTCTAATCAGTACGATGGATCACTGTGGAATGTATTCACAAACATTAAATGAGTTTTCACGTTGGCAGTCACATATAAAAACCATGGGTGTCTATTACTATGAGATGCCAAACAAGCTGGTCATGTTCGATGTTCCAACTTCAGATGCAGCATAAATAGCCACCAGCATCCTGGTTTATAAAATTTTCTCAAATGCATTTTACTTTTGAACCAAAAGATCGAAGTACGAGAATAACATCTTGATACCGTTGACAACATTCGTTCAGAGTGCCACTAAGGCCAGCCCAAGTACCAAAATTTGAGAAGTGTGATATAGCACCATAAGCGCCACTATTTAAAACAAAATCATTGTTGGAACAGACGGGAAAAAAAATACTGCCTCCTTCGAGCCGGATTCGAACCAGCGACCTAAGGATTTCCACTGCTGCCGCTACAGTCCTCCGCTCTACCAACTGAGCTATCGAAGGGGCGCTGTTCTCCCTTTCATGGAGTGACGTATTTTAAAGGGCCCACCGTTCATTTTTCCGTGTATTAGTGGCTCCTGTAGTTATTATCGTCCACCCTGCAGTAGTAACGAAGACGTTTGTACTAGAACTCACTTGCTAATTGTTAAAAGTCAGCAGAGGTTACCTCTAGCTTCTTCTGTGATAAAACAACGTAGAATGCATTGTTAAATGCCACACCTGTTACTTAATTACTAAACTAAATAAACATGCAGTTTGCAAACCCTCGGGTGAATTCAAGTCTGCAGTTACCTGAACCTGTTTATGTAATGGGTTATACCTGAACCTGTTTATGTAATGGGTTATTTTAATTATGTATTCGATAGAAGAAACTCAAGCAGTCTTGAAGTCTGGAAAAATGTGCTATTCATTTTTATTGCTTTCAAACTTTGTATAAGAATAGAAAAAATAGTATTAGGTTATTCTTTTTTAGTATTTATTTAGCTATCCCCTCAGATACAAGGTTTAAGAGTTGTTGTCATATGTACAGTATATTTAAACAGACCACATTTTGACCACTCGGTGGCGACATAAACATATTTTAGAAACATTTTAGTTTGGGGATTTTTTTTTTCCATTTGTAACATTTAGACAACAATCCCCTTTTAATTTAGGGTCTTATTTAGGGGTGTTTACTGTAAGTGAATGGGATATAATCATCAGAATGCTTGTAAATAGTTTCTTTTTCAAAATGATCATAATGATCATAATTATCGATTACCCTAAAGAAAATCATCATAATGAAAGAAGAAAACAAGCACATGCATGAACCTGACATCAATAACATGTTTGTGTTGAAAGTAGGAAATAAAGCCCATGACCTTCTCTCATGCTGCTGACTCTGAAAGGAAGGCAGTCCGCTACATGTTACCTTGAGAATGAAGGTCAGAACAGACACCTACATGACAAAAACATGTTTATCTGCAATTCAACACTTGTCAGAAATAAATTCTAATGCAAACTGGTACATTGGGTGTTTCATATTTAAATAAATTATTTATAGAGTTGTGTCAGTTAAAAGGAAATTTTTAATTAGCTACAAGAGGCTTTACAATTTATTTAAATGTGGCATATTAGAATCAGCTGTGTTTAAAGTAGTAAGTGCCAGATGTTTTTTTTTTTTTTTTTTTTGGACAATGTTTTGTCACTTTACTGTGAAAGAGAAATACGAAAATAAAATTATCTGAAATCCTTGCTGTTTTATGAGATATTTACAGGTATAAAACCCCAAATTCTAAATGAATTTGAACGACGACGCAGTTGTGAGCACTTGCAGCGAGTGGGTCCTGGGTTTAAATTTCTCCAGGTACTCTGGCTTGAACTCATAAAATAATAAACCCTAAATAGTACAACATAGCAAATCATCAAAAACACATACAAAAGAAACAGGGATTGTCATAGAAAAGATGTTATTTTGATGGTATGTCATAAAAATATGTTCAAAGTTTGTATTCCTTCACTGATAACACACTAAATGATCTTTCTCCTACTTGGTACATAAGTTAGACCTCAATTGTATCCACAAACATGCAAAAATACGTACTCATTTAACAACAGGATGTGTTTTGATAGGCACATAATAATCAAAGTAAGCAGTGTTTCTGCTTCCTTCAGTCTGTTCTTTCTGGATACAGACATCTTAAGTGACAATTGTCTTCCGACAGTATTGCTCAGGCAGAGTAGCTACATCGATCACTGTAAGGTGACATGTGAGGGCTCAAATGTCACACATCACATATGTATTGCAGTAGTTGGCCTTTTTTATGCATATGCATAACAACCACTGTGCCTTGCAATTTAGCATTAAGGACTCCATCTATCCATTTTGTATTCCCACTTAATCCTGTTTGGTGTAATGGGGGCAACAGTGGCTGTCCTCAAAGGAGTTGGCTATATCCAAGATTGGCCACCACAGGCCCAACACGAAGCGACATGCACACTCACACATACGGGATATTAAGAATCTCAATTGATCCTATTTTGCATGTTTTTGGACCGTACAACAGTACCAGTAGAAATGTTATGTCGGGGATCGTAAAAACCCCAGACAGAAAGGCACTGCATGGGATTTGAAGCCATGAGTGTTTTGCTGTAGAACACTAGTGCTAAACACCAGGCTGTTCTGCTTGCATTAAGTGGATTTTATTTAGAGAAATTCTGTTTATTCAAATCTTAAAAGAGAAAATTGTTTTTTTGTTCAAATCTTCAAAAAAAATACAAATAAAAAACATGGACTGAATCCACTTTAAAAAAATCACTTTGTTTTTGTTTTTGCTAAAATTTCTGGGAAATGTTCAAATAACAGATAAAGGTTTTGTGTTACATTTGAAAATTTCCTAAAATTTCAATGTAGTTTGTAAAAAAGAACTAAATGGCACAAATTATACTCTTATTATAATGATATTATATTTTACCATTCATATTCATATCTTCCATACGCCATTAGACACATTCACCTCAGCAATCTGCAGGACTTTAAGACATGTTCCTCCACAGTGATGGATGAACTGGACTGTGTCCCCCTTTGCATATATGGATTTGCAAATGTTTGAAAAACAAATAAAAACCCAGGTCATCCGATTTAAAATCAGGCTTGTGCCCAGTCCGTTGTTCCTCTTTCCCGTACAGTTGTCATGATCTGCCTGTGTTAGGTTTTGAGTGTGAGTTCCTCATCTGTTTCCTCTACTTCAGTTGCTGTTATTTACGGTGCCCGGCAGGTGTTAGTGGGTGAAAAAAAAAAACAAAGCCAGTGGAAATCTGTGCTCATGCTTTACTAAACTGAGCACTCAGTTAAGCAATCTGTGCGCCAGTGGTGATTGCTCTAAGACTGCGAGGGAAGCTCAGCTTCCCCTAAAATGTCAAAAAATAAGTGATCAAATATATACTGTTGTGTGTACATGTCAATGACTAAATATGCGCTACAACGCGCTCAACGTTTGTTCAGAATCAGCTTGTTATCACTGGTAACGACGAGGCTTTCCTCTCACTCATTCCCGCAGCTTCACAGTGCTTTAAACAGTGAGTTCAACAGCGAAGCAAAAATGCTGGGCTTTGTCCCGCCCATTGGACGCTCAGGGTCTCTGGGGGTCTATGGGGCAGGGCTGGCCTCGGCTGGCCCGGATGCTCAGCTTCTGCATGATGATTGGATGATCTGTCTCAGGGTGAATCCCTTTTTGATTGACAGCGAAACGAGCAATCAGCGATCTTGATCACCAGCTGCTCTTGATTTCCCTGATTAGCTCCCAATGTTCATTGGTCCATTCTCCACCCTACCTCAGTATTTTTAGTCTGTGTTTTTTCATTGTTCTCCACTGGTTCATCCTGTTTGCTACCTGTTCCCTTCCTTGTTAAGTTTTACCTGTAAGTTTCTGCTTTATCGCTATTATTAAACATATTACTAACCATGCAGCCCCCCTCGCTCTGCTCTGCTCTGCATGTTGGTCCTGCTCTATTTATCTAAAAAAAAGACTTGGTTTTAATTTCCTGTCAAAAACAACATAACATTTTATGGCCGATTGTGTTAACAATGTTAAACTGAAATCAGGGCGACAGCTGCTAAAGATAAACATAAAATGAGATGAGAAGAAAAAGCTCTGATGGCTAGCCTGTGGTTATGCTGCTATTTTTCTCTGGATGTGGCATGTCTGGCTTTTTGTCTAGCTTCTGCACAAGTGTAGGCAGATTACTCGCCAAGGTTCAGTGAGCTGAAGGTTCAGGGTGACAAGGCTGCATGAAATAGGAGGGAACCATCGCCTTTTACAGTCTGGAAACAAAGCTGGCTAGTAGGACCCATGTCAGACATCTTTTTGAGGCATTACATGAGGAGACCACTGCAAGACAACACTACAGAAGCAACAGAGATCATACCAAAACTATCTCATGTTAAGATTGCCTGTTACTGACAGAACTTTCCTTTCTGTAATGTAATGGCTGACCTGACATTAAAACATAATTTATTTAGAGTTTTCTACATGTATATCCTCAAAAACCTGGCCGGTTTAAGTACTTATTAATTAATTAAGTAATTAATAAAAGTACTTAGGGCTATTTCAACCAGACTCTTACGACCCCAATTCCAATGAAGTTGGGACGTAAATTAAAATTAAATTAAACTGAATGATTTGCAAATCCTGTTCATCCTATTTGCAATACACTACAAGATTTTTACTGTTCAAACTGATAAACTTTATTGTTTTTTTGCATTTCAACTCATCTGAGATGGACTGACACAAAGTGGAATCGAGTCCACATTTCAGATTGTTTTTGGTATCAGCGCAAAGTTCAAAGGCCAGCGTCTGTATGAGATTGTGTTAGTGTCCATGGCATGGATAACTTGCAGATCTGTGAAGGCACCCTGATTGCTCAAAGGCACATATAGGTTTGGGAGCAAAATCTGCTGCCATCCAAGCAACGTATTTTTCAAGATGTCCTGCTTATTTCAGCAAGACAATGTCAAGACACATTCTGGACGTGTTACAACACCGTGGCTTCGTAGTAAAAGAGTGTGAGTACTAGACTGGCCTGCCTGCAGTCCAGACCTGTCTCACACTGAAAATGTGTGGCGCATTATGAAGCACAAAATATGACAACGGAGACCCTGGACTGTTGAGATACTGACATACATTAAGGAAGAATAGGAAAGAAATGCACCTACAAAGCTTCAACCGTTATTGTCCCCAGTTCCCAAATGCTTATTGAGTGTTGTTACAAGGAAAGGTGATGTAACACAGTGGTAAACATGCCCCCATCCCGGCTTTTTTGGAACGTGTTGCAAGCATCCAATTCAAAATGAGTGAATATTTGCAAAACAACAATAAGGTCTATGGGTTTGAACATTAAATATCTTGTCTTTGTGGTTTATTCAATTGCAAATTGCTATTGAATAATTAGTTGACCAATTGCAAATTGGTTTACCAGGATTATCAAATCATTATATTTTATTTTTATTTACATTTTACACAACATCTTAACCTCATTGGAATGGGGGTTGTACTTAAGATTTCAGAACTTAAGCTTAGCCTACCAGTCTAGATGCCTAAAATTTCTTAAATATAGCTGAGGTTGAGCTCCTTGGAGACAAGTAGAATGCTAGCAATGTTGTATCACAAACTTTTAGTCCATGTATGTTTCGGGTCATTCTCAAGTTTAATCATAAGCATGGGATTAGATGTAGGGCTGCAGAGAGAATCATCAGGGCTGACCTTTCCTCTATCCAGGACTTACACAGGTCTAGGGTCAGGAAAAGGGCAGCTAAAATCTCTGCAGACCCCACACATCCTGCACACAAACTGTTTAGACCTTTACCTTCAGGTCGGAGCTACAGAGAACTGTCTGCTAAAACCAGCCACCACAGAGACAGTTTCTTCCCCCAGGCTGTTTCTCTGATGAACACTTGACAGTCAGAGCTCCAGAACAACACCATGCATACTTGGACTGATCCCACATTATATTCTGTTGTAAAGTCAATTGTGTATATATGTACAACTAAAAAGATATTTTTTATTATTGACAGCAATGTGTACCAGAGTCAAATTCCTCGTTTGTCTGTACAGAACCACCACTGTGATTTCCTGGTGGTTGTATAAGATATCCCTGTTTTAATTTTCTCCTGACCTTTTCTGTTCACATTGTTGAAGGTTTAAACCAAAGTAATTAAAATGTGGATCCATTTCTCCCTTCCTGAGATCATCCAACACTGATCTGACAAAAATAGATTTTAAAAGCAGCCAAGATCATAATTTAAAAGCAGTTTAAAACTTAGGAGTTGTCATTTAACTAAATTAAAACATAAATCAAACGGGCTTAAAATTAGCTTGAATATGTTTCTGATTATATATTTAGCTGTCTTTAAGGGTTCTTGAACAACTTTACCTGAATCTTATGAAATTGTATGCACTTGTCAATAAAAGCTGTGCAGTACTATAATTTGTGAGCTTAAGTTTGCTGACCAGATTTGATTGATTTTTAACAAAACCAAATCATCTTTTCTAATTAATTCAGGCTGTTTCCTACAGTTGTAATAGTGATAAGCCAATTCTTAGTTTTTCTTCTTAATATGGGTAAATGGAAACCATACAAGGAAAAAAACAACTAAATTGTTGGGAGTTTAGAAGAGTAAAGGAAGTTGCTTGTTTTCTGCATACCTTTCTTCCAGCCAGGGGAATACAACACAGATCACCCAAGAAAAGACATCATTCCTGAGACAGTTTTGGTTGGAATTTCTTGGAGTTTGAAGAATTTAAAAGTGGTCTGCTATGCGAGAGACAATCTGGGAAAGACTGAACTGTACCATGTAAATCTAGAAACACTTCAAGATCAAACTTGTTTCCTTTTAAGCATTGCTGTGACAAGAGTTGCAGAATCCCAGGAATGTAAAGGTCTGGATGCTCTAGGGAGAAGACTGTGAATGTTTATGACCCCCCTCATCTTGTTTTTTAGTGACGTTAGGATGGTTAATGAATCTGTTAATTTTCAGTGTGAACAGACCCAGGCTCTGTATTCAATCTGCGTATGTTTAGATTATATATACCATCTTGACAAATCGTTTGTTTCTTGACTGAGTCAGGTGATGTCACTTTGAAATGAATAAATGGGCCAGAAGGCATGCGAGCAGCTGCATGATTAATGGGTCAAGGGTTGTGCGACTCCCCAGGTCCAGGGCTGTTGTCTGTCTGAGGAGACAGACAAGCTGTGGTTAATAAATGCCAGGTAGTCCTAATGATATGTTTCAGGAATGTGGAGGCAATCTTCATGTCTCAGTTAATGTTTTATACCACCAGCAGCAGTTTTGAACCTTTCCGTGCAGCGTGTTGGTCATAGAAGAATGTGCTGTTCTATCTAATGCTGCAGATTATTTAAAAAAAAATGTTGGAAAAAAAAAGGCATGATGAAGTGCACTGCAAAGGTATACGAACCCCTTGAACTTTTCACACTCTGTCACATACAGCCACAAACTTTAACGTGTTTTATTTGGGTTTAATGTGATAGACCAACAAAAAGTAGCACATAAATGTGAAGTAGGAGGAACAATTTTTTTAAATTCCTTTCCACAAAAAAATAAAATTATAAAGTGTTGTGTGAATTTGTGTTGTCAGTTTAAAGTCTTTCACAGCCATCCAATATTTCATTTGACTCTGACCATCTCCTCTGTCCCTGGTGAATATATGCATCCCCATGCCATGATGCCGCCACCACCCTGTTTCACCGTGGAGATGGTGTGTTCAGGTTGATGTGCCGTGTTAGCATTTTACATGCTGGCCAGAAAGTTCAATTTTGCTCTCACCTGACCAGAGAACCTTGTTACTGAGCCATGAGAAGTATGGAATATTTGTTAAGAATTTCCAGGTCTGGATAATTTGGGAAAAAGTATTGAGTATGGAAAAATATTCAATTTTCCAGACTTTTTTCCTCATATCCTCTGAGCTGTGAGCTGCTGGTTTGTGTTGGTGTTTCTCTCTCTCTCCTGCAGGCCGTGACTGGCAGGCGCGAGTCATCAGCACTAATCAGGAGGAGCATAAAGAGGAGCAGCATCCTTGAGGCTGAGGTCAGACTGTTTTTGCTCACCAGCTTGACATTGCCTCTCGTTCTGGTTCAAGTTGCCTTCGCTGATCTCGCACTTTCACCTCAAGACTCCAGAAGTAATTACCTGGAATGTGCCTAAGTGTATCGGCTTGTTACCAGTGGCGGTTCCAGGCCAAATGTTCCAGGGGTTCCAAGGTGGGTCCAGCGTTTTTTCATGGGGGCACAGAAAAAAAGAATGAAGCAAAAGATGGCAAAATTTTATAGTTTATCATAATATTACTTGGAACGCCAACAAAGTGAATTGCTCCTGAATTGCTCTTCAAATTAGGCTACACTGGTGGATTGTCCTTGCACTTGCTAAAATCTAAACGGAGATGAATCTCTCCCTTACAGTCTACACAGTGGTGTGAAAAGGTTTTTGCCCTATTCGTGATTCTAATTTCTTATAAGTGTTTCAGATCATCAAACAAATAAAAATGTTAGTGAAATACAACACAAGTAAATACAAAATGCAGTTTTAAATGAAGCTTTTTATTATTAAGGGAGAAAGAAAATCAAACCTACATGACCCTTTGTGAAAAAGTGATTGCCACCCCTGTTGAAACATAACTGGTTTATCACCCCTGAGGTCACTCTCTCAAGCCACACCCAGCCTGATTACTGCAACACCTGTTCTCAATCAAGAAGTCACTTAATAGGACCTGCTTGACAGTTTGAAGTAGACCAAAAGATCCTCAAAAACTAGACATCACGCCGAGATCCAAAGAAATCCGGGAACAAATGAGAAAGAAAGTAATCAAGATCTATCCGTCTGAAAAAGGTTAGAAAGTCATTTCTAAAGCTTTTGAACTCCAGTGAATCACAGTGAGAGCCTTTATCCACAAATGGTGAAAACATGGAACAGTGGTGAACCTTCCCAAGAGCGGCAGGCCAACCAAAGTTAGGCCAAAAATGGCCTGCATGGCAGAGTTCCAAGACCATAACCACAGCTGAGCAAAAAGAACATTAGGGCTTGTATCAATTTTTCCAGACATCTTGATCCCCAAGACTTTTGGGAAAATCCTTTGTGGACTGACGAGACAAAAGTAGAACTTTTTGGAAAGTGTGTGTTCCGTCACATCTGGCGTAAAAGTAACACCGCATTTCAGAAAAATAACATCATACCAACAGTAAAATATGGCGGTGGTAGTGTGATGGTCTGGGCTGTTTTGCTGCTTCAGGACCTGGAAGAGTTGCTGTGATAAATGGAGCCATGAATTCTGCTGTCTACCAAAACACCCTGAAGGAGAATGTCCAGCCATCTGTTGGTGACCTCAAGCTGATATGAACTTGGGTTCTGCAGCAGGATAATGATCCAAAACACACCAGCTTGTCCACCTCTGAAGAACAGCAAAATGAAGACTTTAAAGTGGTCTAGTAAAAGTCCTGACCTGAATCCCTTTGATATGCTATAGCATGACCTTAAAAAGCCTGTTCATGCTCAATAAACCCTCTAATGTGGAATTGTGAATTACAACAATTCTGCAAAGATAAGTGGAATTCCTCCACAGCGCTGGAAAAATCTCACTGCAAGATATCGCAAACGCTTGATTGAAGTTGTTGCTGCTAATGGTGGTCCAACCAGTTATAAGGTTTAAGGGGCAATCACTTTTTCACACAGGATCATGTAGGTTTGGATTTATTTTCTGCCTTAATAATAAAAACCTTCATTTAAAAAATTCCAGTTTGTGTTTACTTGTGTTGTCTTTGACTAATATTACAATTGGTTTGATGAAAAAAAAAGAAATCAGGAAGGGGGCAAATACTTTTACACACAACTATATGTTCCTCTTCACTCAAGATTGACAGTCTCTGTTTATGATCTCTCAATCTCAGCTTCCTCCTCAATCAGTTCCTCTTTCTCTCTTTCATCCAGCTCCTCAGCTTCCTCATGATCTTCATCCTCGCTCTCTCTACGTTGTTCTTTGTTAACAGCGGCAAAAAAATTACATGATGTCCCTTTTTCTTTTCATGACCACTGATGACGTTCCCAGTGCTGAGAGAAAGTAATTTATGTCTAATAGGTGAAAAACTATTATACTATCTTAATATAGCTAAGGTGAAAAGTGGCACAACTTGATCTTTAATTTACGGTTAAAGTAATATTAGGAAGGAAAAAATTAAATTAGTCCTAACCCTGTAAGAACTAGATTAAACGTAAGTTAAAACAATGAAACCGGATTTCATAGCTAACAACAGTAACACGCGACTTTGCGACAAACATTGCCGTCACGAAACGAAACGAAAGCTTACCTCCGTCTCTTTACGTCTTTTTGTTTGTTGTCTTTAACAACGTGTAGTGGTGGCCTTTTTGACCCTTTCTTCCGTGCAGCTCTCTGAAGACTCCGTGTACGACTCTGCGGCGGCGTGCCAGCACACACCACATTACGAAATTATCTCTGTAGCACAGGGCCACAACAGGAGCCAGGGCCGGTTCTACAGGGGCACTTGCTCCTGTTGGCCCCTGTGTAAAACCGCCCATTATTACTGCTTCTCTCCTGTTGCCCGCTGCTGCATCTCCCTCGGGTATCTCCCGCTGACCTGACAATCCTTATTTGATAAGTGCAAAGGCTAAAGAATCAGTCTGTAGAAGTTAGTCTAGATGCAAAAAAATGCAGAATGACCAGTTTTAAAAGTGCAGAGAAAAATCTAAAAATGTGAATGTGGAAAAGTAGGACATTTTGAACTGAAAAATGTGTAAGAACCATGCAAACTGAAAGTGGGACTTCTTACAGCTTTCTTCCAACAACCATTTTTTTCAGACCATTCTTCCATAAAAGCCAGATTTTTACCACCTGAGCTGTAGATATCTGCAGCTCCCCCACAGTCAAGATGGGCCTCTTGGCTGCTGTTCTGATTAATGTTTTTAGCTGGCTTGTCAGTTACCAACTACGAAGATGTCCACGCCTTTGCTGTTTTACAGCTGTGCAAAACTCTTTCCGTTCTCAGATGATAGGATAAACAGTGTTCAGTGAGATGCTCAAAGCTTTGGACATTGTTTTATAACCTAACCCTTCATTAACTTCACCACATCTTTCTACCTGACCTCTCCGCTGTGTTCCTTGGTCTTCATGATGCTGGTTGTTCAGTAATGTTCTCTTACAAACCTCTGAAGCCCTCACAGAGCAGCTGCATTTATACTGAGATTAAATTACAAACAGGTGAAATTTCCGTACTAATGTGGGAACTTCAGAAGACAGTTGGCTGAACTGCATTTAATTTAGGCGTTTTCGCTTTAAAGGAGTTAAATACTACGGTACGGAGCCCCCAAGGTACATGGGGGATATTTTTTTCTCCTGCGTCCCCACGGAATACTTTTGCGTTCGCTCGCAAAAGTTGTTAATCACCTTGAGAAAGCTGTGCATTTTGGAACAGCTGCACAGAGGACAAACTCCTCACAAAACAAACAGCACTGATATGGCATTGATATGGTTTTTGTCATATCAGGTTAACTCACAGTCAACAATGCGATTAAATGCTTAGGATAAGAAGAACCGTTCAAATCACTATAAAAACAAAAGAGGCATGCAAAAAAGTACACATTATGCTGCATTAATTAGCAAATAAAGTGTCACAGATGTGGTTTCGTGCAGTATTATTGTCCAGAGTTCAGCAGTTTGACAGCATGTGGATAATAACTGTCTTTACGTCTGATTGAAGATCATTTTATTTAAGGCCGATTTCAAAATAAAACTCAATAAATCTCAAAAAAGGGTATACCTCAAAGTATTGCGAGATAACGCAAAGACTATTGCGTGAGAACGCAAAAAGTATAGCGTGGGAACTCAAAAGTTTTGCTACCGAACGCAAATTGCGTGGGAACACAAAAGAAAAAAAATTCCCCCATGTCCCCTCGCGGGCTCCGTAGAATGCACATAAATGCTACAAGTAAGGTCAGTTATTTTCTATACTGTTTCTTCCATAGTGGGTCGCGGGGAAGCTGGCGCCTATCAGCCTATGGACGAGAGGCGGGGCACACGCTGGACAGGTCGCCAGTCCATCGCAGGGCAACACACTTACAACCAATCACACACTCACACACCTAAGGCCAATTTAGAGAGACCAATTAACCTAACAGGTTAATTGTCTTTGGACTGTGGGAGGAACCTGGAGTACCCGGTGAGAACCCACGCATGCACAGGGAGAACATGCAAACTCCATGCAGAAAGACCCCCGGCTGGGAATCAAACCCAGGACCTTTTTGCTGCAAGGCACCAGTGCTACCAACCACGCCACCGTGCAGCCCTGTCCTACAAGTTGTAGATTTTTTTTTGTGTGAAAAAGCTTTAAAACAGTGTATGATTTCTCGTTCCCTTCATAATTATGCAGGACTCTGTGTTGGTCTATCACCTAAAATACACATAAAAAGTGCATTGAAGTGTTTGTAACGTGACAGAAGGTTTAAAAAGTTCAAGCTGTATGAATAATTTTGAGAGGCATGTCATTTGTTTTAAGTTCTGCTATAGTTATCATTTGAAGTCCTATCATAAGAGGCATGGTAAGAGTGGAGAGGTCTGAGGAGGGTGGAGCTAATGTCCTTAAGTGCCCAATGTCAATGAAACTTTCCACTGAGTATCCTGAAGTGCGTGAGATCCTGGAATGACGCGAGGATAAGGACCGCGGAGCTCTAAAACAACATCTTCCCACAGATAGATGTGAGCTCATTGCGGCAAATATTTAGAAAAAAAAATCTTTAAACCAGGAAGAGGCATGTAGTTAATGAGTGGATTCCCTAAACCGAGCCTTTAAATGCTCTGCAGCGGATTGTTTCACAGTTTGTGGAAGTTACAGCTCCTGCAGGATGAAATTGGGGACCTTCTTAGTTTTTATTTGGATGTTCGCATCTTCCTCTCTGTCAGCCGGTGAGCTTTGATCAAACGTTTTTAGCCAAAATATGATGATTGTTTTTATTATATTGTGTAAAATCAAGCTACTGCTCCATCACTAAGTGTTTTTCCTTTCTCCCAGCAGAACTATCTAAAGTGAAGGATCCAGGTCCACAGAGCCGCTGCTTTGACCGAGCCTGCAACCCCCGCATCGGTAACCTGGCTCTGGGTAGAGTGCTCAACACGCAGTCCGTCTGTGGCTCCAACTCTTCGGAGCGCTTTTGCGTCTTTACGCAGACTGCCAGGCCCCGCAGCAAGCAGTCCTGCTCTGCAGCTAAATGCACCCGCTGCAACGCTGCCAAGCCCGGTCAGGCTCACCCTCCTTCGGCCATGAGTGACTCCTCTTTCCGTTACCCAGACACATGGTGGCAGTCAGCTGAGGGGGTGGAGGAGGAGAAGCTCCAGCTGAATCTGGAGACGAAGTTTCTCTTTACTCATCTGATCATGGTGTTCCGGTCCCCCCGCCCGGCTGCCATGGTGCTGGAGCGCTCCCAAGACTTTGGACGCACATGGAGGACCATTAGATATTTTGCCCACGACTGTGAGAAGATGTTTGGCCTCGCAGAGGGTTTACCTGTCGGGGAAGGCGGGGCAACCTGCACCTCCAAATACTCAGGAGCTTTCCCCTGCACCAGAGGAGAGGTGAGGGTCCCCAGAGCAATACACAACAATAATGAGCCAAAAAAGAACAAAAAGATATTAATCACAGGACATAATAAAATACAACCAAAATATTATATTCATAGTTGACTTTGTGGAACACTAAGCAGAGAAAACAAGTAGGCAAAATATTCCCTGGGATTTCTGGACTAATTATTAGAATTTGTTCCAGTTGTAAATGAAGGTTTGTTTCTAAGAGAAATGTGTTCATACAGAGAGACAGGAGAGTTAGAAAAATGTGAAGTTACACAACACTTTCTGAAAGTTGTACTGTGTTAAACAACCTCACAAAGTAGAAAACCTCATGTTAGTGGGGTATTCTTTTCTAAAGATGTAAGAGATTTTCCAGCCATGAATCAAAACATTTTTGACCGAAATCTAAAACGAGTGCATTATATTTATGTTTAACTGCAAGTCTTCGGAGGTACTGTATGTCACTTTCAACTTTGACCATCTAGAAACTTGAATTTTGGCCGGTTTGGCTTTGCAAGCCCAGTCAGATAGGATGGATTGCATTTGTGAATATAAATGTTCTATTCTTCCCGTAGAATTTCTGTTGGATGTCCGTCTGGACTTTCTACCATGAACCTATCAACCTCCTAACTCCTTCTCTGAGTAATGCTCACCCTCCCCAACCTGTCAGTTTTTCAGTTGTTTTCTCCTTTTTGTTGGTGTACCACATAAAATCCCGTTAAGGTCCATTGAGGTTTTGGTGACTGATGTGACAACATTTTAAAAAATCAAAATCAGTTTTAAGAAATTTAGAAAGTAAAAGGTATTAAGTTGAATATATACAGTGAAAATAAGAGGAATGGGAGAGATCTTAAGGATGCATCAGTTTCATGATAAAAATAAAAATATATTTCAGGGATCAGAGTTTCCACTTGAAAACATCCTGTCATCCTGCCCCAGCAACAGCACACAGCATCTGCTGCTTTCCTTTACTCTCCATTTATTGGCAGAATGTGGATTTTGTGTCCTTTCAGATGGGCTGTGCCTTTTAAACTCTCCTACTGCTTGGACATGCACATCTATGAAGTCAGGGTTCACTTTTACTTTTATAGAAAATGGTAGAAAATGGACATGCAGACCCCTCACAGGGGGTCTGAGTGATAAAACTGTCTGATTCACAAGCCGGACACAGATTGCTGCAGATGGACCAGTCTGATTAATATTTGTTTTGTTCCAAAGAACCTCAGAGCTTATGGTAGGGTTTTGGTTCAGTACGTTAATTATTACCCAGCTGATTTCATAATGGGGGTCAGGTCATAACAAGTATGATTTTTGCTAGCTTTATTATGTTTGCCCTGCAGCATTTTTGCACATAAGATTAAAGATAAACCCAAAGTTAAATTTTGATTTGTAAATTCAAAAACATGTATTTACTCAAGCTTCTTTCACCGACAGTCAAAATTTTCTTGATATGCCCAGACATCATTAATATTATGAGTAGATTAGTCACTAAGCCTTTTTGTGTCACAGACCCATTAGGATCCAGTTAAAATCTTTTCTAATGTGCAGCTTTAGATGATATTTGATGGACCTTTACTTACATCTGATGTGGGCCCAATTCTACTCCTGTTTCCTTGTGTTGATCATCGGAAAGTATCTTCTCTAACCCAGCTTAAATCCCTGATCTTATTGTGTATCAAAAACATAAAATAACGCAATCTGCGGGTGCATCTCAGTTATTTAGAATATCCTCAAAGCTCATTTATTTCAGTAATTCAGTTCAAATAGTAAAAACAAAGACATATATAGATGCATTGTTCTAAGACTACAGCTTAGAGCTAATAAAAATCCAAAATTCAGTCCATCCATCATCCATACCCAATTGTCCATGCAGGGTTGCAGGTGAGCTGGTACCTGTCTCTAGCAGTCATTGGGAAAGAGACGGGGTTCACCCTGGACAGGTTGCCAGGACATCATAGGCAACACAGGGACAAACACCCAGGTACACTCCCACTCATACTTAAGAGCAATTTAGACACACCAATTAAAAGTCATGTCTTTAGACTGTGGGAGAAAGCCGGAGTACCCAGAGAAAACCCACGCATGCACAGGGAGAACGTGCAAACTCCATACAGAAAGATCCCAGGCTGGGATTCAAACCCAGAACCTTCTTGCTGGAATGCAACAGTGCTACCAACTTCACATCTGTGCAGCCCATAGAGTTCAGTTTGTAAAAGACCAATTAAAATGATTTTCATACAGAAATGTGGACCTCCTGAAAGTATACAGTATATGCACTCAGTACTGGGTCAGGGCTCCTTGTTCATGTATTTCTGCACAAGTGCAGCATAGCATAGAGGTGATGAGCCTGTGGTTTTGCTGAGGTGTTCATGAAGCCCATGTTGCTTTAAGAACAGCCTCCACATAGATTTACTATGGGGTTTATGCCAGGCCAGTTTGCTGGACAGTCAAGCACAGTGATACCATGATCATTAAACCAGGTATTGGTACTTTAGGCAGTGTGAACAGGTGATGCTGGTTTCATTTTTCTGAAAAAGTAAAGATGAAGTGCTCTGAAGTATCCTGCTAGGCAGCTCGGCTGCACTGACCTTGGTCTTGTGACAACAGGGTGAACCAACAACAACAGATGACATTACTCTGCCAATTATCACTGACTGTGGAAACGTCTCACTGTAAGCAACTTGGATTTTCTGCCTCTCTGCTCTTCCTTCAGACTGTGGTACCTTGATTTCTATATAAAGTAAAAAAAAAAAGCTTCTTCTGAGATAAAAGACCACTGAGCAACAGTCCAGTCTTCCTATCCTAAGTAAGACCCTTCTGGCCTTGTCTCTGGCTCATCAGGGCCTTAACACAAGGAATGTGACAGTTGTAGCCCATGTCCTGGGTACATACTGTATGTGTGTGGTGATTCCTGAAGCTCTGACTGCAGCCACAGTCTATGCTTTGGGAACCTTCCCCAAATGCTTGAATGAGCTCTCATTCACAATCCTTTTACTATGTTGCTTGTGAATATTTTCCTACCACACATTTTCCTTCCACTGAACCTTCCCTTAATGAGGTTGGATCCAGCACACTGGACAGCAAGCTTCTTTAGCAATGGATTTTTGTGACTCTGAGAAAGAACATTCTGTGTTTTAAGTAGCTGTAAGTCATAATCATCAAAATATGTAGAAATAAGACTGTTTCATGAATCTTTATAATAAATGAGTTCCACTTTTTTAATTGAATGACTGAAATGAATTAACTTTTCAAGAATATTCTAGTTTATGACATGCAGGTGTATGTTTTTATTGGAGATAGTTAAGTTTTCCTATATTAGAAGCTATTAGAGGGGCAGGAAATCAAAACCAGACTGATGTTTTTTATTTGACAGACCAAGAAAAGAGACACAAATTCGGTTTTTGTCGCACTGATTTAAAGTTTCTTAAAGCATTTTGTAAGAATTCATAATTTCATCTGGTCATGTCGCTTAATCTACAGGTAATCTATCGAGCCCTGTCACCTTGGCACTCTGTGGATCCGTACGGACTGGTTGCTCAGAACCAGCTCACTATCACCAACCTAAGAGTCCGTCTTTTGCAGAGACAGCAGTGCCCGTGCCAGGCCCAAGGTCCTGTAGCTGCTGTTCTCCCAATGGACCACTACGCTATCTACGATTTCGTTGTCAAAGGCAGCTGCCTTTGTAACGGACATGCTGACCACTGCGTGCCAGCCAGGGGCTATCAACCGGGCCCAGAGACAGCGAGTAGCATGGTGAGTTTAGATTTAATGAACACTGACTCTGCTCTAGTGCCACTTTGTATGTGCAGCCTGAGCTGAGAGGTGAATTAAGACTTAATGTCAAGCCACTGTTTTACCTACCATTACAGGGATTTAACGATGTGGAAACCTCAATTATAGTATTGAGCCTAAGACTTTAACAGCCTATAATCTCAGGTATTTTATTCTCTGCAGTGTAACAAGAGAATAAAAATACTGGTTTATTGCCAACAAGCCTGAAGGGGTTTAGACATGTTCGTTACTGCAGAAGGAGGGTGGGTGTTCTAAAATCTAATGCAAGGATTTCTGAAGTAGGCACGCATGTAATCTGACTCCTGCAGTTGTCATCAACCACAAACTATTTTCTCTCTTTGTGTTCAACTGGCAGGTCCATGGCAAGTGTGTTTGCAGACATAACACAGCCGGAGACCACTGCGAGCGCTGTGCTCCTCTCTACAATGACCTGCCATGGCAGGCAGCCAATGGCATCATGGGTACACCACATGAATGCCAGAGTGAGTGATGGGGCAAGAAAGTCAAAAGCAGATTGGGAGCCACTGTATGTTGACATGTCCTGAAAATAAATTAGGCATCATAAATCACATGCAACCCTTCAGACATTAATGCATCATGTGCATTGCATTGCAAACATGCTTATGCCCCCTGAGTTTGTTAACATTTTGTTATGCCGCAGCGATAAACTTCAATGTGTTTTATTTGGATTTACTGTTGAAGACCAACGCAAAGCAGTGCGCAGTTGTGAAGTGGACGGAAAATGTTTAAGTTATCTCAAAAATAAAATCTTAAAAATGTGGTGTGCAATTGTATTTAGCTTCCCTTAATAAATATTTGGACAACTATCTTTTTCCTGCAATTACAAGGAATAACTACTGCAATTAAAGTCTTTTGGGATGTTTTTCTACTGGCTGTACACAAACTTCTGCTAATTTCTTTTGGTAAATTAGCCCCTTAAAGATCTCCAGCAGATTTTCAATTAGATTTATGTCTGGACTTTGACTAGGCCATTCTTACACATGCCTTTACTGACACTATTCTAGGCAGTGTATTTAGGGTCATTTTGGTGCTGGAAGGTAAACCTTTGACCCAGTCTCAAGTCTGTCAAAGCCAGGTTTTCGTCCAAGATTCCCCTGTATTTAGCTCCATCCAGCTTCCTATAAACTCTGACAAGATACTCTGTCTCTGCTGAAGAAAAATCATTACCACAGCATGATGTTGACACCCCCGTCTTTAAATCTATTAAATGTAGAATGCAAGTGTAACGGTCATGCCAGGAGCTGCCACTTCAGCCGAGGACTGTGGCTATCTGCGGGACGGCGGAGAGGAGGTGTGTGTGACAACTGTCTCCACAACACAGAGGGGCGTCAGTGTCAAAACTGTAAGAAGGGCTTCTACAGAGACCCGAGTCATCCAAAATCTGCACCAGACTCCTGCAAACGTAAGAGCATTTAATATTTTAATATTTATTCTAAGTGTTCCTTCTTTTGTCCTCACACCATAAATGGATGCCAGCAGAAAAGTTTAATTAAGAGGAGCGGCTTTGAATACATCTCATTTCCCTGTTGAGCTCCAGATTAAAGCAGGCTGATCTCTCTGATAAGAGCATTTGCATCCGTCGCTTCGTTATCAGTAACGAGACAGGATGACCCCATCCTTATCTTATGCTGTAATATCCGTTATCTTTCCTGAAATAACTGCATCACTGTTTTGGAATGTGACTGTAATGTCCAACAACAGAGGAATTTCCATCTTAGCACATTTTTCCGATTCTTACACTCACCGCCCCTCCGAAGGAATGCGGCTGCATTTTTTGTTAGGAACAAACATGCCATTTTTGGAAAATAAGTTGTCACAAATTTGGAAGATAGAAACACAATTGCAACAAGCATATGAGCATTCCATTAATACTTGTTTTTGTTGCATCCATTGAAAACACGTTCATTTTTCTTTCAGCTTGTTGCTAAATAAAATGCGGTTCTTTTTAATGTAGTGTTATGTGGAGTGCAAGTGAGCAATCAGTATCATACCTGCAACAGTCAGAATAATCCCAGTTTGGAGAATCAAGGAGAAATTCTCATTCCGTATTCAAGCTAAACGCATCTCAGGGCAGGGTCCATACAACTATTACTATCCACAATATCAAACAACTGAAACTCAAAACGTTTCAGCATTCTAAGTATTTGCTGTAGATAGTTTCATCACTTTCCCCATAATATTAATATACTATCATTTCTCCACTTAACAATAATGAAGTTATCATGCTAATCACTGGTCGTTCTTGCATGAATGCTACCCTAGCCAAAAAAAAACAAGCACTTTTTACTATGTAACTTATCATAAATATTACAAACTAAAAATAAATCAGTCTGTTTGATTCTTACCTTACCTGGAAGTTTTTCTCATTTTAAGCTATGGATGATGTAATGCATCCTACAGCCTGTTGAAAGTAAAAACCCTTAAAACAGCCCTTTTGATTTAGTGATTGGAAACTTAAGATCAGACACCAACTTCAGTGTCATTAACCAGCGACTGTGCACAGGCATATTTTCTTACATTGCTTACACTGTCCATATTACCGGAGGGTTCTCTACAGCCTGAACATTCAATCTAAGCGAAAGAAAAACAGCTAAGGCTCCCACAGAGTCGGGGGTACCATGCGGCTCCTGTCCGTAGACGAGATTCCGTAGTGGAGTTTACCAATTTCCTACATTTCTTGCGACAGATTCCTACATTTCCCACACTTTCTGCCATGGCGTCATCGGACAAGGAAGAATAGCTAATTTGCATTGTAGCTTTGTGAAAACAAAAAAAGAGAAGGTGGTATATAAGGCCATTAAACCAGACCAGGGACAAAGAGGGGGAATACAATACGCTGGTGAAGGACATGAAGACGTTGGACAGCTAGAAACACTTTGAATACTCCTGAAGGGATGGTAGCAAGTTTGATGAGCTAGTTGGGCACCTAGCCCCCATTTCTTCTCCACCTTTTCACCCGTCAGTGCGTTGCAGAGAGTGACAGTGACACTGCACGTCCTCGCAACTGGTTGCTCAGGGTAGTGTGCTGCTGCCAGATACAGATACCTGGACACATCAAATATTTAAGAGTGGGGCACGGCAGTGGTGCAGGGGTGAAACGCAAGACCCATATCCACAGGTTTCAGCCCTTGACAAAGCCGTCGCAGGTTCGACTCCCAGCACACGTGACCTTTGCTGCATGTCTTCCCCCTCTCTCCACCCGTTTCCTGCCTGCTTACTGTCGCAAAAATTGAGAAAAACAAAGCCCACTAATGCTGCAAAAAAAACATTAAAAAAAGTCACACTTGATGTGTCCAGGATATAACTGAAAAATATGCTCTGTTAAATGTCTCTCAATCATTATCAGCTTGGTGTCACATATAAAACAGTTCGATGTGAAGACTTTTTCCAGCCGAAAGGTTTATTGTGTGACACAGAGTGCGCTGTTTAAAAAAAAAAATTATACAAAAATAGTAATAGTAATGTTGGCTTTACTTTCATAATTTACTATCATAGTGTAAACACATGTAAAGTTTTCTTACAAACAGTCATGGATTTATTGTTACTGCGTTAATTGTTTTTGAGTAAGATCGAGGGAGCAGTGAGTCAAAGCTAAGCTAGAACCCAGGACTGCATCGAAAACACTGCAGGTCTCAGCATTTTAGAAAAACAAACATCATGCAGACAATCAAACATTGTGGGGGTTTTCTGATGGCCTGGGAGTAATTTGCCATCTGGCCATCAGCTTGTGTCCTCTTGGGTTATGCAGCAGGGCAATGATCCAAAATGTACTAGCAAGTGTCACCTCTAAATGGCTTAAAAAAACAAAAAGGTTTTGGAGTGGCCTAGTCAAAGTCTGGGAATAAATCTGATGGAGATACTTTGGGATGAACTTAAATAGGCCATTCAAGCTCTTATACCCTCCAATGTGACTAAAATTAAACTATTCTGTAAAGGAGAATGGGCTAAAATTCCTCCACAGGGATGTGAAAACTAATGACCAGTTACTGCCAAGGCTGGGACAAGCAGTTGTTAGGTTCAGGGGCAATTATGTCATGGTTTCACAACAATATCAACAATTACTTTTTTACTTTCAGACAAGTTGGTTTGATTAGCTTGTTTTCCTTTAAAAAGTCATCGTGCATGTGGTATTAACTCAGATTATCTTTAAGATTAAAATTAGTTTGATCTAAAACCGTTATAGGTGGCAAAAAAGCAAAAACAGAAGAAGTCTAAAAGGGGGAGAAATACTTTTTCATGGGTTGGAACACAGATGGACTGGTAAACTAAGAGCTTTGCCTTTCTGCTGAGCTCTTACCACAACAGCCTGGAGCAGCACCCTCTTTGCTGTCAATATATCCATCTCCTGCTCCATCCTACCATCACTTGTGAACAAGACATCAAGAAACTTATCTCCTCTGCTCGAGGCAAAGCCTCCCCTATGAGAATTTATCCCTGTTTGTTCCGTCTGCTGCAGCTAAGACAATGAGCTGTCCTCTCAGTGTTCATATGGCTTTGGGATCTCACTGTATATGTTTTGTTTGCTTGCACCTCGTTAAGTTTAGCTGTACTTTGAATGATGCAATGCTGATAGTATTCCAAATCCCTGTAGCTCTGTGCCAGAGATGCAGACGTTACAGAGATATTAACATGCACTTCTCTTGTTCTTTCACCTGTCTGCTTCACAGCGTGCTCCTGCCACCCTGTTGGCTCTGTTCCCTCAGGTGGTGACACCTTGTGCAACCCTAGCAGCGGGGAATGCGCTTGTAAGCCTGGTGTGGAAGGCCCCCACTGTGACAAGTGCATAATGGGATACTGGGGGTTTCATGAATATGGCTGCCATCCATGTGACTGCGTAGGGGACTGTGACCCCTACACGGGTGACTGCATATCTGGGTAATAGCAAAATGTGTTTGTATTCATTAGCATAAATGAATCAACATAAAGCAATGCATGGTGTGAAGTTAGACATTTTTTCTGTATTAACACTGAGTTGTGTTCTGTCTTTGACTGATTTACCTCTGCTGTACAGCTTAGATGTGGAGTTCCTCTATGCAGCTGCTGGAAACCCAGGAAACAGCAGCAATAATAGTGAGGCAGCAGTCCTAAGAGTAGAGGAGCTTTTCTCTGCACTGCACCACTCTGGTGAGGAAATAGGCAGATAAAACTGCACTTGTGTCTATCCAGAAATCTGTTGAAGAAAGTATCACTTAATAGTTATCATATTGGTTATGTGATTTTGTGTTGCAGAGAAATGTGAATGTATTGAAGGTACCCTGGGCAGCCTTAAATGGTTCTGTGTAGCTAAGTTTGACTATGGTAAGCAGAAATCTTTGATTATTCAGAACTATGTACGACAGTCATTATACAGAGGGCAGGTAACCATGTTATCCAGACTTAATTACAAACATGACGTCTTAAACCTCAGCAGTGTTGATATTATTAAATTTAATGCACATAGATAAAATACAGTAAAGTCTTTGGGTGCCTAATCTGTTTCATTTATTTTCATATCTTTTGAATTCAAATGCTCAGTTAAAATTCTGCAGATAAAGAGCAGAAAGTGCCAGAAAGAGTCTTTGTAGCTACACCTCATTAAAAATAGAAAGAACTTAAGCGAGACTATGTCAGATTGTTTTGTTGCTGCTTATTGATAATTCAGAAAAGTATGGAGGGAGCACTTTATGCTGATATATGCTGAGAAACTTTATGCTGACAAACACCACCTGCAGTTGCTTGTCAGCATAAAGTTACTCACATAGGAATATTAGTTGTTTTAGCGTGGTTTTTACTTTTTATGTGTGCCAAAAGTCTGATGACATCCAGTGAAACTATGTAGCATTTCATCAGTGATAAGTAGCAGCAGCAGCTATTTGTATGCCAACTGAAAAAGAAACCGAAAAAGATGTCACAACCGAAATACTGTCAGAATTTTTGCTTTTTCTGGACTGCAAATGTTTGTCACAAGCAGTCATTCGCCCCTATGGTCGATTAGAGACAGACTGGGTTTGCCACACAGTTCTCCTAAATTCCTGGATAGAAAGTTTGTTAGCTCTTTTGGCAGCTGCTCCCTCACAAAATGTCTCCCAACTGTTTCTTTTCTGTATTTCATGATTTTGGACGAGAAACAAGCAAATGGCTATTGTAAGTTAAATGCCCAAACACAAATTGAAAAGGAAAAGTTGTAAAAGCAATGACGCATGCTCTTTAAAATAGGGCAACAAACTGCACCGCCAAGCTAAAGTTGGTAGATAAGACATACAAGCCATGCAATGTGTTGGAAAATTGTTTTGTTTTAATCAAAATGGCTAACCAAGCCTGACTTTCACCTTCTTTGTTTAGGCTTAATTTGGACATGACGCATAGGCTAAAATAAACACATTTCATACTTCTTTTTTTGCCAAAGAACCACAGGAACTGACCTGAAGTAGCTGTAAAACAGCATTTTGAAGCAATACACTAAAGATTATGACTCTTAGATACCCCATCTCTATTCATAATGCAGGTTATAAAAAGCACATCATTTAATAATCATTGTCTAAACCAAAAGACGTAAAAAGAGACGATCCAGATGTTGTGTGCTATATCACTGTATGAATGAAATTAGTGTTATTTTTTTTTGTTAATTATTTTTCAGATGTACTGTTTGTGTTGCAGTTCTGGTGGTGAAAGTGATGTCTGCTCATGATAAAGGCTCTCATGCCGAGGTGGAGGTAAAGCTTAAAAAGGTTCTATATCAGAACCCTCAGATGAAGATCCAGCAGGAAAGTGTCACACTTTATCCCGAATCCTGGACCGTCCGAGGCTGTACCTGTCCCATCCTCAATCCAGGTAAACCGAATTCATTTCCAAAGAAAACTTGGAACAGACTAGTTTTAGAAGGAAAACCATGGTGCGGGGCCGGTGGTGTAGGGGTTAAGCGCACGACCATATACAGAGGCAACAGTCCTCGAAGCGGCTGTCCCGGGTTCGAGTCCCGGACCCCGTGACATTTACTGAATGTCTAACCCTCTTTCCTGTCTACCTACTGTCAAAAATAAAGGCCATTAGTGCTGAAAAAATATCTTTAAAAAAGTAAAATCATCCAGTAAGAATTTCTGATAACATTCATCCAAGGCTGTAGTATTGTCTACGGTAAAGATCTGTAGTTTACGCCCACCCAGCATCGTCATAAATCTCATAATAATTTAGGCCTGTTATTGATTTATTTCAACATTTTTTCCAAGGTGAAATGATGCAACAAACAACTTTAATGAATCTAAAAAAAACAAGAATTGAGAACACAGGTCGGAATTTACTGGGAATTTTTTTCCAATTCACAGAGGTTCATAATTATACATACCGGCTCAAATATACACATACACTACCAAAAGCATTTGCTTAAATGTCCTTTTCTAATCAAATCATAAACCTTTTGTGACAATCAGTCATTCCGGGAATATTGGACCATCCATTTTATCAGTACCTGCAGAACGTATTTGTTAAACTGGATGGTTTTTTGGCACAGATACACCTTTTAGCAACAGTTCACACTTTTTCAACAGAGATATGGTCAAGGCTGCTCTGTAAGCTTCCAAAACAAGGTTTGACATGTGTTTGAAAATTGCAACGGCCACTTGTGTCCAAGTCTCAACCATCTGACCCAAAGTTGTTAGCCTCATTTAAAGGAAAATTTGTTGTAATTTTAAAGAAGAACCCAAGTACATAGAAAGCTCAAGCTTATCATGATCTAGTGCCAGGTTTAATCACCAAGTACTGATATGGTGGCAACCAAGAAAAAAAATCTAAACCCTAATGCTTGATAGAAATTTCCAGGTGCTCACATAAACAAGTCTAATTCCTTCCAGAGAAAGGTTTTATAGTCAAATGACGTAAATATTAGGCTATTTAGCCACCATAATAGAAAGAAAATTTGAGAAGTCAAGCGATGGCTTTCAAACCTAAGAGCACTGAGTAAACTGCCAAGCATGGTGGTGGTAGCAATCATGCTGCCACATTTTACAAAGTGAAAGGAATAGTGTCCTTAATTGTAACTGAAAGCCTCAAAATAACATTCTTGTTCATAATACATATGTAAACTTCTGACCGCAAAGGAACTTCTTTCTTTCAATGATGAGTTTTCTCTACAGGTGTGGATTTCCATCATTTTCTTACCAGAAAAACTAATAGTTTCTGCCATTTTTGTCCTCCTCTCCTCTCCAGGGTATGAGTATGTAGTGGCTGGTCATAAAAACTGGAAAACTGGCCGACTCATGGTGAACACCAGGAGCTTTGTTAAGCCATGGAAGTCGAGCCTGGGACCCAAACTCCTCCACATTATCAGAAAGGACTGTGGGCGCAGGTAAAAGGCTGCCAAGAACCACAAAGGATGGAGATGGTGGATCATCGTCTGTATGACTAATACCTGTAAGACTGAACGCTGATGTCTATAAGACAGAAAAACTACCAAAGACTTGGGAATTAATCTGAGATAAAAACTTCTATACAGGGAGAACTAATGTTTTACATTTAGTGTTTTCTGATCTTTTTTCCAGGTTGTTTTTATCTACTCACAGAGTTATGTTATGTTTTCTTGCCAAAGTTTCAAAAAGTGTTTATGGTCCTGCTTCGATTATTTTATTGAAAAGTACTTGAACATTTTCAAGGTCACAGTCTGAATAATTCCTTTGATCTCGGATAATAATAAATTAAGACAACTTTAATGTATGTGTGTGACTCCTTGGTAGAAAAACCTTTCTGCTCCACTCTGCTTTGCAATATGCTAATTTAGCCTTTTATGTAAACACAGAGTTTACAGTCAATCAGACTAATTATCAGGTTGCTTTCTGTCATCTGGAAAAGCCACTTCCATCTGAGGAGCTTTCTCCTGAGGCGTTCTTGTATTGGATCATAAACCCATGTTTGTGTTTATGGGCGTGCTCTCAACATGTGTCTTTTTCTGACTGGGCTTCAGAAGTAAACACAACATATTTGGACATTTTCGTAGGAGGCCCAGTTAAGAATAGACCTGATGTTCTGTCTCCAAGGAAAGCAACAAACAGCCTGAATAGACTTCCTCTGAAATCACAGCAATGTCATTAACCCAAACATGTCAACTAAATTAAAAAATACTTTTCTTTTTTCCCATGATTCGAGCCCTAAATTATGGAAAGACCTCCTGTTACATATCAGACTGCCCTGTTCATTAGCTGCTTTTAAATCTTCACTCTAAACCAAGTTTGTTTTTATTTCTATTTGTTTCTTTTTTAGCTCTTATTTGTGTTGTTCTTACAATATTTATGAGTGTTTGCTGGTTTGATTGTTTTGCACAGTACAGCACTTTGCTCCCTTTGAGTTATTTTTTTAAAGGCTATATAAATAAAATTTGGTTGGATACTGAATATATGCATTTACTTCAGATGAAGCCATGTATGATTTCTTCCCTCCTTTGGTTATAAGAGAGTAAAACATTTCCAGATGATCTAGACTTCTAATGTAAACAGTAAATGTTTAGTTTAGCTGAAAGTACATCTGAGAAATTATTTAATTTTGTTCAAGATGCAGCTTCTGTTGTGTTGTGTGACACTGTTAATAAAATTGGAAATACTTTCATCTACAGTTACATACATGTTTTAGTAATAATAAAAAAACCTGACTTTATAATTTATCAAATGCATTTATCAAAATGTTTGTTGTATTTGGACAATTGCACAGTAAACACATAAACGCATGAAAAAAAAATTCCGTTTCCTTTTGAAAGTTAAATATTTATTTGTCTATTTAAAAAAAATACTTAAACTTTTAAAGTCTTGATGAGAATTTTTATCAGTGTATTTACAAGAAAAGTGATATATGATGAATTTAAATAATATTTTTTTATTATTTAATTGTGTATTTGATGTATTATTGGCACATTTATCCAATATTTCTGTATTTTTTTATGCCTATTACAGTTTTAGTAACTTTAGTCACTTATAAATATTTATTTGAAAAAATATTTATGGATCTTGATTCTGTTGCAGTTGTATTAAATATATACTGAAACTTTTAATCTGAGTATGCTATGTTTAATACCAGATTTCTGATAATCAGACATTGGTGAACCTTTAAACTTCTGCATAAATCTGACCAGAAGCAGCCCCAAATACTACAAAATGTAAAGAGCACATAATTAGAGCAAAACTGTTTAAATGATTCTATACATATGTCATAAATGTTTATGAAGCTGAGCTTTCAGCATGTGGTGTGAATCTACTTCTAAGGCCAATGCTCCAGATTTTACTTACAATTTCAGCACATTACTTCATATATAAGATACTTACTGTAGGTTCTTCCATATCAAAGTTTTGTCAGAACTTTTAATGACTTACAAACATAATCTCATTTAGTTGCTATTTTTGAAACCCAACTAGTGTATTCTTGCTACATATTCCTCCATCTCTTCAGGTCCAGTAACTTGATTTACATCTTAGATATTTTTATCCCCTGCTGATTTTCTTAGTTTGCTGACTTACAGTCTTTCAGTTATATGGTATTTTCATTTTAATAGAGAAACAGATCAATATAAACCAACATTTAAAAATAAAAGTTTGAAATTAATGTACACAACATTGAATAAGTATTTTATTCCCCTCCTCTACATCCTTTGGGTTTCTTGGCTGTCTCTAGGCAACTCAAAGCTTCGGCTCGCTCCACACATGTTGCAGATTGGTTAAACGACTCCAGAGCCCTAATTACATTCTTCTCAGCGGTAAATCTGGAGTCATTGTACAGCTAGCGCTCCAACCCATTACCCGTCTTCCGTGTCCTGGCTGGAGAAAGAAGGTTCTCCTCTTAAGATTTCACAGAACATGGCCTTTTCCATAGAGTCCTACAGTGAAGTTGGCCTGCGCTCTCAGCAGAAAAACATCCCCAAATAATTATGGTACTACCTCCGTGCTTGACCATAGAGAAGGTGTTCTGTCCCTTTTCGTCCCGATGTTCCCTAATGGTGTTCAAGGTGACTGTGGTCTGTTTCAGAACATGTAGCTGAAGGCGGATTGTTCAACTTTCACGTGATCATCCTCGTCCCCTGAGACACATTGCATAGGGCCTTAGAACAAAGGCGATTGGCAGTCATTTTATATTTCTTTCATTTTCAAAAAGCTCACTGTCAAGGGTTTATTAATGTTCACAAACCATAATATGGATGCAGTCGCCAACTCCAGATTTATAATAATTTATTTGTTTAAAAAATTGCATCAAAAGAAAACAAAGCAGCAGAATATTGGAATACAAATATTTTATAGCAGTTCATTTTTCCCCAAGAGGTTCTAACAAGGCAATAAAGCTGAATGTGTTTTCTGGACAGCTGCTCTATCTAAATCTAGTGTTTTTTGTTGAATAAATGAATTTAGCATATTTTCTAAAAGCAGCACTTTTAACTAAGCCTGCAATGGTACATTCATTATAGAGGTGCCCTTTTTCTGCTGGCTTGATTCCTTTAAATAAAACAAAAATACTAGTAGGCTGTTATCATGATACAAGGCTTTTGTTTTGCTACAATAATTACAGTGTTCCAAAAGTATTCATACCACTCAAACATTTTCACATTACCACCACTGACTTCAATGTATTTATTAGGATTTTATGTCGTAAACCAACACAAAGTATTACATTATCGTGAAGCTAAAGGAAAATTCTTGAAAACAAGGTTTTCAAGATTTTTCACAAATAAAATCTAAAAATTGTGGCATGTATTTATATTCAGCTCTCTTTACCCTGAAACCCCAAAATAAAATCCTGTGCAAACATTTGCTTTCAGAAGTCCCTTAACTGCTGAATAGAGTCCAGCAATGTGTGAATCTCAGCATAAATCCAGCTGTTGTGTGCAGGCCTCAGAGGTTTGTTAGAAAACATTAGTGAACAAACAACATGAAGACCAAGAAACACAGCAAAACATATCAGCTGTGCTGTTCAATCCATCATCTGAAAATGGAAAGAGTATGGTAAAACCTCAAACCTCCAAGACATGGCTGTCCACCTAAACTCACGGACCGGGGCAGAGAGAGAATTAATGGGCTGCACATAATCCGTAAGAACCAGTTAATATGTTTGTTTACTCCTGGGAAGTTCTCATAGGGCCACTGCAGCATGCACTTTTTCTGCTCCATGGAAACGTTTGACCAATCACACAACATTTGTTCAACACTGTATGAGAAAAAAACATTGTGGCCAACTGATGTCTAACTGAGGTCTCAAGAACAAGCTGTGAGATCTCGCAGCGTATGTAAAGCCCTTCGATTAGAGAAGCAGGCAAGAGCTCTGGAGGAGCTGCGGAAATACACAGCTGAAATTCACAGATGAGACCAAACTGTAAACACCGCACATTGCCCCAATCACACCATCCCTACAGTAAAATATGGTAGCGGCAGCATCGTGCAGTGGTAAAGCTTTTCTTCAGCAGGGACAGGAAGGCTGGTCAAAGCTAATGTGATGGATGGAGATGAATCTTGGATGAAAACCTGCTGGAGATCAAAACAAATCCCCTGTGTTAGAATGGCCCACTAAAAGTCCAGATCTAAATTCAATTAAGAACCTGTCTCAAGGTTTGGAATTGCACATTCACAGACATCAGTCATCCAAACTGACCAAACTTGAGCTAATTTGAAACGAAAAATGGGTACAAATCATGTGTAAAGCTGGTTGAGACATACCTTAAAAGACATGCAGCTGTGATTGCAGCAAAAGGTGGTTCTACAAATTACTGATTTAAAATGCTTGCCACAATTTTCAGATTGTCATTTGTTTTAAAACTTTTGTATGTGTCCATCATTTAAAAAAAACCAAAAACAAATCATTTTCCTTCTACTCCACAATTATGCATTCTGTGGTTGTAAGTGACAAAATTCGAACAAGCTCAAGAGCTATGAATACTTTCGCAAGGCACTGTACCTAAAGGGATTCAAGCAATGTAAAGTTAGGTCAGAGAGATATTCCATAACTGCTGTCAGTCCGAAGACGTCTGCTGTTGCTCAGCTGTCATGCTCCTGCAATTTCACCTGAGGGTCTTAGCTGCATGCCTAATAGTCGTCTCCTCGGCTCACTACCTCCTTGTAGGTGGGCCTCAGGAGGATGGTGTGCTCGTACTGGGCGGTGTAGCTGCCCTTGATGTCGCATAGAGGCGGGTAAGGGTCTATGATGCCGAGGTCACACAGGTTCTTCAGCGCCATCAGGTACTTGCTCTCACCCAGGCGGTCCAGCCAGCGGCGGCAGAAGGCCAGCGTGCCAAAGTTCTCGTTTATCACGTTCAGCAGGTGTTTAGCCCTTGGTAGTCTGTAACACAAGTTTGAAATTGTTGTACTGTCAAACACACAGATAAAATACTTTAAATCAGCCTTTGCGTGCCAGTGAGGAGGTTAAAAATGAAGATTAAACCTTATTGGCACATGTCCAACATTGAAGTTTTTCATGTAGTGAGAGCACTCCATGTCATCGTGGACTGCACCTCTTCCAGTGCTGCCAAACGTCTCGATGGCATAAGCTTCACCTTCCTGAAAGGCAGCAAAAGAGGCACTCATTACCCTGCTGGCATAACATGAAGAATTGCCATGAAAACTTAAAAAGGGCAGGAACGAGAGGACACAGACACTGCAGAAACAGGGTGAATGACAGAGTAAATTTGACAGAAACATCCAGTTTTCAGCTGCTGATTTATTTATGAAAGGTGTAATAAGGACAGCAGGGACCCTCGACTTTGATTGGCTACGATTGGCCTCTATCATCCTGGGGTTGTTGCCGGAGTCCCCGTGGTATTAGCTGATAACACTGCGCCGCCCTCTGTCGCTGCACCGATAATCAGTCAAAGTGCTCTCAGCCCCGCGGCACGCCCAGCTGCTACTCCACTCTCTGATCACAAAAGCAGGGGTAATAGCTCTGTTACGCCGACACACTTCAGCTAAAAATACAATGCGCAAAAGGTGCCACATCAGCATCCCTCCCTTGCCCCTGTTCCTTCCCTCCTGCAGCCTTCAGGTAAAAAGCTCGACGCAGCAACTTGCCAATTAAAAACGCTCGCTTCTGTCCAGATGCAGCTGTGTTAGACAAAGCCGAGATCTTTGTCTGGTAGTACTTGGTATGTTTGTTAACTTCGGATTTTATGTGACAGACCAACACAAAGTCGTACAGAGTGAAGGGGGTGGGGCGTGGATTTTTTTTGTAAGATAATCTGAAACCCATCTATCATTATTCTTTCACATTCCTCAAAAAAATTAACAGTCAATATTTTAATAAAGATCTGCTTAAATATCATACGTACACAAACTCCTCTATCTAACACTTCTTTCTAATCATTTATTAATATATTGTCCTATGTTTATGTAATTATTATTTTTTATGAACCATTCTTATGCCAGTGCCAAAGACAATTTTCAATGAGTGTGAATACTTTGGCAAACTGTTCAATTAAAGACATGAGTTCTGATGAATGTGACTAAGGAGCAATAAAGTGGCACACCTCCCCACACCTCTTTGTAACCCAACCAGCCGAATATTCATCCAATTACACTTAAGAATTAAAAAGGTTTATTTACAAGGTCAAACAGCCAAGAAGTCCCTCATTTCAGTTGCTCCAGTAAAAAGAAGCTGCGGGTGGGTTTATGTGTGAGAATTCAGTCACAAACACATTTGTCAAAGGCTTAATTTGAGTCCAAACCTCCATCCTGGTTGCCTCTCCACCTTTTACAATAGGAACGGTCTTCCCTGAGTGTATCCTGTACTGTCCAATCGAGTGGCCGTTGAGGTTTCTGACTGGTTTCACTGCAAAGGAAACACCAAAAAAAAATGGGCTTCATTCATATGTTCACAACAGAGGCCGACCTGGGAGAAAGTGCAAAACATAAACCTCCTTTTGCCTTGATATGTTTTCCCGTCTATCTCCACTTCATAGGACTCCATGACCTCCTGGATAGTTTCGCCAACATCACACAGGCGCACATCTATTCCAGCACACTAGGAGAGATCCAGTGCTCCAGGTGAATGACACAACCATCACGGGACACAGAAGTCGTTATTTTTCAAGATGAAAAACTTTACAAGGAAGCTGTTTTTTCCGTTGGGTATGTGTGAACTCAAGTTGCTGCCTTTATAATTCACACTATTGTAATACAGTCAGATAATATAACTTCATATCTTGTCAGAATGTATTTACTCTTAAAACTGAGGGGTTAAACACATTTTAAAAATTTTATGTTTTCCTCTGCTGATATTCCTTGTGGGTACCACAAAGCTCCATTCTTGGACCTTTCCTTTTCTCTTTTTTTCTGCTTTCACTTTAGTGCTATTGTCAAAGACACAACATCACTTTCCGTTTTCCACTACACACAAGTCTTAACAAGTGGGTGTTCTGTCCAACCTTTCCTTGATTATCTTGTTGACATTAGGAGTTGTTTGGCTTTAAATTTTTTTTTTTTAATAAGAACATGAATTAGGTCACATTGTTCAGACCTAATGGCCCTACCAGGACCCCTTGCATTGAGCTTTTCTCCTTAGCATTCTATGAGGTATTCCTTAATATAAATTTGGGAGGAAAAATGGATCCCACCCTGAAAAGTGATAGTCATGTAAACTCAGTAGTAAAACCCTGCTTTTTCTAGTTACAGCATTTGTCCAAAATGAAGCCTATTTTTTCTAAAACCAACCTGGAAACAATAATATACATGCTTTCATTGCCTCTCGCCATGATCACTGCAATGCGCTCTGCTTGGTATTAGTAAGGCTTCAACTGCTTCCCTATAACTGGTGCAAAACACAGCTGATGGATTTTCAACTGGGACGTATAAAGTTCACACCTTTCACCGACTTTGCATTCCCTTCACTGGCTTCCTGTTTATTTTTTAATTCATTTTAAAATCGTCTTATTTGTTTTTAACCCTCTCAATAATCTTACTCCAATTTATTCCTCAGAACTGCGGCACCCATATGTACTTTCTCGTTCCAACTGGAGCAGTGGACCAGATGCTTTTAGAGGTTCCCAAGGAACTATGTAAACTAAGAGGTGACAGAGGTTTTTCTTTTGCAGCTACTGAACTCTGGTACTCTGTACCTTTGCACGTCAGTCAGGCTCCTTTACTTACTTTTTTACATTAACTACTCTAACGCTGTACAGCAGTTTGGCCAGCTTAATTGTTGCTTAAAGTGATTTACAAATAAAGTGGGATAGTATGGTATGGTCCCATTTGTTCCAATTTCTTTAAAACAATACCTTTTACAAAGAATTTCGCTGAAGGGCCCAATACTACCTTCTCTAGATGTATAGAAGGAAATGTCCGGTTTACCCCCTGTGAATTATGCTGTTTGCTTACAGAGCAATTTTCTATCACATTTGCTCATATTTACCCACTGAGGGTTTTCTCTGAATCAGCCTTTTGAAGCACGTTCTCAAGAGCACTGTGGCATTACTTTAGAGGTTGAACCACAAACAAGCTATATCTAGATATGATTTCTGTATGCTAGCTAGGTAGATTCTCATTTATAAGATGTATTTGTGTTTCCTAATATAAAAGAGCGCCAGAAAAGGGAGAAAATGGTGTTACCTTGATGCCAGTATTTGTTGCGTCTCTCACAGCGTCCAGCAGTCTGTCGTACTTTGGATTAAAAGTGACGGTGAATGCGCAGTCTATTATTCGACCTGAAAGACAAAACAATTTAATTCTTTATTCTCACATTCTGAAGATGATTACTTTTGCTAAAATGTCAACTTATTTTTTATATTTTGTCAGTTTAGAGCCCTTCATCTACATTATTAGTATTTGAGGAGTGGGAGGAAAAGAAGCATACTTACACTGTTTTCAAAAATAAAAATCTGAAAAGTGTGGCATGGCCTCAGGTAATAATTTGAAGCATCTACCTAACCTTCAAACTTTCCCCGTAAGTGTGTCCGAGTCTGTCCCTATCCCATCCTGCTTTGCTAAATAGCTCAAGCTTAGTCAGATTGAATGGAGAGCATCTGTAGATGTCACTTTTAAGGCCTTGTAACTTAGTCTGACTTTCTATTAGGTCTGGACTTTGACTAGACCATTTCAACACAGGAATATGCTTTTATCTTGACCATTCCATTGTAGCTCTGGCTGAATGATTAAGATTGTTGTCATGCTGGGAGATGAACCTCTTCCACCTCACAATTATGCACTACTTTGTGCTGGTCTATTACATAAAATCCTACCAAAATACACTGAAGTTTGTGGTTGTGACTTGAAAATGTGAAAAAGTTCAGGGGGATGTAAATACTTAGAAGGCAATGTAGGCACCGTTTATTACAGGAATAAAACATTAAAATAATTTATCTTGTCTCAAGTGTGAAATAGAATAATATAACTCCAAGGAGTCAAGCAATTATTAAAGAGCTCTTACCATTGATGTGTGTACCAAAGTCAATTTTGCAGACGTCATCATAGCGCAGCACGGTCGGGTCTCCTGCGTTTGGGGTGTAGTGAGCAGCGCAGTGGTTGATGGAGCAGCCGGTTGGAAACGCCAGGCCGGCGTTCAGCCCGTTTTCTTTGATGAGCCTCCTGGAGCAATCCTCCAGCTTCTCACTACCACGAACAGAAAGCGGCATAGAGGGACATGGAGGATGAAAACATAGGGGGCAGGAAGTATTCGAGCCTTGAAGAAAGCTTTTCAGCTTGTTTCTTACCAGATTTCTATCATGGTCATCCCCGGTTTGATCCAGCTCCTGACGTAAGAGCGTACCTGTCGGTGGGCCTCGGCTGCCTGCCTGAAGTCACTCCACATCTCCTCGTTGGCTCTGTCCATTGCCCGCTTCTCCTCGCTGGTGGTCCGCCATGCTGCGCTGCGACTAAAAGGGTTTGTGGCCACATGAAGACAAGGCACTCATTATTTGCTCATTGCACAAAAACTGTCAAAGAGGACAGGACACACTCTTGTAGATGGATGTGTTTATATGTCCAAAGTAAACATGCAAAGTAAAGGGACCTAAATAAAATCTAGGCGCTGCAGGAGACTTCTGGCCAAGTGTGGAGGTCACACACCCGTCTTTCGATGGGGGGTATTCACACTCTTCTCCCTTTGGAAAGTCCCCATTGGGATAGAGCTCACAAATAGGTACTGAGGGAGGGTCAGTCTGTCCCTTCACTGTGGCCCACATAGAGAAAAGCAGAAACATGGGAAAGTAGAGGAACACAGGGCAGAATAACAAGTTAACGAACACTGATATTTACATTTGAGAACATAAAACAATTCCTGCTTTCAGATCATAACCTGCAAGAAAAAAGAAAGCATGCATTTCAGAGATTATTATTATTATTGCATGTTTGCTGTACATTCTCACCAATGTTTTCACATTATAACCACTTTAATGTATTTTATTGGGATTTTGTGTGACCAACTTAAAGTGCTGCATAATTATCAAGTGGAAACAAGGTTTTTTTTTTTACAAAAGTCTGGTATGTGTTGGTATTCATATACTTACCAGTATTAGATTAAAGGGGGCTGATTACACTTTAAAAATTTGCAGAAGTTACAAGAAAACATGTGGAAACGTTCAGGAGTTTGGATTAGCTTTGCAAAGCACTGTAATAAATTTGTTGACTGATTGTAGACTGATGCATTTTGCTGCATCACCATACCTCCTTTTTTCTTCTTCTTCTTCTTCTTCTTTTTGACAGCTGAGTTTTCCCCTTCATCACCATCTGTTGAAGGCATCATTAGTTTCAAACAACACGCTGCAGATGTAGGGGACTGAATCTCACAGTGGCACTTTTAGCACACTTTGAGCTCCTTCAGCACCTCCGCTGCAGGTGAGCATTAATGGAGATGAAGGAGATACCTTCTTCTGCATCCTCGGGCCTCTCTCTATCCTCCAAGGTTTGCTGCTCCAGCTGTGCTGTCACTTCACCGACACCTCCGGCTTCACCAGAGTCTCCCTCAGTTTCGTCTGTCCCTGCTGCAAAGTCACATACTGTAGTGCATCGATGTGCACACACACACGCACACATATACATACACACACACACAGTTGATCATTTGTGGCTCATTTTAAGGAAGTTCATCCACTATATGCTGAACTTGGCATGGCTTGTGAATAATTCCTTAACTACACCTTAGTCTTCATACTCAAGGGCACATGTTCCTTGCAGCATTATGACATAAGTGCTGTATGGAATAAACATGGATTATAATGCAGCAGAAGAAGCTCAGCCTTTTTTTTTTGGATTGTGTGCCTCCTTACAAAAAATAACCAAGATGCAGTTATCAGTGACTTCTTTTCTTTTCTTTCTTGCATGTCTTCCTGCACTGAACTGTTGCTGCTTCCATTATATGAAACTCACCCATCTTTTACCAGACCTTATTATGCCCCTCATTTTGTACTTGCACGACAACTTTGAAGCAATTTTGAAGCCTATAATGACATTTTCCAGTAATCACTCTGTTTCCAAATTGAGTTGCAGCCTCAAAGAAAAAACATCTGACAGGTTGGAAACTCTGTCCTGTCCCGCATGTTTGACGGTCGTTTACTACACCGAGCTGGAGTGAAATAACGAGGGGGCCACATTTTGCGCTGCATTACCCCCCAGGATTCTCAAAGTGATGCGTCTCACCTGGCACACTGGCCCTGCTCCTCTTCTTCTTTCTTCTCTTTTTCTTTACTGCTTCGCAGGTGTCCGCTTCCTCTCTTTCCCCGTCGTTAAAGTCGTCCCCATTGAGAAGTTGAGGCTTCACTTCGCGCTGTGGCTCCGGCTCCGCCATGATCAACGACTGAGAGGCGAAGTGACGCATAGTAAGGCTGCTGGGAGCCTCCAAGTGGTCAAAAAGGATAAAAAAAAAAAAAGTCGACGGCCAGTAATGACTAATTAACGACAGTTTCACTCGTTGAGAATAGAGAGGAATACACCTTTGAATCTTTTTCATCTATTACGAAAAAACAGTTTGGGTCAAAACTGTAAAAGGTTTGCAACCAGAGCCGGCCAGAGGCAAAAGCGAACCAAGATGCTACTGAGGGCACAGTGACCTGCTGTGAGGGGAGGCAGGTGAGGCACTGCCTTCCCAGCCATCATGACACGTAAAATACTGCCACTGATAGGAGAAAATCAATTTGTCCACTTGACTGTATAATTTCAAATTTTTTATGGTCAAAATTGCTGAATTCACGCATTGCCGATTCAAATACATGGCAAAAAGGCAAGGCCAGGCAGTGAATAGCTGTGCCTCACCATCAATGGCGCTGTATCACACACACTGACCGATGCAGGCAGTTGCTCATTGCTGTCTCTCATTATATCGCAAATATACATTCTGGATTACACATGTACTAAACACGCTGATGTTCCACAGTCTGTCTAATATATTTAATCAATATGTACTTGTACTTGTACTCATACTTGTTGTCTTCCGCTTTATCCGGGACCGGGTCACGGGGGGAAACAGGCTCCGCAAAAGGACACCCAGACGTCCCCTTTTCCCAGGGCACCCCCCCACTCCTCCGGGGGGAAACCCAAGGCGTTCCCAGGCCAGCCAAGAGACATAGTCCCTCCAGCGTGTCCTGGGCCGTTTCCCCTGGGCCTCCCCGGGGGGACGTGCCTGGAAAAAACACCCCCCGAGGAAGGCGTTCCCGGGGGGGCTCCGGTATAGATGCCCGAGCCACCTCAACTGGCTCCTCTCGATGTGGAGGGGGAAAGCGGTTTCTACTCCAAGCCCCCCCTGGATGGCCGAGCTCCTCACCCTACCTCTAAGGGAGTGCCCGGGCCACCCTACGGGGGAAGCTCATTTCAGCCGCTTGTAACCCGGGGATCTTTTTTTTCCTTTCATGACCCAAGGTTCATGGCCCATAGGGGAGGGTAGGAACGTAGACGGACCGCTAAATCGAGAGCTTGGCTTTTTGGCTCAGCTCTTCTTCACCCAACAACGGACCGGGGCACAGCGCCCCCCATTACTGCGGCAGTCGCCACCGATCCGTCTGTCGACCCTCCCGCTCCATTCTTCCCCCTCACTCGTGAACAAGGACCCGAGATACTTGAACTCCTCCACTTGAGGCAGGAACTCCCCTCCAACCTGAAGAGGAGAAGCCACCCTTTTCCGGTCAAGAACCATGGCCTCGGACTTGGAGGAGCTGATCCTCATCCCATATTAATGAATATGTGTGTGACATAATTATTTATCTAATCGGCCATAAATGCACAGTGAAAATGGATATGGTCATCCAAAAAGTACTGATAGGGGGCAGTGCTGAGCCCCATACGGACAGACAGCTAGCAGCACGACGCTACTGTTCAGCTACACAGGGTGCAAGGGTGTTTTCACTGACAAGACCTGTAACCGTACTCTTATTTAAATTTGGCAGCAAAGACTGAACATTTCAGTCTACAACTTGAAGGTGAGGGAGAACCGGGAGATTTTAAAATACTTGATTAATGCAACCTGCTTCCATGTACTTTATTTGCAAATAAAGACAAGGCCATACACAATTTCCAGTTTTAATAAAAAAGAGAGATCAGCTTTAATGAAAAAGTTACAATAATCAAATTTGACAATGTTGAGGAGTATGAAATTGATCAAAGCATAATTGAAAACTTTTGAAAAATTAAGTGTCTCAATTAAGGTATAATAACCGAAAAATGAGCCTCTATTTTGGGTTCATGTATTTGTTCATCCGACTCCAGAGGAGTCTGTTCCTCACCAGTCATGAACCCCATCGCATTTCACTGTTAGGGCATCCAGGCCTGTGTTTCTTGCATTAGGGGTACTCTGGGTGAGCTCCCCCTTCTGACCCATGTAAAATTCTCTCCCTATTCTCAGCAGAATGCAGGGGGCACAAATGCCCCTTCATCACGTTTTGCTCTATCTATCTATCTATCTATCTATCTATCTATCTATCTATCTATCTATCTATCTATCTATCTATCTATCTATCTATCTATCTATCTATCTATCTATCTATCTATCTATCTATCTATCTATCTATCTATCTATCTATCTATCTATCCATCCATCCATCCATCCATCCATCCATCCATCCATCCATCCATCCATCCATCCATCCATCCATCTATCCATCTATCTATCTATCTATCTATCTATCTATCTATCAAGCAAATAAAAGAGTGATGAGATCCCAAGTAAAATCCTACTTAAAGCCCCATTCAGCCTTGAGCTGGCCCTGGCTGCAACTTGGTCCTGATGTGTCCCCAGGCCAGATGAAATGCTTAGATGTGTGTGTCCATCATGGGTGGCCTCTCAAAGTTGCACTGCATGCTAAACTCATCACTTTCTCTGGGCTTCCAGGCGCATTAGGGTTTCAGGTTACCCGGCAGTGCACACCTGACTGCAGCAGCAGCAGCAGCAGCCACTTGTTCTGCGAGTCTACAAAGCTCTCGGGGCCCTAACTGTTATCGGGGATGATGTATTCCTGTTTGCACTGTGACAGATACCCTTGCATTTGATGAATCGATGAGGCGTAAACGAGGAGACGTGTGCAGAGGCGCGTATCCTAGCAACAACAACAACAAGGTAGATATTTTTCCTGTTGTGTTGTTAAATTATTATTAATTTACATTGCTTTTTTTCTTTTATGAGTATAACAACTCTATGGCGGATTTTCCCAGAATATAAAAGGACGTGTTTTTTTTGTATTAAATATCAGTCATTTTAACTATTTACACTATGTCCTAATTTATTAGTTTGTTAATGTAATATTTAATAATGGTTAAATTCTAACAGCTATAGCACATATTAGTGCTAAATTAAATTATACAAGTGTATAATCAATCAATCAATCAATCAATCAATCAAACCTTTAGATGCATTTAGTAAGTAGATTGACAATAATAATAATAATAATAAAATGTACATATTAAACGAACAACGCAGAACAACCAATCAGCTTCTATTGGTAAGAATAAAGGGACAGATGTCTAAAGTTATAAAAGAATGTTCTCCAGTGTCATGAATCAGATTATTTAATGGTATAAGCTCAAATGGCTCTTTATGCCTCATGAAATTTTCAAGAAACTTTGTACACAACGATCTTCGTGTTTTATCTGATTTCTATCATATCTTATCTGATTCAGCAGAGTAACACATAATTTTTCCATCCCATGTCTGTGGAAAAATCTGATACTTTCTGGCTCTTAGGCAACAGTGAGGATGGCAGTCCAGCCCTCTAACTCTATCCAGTCTTCTCTTTTTTAGAAAGGCTAGTAGAGAAAACAAAGTTTCAGGACCATTGCAGACAGACAAATAAGCAAAGTTTGAAGTTTGAAGTATTGTTAACTGTTGTGTTAGGCATAGATGATCAGACTGGACTGCATTACAGCTTAGGTTAATCAGAGCAGATGAACCTGTTCACTTGTTTTGGTTCTTCTTCCTATTCTGACATGTTATTGAGCGGTCCAGCTTTCACAGTCCTTCTGACTTCCCAGAACTTCGTGCCACGGCCTAGTTTTTTCCCATGGTGAAGGGACATGAGCCGGGAGATGATGTGTATCTTAGAAAACATTCAGTTTGACATCTTGGGTGGGATGTGTAACCTTTCAGTGACAACCCTCAACCTCATGTACAGCACTTTGAGTGCCTTGTTGTTGAAAAGCGCTATATAAATAAACTTGACATGACTTTACTTCACTTGACTTGACTAATCTTGATTCTTCTGCCATGGAGGACCCAGCAGTCTATGTGAGAGGGTCCTATGCATCCATAAAACCTGTTTATTTGCACGAATGACTACAGCTGTGAAAACATATCCTCATTATTCAAGTTTATTTGGCATTGATAACAGAGATAACTCTTAAAGTACAAAGGGAGGTAGCTCTTGAGTTGCCCAGTTGTGCTGACAAACATGGCAAATACACTTCTCGTTAGCCCATTAACACTGGGTTACATAAGCAGCGAGGAAGCGTCCGCTACTTTTACATTATTTATCTGACCTCATTTTAGGTAGAAAGAGAAACAGTTTCACTGTTTGGGAAATGAGTTCGTTCTGCCTACTGCTAGGACCCATTAAGACCAGATGTATTCTACACTGAGCAGAGATCTTTTAAAACACAGTGCAATATTCAAAAAACGTTTAGTCTGTGAAAAAACACAAAAAGGAAAATTTTCAATACTCTTCTAGCATTTTAATAGGATAAGTTTAAAAAAACAGAAGATAGACTCATTAAACCTAGATTAATAAATTGACAAATATTGCCTGTTGTGTCTAAATTCTAAGTCAATTTAAAACAGTATGGTTGAAAGCTCACTTATGTAGTACCAGTTTTATTGTTTTAATAAAGTGTGTTTTATCCATGCAGGCGATGAAGGATTCTGCTGCTGTGCAGACAGACAGAGGTGGTCCCGTGTTTTTCTTTGACCAGGTTGGCTTCTATACATTCATTCTGCTGATTCTATTTTAAAAATGAATAAATCCACATTCGTTGTTTACCTTCCTGCAGCCGACAAGACAAAATCGGATTAAAGGCAGCATTTTACGTTTCAGTATGACCGGTGGAGGGCCACAGCTGGAAGGCACACCGCTAAGGTACTAAGATCCTGCCTATAGGTTTTGCTGCTGAGCTGTGTCTTATACAACAACCCATTTTCTCACAGTCAGCAAGAGGAGGACCAAAAAGGTGAAAGCAACGATATAAACATCCAGAAGCCCTCAGGTGAAGCCTGTCAGGATGAAGAAGCTGATCCTTCAACATCATCTGTCAGTGCTGCACCCAAGGATCAAGTGGACGCCTACAGGCGAGCAGCTCCTCACTTATTAAACGAATTGGCTCATCTACTTTCACAGCATAAGTGGTCAGAGAAAGACTGCATCCCCCGCGGCATTGTCAATATCCTGAATTACTCCTGGCACGATCTGACTGCAGGGGCGTCGCTCCGCTTGAGGAGTGCAGCGGCGATGGCAGAGAGACAGAGGAAGTCCAAAGTCTCCCTGAAGATGGAGAAAACACCTCGTCAGTTGTCTGACGATGCCAAGGAGGAAAGAAAAGCTGGTTCATTTCTGAGAAAAGTTAAAGCAAATCGATGTGAAAAAAACAAAAAACAAAGCTACAATGGAGGTAAATTTAATTTGAGACAAATTTATGCCTTAAGGAATTATAAATAAATTTAATTATAGTTTATAAATTATAACTTCAATTCAGTTTATTTATATATATTTATATATATTTATATTTATATATGTTATTTATTCAAATTGGATAAAAAGTTTTTCTATCTAAGGAAAGGAAACCCAGCAGATTGCATCCAGTCAGTGACTTGCAGCATTCATCCTCCTCGGATGAGCATCTAGAGACAGTGGACAGTCACTGGCGTTAACTTTGCAGCAATCCCTCATACTGAGCATGCATGTAGCGACAGTGGAGAGGAAAAACTCCCTTTTAACAGGAAGAAACCTCCAGCAGAACCAGGCTCAGTGTGAGCGGCCATCTGCCACGACCGACTGGGGGTTAGAGAGATCAGAGCAGAGACACAAAGAGAACAAAGAAGCACTGATCCAGGAGTACTTTCTATGGGAAGGAAAAGTAAATTTTAATAGATGTAGCTCCTTTAGTCATTTCACCTAGAAAGAAAGAACAGAAACTCTGAGCCAGTTTTCAAGGTTAGAGTCTGAAAGAGAGCACATAGAGTTAGTTACAATAAAAGCTCAGTCAATTGCCATGTCTAGGAGAGAGAAAGGGTTAAACACTGAAAGACAGGGCCATGTGGATCATCGGTAGAAGGTGAGCATTAAGTTGTTGCCAGCAGAAGCTTGGACGATGCCCCTCTCCAGAAAGGTGTCACAGGTAGACACAGAGTCAGGCCAGGTGTAGCTTCTAGGAAGAGAAAAGAGAGAGAACAAAGTTAAAAGCTGAAATAACAGCAAATAATGCAAAATTGTAGAGTAGTGTGAGAATGTAGCGAAGAGGGTGAGAGTGGTCATTATGTCCTCCAGCAGCCTAAGCCTATAGCAGCATAACTACAGAGATAGCTCAGGATAACCTAAGCCACTCTAAGTATAAGCTTTATCAAAAAGGAAAGTTTTAAGCCTAGCCTTATAAGTAGACAGTTTGTCCATCTAGAGCCCACTGATGGCCACTGTTATACTAAAAACCACAACGATTTGGATACCTCTCTCTTTCAGATTGATTATAACTATTGGAAAAGAGAGGGGGTCATACAGGTAGCATAATGTGTCAAACTTAGTTATGTGAGAGCAGGAAAAGTCATTTGATTGTAGCTGCCACTTTTTTCTGAAATAGATTTCCTGTGCTTCTACTTTATCTGCAGTAAAGCAGAGTAATGATGGCACAGACTGACTAGGCAGATTAAGGTCCTCATAGTTTGGGGTGGGGGGTATTTGCTGGTCTAATCTCAGAAGATATATATTACACAAGACAAATATGTCTTCAAAGTTATAACAGGGAAACAAATAAATCCAAAATAGTGGCAATGGCATGGAGGTGAAGCAAAGAACAGTCCAAAAGGAAGACAATGATCAAAAAAAACAAAAGCAAAACTGTGAAAGGAAGGCATACAGTAGCCACAAAAAAACCCAAAATGACCAATTTAATCACCAATGTACAGAGTGTCCAAACTGAGACAAAGTAGCATGCCCAAATAAATCCAAAATGTCCACATGGAGATGCAAGAACAACGACCAATATACCTATATTGTGCAAATTTGTTGCAAAACTTTTCATTTATGTAGCTTAGGTTGATAATAGGTTACTTTTTTATGTTATTCATAGTTGTATATTATTCCATTAATATATGGGTAATTAGCCTCATAAATTTGATTCAGTTGACTTCATTTTACTTATGTGGCATCACTTCACAACAAAGCATCAATGTAGAATCATGTTTGGTCCCAATTCAGTTCAAGTAAAACCAAGTTGTTGGAATTTAATTATTTACAATCAAATTGCCAGATTTAGATCTAATATGCAATCCAATTCCGTATCTTATTAGAATATATTAACACCAAATTCAGTTAATAAATTGGTAAAAAGTCTAAGAAGTCCCAGCTGATTGCATCAAGTCACTGACCTTGCAGCAACCCCTCCTGGTGAGCATTCATGTGGTAGCTAGTGTGGAAGATAATTCTTCAAGCAGAACCAGGCTCAGTATGAAGGTCCATCTGCCTACCAATCTCACAGGAACATGTTAAAAGTTCTTTTTTCAGGTTGTATCGTTTATTTATCTTTCTTTGTTTTTGTTAAAATTGACATTAAATATCAATAAGTCAATGTGTTAGAAAAACACACAGGTTGGCATCGGGTATCCTAGTTTTTTACATGGTGAATAGCAGGAAAACATAGAGCAAAGAAAAGTCCTCCTCTAGCAGCCTAGTCATGTAAAGTTGTTTCTTAACAAACCTTTTAGCTCTTAGTTTCAGTTATTCAGTGGTTCTGTTTGAAAGCAAAATAAATAAAATCTAACATAACTGTCTTAGTTATTTAACAAGAGGAAACAAAGTCAAACTCAGCATCACAAACATTAAGAGCCTCTTCTTAACCCAGATCTTAGATCGTATTTAAAAGACAGTCATACTAAAATAAGAAGCATCTTAAAAATAAATAAATGAATGATCATTAGTCTGTATATAAGTCACAATTTTTACTCCACAGCTGATTTACAAACTTTGCCTTTTTAGTAAAAGCTTGTGGATGTAAATGCTCCTGTAGGGTAGCTTTGGTTGCAGGCTTGTGGTAGTGAGGGTATTGGTTTACTAGATCAGATGTAGTAGTGGAGCACAGAAGCTCTTCTCTCTGATAATGGATGATGGCGAGGCTATCGAGTTACTCTTTGGTTCATTGACTTACATGCTCATACAAATCTAACATACGTGAATGAATTACACCATGTAATATAATGACAAAGTTGCTCGTTCCCACTCCCCGACAGGTCCGAACTCCACAGGAGTCAGAATCTCCATCTCAGCCTGTAGCTGCAAGGTTCCAGGTATGATGTGGTGCTAGAGCATTGTGCTATTGACTGTCTTTCTGCTGCGCTTCTGCTGCCTCAGCTGGATGTGTTTTGTTTCCAGGTGGGATCGCTCAGCCAAAGCAGCGCCCCTGTGATGAGCCTGAAAGCATCAGAGTGTGTCAGTGGGTGGTGGAGCGACTGCGGGCAGCACGAAATTCTGAGTGGGTTTACCCTCTCTGCTTCTGCAGCCTTAAATGCTGTGTGGCAATGAGAGATTACTTTATAAAGCTTTTATACCTGATCATCAAATTCCTCAGAAGAAGCCTGTCAGAGAGTCTACCATTGTGCTTGGGACTTAATTATAGAAGCTCATGTAAATCAAATACCAAAGGAAGAATAAACAGAATAGGAAAAAGGGGTTAGCAGTGCTTCGCTAAAGTATTAGTATAAAGATTCCACATTTCGTCAAGTTACAGTCAGAAAACTTAGGATTTTAAATGAAAGACCAAGGGAGCAAAATCATCATTTTTTTGAATTACTGGACACACAACGATTAGAAAAACGGGGTGTGCAATTCTATTCAGTCTCCCTGATTCAATAATTTGTAGAATATTTTACTGCAATTACAGCGGCAGTTCTTTTGAGGTACGTCTCTACCAGCATTGAATATCTAGGAACTAAATTTTTTGCCCATTCTCATTTGCAAAATTGCTCAAGCTAGACTTTGGGCCATTCTAACATTATGAATATGCTTGTCAGATTTTTAATATTAAAAATTGAAATCATTAAATTTTTAATAAAAATTTAGAAAAATCATTTTCCTTGCTCTCCACAGTCATCCACTCCCTTTTTATAACCATCATATAAAAGTTTGTTATAGTAATGTGATAAGGTTTCAGGGGTATGAATATTTTAGCAGTTTTTCATCAGATTTCCCTCTAAAAGGACTTAAAACATAACTATTGACCCTATCTTTTTGTAGAAATCTGCCACAACCTGGGCAAGATCTGAGTAAAGCTCTTATTCTCCGTCATTACGGTGATGGAAAGGGTGAGCTTAATGAGAGAAGAAGAAAGACGGCTGTCCCTCGTTTTAACGGTTTGCCCCAGAAACCAGAAGTAAAACTGCCGAATCCAGACCAGCAGAAACTGCACTATGGGATAAATGATGGCTCCTCATTTATATAGTATCCTTACTAATTGTTTTACTTGGGGCGGCAGTTGGAGCAGCAAACACAATGTAGAGCATGAGTAAAATGTGTCCTTTTGGTCCTTGACCGTGCTCTCTGAGCTACCCGTCTGGCTGCGTGGCAGTATGCCAGAGTCGCTCAGGTCTGCCTTGCGGAGGTTTCTACACCAACGTGTTCAGTGACGGCCAGCGCCCCGTCACTCTTGTGACCATCACACCATTTGGATACGGGGCAGTCACACAGCTTCTCAGGTGAGTTCAGACCTGCAATTCAAAATTTGATACGTTCTTTGTTGTTTTGTTTTTGTTTTGTTTTTTTCCTTGTTTCATATTAATTTATTTTTGTCCTTTTTGTCACAACATTTCTGGTATTTTGTCTATTGGGCTGAAAGCTATGATGCCTTTGGCCCTGACTATTCAGTGATTCATATATTCTTTAAGCAAAACTGCCAATAATGAGTCTCTCAGCTCAATGGACCTGATGCATTAAATAATACCTTTATAAAGATTGATCTAGGTACCAGTATTGGGGAAAAAAACTGAAACAAATATTCTTTATTTTGATGAAAAGCGCTTTGTTCTATCTGTATTTATAAATACAGAAATAATAGGGAATATTTTAAAGCTGTGATCGCTTTGATTATATGCTTCATTTAATTGTTCGATTTCTGTTCTGCAGCTCCACCATTACAGCCGTGTGGGATCATGATGGCGGATTCATGTTAGATAATTACGGAAACACAACGAAGGAGTGGAGCTGGCAGACATATCACAGACCGAGGAGCAATGTTATCATACAGGTGAGAATTACTGGCTTAATAAAGAAAAGATGAGCGGAGTCTTTTTTTCGTCTGCAATGTGAAATAAATGACACAACAATAACTAAACTGTGCCTTGCTTTTAGGACATTCACATAGATGTGCACAAATATTTACGTGGAGGATTTTTACTTTTTCTCCTCTCTGGTGAGGCTTTCCCAGGCCTCCTGCAGCTTTTTGCTGGTAATTTCCCCACGTTTCCTCTCACCCTCAGGAAGTGAAGAGCTGCTCCTTCAGACTGAGGTCAGATCTCTGACTCCAGCCCAGGATATTTCCCCACCGCATCACAGATTTGTTTCAGCATCATAAAATGCTGCATTAGCATTTTGATCAATCTGTGCACTTCTCAGTCATCCAGTTGTAGTGTGTTGTAGACAGGACAACAGCCATTTGTCGCAGGAGGTGTATGTTGCATGTTGTCTCTAAATTTCAGTATTCTTTGTTTTTGTTAAACTCTGCAAACTGTGAGGTTATGGTCATCAAATCATTAACCAGGACATTGACAAGGAAATGTAACAGAAAGTGTTTTTGATTAATCGAGATAAGAGACATCAAGAAGCAATAATTTGCTTTATAATTCTCTGTGGTTTAAGCTATCCCTGGTAAAATACGGAACCCTCCACATTAATTGGAAACCCTGATAAACTTGTCTAATGTCTGAGGATGAACGTTTTTGCTTTTATCGCAGCAGCATAACCTCAAATGTACAATTTTTGGAAAGTCTAACATTTTATTTTGAGTTCATTTAATAAATAGGAAATATTTTCCATGTTAGGAAATATTTTTTCACAAAATCACCAGTCCCATACTTATTGGCAGCACTTGCAATTCCTATGAAATTATTTTAACTGAAGCATTTGACTGGATCAGAGTGTCTAGGACCATTTACTGAGTAATCATGACTTCCTGTTTTCTTGGGGAATGAATATTATGTGAAACAGAGGCCCATTTCTCTTAGCCATTCTTTATCTGGAAGTTTAGATCTTCACATTACTCAGTTAAATTTGTCCATATCTACAGTCAAAGATATAATTTAAGCATTTACAACAGCTGAACTGTAACAAACATGGCTGGCTGAGGACCCAAGTTTATTTTTGACGCATAAAGTGAGCTGCAAGGTAGAGTAAGACACTGGGAATCCTGTTAAAGTGAATGACATCATAAACTCTTTCTAAATACCAGGACATTTAAAATAAGAACCCGGTAGACATTGGGTCCTAGAGCAGGATAATGATCCTGAATATATAGCCAAAATCACATAGCGATAGGTCACCAGAAACAAAATCAGCTTTCTCCCATGGCCATGCCGAAGCCCCCTGCCCTATATCCACCTGTGGGGGGAAAAGAGATTAGCATACGACAGGAACCAGAACTCTGGATAATCTAGAGAGATGAATAAATTAATCAGTCCTGCTGCCAGTTTACTGCACATCATTATTTTGTTTTTCTCTTTGATTCCTACAGGTCTCCGAGGAGATCTCAGTGAAGCTCTTCAGTGGGATGTCTGGGGTGCTCAGCTTCAGATGTCAAAATGAAAGTGTTCACCTTACACTTTGTTTTGTCACTAATAAAAGCCAGTTAAAGAAAATGGTGAGCTTATAACTGTAGTAGTTTGAAAAGGTGATCTGGAAACAATTCTCTTCTCCACAATCTACTTTTCATGCAGCCCAGTTTTCAGAAAGAGAACAAATTCACCCTGGGTGCTGCTCAGGAGCTTCATCTGCTAAAGAAGCCAAAATGTCCTGCTAGGGTTCCAAAGAGCACCTGGAATCCAAGGAAAACACTCGTAAGACTCTTTTATTCACTGTACCAGAACACATGGCTAGGAGCATTTTAACAAACATATTTTTAGACCAAAATTCTTGTTTTAATATATTCTTATCAGTACCTCTTGTTATGAAAATCTCCCTCAAATGTCTAAAGTAAGTCATTGTAGCTTCCGTCACCAGATGGTCAAAGAGGAGGAGCAGCAGGTGGAGCCATCAGCTTTGTGGAGAAGGCAACAAAATGCTGTGAGGGATCTGCAGAAGCTTCAGCAGAGAGTGCGAAACGCTGTGGAAGCCTGGTTGGACTTTTATCGTGTTGCCATTGGTATCTACAAGCTGAATTAATTCACACATCATCACAATGTTTGCAAATTCTTACAATGTGGCTTAAAGATGCTGGATGCAAGAAGCATTTTATGCTGCAAAGTGCAGAAAATCAAATGCTGAGCCAATCTGACCTGGTGGGCTTCTAAAGAGTAATTTGCTGAAGCTAAAACGTTACAGTATCACCCCATCCTGCAAACTCAACATTATTGAATAGTTCCATCAGGATCCTGTTCACGGTCAGTCGTGTCACTCGGTGCCTGTGAACGTCAGTGACCTCTTCCTCTCCTTCAGGTATCAAGTGTCCTGACGCGGAGCGTCTGTTAGGGACCCAACTGGGGACCCAGCCGAGACGAGCGGTGCAGTCGGCCACTCTGCCCTCTCTGAACTCACCTGAACGCAAAGAGGCTGCACTGCTGCATGCTGGGAGAAGCAGGAAGGACAAGCTCAGAGAGAGCCACAGATGCCTATCAGCATCCCCAGAGAAACCTCAGGACCGCCTCGTCCAGATACAGAGGTGCTGACTGATGTAGCGGGTTTTCCTGATATCCTACACAGATTAGCTCATTAATAAATTATCAGGGTGACCTTTGGTAAGATTTGGCCACCAAAAATTTAAAAACTTTTTTTACTTTTTTTTTAACCTTTTAAACCTTTTTATAATTTATCACTTTACTACCACAAACCTCAGTGTTTCTGGGTTTTTTTTAGAATTAATTTGATATTCAAGCACAAAGTAGTGCGTAGTTATAAAGTGGGTAGAAAATCATACTGTACATGGTATAAATGTCAGTCCCTTTTCGTCCGACACCTTTAAATTAAATCCAGTGCCACCAATTACAGGTTGCTTCACAGAAATAAAGAACAGACATTAAAGAAAGCATCTACTTGAACATAAAGACAAAGCCTCGGATAAAAGCATAAAAACCTAAGACACAATCACATGAAATAAAGAAACAAAAAAATGTCATAACTAAGCTACCTAAATTGATAAACCGAGCACGCGTGGACAGTTTCATTCCAGTTTAAATAGAGCTGTTCTGCGCACTCAGCTAATCTGACCTATATTGAGGAATGGGCTAAAGAAAAACATTGAAGAAAGAAAACATCAAGAGGCCTCAATTTGCAGTCAGCCATCAACCATGCAAGAGACACAGCAAACCTCTGGAATAAGGTGTTCTGGTAAGATACTGCAAGACCAAAAGTTAGCTCTTTTGCCTTCATGCAAAGTAGTGGACATCACTGCATATTACTTTGAACACACCATTCCTGTGGTGGGACAGGGGAGCTGGATGGAGATGGATGGAGCTCAGCACAAGACAATCCTGGAAGAAAATCTGTTACAGGCTGTGGAAGACTTGAGACTGGGGCGAGGTCAACCTTCCAGCAGGAGAACCACCCTAAACATACAGCCAGAGCTGCAAAGGATTGGTTTACATGAACTCATATCCATCGGCTACAATGGCCCAGTCAAGGTCCAGACTTAAAGCGAATATAGAATTCCTGACAATCTGAGCTTGAGGTATTTTGCAAAATAGAACAAACAAAAATTTTAATCTCTAGATGTAAAGCTGGTTGACAAATACCTAAAAACACCTGCAGCTCTAATTGCATTAAAACATGGTTCCAAAAATTATTGACTTTGACATCACTTTGTATTGGTCTGTCACATAAATCTCAAAAAAAACATCAAAGGATGTGGCTGTGACTTGAAAAAATGTTAAAAAGTTTAAAGGTTAAAAGCTGTCAGTTTATGGAGAGCTACTTTATGGACTATGTTCTTTTTAGAAAAAATAATAACAATAACTTGGGTCCATGCTTTGAAAAAACATAATGGATTTTGTTTTATTTGATACCTTATCAGGTTTTTATAGCTGCTCCAGTTGTTCACTTGTTGGGTCTTACTTCCTTTAGTTCTTTAATGTCTTTAGTGAGTGAAAAGCCACTTGACTGTCGCTCTGGGCCTCTCCTGATGTTACTGCTGTCTGTCTTATCAGAGTTTTGCAGATCCTTTTGTTTTTGGAGCCTACGTGTGGGCTGCTTCACTTGCATTTTGAGTTTGCTGCTACTGATAACACCTTGAGAGCGCAACGATAAAACCACATTTACAGTTAGTATTAGACCTTTTATCTTTACTGATAAAAAACATCACTTGAAGTGCAACTCCATAAACCATAAAAGTCATCTGGAGTCACTGATCTCTAAAAAAAAAAAGTTTTTTGGTCTGAATGTAACTGAAACTGTTTAGTCCTATGTGATATTAAATCATGTAGAAAGTGGAACTCAGCATTTCTGGTAAACCCAATGTTGCAGGCCAGTTCTCCACATATTCATTCTACATCCCTTTTTATTGCATTAGAATAATCCAGCTCATTGCTTCAACTATATAGTATAGTGCTGTATAAAGATTAGATAAAATACACTGTGCCCTGCAATATGAATACCTCAATAAATGAGCATTTTCCAGGATACTTAAGAAGCAAGGCAGAAACGAGCTTCCAGTCACACAGATTGGACCCCTTCGTATCCATGGCAACATCAAACCAGAGTAAGAGCTGCTTGTATTACAGAAAGGTGCAAACATGTAAAGTCTTTTAACTGACTAAAAGAACATTAACTGCATTTTAAGAGCCTTACAGCTGAAACCAGATATCTGCATACGCTGTATAAATAGACACAACAATTTTTTTTCTGTCTGACATTAAATACAACAAAAGTTTTCCTGTTTTAGGTCAGTTAGGAATAACACAAATATTTCTACTTGCTAAATGTCAGAAAAATGAGAGAGATACATCTACAGAGATTAAAAACCTTAATTCAAAGTCAGAGGTTTTCATACATTTGGTAGAATTGCTTTTAAACTATGACTTGGGTCATCCCTTCGGGCTTCCTTCCACAAGCTTCTCACAACAGTTTGCTTGAATATTGGCCCATTCCTCCTGACAGAACCGGTGTAACTGAATCAGGTTTGTAGGCTGGCAAAACACCCACTCAACATGATGCTGCCACCTCAGTGTTTGTTACAATGGTAAATATGACTCTCGAGTCTTAGTTTTATCAGACCACAAAACATGTTCAAAAAATTAGGACGTGTTCAAAAACAATTTTTTTTTCCTGTGTGTAATTGCAAACTGTGGTCTGTTTTTTTTTTTACTTTGCTTTCGGAGTAATGGCTGCTTCCTCACTGAGGGGCCTCAGCACATGTTGGGAAGACAACTTATTCAGGATCTTTACTTAGGTGTCTTTTGCTTTTCGGTTCAATATGCACATTTTGCACCAAGGAGACAGAAATGTGTCTACTTCCTGATGGCTGGACAGCATGTTGTTTAAACTTGCATATAATTGTATGAACAGATGGAAGGAACACCTTAAGGCATCTGGAACTTGTAACCAAGGCACAACCAGACCTGTGAAGGTCCACAGTCATTGTACCTTGACTGCATTATTTTGAGCTTTCCTTGATAGCACCCAAGCAGTGTATTTGAGGTGTTGCCTTATAATACCGGTGTGCTTCTGTCAAATGCTGCAAACTTCTGAATATGAAGAAAGTAAGTAAAAATATCTCAAATAAATTCATCTTTTGTTATTCTGGCATTTAACAAATAGAAATAATTTAGCCCATTCTTACTGTAGGAAACATTTATTTTGATTTAATGTCAGAAGAGATCTTTATACAGCATATGTAAATATCTGGTTTCAATTATATTTCCAACATGAGCTTGACTGTCTCCCAGGTCAGTGATTCTTTCACACGGTCCGGAGTCTGAAACTCCCTCCACCAGCTATGGCCCGGGAGATATGGTGCCGCTTCTTCCCTCCATCCCTCTCACAACGTGCCCTGTTCTGCTGAGAGCTGCCTTGGAAGGGGGGGAGGAGCAGCGGAGGAGGTGCTGCTGCAGTGCAACACTAATGCCAGTAGTCACCGACCTGGAGTATGATGCTTTCATCATGGGCCAACCTCTTGACAGCAAACAGATACTGGTGGTGTGTGTTACCCCACCTCAGCCATCTGTTAACACACACACAGCAACCAGGTGGGATGGTTTGGAGGATCTCTACAGGACGAGGAACAAGAGCAGGGCCATGCCATGTACCCAGGTGTGAACAGAACCCTGTGCAGTGCATTAAATTAAAAAAAAGAAACCAGATACATGTGATGCATGTAAAATCAGCACACAAACACCAAACTCAGTCTCTAATTTAGAAGGGCATGAATCATCATCATCAGGTAGCATCACTGTTGTCAACATTCAGTTCAATCAGCAGGAATTTTATTGATGCTGATGCGCTTTTTCAAGGATAGAAGCGGTGTTGCATAAACAAATAAACAGAAACTGACACATAGACCAGTCAGCAGTTTACAGAAAACCCAGTAACAGGTTGTTTGTGTTTATCCAGTGCCAGATGGACTCTTTTCGCCTGGTCAGGTACGAGATGTCGGCCGGGATGGCAGGCTTTGGGCCGGAGAACGTTCTGCTGCAGCAGCGACACGGTGCTGCTCCTGGGATGTTCTTGGTAGGTGAACTAACTGCAGACTGCATGCTCGAACGCTGCAGGTCCTAATGGCCGCCACTAGGTGGCAGCAGCAGCTCTTGTCAGGAAGGATAGACGGTCGGTAATGAAGTGTCCTTTCCACTATGCCACATTTATCTTAAAGATACTTTGAGCTGACAAGCATTAGGAAGATCTGCCTCTTAATCACTAAAGACATCGCTAATCTTTGGGCCAAAGTCGTGATATCTGCTTGACTGATTTCTGCTTTACAGTGAAAAATTATTATTCTCTCCATTAATCAAACAAAAATGACTAAAGTCGTCATAGCATGAAATTGTATTAAATTCTGCAGCCCAAGGGATCTTATCCTCACAAAGCATTGCTATTATCAGTGCACACACATGTGGACCGACTAGAGAATCTAATCATGTTTATGCTTTGAAAAGATCAAATTCGCTCTATAGCTCCTTAAACTCTGAAATCAAGATAAAAATAACAGCTTTATGTGTAGACCAGTTTTATTTTAATTATTTTAATTCTTGTGATACTTCAAGAGAAAAACTTCAATGTATTTGGGATTTTATATACAGGTTATTCAATTTTTGTTTTCAAATAAAAAGCAAAAAGGTGTGGCATGCAAATGTATCTAGAGTCTAAAAATTTTGTCCATTGAACTTAGATTAGGCCTTTCTAACCAACCATTTCATAGTAAGTCTTGCCACTCTCTAGGTAAGAAAGTTAAGATTAGTGGAGTGTACAAATAATAGTGACCCTTTAGACATATTCACCCGCCTGGTCTATAGATCTCCTCCTGAATTACCTAGGTGTTTTGGCTGCTTCTGTGTGAGACGTTCAAAGCTTGGCATATTGTTTAAAATTGAAACACCGCTTTAAACATGTCCACATCTTCGTTCACTGACGGCTCTAGTTTTTTCCTTTGGTCCTGATGACGCTGTTTGTTAACTAATGTTCTCTAAAAAATCTCTGAGGCCTTCACAGATCAGCTGGATTTATAATGAAATTAAATTACCCACAGTTTTACTATTTAAGTGACTTCTAAAGTGAATTGGTTAGACCTGATTTAAAGTCTGTTTATATTAAAAAAATATTTCTGTGTCTGTGACAGATGTACCTCAAAGGGAAACTGCTGTTTGTAGGCTACATATTCACCAGTGACAGCTGCTTAGTTGAGGATCTTCAAAGGCAGATCTGCAGGACCAGGAGAGATCACAGACTAGGTTTGAGTCTCCTCTACGGACCACAAGTTCAGCTACCGCTGCGGTGTCCGCAATGATTGGTTGTAAGAGAGTAGACGTCTCTACAGTTAGTCACCAGTTTCAGAGAACTACTAAGAAAATATGGCATCATGCCATTTTAAGCTATGAATAAAGAGAAATAGTTCAAAGCACATGACATTTTCACCAACGTAGAATTGTTTATTATTATCACAGTGATGCAGTAAAAACTCCTGCAGCCACAGAAGCATAGATTACATCAGAAGCAGCAGGATGTGACACCAAGCGGGCTGTTTTTGAAAAAGAAAGAAAAGGACCAATACAACGTTCATGACTTCAGCCACTGTTCATTCCTTCTGTTAGTTTACTTCGCTGCATATTTAATGTAACTAGTTAGAAATATTATAGAATGTAAGAATGTATTACTCTGTTTTGGTTAATGGTAAAGTTGATTTAAAATGCAACCAAGGTTGATTACTTTATACTTTAAAAATGATTAGTTTTAAAATTGACATTGATTCATTTAAATGTAACAGATTTAAGGCCTCAACAGTAGTTCACGGTTCCTCACAAGTGTTATTTATTTATTTATTTGTTAACTGATTCATTCATTGTTTTTTTCACTAAATTTGAGGATAAAGAAATAAACAGATGTTCTTCTGTAACCCTGTTCTCTCTTCTTTTCTTTTTTGGACAAGAGTAAAATAAGTTTGTGAGCCATTACCTCAGTGACATAGATTTTAAAAAGCATATTCTTGTTGTTCCCAGACACCAGGAAACATCTTTCATCAGAGAATATATATGAGTTCAGAGGAACATTTCACCTGTAGATTTACACAGTGCCTTGCAAAGGTATTTGTACTCCTTGATCTTTTTCCCGTTTTGTCTGGTTGGCAACAAGAAACTTTAAGGTATTTTCTTTGGATTTGATAGAGGCCAACTGTGTGTAATATCATTTCAACATAAATATAGCTGTTCTGCAGAGGTCTCCGAGGTTTATGAACAAACAGCATCATGAAGATTAAGGAACACACTAGATAGATTTGGGAGAAAGGTGCGGAGACGTTTAAAGCAGCTGTGAGTTATTAAAAAAAATCTCCCAAACTTTGAACAACTCAGGGAGCACTGTTCAATCCTTCATCTGAAAATAGAAAGAATATGGCACAAAAGCAATCTTAACGGACAAGCTGAGCAAAAAGAGCATTAATCTGAGTATCAGCTAAGAGAAACAAGGTAACTCTTGAGGAGCCGCAGAGATCGCAAATGGGAGAATCTGTTGCTAGGAAAACTATTAGTTGTGTCCTCCACAAATCAGTGCTTTATAGGAGAATGCCAAGAAGAAAGATATTGATGAAAGATAGCCAACAGATATACCATCTGTAGTTTGCCACAAGTCATATAGGGAATGCATCAAACATGTGGGAGATGGTGTTCTGGTGAGAAGTGACCAAAGCTGAAATTTCTGGTCTACATGCTAAATGTTATGTGTGCAGAAAACTAACTCTACACATTTCTTTGGACACATCATAATTACGCAATGACATGGTGGTGGTTGCATCATGCTGTGGGGTTCCTTTTTCTTCAGCAGGGACAGGGAAGCAGGCCAGAGTAAATGGGAAAATGGATAAGGCTAAAGACAGGGTAAAACTCGGAAGAAATCCTGTTAGAGGCTAAAATATTTGAGATTAGGGCAGAGGTGCCATTCTGGCGGAATAATTCTAAACATACAGCCAGAACTGTGGCCCAGTCAAAGTCCATACTTGGAAATGACTGTTTACAGATGCTCTCCTTCCAGTCTGGCTATTTTTAACAGACGAGCAAACATTTTAGTTTACATAAGCAAAGCTGGTAAACATTGCCCTAAAAGACGTACAGATATAGCAGTGAAAGGCAGTTTACAAAGTAATGGCTTTTCTGATTTTTAAATGTAAAAGGTTCCAAAATCATGCATCATTTTTGTTCTGCTTCTTGTATGGTACTTTTTGTTGTTAAATCACATAAAATTATAAATTTAGTTTTTCTTTTATAAGTATCTTTTATAATCTTGGCACGCTACCTTTTAATTTACCTTTTCCTGTAGGTGACTAAAACCTGCTGATCAGATACAGAATGAAGAAAGCACAGCTTGGAAGAGAAATCAAGACACATTTACTCCTTTCCTCCCTTGCATTGAAGATGCAAAGCGCAGGTGATGCCTGTCAGTCTGATTCCAAACATATTTTTGGCTTCTTAGTCAGACAGTTAATATTAGAACTGATGATCATGATGAAAGATATGTGACTGGAAAGTCATTTTAAGAAACTGTAGCCTAATTCGCCAAGGACCAACTTGTAGGTCACATTAAGGAAAACAAAATGTATCAGTAAATATTTTTTCTTTTCTTAATTTTCTTTTACGCTTCCAAAGGATTCATTTTTTTATCCAAAACAACATTTTGTTCTGGTTATTACTGATGTTTGTACCCTCTGGGGCCCCCTAGTGGATAGTTGAGGGGAACAAAAAGGAAGTTCTTCAACACGTCTCAGGTGACTGGAGCTGGTCCGATCTACTGAGTAGAAATATTACGAATGCTGTTCGATCCAGAGACAAAGAAAGTGTCAGCATTTAAATCGGTTTACTCCCACTGAGCGGACGGTGGAGTGTCTCCGGACATGAAGGATTTGTTTTGCACTCCTGTTTTCATTTTAAATGTGAAGTGAATGAGGACAGAATAAGCCCAGGTAAGCGACGAACGTCTTTTTATTGGTTAACGATCGGCTTGTGACAGCTGTCCCCACTGAGCTAATGTAATCTGAGAAGTGCTTAGTTTAGTTTTACTAATATTACAAAACTAAGAACTAATTAAGAGTAGAGGTTTTAGTGTTTTTTTCTCTTCTCTAGTCTGTATATGTGTTTTATTTGACTATTTTTAGAAAATAATAGAAAACAATACCCTACCCTATTAAGTACAGATTATCTCTCTAATTTAATAGACTGCTAGAATCCAACTGTCAAAACAATTGACTGTATTTCTTTCTTGTCACCTGCAGATTACAACCCTCCTTTGTTAATTCGTGAAAGATTTATTCTCATTTAGCTGTTCACACTGTGTCATGGTAAACAGGGAACTCTCTGACAGCTACATCCCTTTCTGACAGCAGGGCAGAATGTTTATCTACCCTGCACAAATGAATCTGGGACACTAGTTCAGCCAGATGTACTAGTTTGTTTTGACACTCCCTGTACCCCTTCCTCTTCAGCTTGTCTCCCACTTCTTCATCTCCCATATGTCCTCCTCCTCCTGACTGGTCAATTTAACTTTGATGTCTTGTTTCTTGTTCATCTTTTTATTTCAAACCCAAATGTTTGCAGTTCACAATAAAAATAAAGACACTGACTCTACTATATTATTAGCTTTGAGAAGAAATGGTAAACTGATTTTGCCACAACTTCCTCTAAACCTGTTTGCATATTTCTCTCCAGTTATCAGATGTCTGTTGTTTTCTTGCATGCCATTTATAGTCCCTTTCTACTTCTTTTCTGTCCCCAGGAATGGAAAAGCCAACTGTAGCCCCAAAGCCAAAGTTCATTCCCAACCAGGGGCCAGCCCTGTCTTCTTTAGTGCCCAGAAGAGATGGCCTCTCACCTCTGTCCACCGGCACACCAAGGGAGGTTAAACCAGTGCTCTCTACAAAGCCATGCCTGTCTAAACTCCCCACTGACTTAGAGTTCAAGCCCCCGATTTTGAAGAGTACGCAACAAAAATCTGCTTTGGAAACCCATCAGACGGTCGTCAATCCAAATTCTCATAAAGGGATTCCACATAGCAAGAAGCCTGACTGGGATTATATTATTCCTATTTGCCTGTGCAGCCAAGAAAACTGCACATGCTTCAACCACATGAAGCTTGAGCTGAGGAAAAATGATTTTCAAGCATCACACAGTGACAAGACTGAAGAAAACAAAAAGACTGCTCCTAAACCTCGGGTGTCTCAGGAAAATAACCAAGAGAAAACAAGGAATGCCAAGTACCAAGTGATGAACAACTCCTTAAACAATGGTCACATCGTGAATCATGATAAAGATAATAAGACCCAAAACCAGAACACTGACTCTAACACCTTTGGTCCTGAACAGGCTGTTGGGCCATCTCTCCGAACATGGAGTGGTAGCGTAGATTTCCATGCAATACATCAAGATGTACCTGGAACAGGACAACAGGGTGGTAGTCATGGCTCAGAGCGAACCATTATGCCACAACCCCGATGTCCCCCACCAGTCCTTAGGAAGCCTCACCCTGTCCCTGTTCCACGGAAACCCAGGAGATATGTTCCAGCTCACCAGGAAAAGGTGGAGAAGGATATGGATGAAAATTCTATCCAGGAAAGGAGGGAAGTAAGTGTCAAAGAGGTGGAGGTGTCATCAGATGAAAAGGGATGCTCTTCCCTGTCTGCCAGCTTACCCAGCAATGAAAATAGTCCACCAGTTTTTCTGTCTTCAAGGCAGGCCTGTCCACCACCGGTCCCTCCTTCCAGAAAAAAACCTTTGCTATCTAACCCCTTAAAAGCACCTTTCTCCGCTACACATACGCCATCTGAGGATATGCATGTTGAAGAATCAAGTAGGGGCAGCAGCATCCATGAGATGGAGTTATGTGTTGACAGTGAAGCTGACGAGTTGCAGAAGAAAGTCATGGATGATCAGGTAGAAAGGTATCCCCTGCCCCTTAAGACTTTGCTTGGTCCACCTGAACTTAAAGATCTTCCAACAATCATTTTGCCAGCAAAGGACAAATCGATAGAGGACAAAATGCCAAGGAAGCATCGTAGAAACAACAGCACGTTGGGACTGATTGAGAAGAAGAAATCCATCGAAGATAAAGGTATAAACAAATTAGAGGACTTTGAGGCAAGGCAAGCCAATACTTTACCAGATGAAGTATCAAAGGAATTAATGCGAAGGGAACTGCCTTTACCTCCACATGAGAAATCAGACAGTAAACCTGTAACATCTGGAAACATCAAGCCTTCACGTACTAGCCTCACCAAAACGAAAGCCAAGTCATTTTCTACTGCTGACTTCATGTGCTCTGAAAGACAGAAGAGAAACTCCTTCAGGAAAATCCTAGAACTGAAACTCGGCATGAAGACATTACCAAAGAAGATGACAATATCAGGCCAGACTCCTGAATCCACAGCGAAGGATTCTGTACCAAATCCTCAAGGGGATCAACATGAGAGATTGCCAGCATTTCTTGCCAGTGACAGTAATTTCCATTATTCACAAACTGGTGTTGAACAGAGCGTTGACGGAGAAGAGATTAACCCTGAGCTCCAGCAGTCTCCCATCTATGAAACCATTTCTCTATATTATGATATTCCAGATTACGAGAATGTATTTGTGGAAAATGTTGGCTCTGCTCCTACAGCCTTCCACACAGAGGGCAGGCAGAGCTGTCTGTATGATGAAGAGGGGATTTATGAGGAACAGGACCCATATTTCTCCCTGGTGCAAAACTCACAACAGCATCAGACACCAACAGAATACGACAGGTAGATTTAATTTTAGTTATATTCAATAATGTGCTATGCATGATGTCCCTGACAATTTCTGCTTGTTCACCTGCAAAATACTTGCTAAATTACAGAACCTGACTCACTCTTTTAAACATCTTGTAGATGCCCAAAAGATGACTAATCAAGACCAAATGTACAAAGAATTACTTGTAATCTAAACTAGATACTGTTTTTGGTAAGATGTTTTGCATCTGGTTGATGAGAGTAGATCAATATGAATGATTAAAAAAACTGAACATCTAGGTAAGCAAATAGAGATGTTATAAGAAGAGGTGGGGGCTTAAAGCTTGGTCTTGAAGTATCCCACAGTCTAGAGGGTTAAATAGTTTAAGACTACATCCCTAAATAGACATAATTTAACATGGTGGGAGTTTCAGATTATTCAAAAAAAAGAGGACACAAGTGACATTTTGCATCTTGTTGCAAATTCGTGAAGGCAGTTTAACATGTGTAGTGGGTTATGTGTACAACCATGTGTAGATTAATTAGGTATTAAGCCAACTGGTATACATAAACCAACAAGGTATAATTGTTATGCAAAAATGGAATACAGCCATTTGCCAAGAAGTAATACATAGTTTGTTTATCTGTGCACCAGGTCATGGTGTTGAGTTAAATACCTTCCTGTGTATCAAGGTGTATCAAGGTTTCCACCCATACAGTGCATGTTTACTTTGAGGCTAACGCTCCACTGAAACAACACCTGTTTCACCTTTTAAAGAGCCAGTACATCTAAAAGACCTGATTCTGAGGAATGCATCCCTCAGATGTTACTACATTCTGATAGAGTTAATGTGCTACTACTGAGATAATCCAATCATGGGCACATTTAGTGAGCAAATGCTCCACCTATGCAACTGCATATGTTAGTTTTTATGAAGAAAGCAATCAATACACAACAATTTTACTGTCTTTCGACATGCACACAATGCCTCTTGAAAAGTTTATTTAAATTCTAGCAATGTCATTTTTCATAAACAAAGACACAGCTACACTATATTGCTATTGTTGATGGACCCACCGTTGCCAGCAATAGCAACTTTAACTGTTCTGTAAACATCTTCCACAAGGTTTAGGAGGGAGTTCATAGTTAGATGAGAAAAGCAGAATTGTAGCCTCTGTTCTAATTCATCCTAAAGGTGTTCAAGAAGATTAAAGTCAGGACACTGTGCAGGACAGTTAAGTTTCTATACAACAAACTGTATTCACCTGCAGCCATGAAAGTTATTGGAACACCAAAATTCATTGACTTGGTGGTGTGACCCAATACTTTTGGCTGTATAGTGTATGTCACATGGCTCAAAAACGGGGTTTCTGCAAGTTTCAGTAAGATCAACTTGTCTTAATATAAGACCATTATGATTTAAATCTCAGACCAGTGGTGGACGGTGTTTCACTGAATAATGAGAAATGTTTGAGATTTTAAATAAGATGCAGATAAGTTGAGATCAGAGCAGAGACCCCCACCCAGCGCTCTAGATGCTCTAAAACAATGCAGTAATCTACAGTGTCAAATGTGGCACTGTAGGGATGTTGTGGAGTGCAATGGGTAGAGCAGGCACACCATGTACAGCGGCTAACGGTCCTCAATGCAGTTGTCTTGTCATCTAAACTAGGGGTACACCTATTGCAGTTTTCTGGTCTATAACTGATTACCGATCTTTAAAAAGCCTGGCCTGCCGATTCCAATTTTTTTTATAACTGACACTGTAAGGTGTTATAAGGTCACAATATACCATTAAAGTTTCAATCTTATTTTATTCAAAAACACTGAACAATACCCGTATAACAATACAAATTTAACTGAACATGGGGCATTGCTCTTAAATATAAATGAAACGTTTAGAGCATTGCAGTTTCTTTTGTCTTTAATTTTTCACATTTTAAAAAGAAACAAAATTTGCCCAGTGGGCTACACAAGTAGATAAGATCAGTGGAAAAGATCGGTTTCACATCTAAGTATTAGCCGATCACCAATCTCCCAAAATTAAGGACATCGGAGCCGATCAATCAGTGCACCCCTAATCTAAACTGTCAAATAAAGACCACTAATGCCACACAAACCCTTAAAATGTGGCACTGAGACCCAATAATGTCACACAGTTGTTTGAGGCCACAGATCAGGGTGATTCCATGCTCTGATTTGCCCTAAAACCAAAGTAAATTACATAAAATACAGGATTCTTTGTCAGGAATGACTGAAGTTGCTAAAACCCAACTGTTTCAAGTGTCTTAGCTAAAAACGAGGGGTTTGAAATTGGTCTTTAGTTCTTAGGATCTGTGGAAGCACCAGGTTTTCTAACAAGCGGCCGTAAAACTGCATGCTCAAAAACTGTTGGGTCTTGAACACCTCTTTCAAAAAACGTAGAGATAGTGGTTTAAGGGGGTAAGAGGAGAGTTTATTGTTCGATACTGTTTTTAATTAAATCAGAGGGAGATTGGAGAGACGTGATTATGGGTGGCCTTTAGCATTGGAGTGGTAACTACCAAGGCATCACTGGAGAGTACGAATGGGGCAGTAAGACCTAAATAAAGATAATTGAATACCTGGTGAGACAAATGTGGAAGCATTTGAGACTTTTTAATGCCTAAAATTGAGTTCATTCTATTTAAAGCGTTTAAAGACCATGCAGAAGTCATCCATGCAGCACCCATCGTATTTTTGACTCCCTGGGTGTTATAAGTTTAACAAATGAAGAAACTCATTCAGTGTAATCTCCCACTGAAAAAATGTATTGTCCAACCAGTAATTTGATTACGTTTATTCAGTGGGAAAAATCCCCTGCTAAGATAGCTGTTTTTTAACTAACCAAAGCATTTCTTTGTAAAATGTCTTAGCAGAGTGCTGACGAACCTGTAATTAGTAACCTCACTGTTTTCCAGAGGTATAGATATGATGTGACACAGAGGCCCATTTCTTTAAGACACTGTTCAAAATGGGGAAAACAAGAGGGCATGCCATTTAAGTAGGGCAGATGTGTGCTGATCTTCATAGGGCCAGAAATGACTTGAAGAAAATAGGTTCTCATCACACTTTTCTTATACCAGGCTGTGTTAGTCAAAGCTAATCAAGGACCAAAGTTTGGAAGCTAAAGTAATTTCCAAAGGTCAAACTTTGAAAACTGGAGCAAAATGATGGATTTATATTAAGACTTTTTGCACATCTCTACTAAATGTTTCAGTAATTGGGAATGGCACTGTAGGAATTAATGTATTTGCTGAAACTTTGTTTATAGCTCAGTGTTATCAGAAGTGAATTTCATATTTAAAGCTGTCAGCCAGATCAGTTTGGTGTTAGTTTTTTTACTACTTGTAGACGTGTGGTACTAGTATTGCAAGGAATGCATGTCTGCGTGCAAATTCTTCTAAGAATGAACACTGAATAAAAGCCTGTTGGGTCTCTTCTTTGTATGGCCAAATGTGCCTCTTTTTTTGTGGTTCAAACTGAGTAATAGACACATGCTAATAAGCGCCCTGAGCAGATCCCAAACAAAGAACAGTCACAGTTAAGTGCAAAAGCTAAAATAAACATGACCAAGTATGACCTAAAGATTCTCAGCTCTCGGCTGTAATGTTTTTTTGCAGTTGTTGTTAAGGGTGGTGCCGCAGTTTCAGTTTCAGATGCAGCGCTCCTTCAGGGAATTGCGGAATTTTAGACACAAGTTGCATCTTCAAAGCAGTTTCTTCCACTTCAATCTTTAATAAATCACTAACTATGACACAGTACGTGTGTCATGGTTAATGATTTAAGCCTGGTTTATGTCTCCAAGACACCTGTTGGGTTTGGCACTATGTAGCCAAATTAGCGCCCTCTGACTATACACAAGCAGCTGGACTGGCATTAGTGGGGCGTGACAGTAATGAGTGTTTATCATTTTAGAGGTTTTTTCTTTCATGCTACATTTGGTTTCGGTGTATGTTTGTAAAACTCCCTTTCGATTAAACCAGGAAATGTAAAGAGATAAAGAAGCTTTCTTGGCATGTGAGCAATTTATCAGATAATGTGCTGTAGCAAGTGTTTTCATTTTAAATCTTCTCTCATCTACCATAAAAAGCCTGGTTTCTTTCCTGTTTGCTATGTGCATGTTTAAATATGTGTTCATCAGCCTCTAAAGTTTGCTAATCTGTGTATTCACCGTTTATTTATGCATTATTTTATCAGAAACTCAGCTGATGAGGTGGCTTTTATTAACGACACTTTTTCCGACGATGACATCACAGTCGACACCTCTGATGAAGAGGTGGAAGATGATAGCAGTTGCAACTCAAGTAAAGATGACCCTGATCATCTAGAGGAGAGTATGGTAAGGTTCAGACATCGTTAATCGTGTGTATCAAGAATCACCTCACACCATTTGTTCTTTTCTTTTCATTTCATCGTGCACCTCAGCACTGGAAAGGAAGCTCTGCATGAACATCCTCTGCTGCACTGCATGCGCTTATTGTATGTAACAGAGAAATGTATAACGTGCTAAATCAAAGTCTGGTTCTGCATCTTTGGTAGGTGCAGAGTAGAAAGAAGAAAAGTAAGATACAACACATCGCCACAGAAATCATGACCTCCGAGAGTGTGTAAGAGTTGAATGTTTTTATTGTTCTTCAAATATATTTTCTACCTTACGCAGTGCCTTGCAAAAATATTCATATCCCTTGAACTTTTTAACATTTTGTCACATTCCAAACCACAAAGTAGCAAAAAATCTGAAAAGTGTTGTGCATTTGTAGTCGGCACCTTTACTCTGATAGCCCTAAATAAAATGAGCTGCAACCAATTTCCTTTAGGAGTCACCTAATAAGTAAATAGTGTCTAATTTAATCTCAGTATAAATCCAGCTGGTTAGTGAAGGCCTCAGAGGTTTGTTGGAGAACATTAGTGAACAAACAGCATCACAGAGACCAAGAAATAAACATCATCCAAAAAAAAGAGTATGCAGAGTACTCCAAACCTACCAAGGCATGGAGTAGGAGGAATACAGAGATCCACAGTCCAGGTGTGAATATCTGTCAAAAGGACAATTAATTGTGTACTCTACAAACCTGACCATGGAAAACTGGCAAGAAGAAAGCCAATGTTGAATTAAAGCTGTTGGAAGCCAGGTTTAGAGTTTGCTATAAGCTACATGGGAACATAGCAAATTTTGTGCTCTCTTTAGTTTTGAATGAAAGTATGCCTTTTGGCCTACATGCAAATGCTATGTGGCAAGAAAATGGGTCACCTTTCAGCAGGATAACGACCAAACAACTGCATACTGAAGTTGCAAATGCACCTTTGTATATATGTATATTTAAGGACATAAAGATATATGCATAAATATATTTAAAATATATTTAAAAACCCAGAGAGCAAAGTGTACCGGAGTCAAATTCCTTGTTTGTATGTACGAACTTGGCAATGAAGCTGATTCTGATTCTAAAATGCACAGGTTGAGCTACGATGAAATGTTTTAGTTTGTTAGAATGGCCCAGTCCAAGTCCAGACATAATACCAACTGAGAATGTGTGGCAAACCTGGGAAATTGATGTTCATAGACACGCTCTATCTGAGCTTGAGCTATTCTGCAATGAAGAAAGGTCCAGACATTCAGTCTCTAGATGTGCAATGCTGGGATATGCACATAGAGACATACAGCTGTAACTGCAGCACAGGATGTTCTACAAACTACTGACTTAGGGGGCTGAATATGCAAGCCAAACCTTCCAGACTTTTATTTGTAGAAAGGTTTGGAAACCCTGTGTAGTTTTACCTTCCACTTAACAGTTATGCACTACTTGGTCTTTTACACAAAATCCAAGTTAAGTGCAAGTTTTGAAACATCTCTTCCTATTTACTGGATCAAATGCAGCAACTTAACAGAAATTTCATATAATATCCAGAGAAGAGCCTTTTGCTTCAGAGACCGATTTTATGAAACTTTTTAGATGCTGTTTTACTTTATAAATATGTGTATAATAATTAATTTAATCTATTTTTAATTGTGTAACAAGCACAATTAAGCAACAAGCATCAACTAATGCTAGCTCAGTTTGTACGGGAAAATAGATATCTAAAATTATTTCTGGAAAGGATTCTTTATAATACTTGTTTAGTCTTAAAAGAATTAGCTCCTCACTTGCTGATTGTAACATCGTTTTGTTTTTCTCCTTTCCTGTTTCTTGTAGGTTTGTGGATGTCCTCAAGCTGCTACATGTTGTAAGTAACAACAAATGTCACCTAAATAGCTTTTATGTCCACATAAAACCACCTTTGTTTTTGCTGTGACAATAGAGGGGTATGATGTTTTTCTGTTTGTGTTACACCGAGCCCCTCTCTGCCTGAGCTCATATGCTCCAGATGTGTTTCATGAGTCGAGAAATGGGGGCACACCCTAAGCAGCCTAACGCCCTCAGCCCCCTTTCACATTCCTCTTGATGTTCCCCAGACTATGAGTAAAATCCGATGGAAGTAATTCATTCTGGGTTATTTAGACAGATGAACCTCTTCATGTTTAGAGAAATTTAAGGCACAGACGGATGATTATGGGTTTCCCTGCAGCAGATCCTGTAAAGAGTTTGCTATAAATGACAAAGAACAAGACAGACAAGTAATATCTACCTTGCTCCTTCATACCTTGAGTCCTAACTCTAAAGTTGTTTTGCTTAAACCTCCTCTGATATAAAACTTCATGAAGCCAATCGTAAGCAGATTTTGATGTAACTATGGCAACAAGGCCATAGTTTACTCTTTTTAAATCAAAATGACAACAGAAACTACCTAAATGACCATGATCAAACGTTTACATACCCTGGTGATTTTGGTGTAATAACATGCACACAAGTTGACACAAATGGGTCTAAATGGCTACTAAAGGTAATTATCCACATCTGTGATCTGTTAGCTTGTAATCAGTGTGTGTGCATAACTGGTCAGTGAGTTTCTGGGTTCCTGACAGAACCTTGCATCTTTCATCCAGTGCTGCAATGGTGTTTCTGGTTTCTGAGTCATGGGGAAATAAAAATAATTGTCAAAGGATCTGTGGGAAAAGGTAATTGAACTGTATAAAATAGTAAAGGGATTAAACGGGAAAGGATATCCAAGGAACTGAGAATGCCAGTCAGCAGTGTTCAAACTCTAAAAAGTGGAAAAAGAGGGAATATTTTAAACCAAACCACAGTCAGGTAGACGAACAGAAATTTCAGCAACAACTGTCAGAAAAATTGTTCGTGATGCAAAGAAAAACCCAGAAATAACTCCAACTGAAATACAGGACTCTCTGAAGAAATGTGATGTGGCCATTTCAAGATGCACAATAAGGAGGCACTTGAAGAAAAATGGGCTGCATGGTCGAGTTGCCAGAAGAAAGCCATTACTACACAAATATCACAAAGTATTTCACAAAGTATCCCATTTACAAAACACCAGAAAAGCCTCAAAATTACTGCAACAAAGTCATTTGGATTGATGAGACTTTTTGGCTACAACCATCAACGTTACATTTGGAGAGGAGTCAACAAGGCCACTGATGAAAGGTACAACATTCCTACTGTAAAACATGGAGGTGGATCGCTGATGTTTTGGGGATGTGTGAGCTATACTTGGTCAAAATTGATGGCAGGATGAATGCACCATGTCCAGAAAATACTAGAGGAGAATTTGCACTCACCACCCCGGAAGCTGGGCACGGGACGTACTTGGACATTCTAACATGACAATGATCCAAAACACAAGGCCAAGTTGACCTGTCATTGGCTACAGCAGAACAAAGTGAAGGTTCTGGAGTGGCCATCTCAGTCTCCTGACCTCAGTATCATTTGAGCTACTCAGTAGATCTCAAATGGGCAGTTCATGCAAAACAGCCTGGAAATTTGCAGGAACTGGAGGCTTTTTGCAAAGAAGAATATGCAGCTTTACCATCACAGAAAATATTCATTCACAACTACCACACGAGACTCCAAACTGTCATTGATTGAAGGGGGCAAAACATGGTATTACTAACTTGGTTATGTACATTTTTGATCAAGGTCCTTTAGGTGGTGTCTGTTGTCATTGTGATTTTAAAAAGAGGAAACACAGTTCTTTGACAATAAATGGTGTCACACAACTAACCATGAGTGAAAATAATAGTTTTTTGTGTTATCATTCATATTCACTGAAAAATGGCCACTACTTCTGTTTTTCTTTGTTTTTTGTTTGTTTTTTTTTACATTTACTGTGTCACTAATGGCCTTTATTTCACAGTTTAGTACACAGAATAAGAGTCAGAGAGAGAAGAGGAAGACATGCAGTAAATGTCCCAGATGAGGATTCAAACCCGGGACATGTGTACCGAGGACTGAAAACCTCTGTACTCTCTTTGCCAGGCAGCATGGCTCTTTTGGTTTAGTCAGGGGTAGACATTAGTCTGTATGAGGATCTCATGGTAAAAAATCCCATAGTTTAAGGTAATTACACAATTTAAAACAAAAATGTAAAATATGATGTGTCATTTTATTTAAAGTTGATAAACAAGTTTTTCCTCCTTCTAAAATAGCATAATACATTGATCATAACAGTCATAACTAAATCTTAACTATTCATTTATTATTTTTATTTTAATACAAAGCTAAAGCAAAAATACAGAATAAACACCTGATACATTTAGTAGTAAAATTGCTTATTGGGCTGTAAAAAATATGATTATTGATTAATTAATATTTATCAAGAATTACAATTTAAAATCATAATTTGAAAAAGATTAATTTCTTTTCCAAAAATCATTACTTACGAATCGAAATCAGAGATGTCCTCTGGTGTTGTAATTGTGGCTCAAAGCCCTTGATAATTACAATTATTAAATTCTCAGTAATAATTGATAACTATTACTAGATGTCACTGTTTAATCAACCGCTTCACCGAAGGTGGGGGAACTTTGACCTTATTTTGACTGACAAATCACTCTTGCTCAAAATAAACACAAACGCTTTCTCTTTATCTACGTGAATATTTATTAAATCAACAGCCCTGATACACCTCGCTATTCTGATTCAATAATCTTCATCTAATCAAGCATGCATAAATTCTACACAAAAAGGGGTAAAATAACTAACTAAACAAGATAAAACAACATTAAATGTGTATGAAAGTCAAACCAGCAGTTATGGCAAAACAAGAGAAAATATGGTACTGAGCAAAGCTTTTGGAGCGGCCTCCACCAGGCTGCAGCCATAAAACCCTGAATGTTGGAGCTCAGCGAAACACAAAGGGTCATAAAACTTTTAGGCGGCAACCAGTGGAAAAACACGAAGAGTGAAGACAATGGAAAAGTGAGTATTTCAAAACCAGAAAGGGGGAAAATATGACGGACCGTCAGCAGTCGACTGGAACAAAAACAATGAGGAAAATTTCGTCTCCTTGGAAAAACCTACGTGGGTTTTCTTGGGATACGTGTTAAAGTCTACTGCTCTTCTTATACCAGAAACTTTTTCTCATGAGTTTTGGCCAGTGGGGAGAATTAATGAAAACCCACGTGTGAGTTTCTTCTCCAGAAGGATGCGTGCCTCCGTTGCGTGGTAACCGGTCTCGGTTTCCAGCGGGGAAAAACAAAGGTGGGCGTCTCCGGTGTCCTTATATAGTCCACTGTGACATCAGAGCTGCGACACCCCTTCCTATCAGCTGTAATGCCTGCTGGGAGTTGTGGTAGCAGACCATACTTGGGTATATAGTAGCAGATGACACTGGGAGGTACAGTAGTGAACAAATGGTCCAACAGGGCAGAACATTAAAGGTTTTTGCCATTCTGTTCCTTATGCATTAACAGTAGCTGCTTAATTAGTTAGGCTGTCAGTTCTGGTAGCTAGCCTGCAGCCAGCTGCTTAACAGACTTCCAGCCCATAGCTTGCCAGCTGTGCTTTTGATACAGCATTACTCTCTTATTAAAACAACTTTAGGCTGAAGAAACAGTATGATAGGAAATTTTCGTAGGTATAAAATACCAGTTTAATGTCAGTAATCGGCCCATTCCTAATCAGGGGTCATTATTTGTCATATTCATAAGAGTCAAATGGCCCAGATGGAAAACCACCCCAAAATAATTTAAAATAGGATATGCAAAGTTTTCAGAAAATAATACATAATTAAATTAAATTATACATGAGATTTGAACATTTTTGATTGTCTCCATAATTCATATAACAATTAAACAAAGAAATATAAACTGATACACAATGGTTCAGGCACATGCGTAAGAAATAGTTTATTTACAAGTACTAAATCTAGGAATTAATGAAATGGAGGTAAATTGACTTAGAGTCCAACATTTCACAGTGTTAGCCTTTCATAGATGGGACTATTTTCCATTTCCAATTTAATAAAGGGTTTAAATTATTTACCATTCATTGTGTACTAATTTTATTTGCTTTACACTGGAAAAAAGACTCAAACATTTACCTGCTCACATATAAAGCCATTTAGTAGAAAGGGTTGCCCCCCTCCATTGTTTTATTGTTTTTTACATCCTTATTTTTGAGACAGAGGCGTGCAGCCAAATGAGTAGATATTTGCAGAAAAAAGGTCATGGAATGAGAGCATAGTTGGAGTGAATCATGAGCGCATGAACAGGAAGTGGTTAAGTCCCTGTTGTCTGTGGAGGAAGGGTGTCCAGTAATGCAGAAGAGTCACATATTCAGATCTAAACAATGTTTGGAGAAAAAAAAAGGTAAAAATCCTCCAAACTGAACACCGCAGCTTTTTGCTCGCCTTGTTTTGGGCTCTGCACAGTTTTATCAGAATGATTAACTCTGTTATCTGAACTCTGTGCAGAGTCATCCTTTTTTTATCCCCTGAAACATTTACGTTTTTTCTAGTTTGCTGCCACATCATTTCCACGTTACCCAACTTTATCTGCATCAACTGTTGGAGCAGAAAATGTTCACCACAGGAGCTGTTTATTTGGCGTTTAGACTGCAAGCTCTTTTATTTGCCACCTGCCCTATAAACCACGTAAAAGACTCCACATCATCTGAAAGATTTGCTCAGTAGCACCTCTGGCTTCTCTGCTTTCTCGCTTCAGTCCTGATTCATAGTTTTGGGAAATATAAGACTTCCTTATGTGTATCAGCTTGGGTCAGAAGAGTTCCTCTTTAGTCATCTTTTAAACTGAAATCTTTAGGATGTCTGAGTCATAGTTTCAAGGCAATGTTCAGTGATTTGCAGGGAGTACAATTTCTGAACCTCTAAAGTAATATAACACTAGGCCTAAAACCACCTTATTTAGCACGGCCTTGTCTTTCTGTGCGTACTTGTGTGCGAATTCCAGGGTTGAACGTTGTCATTCTCTCTAACCTACAGGATTTCCGTGAAGCCGTGCACAAGGCATCTCGTCAGTACGGGAAGCCGGTGATTGAGGAACGTCTTCTCAATCAGATCCTGTACTACCTCCCTCAGTTGTATGAACTCAACAAAGACTTGCTTAAGGAGCTGACGCAGAGAGTTGCCAAGTGGTATAACATCCCTTTATTATCAAACCTATTTAAGGCAGTGAATTCCACCAAATGCCAGGCTTAATAGCACCAGTTGTGTTCAGATTACTATCAGTCCAAAATCACTAACCAGATCAGTCATATTTCTAGTAATATTTCTACATTTTACCAATGGGTGTAGTGGAGTACTAGACTTGCATGCCACTGGTTCTGTGTGTTTGAATCATTATCTGAAAGGAGGTGGAGTTGTGTTTTCTGAATACATGTGGAGTTCAATCAGTAAGGTCATCTATTCTGTGAAAAAAACAGGTTGCCCGTATTTAAAGATGAAGGCAGAAAAGTAGCCTACTTTGACAGAAAGAGGAAAACAGATGAAGAAGTGCAGAAAATGATATGCCCAGGTAAAATGATCTCAAATGCTTTTAAGCGAAGACCAAAAAATTATGAAAGAAATGGGGACAACTACCAGTTGAATCTAAGAACAGCCAGCAAGGAAAAGACTCAGCCAATGATAAGCTCCAAGGGGGTCAAAGAAGGTCTACAATTCCCGGACAGTACTGTCAGAACTAGAAGGTCCCTATCCTAAGCCAAGTTGTAAGCAAGAAGCCCTGCCAAGGTAGAAAAAATATGCTGAAGAGGTTATGATTTCCCAACAACACAGTTACTGGCCTAGAAATAAATTGTGTAGCATTTTATGGACTGATAAAGCAAGATTGTTCTTTTTGGACCTAAAGGCCAATGATGGTGTGTGAGGCAACCTGAAAACATTGAATTAAGGCAACAGTTCACTGTGAAGCATGGTGGTTCAGCCATCATAATATGGGAATGTTTCTCGTGCAAGAAAGGTTTTTATTGCATACCAGGCATCATGGATCCGTTCAAATACATCAAAATTCTTAAAAAGGCCATGTTGCCTTACGCTGAAGAGCTAATGTATAGAAATAGGCATTTCAGCAAGACAACAATCCCCAAAATGTCAGCAAGCAAGCAGATCTAGGTTCCTGACCAACAAATTTAACGTTGTAGAATGGCTGAACGTCGCTGCATTAGAAAACGGATGGGATGACCTCAAACATGATGTTTCTGAGGCAGGACCAAGAACTGTAGAGGACTTGTGGAATATAGTCCAATTGTCTTGGGCTAGAATACCTGCTCACAAAAGCCGTAAGTTGGTTGACTCCATGCAACACAGATGTAAAGCATGTCTCAGAAACAGTGGATAGACAAATATTAGTTAAGAGATAATTAGGACACCTAAATCTTGAAGCATTTTCAGCTTAAATTTTGAGTTTTTTGAGAAATCTGCAGACACTGGTATATTTGAACAGTCTAATATTCTATTTTTCTCATTTTTTGTAGATTGAGAACAAGTTTGGTACATTTCTCTTCATGTTTTGCTTTAAAATAGGTTGTGCCATGCTGCTATTGTAGTTGCATGCCAAAAATAAAAGCTGTTTTAAGAATTTAGGTTTTACTCACCTTCTTTGAACAAACACATTGCTATTATTTTTAACTCAACTGTAAATCGTTGCACCTGTTACAAAACAAAGTTATCAGAATCTAAAGTCTTCCTGTAAAAGTGGCATTTTTATGCTTGTAGTTTATAAAAACACTAAAACTTCAGGCATCCACATCCTCAGATCGAGTTGACCCGGTTTTTCTTGTGCACAGGAATGAGAGCTCCCAGGTGGCTGACATCTTCTTGAAGAAAGGGCCCTATCTAAAGATGTACTCCACATACATCAGCGAGTTCGACAAGAATGTGGCCCTACTGGAAGAGCAGAGTAAGAAGAACCCTGCATTCAGTGCTGTGGTGAAAGACTTTGAGGTAATCTTGCCGGCCAAACCTGTTTCATTTTTCCTTTTCGAGGAGGTGTCTCTATGTTGATGGTTCATTGTTTATGTCAGGGTATGATAATGAATTTTTTTTTTTTTAAGGCGAGTCCTCGCTGTGCCAATTTGGCTGTAAAGCATTACCTGCTGAAACCAATTCAGAGAATTCCTCAGTACCAGCTGCTGCTCACAGGTACATATAAAACTATTCTTTTTTTAAGAATAGAGTCGTAAGGTCTTCATTCATTCATACCTTAATGTATCACTTCTACGCCATGCTGCCCTCTAGTGTCCAAAACATACAAGATGGCCTACTTAGTCCACATATAATAAGATTTTTAAAGAGCTGGCCAAATCGGATTTGGTCACATAACAGAAGCTTTAGAGGTGTTTAGTGCGTCGAATGGATCAGGTCGAAAATTTGAAAAATGCTCTCCACGTCACTGTTGTGTAATTACATTACATAAGCACCTGCAGACGCTTTTAATCCAGGATAGCATTTCCTAAACATTCCTGGAATTTACATCACAGAAAGGCGATTACTTTAAACCTGGAGTGAAAATCGAGGTTTTCCATTCGTATGCCTTCATAGTTGATCCCAAATCTAAAACGTGTTCTTTCCTTTTGCAGATTACCTAAAGAATCTGTCAGAAGACGCAGATGACCACAAAGACACTGAAGGTAAACTCACAATTGTGCTTTACTGTGTAACATGAAACATACAGTGCTTTGCTATAGTATTCATATCCCTTGAACTTTTTCCCATTATGTCCCATTACAGCTACAAACTGAAATGTTTAATATTGGGATTTTATGTGTTGGTCCATAATCATGAAATGGAAGGAAAATGTCGGTGAACATCAAGACGTTTAGGATTGGATTGGATCAATTGGATTTAGGTCTGGACTTTGACTGGACCATTCTAGCTCATGAATATAATTTGATATTAACCCTTCCCCTGTAGCTCTTTCTCTAAGTTAAGGGGTTTTGTCCTGTTGGAAGATAAACCTCTACCCCCAGTCTCAAGTCAATGCTGCTTCTAACAGATTTTTTTCAAGGACTGTCCCATATTTAGCTTCATCCATCTTCCTATCAACCCTGTCCATCCTGCTGTGTGTTTTTAAAAATGACTAAACACATAACCTGTGAAGGCAGTTGGTTTTACTGGATTTTATTCAGGAGGGTCTGAATAAAATGAACTTAATAAAAAAGCTCACAACACTTTTCGGATTCTTAATTAGAAAAAAAGAGTCAAAACCATGTGTCGTTTCCCTGGAACATCTCAATTATGTGCTACTTTGTGTTATTCTGTCACATAAAATGTGTCCAGGGCCATGAGTGCTTTAGGAAGGTCCTGTATGTTGATCACTGCATAGGATCAACAAATCGCATCTGAAAACATGAGTTGAAACACTTTAATCTTTTATCCAATTAGCTGCCCTTGCCCTTGTGAAAGAAGTGGCCAACCATGCCAATGACATCATGAAACATGGGGTGAGAGCAGTGTCAAAACATTTAAGGCAGTGTTTATAACATATTCAGGTAATGCCTTAAATGTCGCTTATCCATGTTTGTTTTATTCAAGGATAACTTCCAGAAGCTGATTCAGGTTCAGTGTCGTTTGAACGGCAACCATGAGATCGTCCAACCAGGACGGGTAAGGCACTAAAGAATCCGTTTTAGTCTTCACATAACTTTGTGATTAAAGTCTTTCTGAAGTGTCAAATCTATCACGACTGTTTGACCAAAGCAGCTGCATTGAATAAATCTATGTTTAACCTTCTTTTTTAAATTAATTTGTTGATTTTATGCTCCAGCTCTTCATCAAAGAGGGTGTCCTGATGAAGCTGTCCAGGAAGGTCATGCAGCCCAGAATGTTCTTCCTGGTAGAGTACACAACTACCTCTTTTGTATTTATTGTTTTCATAACGAGTACTGTAAACACGCATTGTTTAAAGCTGCACAACCAGTCCAAAATGAAGAGGTTTGTTTTCAAGTCCAGCAGAACATTTTGTGATATAAGTAACACTACAGTCTGATAAAAGGTTCTTATGTATCTGAACCATGTCATTAGAGCAAATCTCCCAACCTTGAGAATGACTCTTTTCAAAGCACCATGGAGGCTTCCATGGTGACAACTGGCCTAAATTAATCCATGTTCCTTTTAATTCCTCAACTCTCTGTCTTGTATTTTATAGCTATTTTGAATTATATTACCATATAATTAATAAGTAATGCAGTCTCATGTATTTACCTATTTACTGAATGATCAAATTATCGATTGGATGTGAATTATTGTCCTTCCCTATTGAACTATCAGTTGTTAAATGTTTCAATAGATTTTATTCGGTTTTAGTGCTATGATTTATATTCCACCACTGGTGAAAAACTCATCTAAACTATATGAAAAAAATCAAGTGTTAATGTGTTATTAATCAAACTGATCTATATTTAGAGATATTAACTGACGAAAAGCAGAATTAATAAAACATATGAACACAAACATAAAAACCAACAATGAAAAACAATCAATCAGAATATATGTAGAGGGCTTTAGCTAGAATAATGAATGAATTGGCAACTTACTCAAACGATTCAAGCTCTAAGAACTATCAGACTTTCCCAAGACCCTGTTTGGAAAAGTTTCCTCTTATCTCATATTCAGCTATCTCCTAAAGGAATGGAGACCAGATTGAAACAGGAAAACAGGGCTACACTTCCATCCCAGTGGACCTCTTTTGTCCTTGACTCCTACTGGCCAATAACATAAACAATCCCATCAGTCCCAAAGACGTTGGTCTCTCCTTGTCGAGGAGTCACAAGCTGGCAGCAAGCTGCAGCCCCTCATCTCCTATATTTCCCACCCTCGTCTGTTTAGGGTGGGAAATATTGGCACAAAGTCCTTTGAGCCTGCCTTGGGGGATCACTTCACACAGAGCAAGCCACAGTTTATGTCTCTCAGCACAGATTTTAGTGACTTGCTTCAGACAGCCTTTGGTCGGTGTGAGGGCATGATGGGAAGCAGACATATGCAGACAACATATTTTCTAAATAATCTCAAGAGAGTGATGGATCTGGATGTCCCTCAGATGGCAAGTGTCTTTTTGGTGTCTTCAACTCGCCAGCCACAAAAATGTCTCTTTCCCCCTGAAAGTCCATACAACATCTGGTACAACAAACCAATTAGTGGAAGCCACCATACTGGATATGTGTCAAAGAGAATTGATGGTACTTTATAACCACCTCGTCTATTCTTTTCAAGTCATAGACTTGTTTTTCCACACAGGATCAGGGACAAATCATCTAAAGTAGTTGATCTATCAAAGGAAAAGCACATTCAAACAGGAAAATTGCCAAAATGTTGGCCTTATGGTTTAATAACCTTATAATAAGAATCATGTCATTAAATAGAGCCACACAAAAATGTTATATGTAAATAAAGCTTCAACGTTTTGTTAATGTAATGATTCCATATTTTAAATCTTTCCCCTAGGGGGAAAAACTTAGTTATCAGTGACTCTGTGGAGAAGACAGTTATTCTGCTGCCAACCCCAGTATACTTGCACTGTTCATGACCTGAGAGGGAAAAATGTCACATCTTGGGCATCCGTTCTGCTTCATCTGTATTACATGTCATAAAACCTGTTTTTGTTTGTCTTTTAGCTTAACGACGTGTTGCTGTATACCACCCCTGTTCAGTCAGGCCAGTACAAGCTTAAAAACATGCTGTCTCTGGCTGGGATGAAGGTGAGCGCTTTGCCTTTCTCTTCATCCTTGCGCTTTTCATATAATCACATTCATATTATTAAGAGATAAGCTTCATGCTGCTATCGTCGTTCACAATGATAATAATCACAGGTTAGCAAACCCAGTCAAGAGGCCTATCAGAATGAGCTGAACATAGAAAGTGTGGAGCGCTCCTTTATTCTCTCTGCAAGGTAAGTTAGGAAAAGGCTTTTGTTCTCATTAGAGTAATATCCTTCATCTAGATGAGATTACTCTGGCTGTGTTTATGCAGAGGGTTTTACTTTTTCTCTTTCTGAAGTTCGGCCGCAGAGCGGGATGAATGGCTTAAGACAATTTCCTCGACTATCAGCGAATATACAAAGAAGAAAGTTAGCTTTCTATCTACTGACACCCCAGCTAAGGTGAGAATACGTCTCAGTCTACACTTTTCTGTTTTATGATCTACAAACCTATGTTACCGTGATTTAAACATTCAGACTTCTGAGTGCATGTTTGAGCAGTGAGTGGTAATTTTAATGCATTGTTTTCCTTTCATCCAGGAAAATTTGGGGGATTTGAGTGTTGATGGTGCTCCTTTGGGATCCAAAGCCCCCATTTGGATCCCAGACCCACGGACCACCATGTGCATGATCTGCACCTGCGACTTTACCCTGACGTGGAGGAGACACCACTGCCGTGCATGTGGAAAGGTTCAGAGACAAACATATGCTCTTTTTTTATGTTCCCACCCTTCAGAGGCAAACATGATAAATAAGAAGTGTAGATTACCTTTTTAAAGGAATAACGAAACTCTTTGATCTGTAGAGTAAATTTGTACAGTGGCTTGCAAAAGTATTCACATACCCACTTAACGTAGCACAATAGTGCATAGGTGTGAATTGGAAGAAAGTGATTCATGGTTGTTACATATTTGTACAAATGAAAATCAAAAGTGGTTATCGTGCATACTGTAATCTAATACATCTAAATAATATCTGGTGCAACCAATTGAACATTCGTTAACAAACAGAACTATGAAGACAAAGGAACACAGAAGAGAGACTTGGGAAGTTTTGGATAAGTTTAATGCAGTGTTCGGTTATAAACCCATATCCCAAGCCTTAGATATCTTACAGAGCACAGCTTCATCAGTTGTCTGAAAATGTGAAGAGTACGGCACAAAGGGACCACTGTAATGATGTGTGGAGGAAACCAGACGCTGCACATCACCACCATTGTGAAACATTGTGGTGGCGGCATCATGCTGCGGGCATGTTTTTCTCTCGCAGATACAGGGAAGCTGATCGGAGTTGAGAAGAAAAGTGCTAGAGCTAAAATCAGGGAAATCCTGGAGTCTGCAAAAGACTTCAGAATCGGACAAAGGTTCACCTTCCATCAGGACAACACCCTTTAACCTAGCCAGCCAGATCTACAATGGAAAAGTTTAGATCAAAGCATAATCATGTTTTAAAATGGTCCAGTCATAGTCCAGACCTATATCCGATTAAAAATCTGCTGCATGACTCAAAAATGTATTTTCTCTTCAATCAAAAACAATTTTTCAAAGCAAAAAAGGTAAACACTTCAGTCTCTAAATACACAAACCTGGTAGAGACATACCCAAAAAGACTTGCAGCTGTTCTACAGATGATCAAATGAAAACAAATGCACACTTTTCAGATTTGTTAATTTGTGCATCATCTTTTTCTTGCTGCTTAAGTTATGAACTACTATGTGTTGATTTTTTTACATGAAGTCACATTAAAACACATTGAAGTCTGTGGTTTGTGTGACATGACAAAAGGCTGTAGGGTCCATGAATACTTTGAGAAGACATTGAATCTGAGAGCCTTTCATGAAACCCTGAAAACCTTAAAGGGTTCGTTCAGTTTTTTGAAGTGCAGTTCTGTGAAGTAGTTGAAATTAGTACCTTACCTGTTATTAAAGGACGGCATATCAATGTGAACTTGTCTGAAAAGCAAATACAACTTCTGAGTGGTTGAAGCTAACATCATTTGACTGAACAAAACAGCACCAAACTTACCAATGGTCTGCTATGAAATTATAGACGGTTAATGTCCACTAACATAGCATGCTAAACCACCGAACATTTTCAGTTTGAATAGCTTCAAATTACTAAAGCCAGCTAAAACAGATACGTCTGACTAGCTTGTTAGCTTCCACCATTCATAGGCTTTATTTACTTTTCCACAAGCTCTGGTGATATGGTATCTTTCTACTACAGGTAAGGGAACTATTACTAATAACATCTCAGCACTTCACTTCAGAAAATCCAAGCTGACCATTTAAAGTACTTAAACAAAAATATTAACAGTTATGTGACAGAAAATGTTGTGCTGTTCCATCCCCTCAGGTGGTTTGCCAGTCTTGTTCCTCCAATAAACATTGTCTGGCATATCTAAAGAACCAGTCGGCACGAGTGTGTGACCAGTGTTTCTTCATTCTTCAGCAACAGAAAAGTAAGCCTGGATATGTTTAGAGTCATTGTTTGCAATCTGATGCCAACACATCGCCATTCTTACATTTCTTAACTTAGCATGACAGATCTTTGTGGATAAGACACTGGAGGTTCATAAACATGTTCTGAGAGTTAAACCCCTTTTTGTTTATCAGGTAAAATCGTCTCAGCAGCAACACTTGGAAGCAAGACATTTACAAGGAAGCAGAAGCGGATACCAGCAGCACTTAAAGAGGTAATTAATGCTTTGTTGTGATCTGAAGGACATTTTATTCATATACATTTCAATAAATTAGATTATTAAAAAGTTCATTTTTTTCAGACGCTCTATATAGTAACATTATATAGATTAATTACACACAGACTTATGTTTTCAAGCTTTTATTTCTGTTAATTATGATGATTTTCCACTTACAGTTAATAAAAACACAATATTTAGGATTAAAATATTACATCAGACCAGTAAAAACATTTAATACACGAATGTGGGCTAGATAAAAAGTATGTACGATACCTGCTTTTAAGGTTGTTATTTTTAAAGTAAATGGTAAAATGGACTGAACTTATATAGCTCTTTTCCAGTCATACCAACCACTCAACGTGCTTTACATTAAAGCCACATTCCCCCATTTGCACTCAAACACGCACACATTCCTACACAGATCGGTAGGCATTACCTACATTAAGTCCCTTACCAAGGGGTACATCTGCATGTAGAAGGAGGAATCTGGATTCGAACCCACAACCTTAGGATTCTAAGAAAACCACCGCCCCAACTGAGCCACAGTCACCTCCAGGTACTTTTAATCTGACGAACGAGTCTCACCAGAACACATATTTTAATTTACTGAATATGACTGTAGTGCTTTGTCAGAGTAGTCATACTCCATTGTGTCACACAACAACCATACATTTCATTGTATACTTGTTGCAGTTTTATGTAATAGACCAGGACTCAGCAAACTTTATAATTTAAGGAGCCATATTTAAAGTAAGACTAAAAGACTCAAGTGCTGTACCAGAAAGACCAACGCAGGTCTCCAGTCACTCAATAATTATATTGTAATCAACAGTGTCTAATGCTGCGCTGAGCTCCAATAATACCAGCGCTCGGGTTCTTCCATAGTCCACATTTATGTAGATGTCATTGAACACCTTGACAAGGGCAGTCTTAGTACTGTGGTGCGCACTGGAACCTGACTGGAAGAGGTCAAAGTGGGTCCTCATTGTTTGGAAGGTATTTAACTGTTAAATAAATGGGAGATTTGAGATGGGCTTGTTTTTTTTTTTTTTGGCATTAGCAACTTGTTCAGATTGTTACTTTTCAAAAGTGGTTTGACAATGGCTGTTTTTAAGGCCTAGAGGAAAACACCTGAGAAAGGGATGAGTTTATTATGTGGGTAAAATATCGAGACAGCAGGTGGAGGAACTTAGCTGATGTATAATTTCTTCTATGTTTTTGTAGTTGATTCGGTAGAATTGTGTCATCGTTACCGGACTTGATATTGATGTCCAGTCTGCCTTTCTAAACTTCTGAATTTTCTCAGTAAAGAAGTTGTTTAGAAAATCAATTGCAGGCCTTATTAGAGTGGAGTTAAGAAGCTACAGACTCAGGAGGGATTGTTAACCTGTCGACCATAGCAAACAAGGCATGAACATTATTCATGTTTTTGTTGATGATTTCAGAAATGATGGGTTCCCTTTGCATTTTTCAGTTGTAGGTAACATCTGTGAAGTCTTTCTTTATAATTGTCTCAGTGAACCCCGAGTCCAGTCTTTTACAAATAAAAATATATTGAAAATGTGAAAAACAATTACATGTATGAATACTTTTACAGGGCACTGTTCAGAAAATTGACAACACTCTTTCCTATGGTGTGCCCAGACCAGATGTTTCAGTGTTCTGACACTAAAATTGCTTTTTATCTTGTTACAACACAAGTGCATTTTTACTTAAGTATTGGAAACTCATGTGACTGCCTGTTCTTTGTTTCAGGTGTCTGCAAACACAGATGATTCCTCCATGAGTGGTTATCTGCAGAGATCCACGCGCAATAAAAAGCCGGGAAAGAGGCTGTGGTTCGTCATTAAAGACAAAGTCCTGTACACGTACGCTGCCAGTGAGGTATGCATCTCTAACTGTGTCAGCAGTGTCAGAAACATATACCTTAACCAGAACTATAACATGTCTGATGTTTGCCTTCGTTTTGGTTCTACCTCCAGGATGTCGCAGCCTTAGAGAGTCAGCCGCTGTTGGGCTTTGTGTTAAAAGTGGATTCCTCCCAGAAGCAGCAGTTTAAGCTCTACCACAAAAACACACTTTACTACATTTTTAGGGCAGACGATGTCCAAACAGCGCAAAGGTACGTACAGCACGAAAGGTGATCGCTGTTTATTGTTTCACACTGAGACAGAAATGATGTCAAGAATATTTTCTTGTTGTTGTTTTTGAACAGATGGATCAACTCATTCAAAGAGGCAGTTGTGTTGTAACATCTGTTGAGGATCTCTGTGTGGGTTTTGACAACGGGTTTGGAAGTATTTTACCTCAGTGCTCCATAGAAGGAAAAAAAAATCATCTGGAAACACTGTTTCAGTTTAAAAAATTTTGTCATGTTGGATTTTTTTTCAATTTTTGAAAATGTTTTTTTTTTATATGAATGAGAAACGTTTTCTCCAGGATTTTTACCATTTTAACTCTAACATAATTAGTATTCAGTAATTTCAGGCTTTTGTCTTGGATCTTCATGCCCATCCCCTTTATCAGATTTGTTAATGACAGATGCCAATTTCTGACAAATATTGGAAGTATAATTTTTGCTGCATTTATGTTCTAGTTTTGAAAAAGGTCAAAACAAATCACCTACATGTTGTAGCTCCTTGTTGTTCCCTAACACCATGTTGACACAGTATAAGGAAAATATCACAGGGCTGCACATTTGGTCTATTGGTCAAAGACACACTGTAAAAAACAACTTCACTGTAATATATTTTGCACTTAAGTCACTTAGATGGATGTACATATGGAATCTGACATGTAAGCTGTGAAATACAAGTTGACTGTAAAGCAAATAAAAGTCACACTTCTGTAGATAATTAAATCCTAAATTCTTTGTGTCGTAGTTGTTCATTTTACTGCACTGTATGCAATGATCCACTCCAGCTGTCTTATTAAAAAATAATGACAAAGTACCGCATTGTATGCTCAGCGATTTAGGGAACTATTCATAGATTTTGGGGGCATTTTGTGTCATTTGCAGTTTAATTTAGGTATTGCGTTGCAAAGGTTGTAACAGGAGAAAGAGTTACTTAGCCTAAAAGCAGATATTAAACATGAAACCACCAAAGGCAATGTTTACTTCCTATGCCAATTTTATTTGCTACCATGTAAAATCATGTTTTCAGAACATGAGTACATGAATTGGTACCAAGAATACCTTAAACCAGTTGCATTTTTGTTTGGGGCGGGGGCGTACAATAAATATTTCAATAATCATACATTCTGGATTCATTGCTGAACCTGTCCAAGCACATCTGGAATTGATTTAGGCCTGGCTAAATCAGGTGCTTTATTTGCCTCATTTTAACTTTTACAAACAATAAAAGATTTCTTAGATAAATTTCTGTGAAAAAGTATTTGACCCCTTACAAATTTTTCACACTTTAGCTTTTTTGACATACTTGTCCTCTGAACCTAATAACTGCTTGTTCCACCCTTAACGGCAACAACGGCCATCAAGCATTTGGGATAACTGGCAATGAGTCTTTCCCATTGCTGTGTCCCACTCTTCTTTACAGAAATGTTTTAATCAAACCATGTTGGGTGATGTTTGAACATGCCACAGCATCTCAATCTGATTTAAGGCTGGATTTTGACAAAGCCAGTCCAAAGCCAGCTTTTTGGAGATTTTTTAGACTTTGTTCTACTGGTGTGCTTTGGATCATTGCCCTGCTGCATAACCCAATATGCAGACAAACATCAATAAAGTAATAGCCAGATATACATTCCCATTTACAATTTTTTGATATAAAACAATTCATGGTTCCAATAAATCCGACTGCAGTTACAAAAGAGATGTAAACACAAGCACAAGGAAGGTTTAGAAGAGAACATGACACTGTGTTTATTATATTAATCCTTAAAACACAATATTCAGATTCACTTACTGGAAAACACATTCAATCAACTAATCAATCAGTTTTGAAAAAAGAAAAAACAATTTTTTGCTCGACAGTCCTAAACATGGGAGGGGAGTGGAGGGGGTGTATATAGAAATGTATATATAGTTAAAACAGGTAACAGTGGTTTAAAAATCCGAGACACAAATATGTTGAGAAAAACATTTTAAGCATTGAATCTAAAAATCCTGATAAGAGTTGAAAACTATGATCATAAAAATAAAAACACTACAAATCTACATGTACTTATCTCAAACAAGTGGTCTAAAAGTTAATAAAACAAAAGTAAATATGTATATATATTTATTTATATTTATTTTTAGTTTCATTCACACTCAATATTTCTGAAAGACATTCTAAATGCGAGCCAACCACAATGTTAATATAACAAAAACAACATTAAAAAGACAGTCAGATGGTGGCTGTAGAAATGACGGACCTTCAACACACCGCAGCCGCTCTGACATATAAACCGCAGCTACCTTAATGCGCATGTGCGTCAAACCCTTTATTGATGAAAAAAGGTCACGAACTCTGACCCTCCCAACAACTGCAGAAAACACAATATTATTGCTTTGAAAGCAACACCTTTTTTACATATTGGCTTTTCGGAAGGTAAGAGGCATTTATTACTGCGTAAGTATGCGAGACTCATGAGATAGCATCACGCTGTTGGAGAAGCAGGAAGGAAGTTGTCATTAGCTGCTAGCTAACAAGCGGCTAATATAGCTCGTTATAGTCCGGAGATCCATCGAGTTCTGGTGTGCGAATGCACCTACAAAGCCATACTTCTATAGTAGCCTCATGTGCCAGTAAGTGGATGTTAAGACATGTTGAACGAAGGAAATGTTGATAAGAGGTGAAAGCTAGTTAGCCTAGCAGCGTTAGCTAACAGCGCTATTGCTACCTCTGGTGCTAGCGCTGCTCTCTGGATTCCTAAACAAATGCATCCGTATCACAGATAAGCGTCATATCAGCGGGCTGCGGTGTTAAAAAGTCGGTTGACTGTTAAATCAGACGACGGGGGTAAAGATCCAGAGCCAAAACAAAACGGATTTCGGCCGGTTTTCGCAAACAAACAGTCTCTGTTGGTTCCACGGGCCTTGAACTCTAGTGTGCTTTAACCCTTCAATGTTGACCTTTCACCGACAGGAAAGGAAATACCTTTATCTTCCGTATAGATTTTAAGTAGCCGGCTGTCAGTGGCATGTGTAAATGTAGTGCCTTTACCACAAATCTGATTTTACTGGGCATTGCTGTTGTGCTGTTTTTCGGAGGTTTTGGCTAGCGGTAGCTCCGTTTCAAAGCTCCAAATTAACACGTTCTGACCTCCAACACAATAAATTTAAGTGGTTGTTTATACTCTTTGACCCAGACAATGTCGAGTTATGTGATACATGTACGCTTAATCACAGATAGAGAGATAACATCGGTGCTTTTGCCATGTGGAGGAGTTTGGATAAGATGCTGAAACATAAAGGTGGAGGTAAAGTCCGGGTTTAACGTGGCTTTCACCGTTTTGGTTTTCCAACCTGCTTTATTGCGAGGCAATATTAAATTAGAATATCAACGAAGTGTTTTTAATTTAAGAAATTCAAAACTCTGTATTTCAAGCGTTTGATTTTGTTTATTTCAATGATTATGGCGTACAGCTCAGACTAACTCAAAAAATCACATTACCAGAAAATCTGAATATTACAAAAGATAAATCACAACAACACACATTTTAATACAGAAATGCAGGCCTTGAGCAAAGTATGTCCATGACCTCTACGGTGTACACATTCAGTACTTGGTCGGGACCCCTTTTACTGCCTGTGGCTCTGCTGACGTGTTAAGGAAGCCCAGGTTGCTTTGATACCGACCTTCGGGTCATCTGCATTGTTGGGTCTGGTGTCCCTCATCTTCCTCTTGGAAATACCCAGTGCCTTTGAGGTTCAGGTCAGGCCAGTTTGCTGGCCAACCAAGCACAGTGATACCATGGTAATTACACAGGTACATGGTTTCTCAAATCATTACTGACTGCGGAAACTGAAGCAACTTGGGTTACCCCTGTTGCTAGTTTACATTTTTTACCACACTTTTCCTTCCACTCAACTTTCCATTAATATTGTTGGATACAGCACTTTGTCATCTTCTTAAGCAATGACCTTTTGTGGTTTTACTCTCCTTGTGGAGGGTGTTGGTGACTGTCTGCTGGACATCTGTAAGGCAGCAGTCTTCCCCATGATTGTATAGATGATAATTTGTCTTATATAGTGTTGTAATTGTCTGAGTAGCTTAAATTTGGGTGTTGATTTACCTTAATCCATCAACATGAACAGAAATAATGAATCTATATATTATAAGCTCCACTTTTTTGATCAGATGGTTATATTCTATTGTTTTGATATGCACCTGTGTACATGTCTGCTCAATGCACAGTATTCAACATAGCTTAAATTGATATTTATAGCTTACTGGCCGTATTTTGACTATGGTCAGGAAAAGATCTTAATAAAAGTAAGCTTTTAATCAGGTTATTATCAAAATGTTTGTACCTTGAAAAGCTTATTTTTCTAGAGCAGTCCCAGTAACATGAATCTGTTTACATTGTATGAATATAATTTTTTACCAGATAAAATAATGGGACTTCAAATTTAAAGTAATTGGTCTAAATGGTTGATGTCTTACTGTGGTGATTTTATTTTATTTTTGTGTACAGGTGCGTTTGCCTCATGGGGCACTGATGTGAGAAGTAGCGGATGAAGGTGTGCACAGTATTAGAATGGATGGACAGACTCACAAGATTCAGCTTGTGTCAGCAGACAACAGCATGGCTTTAGGACATCGAATCCAGGTGAATCAGAGGCCTATGCACCCTAAGGCCAACTATTGCGGTTGGACTGGTAGTACAGAAACTCGCACAGTTTACTTTAACATGTTACTGTCAACAATTTTTTAAGTCTGTATAAAACCTGGATATTCCCTCAACCTTTGAATATAATTTCCGCTGATAGATCGTAACTGATCAGCAGACTGGGCAGAAGATCCAAATTGTCACAGCACTTGAGCCATCCTCCCCTGGGAAGCAACAGTTTATCTTGGCGAATGCCGACTATTCCCCTGGCGGGAAGGTGATTCTGGCCAAGCAGGAAGGCTCTCCTAACAAGGTGATCCTCGCCTCTTCAGACGGCTCCGGGGTTAACCAGCTGCTTTTTGCTGCCCCTGAACTGGCAGGACAGCATATTCAGGTACTGCCCAAAGCATGGTGACTTCTCCCTGGTACTGTTTCTGTAAACAAGACTCTGAAAAATCATATGACTGAAGCATGAGCATGTTTAGTCAGCCTAAACCTACTGCAGTGTTTGTTGTATTAAATCAGTCCATTGTGTTGGCTTGTTTGTCAGTTTGTGACTGAAGGCTCGGACCAGTCTATTGTCAAGCCTGTGGTAGAGTACTGTGTTGTCTGTGGGGACAAGGCATCAGGTAGAAATAAACAGTTTACTCAAGTAGTGACATTTTTCTTTAATTAAACCAAACCTTTTTTTTTTTTAAACAAACCCTGACATTTCCTTCACTTTTAGGGCGTCATTATGGAGCAGTCAGCTGTGAGGGCTGCAAGGGCTTCTTCAAACGTAGCATAAGAAAGAACCTGGTGTATACCTGCAGGGGCTCTGGAGAATGCGCCATTAACAAACTCCACCGAAACCGCTGCCAGTACTGCCGACTACAGCGCTGCATAGCTCTGGGCATGAAACAGGATTGTAAGGCACCCTTCGACTGTACATACACCTTTGATAATGTGTTAAGGATTCATACGCCTACTGTCAGATATTCTTTTATATTCTAGCCGTGCAGTGTGAGCGGAAGCCTGTTGAAGTTGCCACCAGAGAGAAATCTGTGAATTGTGCGGCCTCCACAGAAAAGATCTACATCCGAAAGAACCTTTGTAGTCCTCTGGCTGCCACACCCACTTTTGTATCTGAGAAGGAAACTGCTCGGTACATAACATTCACCCAAAGACAACGCAGTGATTATTTGCAATATTGACTTTGAGCTATGTATACAATAAATGAGTTTACTGTTGAGTTTGTGTTTGCATATCTATAACTGTGCTATTTAAAGGTGTCTTTTTGGTTGTTTGTTTTGGATCAATTTAATACAATAATATCTGAATGCAATCAAACACCCTAATATTATGCTTGTCAGTGGCTTCTAATTACTCAGTCTGACTTTAATAACTAGGCATGAGATATATCCGCACATATCTGTTATATGGACAAATATAGTTTTTAAATGCAACAGCTGAGTTTTTTTGTACTTAGCTTTGTAAAAAGCTAATATATGTTTTCAGTTATAATTATTCAACATAGCTGTCTAATAATAAATGTCTGTTTTCAGATCCACAAGTTTGCTTGAGTCTAGCATGTTGCTCAACATCCAGCAGCCCTTCCCTAAGCTGGAAAACACCATCCTGATTCCAGCCTCCCCTGATAAGGTAACATAGAGTTACTTATTAATCAGTCCTTCTATACATCTGTTGATCCATTCACCCATCCATTTGATTGTCCATTATCTGTTTGTTTGTTTGTCCATCCTTCCTTCCTTCCCGTTTGTTCATCCATCCATCAATCTAATCAACCATCTAACTATCCATGCATCAGTCCATCCATGTATCAATGTTGTAATTTTTGCTGATTCTATTTTAAAAGGGTCACGTCTGTAGAAATATCTATAGTAAATTCATATGTAATTTTTCTGCTTGTTGTTAAGAAAATGTTAGAAAAATTAGGAAATTTGAATTTGAACACCATCTGGAATTTTGACATGAAATGTGTAGGAAAATATTTAGTTACAAAAGTGCTTTTCCCCGCAGGATGATCTATCTCAAGGGGATCTTGGTACATTGGCAAACGTAGTTACATCACTTGCCCACCTTAACAAGACCAGGGAGCTGAGTGACAGCGGGAATGACGGCATGGAAGCTGAGACGCTCAGCAATGGTGACGGCCCAATGACAGACATCCAAGGCGATGATCAGACTGCCAGTGATATCACTAGGTGAGAGCTGTCATAAGGAATTAGAAGGCTTGGATATTGACTACGTGTTGTTGTGTTTGTATGACTGGGTGTGTAGACCTGAGTTCTCCAGCAGCACAAGAAGGAAACCAAGGGGGCTATTTTAAATTTTGTTTTTGAAGCTTTAATTGAATTTCTTGCAGGGCCATGTGGTTTCTGACTCAAATAATATGGACCTAATTAGATTTACTCTTTGTCAATCACTAAAGGTTCCATCTTGAGTTGGGGGCCTACTTCATTGCTTTTTTTTGAATGTTAAATCTCCTGGTTTCTGTAAACTAAATGTAAGAACCAAATATTCATCTTCTAAAATAAGCCTTTTGTGCATATTTGCTTCTTATTTTTTATTTATTTTTTTATGTCCAGAGCCTTTGACACGTTGGCCAAAGTCCTACATCCTGATGACGGCTCAGCAGGAGAATCTTTAGAAACCACGATGCAGCTGATGTCAGGAGACCAGTCAGGTCCTGTGGTGGAGCTGGATGGGCCTCTGCTTTCTGAGAGCCATATCCCTTTCAAGGTAAAAACAGCTGTTTCACTAAAGTTCTTGCTTGCGATGACACAAATTAACTCCAGGTTTGTATTTTAGGATTATCGCTGTCACCATATTTTTCCCTTATACTTCAAAATTATTTCTCTCCAGCTAATGATGCCATTGCCTGTACCAGAGTACCTCAATGTCAACTACATCTGTGAGTCAGCGTCCCGGCTACTTTTTCTCTCTATGCACTGGGCTCGCTCCATACCTGCCTTTCAAGCCTTAGGGTAAGATGATTTCTACCTTTCTTGGTTTTTTGGTTTTAATTTTCATCTTAAGAGCAAGTGTTTCTGTTGCGACCCACACTTTACTACATTTACAATGGTGACTTATTCTTTTTCCAGCGGTCAAGAAAATGAGATTAACTTGATGAAAGCCTGCTGGAATGAACTTTTTGCCCTGGGCCTGGCACAGTGCTCCAACGTTATGAATGTTGGTACCATCCTAAGTGCTATTATCAACCATCTGCAGACCAGCTTACAGGAAGGTAGGAGGGCTCTGCGACTGGCTGCAAGCACCCATTAATGGAGTGTAATCTCTGAGGCAGGAAGCAGTTTGACTGTGCTGAGCTGTGTGTGTTTTTTAAATAGGTTAAATTTGTGCCTACTTGTCCATGTCTTCCAAAATTGCCTTTTTTTGTCTCATTTTTAGAGAAGCTGTCCCCAGATAGAGGAAAATTGGTAATGGAGCACATCTGGAGGATGCAAGAGTTCTGCAACAGCATGTCCAAGTTGTCCCCAGACTCTTATGAATATGCTTACCTCAAAGCTATTGTTCTCTTTAGCCCTGGTGTGTGAAAACAAGTATTTTTTTCTTTTATCTGCGTTGATATTAACCTAACCTTGTATATACCTTTTTCTTACTCAGCGTGTGCATTGTTGTTGTGCTAGATCACCCAGGCATAGATAACATCCCGCAGATAGAGATGTTCCAGGAAAAAGCCTACACAGAGCTGCAGGACTACGTTACGAGAGCGTACCCAGAAGACTCTTATCGGTTTGTACTATTTGAAGCTAACAGTGATGGAAAAGCAGTAGTGCAGCAGGCCAGACTTGTTTTTTAAAGTAGAGCAGATTGATGATGTTATTGCAGATGTGCTTGCTTCATGTATTTAGTTCCATGTCTCCTTTCTGCCTCATTACTCCCAGGTTATCCAAGCTGTTGCTGCGTCTTCCGGCCCTCAGGCTAATAAGTGCAGCTGTCACAGAGGAGCTGTTTTTCGCGGGGCTCATCGGCAACGTGCAGATTGACAGCATCATCCCTTACATCCTCAAAATGGAATCCACTGATTATAACAGCCAAACAGTCTCTAGTGTCTGACAACTGTAGCTTTTTTTGTTTTTTTTAAATTACATAGCTATATTTGGATTGCGAAAGCTTGACAAACAGAGCATTCAGAGAACTCATCAAACCGGTTTTTGAATGAGTATAACAAACCAGATCCATGACTCTATTATCTCCATTATCTGTTTTGAATTCTGTTTTCTCACTTAGCTTCTCTCCTCCTCCTGCCTTCTCTGTAAGCCGTCAGTCGAGCTCAGCTCACTAATAGGACAACCTCCAGAGACATTGAGAATTCAATTCTCAAAACCTGCATAGCAGATTTAGCTTTTTACTGTATTGTATTTTGAATGAATCAGCATGGTTTGTTTTTTGTATTCATCACTTCTCTGACATGGCCATACTTTATGTTTAAGGTAATTATTAGAAAAGAAAATGTTAAATAAATTTGTGAGATGTTTTCATTAAAGGTTACTACCTTTATGTCTTATTAGTTTGCTAATCCAACGGACTGGCAGCATCACGCCTTTAAGACTTGACATCATGTGGATCTGAAGTAACTGTATATATATTTATATATAAAATGCACCAAAAAAAAGCTATACAAGCAAGATTTGGTAATTTGTGTATTCTGCCATTTTGGACAAAGAAATGTTGATGGACAAAGATGGTCGTGTCATTTGAAAATAAAAGCATCTTTCAGTCATGGTTTTGAGTTGTGTTCACAATTAAGATTTAATTCTAGTTTCCAGGATATGGGTAATTGTTAATTTACATTGAAATAAGCTTTAATTTAGGTTAATACAGCATATGGTTTAGAAAGGCTACACGGTTGTGTGAACGTTATAATTGGGATCACACAAGATCAATATTATATATGCACCACTAATATCTAATTAGGCAAAAGTGTTTTGGTCATATTGACAAGAATGTTTGAAGGAATTAAGGTGAGGCTTTCAAATCAAAGAGCAGTTTACCAGCTGTCAAGCATGGTAGAGGTGGCACCATGCTGAGGGTCTGTTTTGCTGCAAGTGGTGCATCACAAAATGTGGGTGGAATAATGAAGAGGACTATCTCCAATGTTTTCAACTGCACCTCTTAACATTTATGGTTGAAATCTAGACACAGTTGGGTGTTCCAGCAGGACAGTCATTTCCAAATAAACACCAACAATGGTTGTGGAGTGAATAAAGCAGGCTAACATTAACCTTATTAGACCTCAGCTCTATTGAAAGTTTATGGACTATTCTTAGAAGCTGAATCTGTGCCTGGAAACCAATGCATTTGAATGAGCTACATTATTTCTGATGTAAAAAGTGGTCAATGATGCAATCAGCATTATGCTGGAAGCTTGTTGTTGGTTACATGGATGCATGTGTTTGTTGTACATCTTGCTAAAGGACATTTATACTAGAGAAAGGTTTTATGGTCAGTGGAGACAAATACTGAGCTATTTGGTCAAAATTCGAGAAAGTACTTTTGGAGGATTCAAGATGAAGCTTTTAAACTGGGGAACACTGTTCCAGCAGTCAAACATGGTGGAGGTGGCACCATGCTGAGGGTCTGCCATTGAAACGTGTGAATTTTGGAAAGCAGAAAGTAGTTAAGCTTGTGGGACGATCCTGACCTGAAATCAATTGAAAAATTGGTGGACTGTACTCAAAAGCTGTATCTGTGCTCGGCAACTTTCCAACTTAAAGGTGCTCTACCAATTCCTACCAAAAGAAAGGTCAAATATAGTACTCAAGTATATGTACTGCATTTTAGGCTGTAGGCTTGACTTGCTGTGCTCCCTATCCTTGCTTTTAAACACAATTTCTGTTGTATAATCTTTATGTCACAAATAAATAAATAATCGAAGGCCCAAAATGGACAACATTCATGCCGATGATCAATAAATATAACCAAATAAACTTCTGGTTCCGCTCTGTAACTCTGAGAAGGGCAAGTCATCTGCATTGAATAAATGAAGAGATCACACACACACATGTCAACAGCTCAAGCCTTTTAAATTGAAAAGGTTCTGTTTATTAGTTACTATAAAATGGTCTACATAAATAATTTAGTAGGTACATTTTGAAAAACAAAGTTGTACCTCCATAGTGGAAAAAGAAAAAATGTTTGCAGACAAATATCGAGATATTTTAACCAACTCATTTGATTATTAAAAAATTGCTGTAGTTTCCTGGATTTTTGCAAGCACAATGTTTCCTACGTACATGCACTCCTGTTCCAAGAAACCAATTAATGGGTGTATATACGAGGTAAGTCAAAGCTTAATCATGCTTCTCAGAACTCGCCCCGGCTTCTATAAAAAGTAAATTGTTTACATGCCTCTCCTGAATTAATTATGCTAAATCTCTATCCTACCCCAGTGACTTATTGTTGGCTTTCGTGTCAAGTGTCAGGAACATGTAAGTTGTTGCTTTCAGAGTGTTATTACCTCATGAATTTTTCATTGGGGCTCAGTAGAGAGCAGAGAACGATTTCTCTAATCTTCTCTTTGCTTTAGTTACCCCATAAATGCATCCAGCTAATGAAGACAGTAGTGGCAGTAATAAAAGATGATGAACAAGATTTCCTGCTCTGTCTTTAGAAGACCATCGAGAAGTCTATCAAGCAGCTTTTTTTGTGTTATTTGGCCCATGTCCCCCCCCCAAAAAACCCCCCTCACTTTTTTCTGCTGGGAAAAAAAACAAAAATTTTAATTTATTTTAAAATATTTTAATGAGCACTTGCGGGCTCTGGAGCTGCAGGTTGCAGGCCCCTAATCTAGAAGAAAAACTGTGATCCTGTCTCAATACAGCTAAAGCTAAAAATGCAACACCTTTATTTTTAATTCATTGTTAAGTAAAACTGTAAGGGTAACAAATTAAATTGACCAAGGGGCAATTGGTTACGGATTCTGTGCCAGCACATATCATTATAAGAAATTTATTTAGTATTATGTTTTCAGTACAGGAGGCCATAACAGGGGCCAGGACCAGTTCCACAGGGACACTGTCTAGATTTGCCAGTGACCACAAACCTCAATGTACTTTACGGCAATATATATGATAGATAAAGTAAGGCATCACTGTGAAGTGAAAGGAGAATGATACATGGATTTCAAATTAATTCAAAATAAAAATCTAATTTGTTAAACTATCTTTTCTGCAGTTACATCTGGAGAAAAAACCTTCTTTGTTTTTACCTGCTCTTTATATCTAGAGACTGAAATGTCTGCCCATTCTTTGCAAAATAGCTCAGGCTCCAACAGATTGGATGGGGAGCATCTTTTAAATATCAATGCAGCCCAAAAGGTTACATTTCAGTCTCATCTGACCAGAGTACCTTCTTCTACATGTTTGCTGTGGCCTCTACATGGGTGGCAAACTGCAAATGAAACTTCATGTGACTTTCCCTCAACAATAGCTTTTTTTTTTCTAGTCTTCCTAAAACATCAGATTTGTGGAGTGCATGACTAATTGTCGTCCTGTGAACACATTCTCCCACCATTCTTTCGGGGCCTCTGGTACCGTTGGTTTGTGGAATTGGTCCAGTTTCAGTTACACTGGCATACTTGTTTGCCTGCATATTAGAATGAGTCGGCTGCCATGACAGATTTGTTACTATACATCGACTCTCAATATTTCGCAGCAGGCAAATAAGAAATTAATAATCTTGTTTAAGGACACTTGACTATGCTACCTCTTTCATTATGTGTTTAAAAATATTAAATGCTAATAACTTTTCACAACAATTCAGAGAACATCTTGTTTTAACCTCGATCTGATCTTTTCACATTAATATGTTTCACTTGTACATAGCAGTCACGAACACATATGCAACATATGTGTTACATATGACATTAATGCATGTCCTCAATTAGCACGTGGGAACGAATGTGAACCTGAGAATCATGGCCTCAGCCTGGACACACCTATAAAAATGCTCTGGTTGCTTTATAATCTTTTCCTATACTTCAGAATGACAAAACCCTTTATTGAAACTATAAGGGGTCATAGATTTGTGACGCAATTCAGGCTTTTGTGTTTAAGGCTAGGTAGATTAGCTCATTCCAAGATGAATGAATGTGAGTTGAAAAACCAGTTGGATTATTTTCATGGACTCCTGAGTGGCTGGACGCCATGGGAGGTGTGTTGCAAAACAACTTAACAGCACGGATTAAACAAACAACCATACAGAGCTTGAAAAAGTATTTTCCTTCTTACAGATTTCATCTCTTTTTTTTTTCACGCTTCAGTTTTTTGAATCATCGAACAAATCTTGATATCAAACATAGATAACCAGAGGGTATACAAGAAAAATTATGATGAGATGCATTAAACTATCTAAACCAACCGGACCCTAAGTGAGAAGTGATCGCTACCCAGACCTAATAACAGTTTGTGCCACCCTTGGCAGCAACATTGTCATCAAGCATTTGTAATACCTGGCGTCATCGTGGAAGTATTTGGCCCACTTGTCTTTGTTGAATTGTTTTGATTCAGGGGTTTGAGAGCATAAACGGCATGTCAATTTGAAGTTTTGACTTTGACTAGGCCACTCCAAAGTGTTTATATACATATTTATTTATTCATTTATAGGTCTTTCAGAGTTTGGTTTGCTGGTGTGTTTTGGATCATTGTCCTGCTGCATAACCCAAGCGTGCATGAGATTAAGATCAGACATTCTACTTATAATCTTTAAAAGAAGAGCCAAAATTAATTAATGGTTTCATTAATTACAGCACGTCGCCCCAGATCATCACACTACCACCATCATGTCTGAGTGTCTGTATGATGTTATTTTTCTAAAATGCAGTGTATGTTTATCACCAGTATGTAAGGTATGTAAGTATGTAAGGGGACACACACCTTCCAAAAATCAACCACTTTTGTCTCATTGGTCAGCAGAATATTTTTCCAAAAGTCTCAAGATTCATCATGATAATTTCAGGCAAAGGTGAGATGGACTTTTCTGTTCCTTTTGGTCAGCAGTGGTTTCTGTCTTGGAACTCTCACATTTTTGTTCTGCTACTTATTGTTGAATCATGAACAATGACTGATCATGAAAATTAACTGAGGCAAGTGAGGCCTGCTCTCTTGGAGTACTTTCGGTGAACTGGCTACTACTGGGAGAGTTTACCACTGTGTCATGTTTTCTCTGTTTGTGGACACTGATACTCACTATGTTTGGCAGGAGTCCCAAACCTTTAGAAATGACTCTAACCCTTTCCAGACTGATAGATGTCAATGACTGTTTCGCATCTGTTACTGAATTTCTTCAGATAAGGGTATGATGTTTTTTGATATCTTTTAGCCTATTTTATGTCGTATGACAAGTTCTATTTAAATGACAGGTCAAGCCTGGGTGTGACTATTGAAATTTAACTCAGCCTTCCAAAAAACACGGTTAATCACAGGTAATGCACAATTTAGCAAAAGGGGCAATTACTTTTTCATAATAAGGAATCCATCCATCCATTGTCTAAGCCCGCTTATGCTTGCAGTGTTGCCGGGGGGCAGAGGGTGGAGCGTATCTGCTGCTGTCATTGGGCAGGCAAGGTACACCTTGGACAGGCCGCCAATCCATCACAACCAATCACTATTTAAAATCCCTTTCAACTCATCATTTGAAAAAAAAAAAGCTTTTAGTACTTTCCAGGTGATTTTTGTCTGATGTTAAAAGTTGTGTGATGATTTGAAGCATTTAAGTGTGAGAAAAAAAAGCAAAATTACAAGAAATCTGTACATACAAATACTTTTTCACACCACTGTACATCTCTTAAATAAAGTTTAAATTCTCACTAAAGTAAAGGGAACTTGAGCAATGACTTTTTAATCAAAATTCTCTTCTTTTTATGATACATATGAGACATCTGAAACACACTAAATGTATCTACCAATAAAGTAGATTTTTTTGACCTAATGTGTTAAAATAGCAGGTTTATCTTGGTGCTTACTCTGTGATGCTGGTGCCTTCAAACTTCATAGTCCTCCTGACAAAGAGCACTCAGAAACCAGCTTCTGCATGACTACCAGCCTTATTGATAAGGGCATATCTTCAGAAACATGTCATAGCAGTAAAAGGACTCTGTGGCTGAATACCGTGTACCAGAATGAAAAATACTCATCCGTTTTTTGTTTGTTTTGTGAAGTTAGTATTCATTTCTTGTTCCAAACGTTCCAAAATAACTGTGGGAAACAATATATATTAGTCAGACATGTGAGATATGTAATTAGCTACATATTGTAACATTTTCTAACAAACTGAGAGAATATCATGAACAAAAATAATAAATATTTATACAGGGGTTGGACAATGAAACTGAAACACCTGGTTTTAGACCACAATAATTTATTAGTATGGTGTAGGGCCTCCTTTTGCAGCCAATACAGCGTCAATCGTCTTGGGAATGACATTATACAAGTCCTGCACAGTGGTCAGAGGGATTTTAAGCCATTCTTCTTGCAGTATAGTGGCCAGGTCACTACGTGATACTGGTGGAGGAAAACGTTTCCTGACTCGCTCTTCCAAAACACCCCAAAGTGGCTCAATAATATTTAGATCTGGTGACTCTGCAGGCCATGGTAGATGTTCAACTTCACTTTCATGTTTATCAAACCAATCTTTCACCAGTCTTGCTGTGTGTATTGGTGCATTGTCATCCTGATACATGGCACCGCCTTCAGGATACAATGTTTGAATCATTGGATGCACATGGTCCTCAAGAATGGTTTGGTAGTCCTTGGCAGTGACGCGCCCATCTAGCACAAGTATTGGGCCAAGGGAATGCCATGATATGGCAGCCCAAACCATCACTGATCGACCCCATGCTTCACCTGGGCATGCAACAGTCGGGTGGTACGCTTCTTTGGGGTTCTCCACACCGTAACTCTCCGGATGTGGGGAAAACAGTAAAGGTGGACTCATCAGAGAACAATGCATGTTTCACATTGTTCACAGCCCAAGATTTGCGCTCCTTGCACCATTGAAACCGATGTTTTGGCATTGGCATGAGTGACCAAAGTTTGGCTATAGCAGCCCGGCCGTGTATATCGACCTGTGGAGCTCCCGACGGACAGTTCTGGGGGAACCAGGAGAGTTGAGGTGCACATTTAATTCTGCCGTGATTTGGGCAGCCGTGGTTTTATGTTTTTTGGATACAATCCCGGGGTTAGCACCCGAACATCCCTTTCAGACAGCTTCCTCTTGCGTCCACAGTTAATCCTGTTGGATGTGGTTCGTCCTTCTTGGTGGTATGCTGACATTACCCTGGATACCGTGGCTCTTGATACTTCACAAAGACTTGCTGTCTTGGTCACAGATGCACCAGCAAGACGTGAACCCCAACAATTTGTCCTCTTTTGAATTTCTGGTATGTCACCAAAAAATGTTGTGTGCATTTCAATATTTTTGAGCAAAAACTGTGCTCTTACCCTGCTAATTGAACCTTCACACTCTGCTCTTACTGGTGCAATGTGCAATCAATGAAGACTGGCTACCAGGCTGGTCCAATTTAGCCATGAAACCTCCCACACTAAAATGACAGGTGTTTCAGTTTCATTGTCCAACCCCTGTAGAATGCAACTAAGTATTTTTAGTAATCTATTGCACTTTCTTCTACATTCTATGTTGCTGTTTGTGGTCATTGTCCTGTCTTGTGTTGCATCTTTCCGTCTACTCTAACCAGCTTCTCTGTCCCTGAAGAAGAAAAGCATCACTACAGCATGATGCTGCCACCACCATGTTTCATCAAGCGAATGACATTCTCCTGGTGTTGTACATTGTTAGGTTTTTTGCCACATAGAGTCAGTTTTGGTCTCGTCTGACCATGGCTTGTGGTAAACTGCAAACGTGCCTTGTTATGACTTCCTTTCAACAATGGCTCTTTTCTTGCCCTTTTTCCATGAAATGCTAGATTTATGGCATGCATGACTAAAAGTTGTCCTGCAAACAGACTTTTCCACCCGAGCCATTAATCCAAGATGCTTTTGTTTCCCTAATGTTCTCCAATCACTTTCTAAGGGACGCTTTTGTGATTTGTATTTGTAAGAAATGTTGAAAACCGTGTGTAATTTGCCTTCACTTCATAATTATGCACTGCTTTGCTTTAATCTATCACATAAATGTCCGCTGAAATACACTGCATTTTGTGACCAAATGAGGAAATGTTCAAGGGAGAGGGTGTAAATACTTTCGCAAGGCGCTGTAATGTGTTTTTGCTCGGGTGTTTTTCTTTATCTACCGCTGATAGGCAGGCATGCTGAAAGGGTTAAACCCTCCTCCCTCTTCCTCCTCTCTGCGGAGAAGAACAGGCGGAGTTTTGCCCTCACACACAGTTGTTGTCTAAGAGTACAGTCAGCGTGTGCGAACCCAGGGTCGCACAGAGAGAGAAAAAACGGCGCTAAACGGGCTAAGCATGCATAGGACTCCAGACGTGAGTTGGAAACTGGTCCCAGTACCGAACTGAAGCCCCTTTAGCGCCCCTCCGGCTCCGACTGGGAGGTTATTATGCCCGGGGTAAGCGTGGCTGTGCGAAGTTTGTCTGAAGTAGAGCAATACCTCAGCAGCCGGATGGTGAGTGATGTCGGAGCGAGTTGCTGCCCTTTCTTTGTTTTTGCATGATGTTGTGTCAGAACCGAGCTTCCCACGCCGTACCAGCGCTGCATTGTTCCCCGTTTGGCTCTCCGTCATGTGAGGCCAACTGCCTGGCCGCTTTAAAGCTCCACAGTTTCTCCAAACAAAGAGCTTTAAGTAACCCGGTTATGCATTTAGGCGCATAAAATGGATGTAGAAGATGTGGTAGAACATGAAGCCTGAAGGTATCTGTGATGCTGGGGCGGATGACAAGAGACTCTTCAGATGATTAATGAAGTTCATTATTTTCCTTATGTGTTTTAATTATTTAAATTGTCAAATGTTATAAGACACAGCAGATTTCTATTCTATGTTCTATATCACATATTCACAACAGTCCCATATCTCATTTTCATGTAATAATAAGTAGGATGTTTTTTACAAAAGAAATTCGCCTTTTCTTGAATCATGAGCATCAAATGAAGCCGTTTGTGAGGCTGTTTGTGCGCAGGTAGTGCTGGTCATCAGCAGACTCTATCACCAAATGCAATCTGTAATGAAACCATAAACCTGAGTCAACAGCACAAATTTAATTGGCTAAACAGAAACTGAAAGACTTGAATAAAGTATTTACAGAGTCGCACTGGTTTATAAATGTGTTTCTGTTTTTGTGGTCACTCAGTGAATCAGTTTCTGTCCCAGTGTTTATTTTTTAACTGGCCTCTTACTTCCATTCCCTCTAAATCTTCCTGTAAATGACACTGGATGCAAAAATATGTTTTTAAATTCTCCCAATTTTGTACACCATGTAACTACTAATAATGTAATATTTCTGGCTGTTTTAAATGTAATAAACCCAAGTACACGATAAAATTGACAATGGTGCAATAAGGTTTTTGAGCCTTATTTGTGTAGATTTGAAAGCTTTCTTTGAAAAAAAAATGTAATAACAGCAGCTGCTAAAGTTATAATACATAAATAGTATTGCGCTTCTTGGAAATAACACAATTCTTTTGCTGTTTTTGAGCAGTTTGCTCATCAAAATTTGGTATAGTTGATGTCAGTCATCATTCACTTACACTTTCATTCAGCAACCCTTCTAGTTAAAATATTGAGAATATTTTGTTGTACTTTATGTTTATTTAAAGTATTAGATAGACATGTAAATCCGTAATTTCATGTAAGGATAAATATTATTTAAACAGTTACTGTGAAGTGCAGTTGACTGTAAGATCCCTCAGTGGAATGTCCTTGATTACTGGAGGAGACCAGAGGTCATGTGACCTTCAGGTGTAACACAGGTATTGGCAAAATTCTTTGTTATTGGCTCACAAATTTTTATATAATATTTGGCAAGTTTTTACGTTACTAGTTTATTACATTTAAAATGACCAAAGTGATCACATTGGCTGCAGGTATTATCTTATTGGCCGTTATCACATTGTTGGTTGCTGCACACCCACATCTCGTACCCAGGCGTTGGCGGTTTGTGGCGATGTTTGGATTTTCTCATTAGAAACCAGATGCCAAAAACTAAAATATGCAGTAATTTGATTATTGTTTTAAAAATATTACATTGATATACAAGCCTGTTTCTTTCTTGTGGCCAGAAACAGACTTTTCCTCATTCCTTGACAGGCACCGAAATTTGCGTTCTACCATCACATACTGTAGACTGTAGGAGGCGCTGTTTCTTCTGTAAACCTCAAAGGTGTGGCCCCACACCTTTTGTTTTCACCAAAAAGCAAATATAAACAAGCAAAAAAATAAACTAAACAAATATTGAAATATTTTTTTAAATAATGCTTTTCAAAAATGTAGCAATTTTTATTTCATGTGTCAAAAACATTGTCCTCTATCATATATGGGCAGTGATATCATAGGATGAACACTGCTCTCACAAGTAGAGGCAAGAGAGGTGTCAGAATATGAGAAAATAGGTCAGTTTACACTTGTCTTTGTTGGTGATTTTATGTTTTTGGATGAGTGGAAAAGTGTAATTAATTTTGATTTTCTTTTTAATTTTATATCATAAAAGCAAAAGAACAAGCAAAGAGAAGCAAAAATTGGTCTGTTTTCTCATATTCTGTTGCTGTGCTTCAACCTGGGATTTTACATTAGAAGTGAATGTTTTTGAGGTTTGGTTCACAGTGCGATTAAAAAAAATAGTTTATCTCAGCCAGTAAAGTCATTTAAGTTTAAAATATGTACAAAACAAATGTAGATGTTAATCTATTTTTGTTTTCTGGTGAAAACATAGTCCCCATTTAGTCCCATTCCTGGTTTCTGAGGAGAACATTCATTTATTAAAACATGAACAGACTCTTCCCATTGTACCTCTTCGTACTTCCATTTCGTGCCAATGTACACAACCATTGCATATTAGTTTTTTTCTGTTAATTGATCTTCTTGATGAGGTATGGAAATATATAATTGTAAAGATACACAAATTTGATATATAATGTAATTTAGTTCTATATTCTGAAAAGTTAATGTTGCATGTTCACGCGGGCATAAGTATTCGGAATAAAGGGCCGATTGGAATAAAAATGCGCCATGTAAACACGCCAGTCTGGACGATTCTGATCTGATTTGGCTTAATCGGAAAGAAATTGTATTCCGAACGAGAGGGGGTGGTTTATGCCGATCCTCAATCCGAACCACGTCCATGTAAACACGGACAGCAACATCATGTGTTGCTGAGCCTGTAGCTTAATTATGGATCCATTCTAGGCACTCAGAACCAACACACTTCTGTGATTGTTCTTTTTTTTCAGCACAGGCGGAAGTACAACTTCTACGGTTGTTTTTGGGGAAATTTAACAACTCTGCACATAACAAAGAGCTTCTATTCTAAATGAGGCGTGGTGCATGTAAACACACGTCATGATTGGATTATTTGATTTTGCTCCGAAATAAATGGTGAATTCTGATTTTTTTTCAGGACGTAAATATCTGAATCCGATCAAGAAATTTTGTGCATGTAAGCATAGCTATAGTGTTTTCATTGATTGTGGTTCTGATCCTCCTATAGACCAGCTGGCTCCTTTGGAATATGACAGATTATAAACCCTGATCAATCCAAAATATCTCTGAGTGACCTCCTGCTTGTAGAAAACATTTATTGGCATTATATTTGATCAGACCTCACTACTGTGGACACAATTAGAATACAGAAAGCTATTTTAAATCAGAGGTAGTCAAAGCACTTAGTGAACATCCTCAAGGCGGGTAGTAATGTGTGCATGGTTGATCTGAAACATGTCGTGGAATTCAGTTCAATTTCTCAGCCAAAAAAGCCAGGTATGAAACAACCTGAAGTGCAAAAGTATGAAACAGCAAAGACACGATATGAGCAGTAACCTAAACATATTCATTTCCCAAAAAGAATAAAAACCTTTCATCTGTTACTTAATGTTTTATAGCTTAGGTAGTACTACAAAATGATACCTGTTATGGCAAAAGGGGGAATGTTTGTGGTTTAAGTTGATGTTTTGGTCACATACTTTATTCTAAAAAATGCAATTGCTACAATCAGGAAACTCTTGTTATAAATATATACTACAAGAGTCTGCCATTTCTCCCCCACTTTACTTCTGCAAAATTTACAGCTCCAGATTATTTTAGATACCTAAAATTTGAATACAGGAATTCCCCTAAAAATCCTTTATGTCTCCTGCTTTTAGCTACAGAAACATCTTCTAATCAAGTTAAGTTGAGTTTATAATAAAGCACATTTTCAACAACTCAAGCTGCACATAGTGCTTCACAAACTAAAATGCAACAAAAATAAATAAAATGCACAACAATGATAGATAGAAATATAAAAGACATCAAATTACAATAGGACAATTAAAAAGAGCTAAAACGACAATGATTAGGGCTGTTAAAATGGAACTGTTTTGGTCAACATGCTAAAAGCCAGTGGTTAAAATGTGTCTTCAGTAGAGGTTCAAAATGTTCCAGTGTTTCTGATACTTGTGATAGTAATGCTGGACAAGTTCAGAAGTCCCCTCATATCTTGGTCTGATCAGTTAAAGCATTGCATAAAGCAGGTTTTCCAGGTGGAAGTGACACAGAGAAGTGAGAATGTGCAATTCTTGAACAACCAGAAAGTCCACACCTGAACCTTGAGACCGGAGCTTAATCACTCTAACTCTCAGTAATGTTTCATCCCTGCCAAGCCTTTTCTTTGGGCTTGGTTGAAATGCATTAATAAGGAAGCTCAGCTGTCCCATTACAAAACAGAGGAAACCTTTAATTAAATTGTGAAATATTTTCTAGTAGAGCTCGAAACCTTCACACTTAACGGCTCAGGGGTTTTAAATTGAGATTCTGTTAAAAGCAATATCCTACCTGCAGTAGAAAACTCGCTTGGCATTTTCATTTATTATGAGTCCAGATTAGGTTGTTCTAGGCTGAAAAAAGGAGCTTACCCAAGAGGCCCTGCTTTTAGTCATAACAGAAAACCAAGAATTATAATGTGTATTTATCAAAAATTATTGATTTATACATGTATAAAATGTTGTATTTGTGATTTTGATCCATTTTGATGCCTAGACTTAAGCAAAACTATGGATCGAACACCTGCTGAATTTAGTGGCAGCTCAAGGCCTAATGCCATTCTGCTCTTTATAGAGCAACCAATGCACTGGCGCTGATTTTCATGACTGAAAGTTTTTCCAAACAGATACATTTCTCGTTCTTGCAATCGAGGGAAAAGTGTAACAGCTTTTATTCAGCCAGCAGACCTGCTTTGCTAGGAAACAAGTGCATTACTGCATTACTTTGCTCCATATAGCCGGAGGAAACTCCAGTCACTCTTGCCCTTTCTCTTGCCTCTCCTTAGAAGAACTTCAAACCATAGGAAAGGTATAACAGAAATTCTTAATGGATTTAAGAACCAAAACCTCGATATACCTTGATATCAGGAACCGGCTCATGTTTAGCTAAGGCCAAAGCAGACTTGTACCTTCTTAATTAACTACCATCTAAAAAACATAATAGCTTTTTATGCAAATGCGATTTCATGAACTTTCAAATCACAATCTCATTTCCATTGAGCAAGTTTTTACGCCAAAGCAAATGATTACACAGTAAATTAAGTAGGAGGTGGTCTACCTAACAATCTTCCCTTGTGGGAATGGAACATGTGGTGTATATGCGGTTTATGTAACTGGGTGACCAAACCTAAACATCTATGCTATTTCAGCTAAAGGGGCTAAGCTAGCGTTAGCTTGCTTCCTCTCTGTTTTGATATGAGTGCTTGATAAATTGGCTCATAACATATTCTGATAAATTGTGTTTAGAATAACTTGTTTAGTACTAATTAAAGAAACCAAGAAAGTTTCTCAATACAGGCAAGATATTAACTGCTTTTGACTTTTTATCGGAATGTCACGTCACAAACATTGTGAAGTCTCCCTTTATAGGATCAGATAGTGGTGTGGAATTAACATCATTTAAAAAATGAAACAAAACATTTGACTTCTTCATACTTACCTAACTACATAGTTGTATTTTTCCTCATTCTGCTTGATGTCAATGACATTCAAGGTTTGTTTCTCAGCCAGCTGTTTTTCAGCAGATTTAGTAGGTTAGAGGTCACGCCGTGATGTTGTCCCCCCACACGTAAAATCCATCTTAACAAGAAGGAGCAAATATGTGAAATTAATATATCAGGTGAAAGACAGACATTAATTACTGTTAACATTTTTCTGAAATTATGCCCAGAATTGTCAACTGGGCCCTTTTTAAGGTTAGGCAGGCTGTTACATTTTTCGTGGCTAGTTAGGCGCTTTACGCCCTCACCAGCCTTGATATATCACTGCTCCATTATTCATCTAATTTTGAATCATTACACTGAACATACCAGCATATTTACTGTAATTAGATCCCACTCAATACACAGCAAGCAGACACTGGTACTGTTAATGGGTTATTGATTTAGCCCTGGAACAGCTTGTCTGTGTGAGATAATACTGAATGTGCCCTAAAGCAATTCATGCCCCTGATCTCATATGGATTATTCATTCAGGAAACCTTGTTACTTGTTTTTTCTTTCATTTCTGCTTTGCTTTGAATGAGGGCCATTGTTTGGGTTCTCTCTGAAGAAAAAATTTTGACGACACAGGCAGCTGTGGGATGCAGTTGGGAGGAGAAGTAAGAGGAGCAGGAGATGTTGGGTCAGTTGTTTGACTTAAATGAAAGATGTACCCCTTGTGCCTCTCTCTGTCTTTGGTCCTCTCTCCATCTCTCTGTGTGAGTCCTGCCTGGGAGAGAGTCTGTGTCCATGAGGATCAGCTGGAGGGAATACCAATAAGCGTTGGAGGCTTCTTCCCCTCTGTGGTTCTGTTCCCTGCTGAAGGGACGGTTTTGTTCCATCTCCATGAGCATGCCAGCTCTATTCCCCCTTTTATGCTCATGTGGACTGCCCTCTGCCAGAAGCCGTGCTTAAGTGCCATTTCATGTGCAACACATAAGGGTCTTGTTAAGCAGGCCAGACCACCACAAACAGCTGTGCTTGTATCTGCAGGAGTCCCTGCATGCCTTCATGACCTGACCTTGTGGTTTCAAGAGAATACAGCTGTGACTGTGCGCACTTAGAGCATAACTTCCTCATCATGGGTACAATGTGTGCAGCCTGTTTACATACGAGAATATCTCTGGTTCTTGTAATGTTCTGCCTGAAGGGAGGGGAAAACAAGTTTAGCCAGGAGGTTTATGTATGTTCTGCTAACTCGAACCAGTATTTATTCTACTGGTCCAGCTCAGTTTTTTCAGTAAACTCCCTCTACATACACCACCGGTCAAAAGTTTTAGATACACTTTCTCTCTCAATGTGTCTCCTTATTTTTCATGACTGTTTAAATTGTAGATTCTCACCAAAGGCAACAAAACTATGAATGAACACACATGGCATTATGTAGTAAACAAAGCGTGTGAAATAACTATAAACATTTTTATATTTTACATTCTTTAAAATATCCACCCTTTGCTTTGATTACTTTTTTACTTTGGTCTCTTGGTATTCTCCTGAGGTTCATGAGGTGGTCACCTGAAATGGTTTTCCAAACAGTCTTGAAAGAACTTCCCAGAGGTTCATTGAGAGGCGGCCAAAGGTTAATATTTCAGTCATCACAGCTAAGGGCGCCTACTTTAAGGATTCTAAAATATAACATTTAAAGTTCTTTTACATTTTTTTGTTTGCTACGTAATTGCATATTTGTTCATTCACAGTTTTGATGCCTTCAGTGAGAATCTACGTACAATGTACATAGTCAAAAAATTAAAGAAAGCCCTTAAATGAGAAAGTGGTTCCAAAACTTTTGACTGCCAGTCTGTTTTAAATAATTTGTGAGCTCTCACCCTGCTCTAGTTCAGAGCTAAACTGATGCTCTGCTTATATCATATGATGCTGGTGCTTTTGCAAAAGAAAGTTGAATCACCAACTACATCATTGATCCATGAGGGGGAGGACACACTGCAGCGCAAGATAAACAGCATCTGCAGGTTTTTATCGACTCCTGTGACTTTGCTGAGACTTAAGTGTGCATGTTGGGTTAAGATTAATGTTCTGGCATATGGATCTTTATGTTATTCTGCCTAGAGGTCTTAAATGGGGCATGATGTTAGGACTGAGATAGGTAGGGTATTGAGGGTGATGGGGTTTTACAGGGCTGAGGTATGGAAGAGGCACTCAGACTTCATGAGGAGAGTTGAGTAAATTGTGTTGGTATAAATGATGGTTATTCTAGGAATGTGAGCTGCTTAGCATCATCTTTTCCTTGCCTACCATCTCTTTTATCAGTCTTGTTTGAGTTTTTCACCCCTGCTGTCTGTTTCACATCTGCTTTGACTGGGGAATCAGGCAGCAGTGGGTGAGCACCTGGGGTGTAGATGTCAAAGAAAACACAATCAGTACAAAAACTGACATTTGTTGTAATAAAGCAAGAGACACAAGAATGAGCTAGCATGAGGTTCTGATGATATAATAACCTTAACGGGTTTTAAAACATGCAAAAATGCATAACATCTTCTCTTTGCTTTGCAGAGTGCAGCTGCTATTGCTTCTGCTGCAAAAAATCCCTTCACAGATTGCCATTACATCAATTATTATTGTTGTGATTAATAATTTATTCATGCATTTTTATGTTGATGTGCTATAAGAAAACAGATTCTGATCAATTTCAGTGTGTGCTATAAATATTTTATGTTAAAGTCCTAATTTAAAGTGTTGAGATACAAGTTAAAGTGAAACACCTCAAAGCTACCATGAAGTTTTAAGAAGTTATTGTTTATTCACTAAACAAAATTAAAGAATTGTGCCTGGATAAAATTAGTTGTAGGTAAATATGCTGATTGCACAGACTATTGTGTCTTTTCTGCTGTTTGTTATTTAGCCGGGTTCTCCATCTTGTTAAAATAACTGCGGTGGGCTGTTTATTTTACCGTAAGACACGGGAACTCGCTTGTTGAAATATTTGTTTCAAATGTGCTTATTGCCCAGAATATGATCTTTTCCCTGCAATTTGTCATTTAGCCGTGTTCAGTGTTACGTCATGCTCTAATTGATTAGTGAAAGCCCTGCACCGTCTTTTGCATTACATTACATGAATTTTAAACTACATAACGGGATTGAGGGAAAGTTTTAATTGTTTTGAAACTTTTAACTTGAAGCTGGAAACCAACCTGTGGCTACCTAGACCCAAACACACTCACAAGTTCTTTATATTGTTTAAAAATACCAAATCATCTGACCTCTCTCTTCTGAGCATACCATTTTTCACCCAGCTACATCTCTAACTGCTGCATGAGTTCGAAAGTAGGGCAGCACACCATCAGATTTATGTGGACATTTCCATCAGCGGGATGCTACTTCATTTAAGCCGAGCCATTCATCCAGGGAGCACATTCTCTTCAGAGTGACTTTCACTCTTTAGGATCCAGCAGCGGCAATGAAAGAGGGTTCATTCAGCTGAAGTACGGTTTCATCAAATCTCTCACCAGGAAACTGGCTGATGTCACACTTGCTGACGAGTTGGGGTTTGTAAACAAAGATGTGTGTTGTGCGATAACCCTGTTGTGTGGATTAGTTCCGATCTTGCCAAAGTCTGTCTTGTTTTTGTCTCTCAAAGTATGCACCCCTGGCCCTCAGCCGTGCAGTACAAACTCAGCGAGATATCTTGTGCTCTGGGCTGAGTGTTAATACAGAGGATGTATTGACACAAGCATGATCCACTGCTATACATGTTGTCTTTTCATTCATGCCTAATTAGGATATTTTTTTCTTACTGCATCAACATACGACAGAGCTTTCATGGAGAAGATTTGGACTGCTATTGTTCATATTTTTTTTAAAGTAAGCACCAGAGATGGAGGCTGCCTGAGTGTCAGGTTTAGATCCAGTGGTTCAGGAACAGCTTGTTTCCTCTACTGCTGGGTTAAACAGGCAGTTTGTGTTGTTCATCATTTGTAAACCAATAGACCTGACAGTTTAAGCAACCAACACACCAATCTGGTTTACGCTTCATTTTAAAGAGGATGTAGTTAGGCTTCACTTTCTTTTGTGTGGCAATCAGGTTTGACGAAAGGGCAGCGTATGGAATGTGTGAATGGTTTAGATAAGCAACCTGCACACTGGACAGAGCTGGATAGTGATTGGACTGGACACAGGGCCCCTCAGACTGTACGTACGTCGGACCGACAAATCCATATGTATCAAGCTCGGTCAGAGGTGGGACATGACAAAGCTGGCTTTTTTATCTCAGCACAAAGAGTTCTGTATTCAAGGAGGACAGATGGGAGGGTGGGATGAGGACAGAAGCAGGCTTGAAGAAATTAACATTTCCTGCTCTATCAGACTCTAAACATAAATAAGTAATAGCTGAGTATGTATAGTGTAATCTAAATAGTTTGACACCAGTACTGGGCAGGGATGAGATTCTCACTCTGTGATAAACTTAAGAAGAACACGATCTAATCGCTTCAGTTTTAGATAAAAAAAGCAACAATTGTTCTTTCTCAAGTTAAATCAATCTAACATATTGGGAAGTAATAGGGATGCACCTATTTAAAAATTCAGGCTGATATCGATATCCGATATTAATAACACTGTTATGGCAGATAACCAATATTTACTAATGTTATATATGATATATATCACTGCCCTTTCAACACTGTCAAAAAACATCCACATCGCTGACATTGCTTCTCAGCTTCAGTTAAACACCCTACAGACCTGCGCTGCATCACTATAACTGTCACCTGCCTAAACAAATACCACATTGCCAACCCCCTCCCCTCTCCCTCCAAAAACACACACACAAACAGCAACAAGATGGTAATAAATATCATTTATTAATATCAGCCCAGTTTTACGTATCGGGCTGATACTAATATGTTGAAAAATGACTAACATCGGCGATACCGATGTCAATGCCGATAAACCGTGCATCCCTAATAAGTACAGTTATGACATGCTAATATAGAACATGATATATTGCTAATTTAAAACCTAGACTTAGTTAAAGACACCTACCACGTTTAATTTTAATTTTCAGGTGCTTATTTTGCAAATTATTATGTATTGTTTGTTGTTTTCCTTCTTATAGAGTAACCCCGGTATAACAAGCTGATTTTAGTTGGTTAGTCGGGTTACCTGCTGTGATAGCATCCTGCAGTCAGCTACTGAACAACCATGTCCCTCGTGACTTGCCAACTGTAGTTTTCAACCTTAATAAGAGAGATGTGTGAGTGTTCTCCTTTAGTGTCCACACCATGATGGTTTGTGTTTCTTATACCTAGAACATGTTTCCAAACAACCAAGTTCTTTTAAAGATGTGTGCAGGAGTAAACATAGAATAACACTAGAAGTATACCAAGCTGACATTAGCTGGTTAATTAGCCAGGCTATCTGCTCTGACAGGAAGCTTGCAGTCTGCCACCTAACAGACATGCTGCTTTAAACTCTTAGCATGCTAGCTGTACTTTCAAAGCAGCATTGCCTTAACAGAAGTAACGGGCAGCGCCCCTTTTCTCTCTGCACCATGTAGCCGGAGAAAACTCAGGTCACTCTGGAGCATCTAAATAAAAAAGGACTTTTAACCGTAGGAATGATAGGACAAAAAACTTATTTACTTTTTAATATCTTGGCATACCTTGATACTTGTAACCAGCCCATGCCTAGTTTAGGAAATCCCCACTCAGTAATTGGTGGGAGAGGGGCAGTACAAAGCGAATTTGTTCCAAAAAGCCAGAGAAAACTCTGAACCCTCCAGAACTTTCTCTAGTATCTTATTAAAACCTGCAAAAATCGAATAATGAAAATTTTTGTTGATTTGAAAGGGTAACTTTTTGAAACTCTCTGGTATACCCTGATCCCGTTAACTGACCCATTCCTGTATGACACTAACATTTAGAAACTTGAGTATACAGTTATGCTAATAGCTGAGAAATGATGCAGCTTTCATGGCTCCCAAAAGACCAAACTTGTTCAGTATTGAAAAGGGGGGAGATTTATGAAGAAAATGGATCAAAAAAGCTTTTGTCTATGCAAAATGAAAATATTCATGGCATAATTTGCTATTAGGGGGTCACCAGCAAGTAACTGGAATCTGTATCGATAATTGGATCAAACTGTAACTGTGTGAAGAGAGAATCTGCCTTCTGTTCTAGTCTGACTATTCTTTCATTTGTCAGCACACATATAGTTGTAATTCTTCCATTTGGAGGTTAAGCCTCCCCCTATTTCCTCATGACAGTCATGTGTTCGTTAACGTCAGTGTGTTGCAATCCGTGGCTCAAATGCGAAGCTTGCAGTATGTGACCAGTCCACGGTGATTTTGCAACGCTAAGCAGGATTGGGATCTAACTCCTCTTAATTCAGCTGTGATCTGTTTATTTGCTTGAATAGCAGCATTATATTTGTTGGGGATTGGCGCAGCTTCGTACCACCAATGGTGCTCGCTGTACAACACTTTGCTCTAGTTTTTATCAGCTTACACTTCCTGTCATAACACCAGTGTTGAGCTGTGACCAGCTCTTGAGATGCCACACCACCGCTGTTGCAGTTTCATTACACTTGAAGTTACGTTGTCTGCCAAAACCCATATTTCTTAAACCTTTGCTTCTTTTCTGCAGTTTCCTCTTTATCGAATGTCTTCTGGTTTCCTGCCATTATTAAACTACCGTGCGTGACCCTTACACATCTGTCTTTACTTCCTCGGAACGAGTATACGAGCCTGAGTTCTGTTCTGGTCACTGAACTTTTGACTCAATGAAAAAGTGAGTGGACTGTTTAGTCCTGCTGGGGAGAAACACTAATTAACTGTGAAAGGTGGAAAGGCTGCGTCTGGAACAGGGATTTAGTGACCCCTGGGGTTTTTCTGTCGCGTTATTACTAACCTACATTACACCCCCATGCTCCAGTAATTCCACACATATTCAATAGCTGCAATGTGAATAATGTCATCTGTGTCGTCTGTGTTTAACACCACAAACAAATGGGATTACAGGCTGGCTCTTAAAAAGGAGCAGATGTGCCAAATAAGAGCATTAGAGATATACCCAGATGGTCTCATGGTGTCGAAAGCGGAATAGCAGGCAAATGTTAAATGAAGTTCACACTCAAGTAATAAAGACCATTAGAAGACTAATTCTGCTTTCTAACTTTTTTATTAAATATCAGCCAGGAAGTTATCAAACCTATGTAAGATTTTGTTGTAACCAGGGTAACTGCTCACAAATTCAACTTGCACATGACCAGCTGGTTACATGAAGATTCATAGTATTAATGTACAATTAACAGTACTGAGACTTGTTTTAATGAACTGTTTTTACCTTTAAAACTTAATTTAATGTTATTATGTTTAATGTAACTACTTCTAAGAAAGTAACTAGGATGATCTTTGCTATTTAAGTCAAAAACATAAACATTAGCGAAAGATTTTACAGGGATTTCCATGCGAATGAATGCAATATTTATAAAGTTATACCCATACCCTGTGGACTGTTAAGGCATGAAACTGTACATTCATTTCCTCCTGGATGGACACTTTTGCTGATGAGACACATTTCTGTTGGAGAACGGTTTGTCCGTAAGAGCATCAGTCTTAATAGAGCTTCTTCTTTTTTGTACTGCAGGACCGGAGCACAGAAGCTGGATTTCTCAGCCTGCCTCCATCAATGCGTCGGGATTCATCTGACAACAACCTAGACCTAGACCTCAGTGATGGTAGTCCTCGTTCTGCTCTCGTCTCGGAGGTCGTTCCTGCCTGGACAACCTGCCTGGACAACCTCCAGCAGAAGATCCTGAAAGTCACTGAACAGCTGAAGATCGAGCAGACTGCACGTGACGAGAATGTGGCCGAGTATCTGAAGCTGGTGAGCAGTGTGGACAAGCAGCAGTTAGGGCGCATCAAGCAGGTGTTTGAGAAGAAGAACCACAAGTCGTCCCAAAACATTGCGCAGATGCAGAAGAAGCTGGAGCAGTACCATCGAAAGATGAAGGACAGTGAGGTTCTTCACAGTCCGCCCCATCGGCCTTCCTCGGCCAAACGCAGCACCATACCCAGGGAGTCACCCAGACAGCTGAGGGACATGACTGGCAGCGGCCGGCACCCAACCATGGACAAGATCAAAACCATTGGACCTGGCGTTTCTCTCTCCCCTCCTTTCTTCTTCAGCAAGCCCAGAGAGTTTGCCAACCTCATCAGGAACAAGTTTGGCAGCGCAGATAACATCGCACACTTCAAAAACAATCTGGACACGTCCTCTGCGCTGCCCTCTGACAGTGCAGGAAAAGGGCTGAGCAGCAGCACCTCTATGGTGAGCAAGCCTAAGTACACCAGTGATGATGAGTGCTCCTCTATTTCAGCAGACAGCAACGGGAACCCTGCTATGGGCGGATCCATCGTAGGACAGGTGCAGAGTCCGGGGCAGGGGCAGCAAGCAGTGGGAGACAGCCAAGGCAAATTGGAGCGCTACAATGAAGAGGTGAGAGAGATCAAGGAAGCCCAGAGCCAGCTAGAGGAGGACATTGAGGAGATTAAAGAGCAGTTCAAGAGAGAGTACAGTATTCTGAGCCAAACACTACAAGAGGAGAGGTACAGGTGAGTTCTTTACTGCTTCCTGATCACACAATCCAGGACCAGACTTTGTTTGTATAAACAATACACCCAAGCTTTTTGTCCTGAAATGTGAAAGAGCACAGACAGAGTTTTATATAGTGTGTTGAATTCTGGACAGATGTGGATTTTAATGAGAAGTATTCTCCAGGTTTGAGAATGAACGTGGAGGACGGAAAAATATCTTAGCATCCATCCATCCATCCATCCATCCATCCATCCATCCATCCATACATCCATCCATCCATCCATCCATCCATACATCCATCTCATTTCCATCTGGTTTTTGAATGTTCTATATTTAAAGGCGGACCTCTGTAGAGGTATATGCTATAAATTCATGGTCAATTTTTGTGTTTGTTCTTTGAAAATTGGCTATAAAGGACTGAGAACCCAAGGACTCAAACATGTATGAGATTTCAAAATGAGAAAAGTGTAAGAACCCCGTAGAGCCTATAAACCCTTCCCAAATATGATATTTCTCTCCATAAAAAAATAGGTTCTCTAATTTGTGTTTCTGTATCCTGATTGGCAGATATGAGCATCTGGAGGACCAGCTGAATGATCTAACAGAACTTCATCAAAATGAGATGGCAAATCTGAAGCAGGAGTTGGCCAGCATAGAGGAGAGGGTGGCCTACCAGGCTCATGAAAGGGCCGGGGACATACAGGTTCATACAAGTCAAATATTGTTATAATTTATTACAGTCATGAAGGGAGCCCCAAAAGTATACTTCCATTCAGTGCAGGCTTTTCAGATTTTTCAGAACTCTCTGAATATTTTATTATTATATCACATAGATGGTTGGTCAAACTGGTACGTGCCACTGGTGGCTAATTGCTATTAGCCTGCTATTACAGGCTAATAGTTCTTCGTGGATTTTATACATTCAAACTCTGAAGAAACATATTCACAAACAGGTTGTAAAAGTTTTTACATACATAAAAGATTTAGTAAAATTAAAAAGTACAAACAGAATGTTTATTGCTGCAGTAATCGCTATATTAAAAAAAAAAACGGTGCCTTGTTGGTTTTTAAGAATAAGGTTGGGGAGAAACCTCAGTTTTCCCATCTTGGATCTGACATCGGAGGGCCTTCCTGTTTATTTTTTCAAGTTGGAATTTAGAATGAAAACCTCCTATGCAAACTTTCAGGAAAAATGCTAAAAAAAATGCTAAAAAAGTTTTTTTCCTGATGGTGTAGGGGTTAAAGTGCGCGTATATGCAGAGGCTACAGTCCTCGAAGCGGCTGTCCCGGGTTCGAGTTCCGGACCCGGCGACATTTGCCGAATGTCTCCCCTCTCTCTACCCCTCTTTCCTGCCTCCCTACTGTCAAAAAAAATAAAGGCCACTAGTGCTGATATCTTAAAAAAAAAAAGTTTTTTTCCTTTTTCTGTGACAAAACGCTAGAAATGGAACAAGTTTAAATCCTATAGCAATTTTAATTGTCCTGACAGTTTGGTGGTACTTGAAAAATCTAGCATTTAGTGAGAATTTGGAAACCACTGCCAATTATAAAATTTCCAAACTATCACAATTTTATATATTTTTTGTTTGGTATTCTACATTTTTTGGATAACTTGCTCTGTTCGCATGTTACCAATATTTATGCTTTCTGGAAATCATGTTGGTAAGATATGCTAATTAAACCAAGTTGTGTTGCTTCTTTCCCACCCTTGTTTGAAGGGCTTTGTAGGTCCAAATGTGTGTATATAAATATATATGTATATATCTATATCTATATATAGATATAGATATATGACATTTCGTTATTCTTGTAGCATCCTGATATTTTTTTGCTAATAAGTTTATTTGATGAGTGATTGATGATTAGGAATTGCAGCAAACTGAGGGGCATTGTGATTGAAAGCATCTCTCTCCATGTGTCTCAGGAAGCCCTGGAGTCATGTCAGACCCGTGTGTACAAGCTGGAGCTCCAACAGCAGCACCAACAGCAAACAGTGCAGCTTGAAAGCCCAGACGCTCGCGTCTTACTCGGGAAGAGCATCAACATCATGCTGGCCATCATTACTGTTATCCTGGTGTGTGTCTCCACTGCTGCCAAATTTGCCGCTCCACTCATGAAGAGTCGGTATCATATGGTAGCAACGCTGCTGGGTGTGTGCTTTTTGACCGCATTCTGGAAGAACTGGGACCGTTTACTGTATGCCATAGACAGGATGCTGATGCCTGAATAGCAACGAGGAGATCACTCTAAAAATAATATTCACTTTATCGATGTTAGTTGTAATAGAAGTGTCTCAGAAGATTGGTTGTACAATCTTCAGAAGATGTGATTGCCATCATTTTAGTGTTTCATGTTTTTAAAGACAGACTTAAATTAAATTTTGGTTGTTTTTAATTTTGCTTGAATGGAAAATGAATGGGTTTAACTTGTTTTGTTAAACTAAAAAACAATATTTGTTATAGTACATTTGCTACTTTCTTAATAAAATTGTCATAAAATAATATAGGTCAAAGTTAGAATAAAGAAAGGTAAGAAAGTTTGTTTACTGAAAAAAAAAAAAACCACTCTGTCCCATTTTGTTGCAGTCAGATTTATGATGTAGCTCAATTGGAAACACACTCAGGAGCAAAATGTTACTAATAGTGTGTTTTTGGTCTAAAAGAGGTTGGATAGCGCCAGCAGCCACTTGAATTAGTATCAAGATACCAACATATTGCTAAGCTAAGAATCTTATTTCAGATTCACAAACAAGATGCTGCCCAAAATAGAAAAATTAGCACCAAAATCTCTCAATTTGAGAAGGCTTGGTTTGCAGACACTTTTAAAATACACCTTGCTTCCTTTCACCTGCTTAACTAATGCTAGCAGTGTGTAAGCCTAATTTAGCTTTAGATTAGTCATGGATTGCTATGCTAATCACCTCAATTTAGAGTTGCACACAAAATGCTTCTGAAAATGTGCTAACTAGCAACAGCTTCTTAATTTGTAGGGTTTTGGTTTCCAAGCATTTTTAAAGTCCACTTAGTTGCGTTCTTGCAGCTTAAAAGTTATTGCTAGCAGCTAATTAGCCTAGCATCCAATTTAACGTATTTTCACACACTCAGACTGCTTCTTACTAAAATGCTGAAATACTCTATGTGAAGGAGATGATTAATTATTTCTTGTTGAACACCCGTTTTCTTGTTTCTGATAAGCTAGTTCTAGCAGGTAGTTGGTTCAGTTTAGCATCAAATAAAAAAAAAACACTGTTAAGCTAAACACCTCATTTGAGATTCTCAAAAGAGTTGCTTTCCCCTTGTTGCATGCCAGCATAAAGGTCTGGCTAGCAGACACGTTTAAAATACACATACTTGCTTTCTAGCAGCTGGGAAGCTAGTGCTAATAGCCATTTAGATAAGCTCACCTCATTTATAACACGCTCTCCAAAATATGCAAACTGGAAACACAGCCTCTTAATTTTGAAAAGCTTGGTTGGCTAATTTTTCTTTTTGCATTTGGACAGAGCTGTTTTAGCAGCTTGCTCTTGTTTTCACTTTATGCGTGAGCTTAGTTTGCAGACTGCTGTGTTCCAAAATGTTAAAATATTCTACTTATGGAGAAACTACAATCTAAAGCAGAAGTGTCTGGACATCTTTTTTTAGTTTCTGTTACTCTTTGCTGTCTTGTTTATGCAATGTGTTCCTCTATCACATTTAACTTGCTGTTTAATGTGCAATATGTTTGACTTCTAGGAGCACTATTTATAAAATAATTCTTAAAGGAGTGAGCATTTTACATTACTGATTTACAGGATAGACAGAGGGTTATTGCTGAAAACACATGTAAAGAAGTGTCATTAATGCTGACATGAGAGATCCATAAACATCTAGGCCACTGCTGGAGTCTGATAAAACCAGATGTCTCCTCTCTTAAAGGCCAAAAATCAATGCCGCTGCATTATCTTGACGGTAGCATGGTAACAGCAACCCAACAGTACTCATGCACAAAAAGGCAAAAAAACCCACATCTTGTCACCTGATTTTCTGTTTTATAAAAGTCTTAAGGGCTTGCCCAGTTTCATTACCCTGTTTTCTTATAATGTGAGGTAGAGGAGGAGGATTATACTGTGAGATAGGGCTTTTTTCTTAGAAAAAGTGCAGTTCTTTTTAACAACTGCCTTGGGTTTCAAAGGAGAACGTCACTGTTTTTTGTGATTAACTACAAGCCAATGTTTTTGAAATCACTAATGTAATATTTTATGTTTATCTAATGAACATTGTCTATGAGGACAGCACATAAATGTATAAGGACCACTGATGATGTTGGGGTTTTTTGTTACCCTAATAGCACAGTTTTGTCATGGTTCGTTGCTCCTTTTTATTTTTACTCATTTCATATTTTTTTCTTCTTGTTTTTTGACACATTTGAGGAAGTTTTCCATGCAGAACTATGATCTCATTTACATTCTGTATTTATCTGTGGCGCACTATGTGATCAATCAGTTGTATTTTTATGCATTTTGTGCCTTTGTCTGATCATTCCTGTTAAATTAAACAAACCTTTTTAATCAACATGTTACCAAAGTTTCAAACTGCTGTGCAAATCATGCATTTGCAATATCACATTATCTTTTTTAGTATTTCTGCACAGAGTTGGAAAATGACATCAGAAAATGAGGCTTTACGTGTCTTTATTTCATTGTTCTAAAGAAAGAAGTAGTGGAAACTTGGAAATTTGCATGGTCAGTTTCAGGAAAGGATCTATTTATATAATAAAAGAGGACATTGTGTCTTCTCTGCACTGACAGATTTTGGCTTTTCAGCCTTTATTTCCCTGGGGTTATCATAGTAGCTAGAGAAAAACATTACTGTAATTATACTGAAGTGGTTTTAGCATGCTATATGAACACCCTGCATTAGCCCCTTAAAGTAAACACTGAGGGGATGGTGTTATGGGGAAATTCAGGAAGACCTAAACTAATGAGATGGGAGATATTTAGTTTGGGTTGTCTTAGTGGATATCAGATGATTAGGGGGCATAACAGGATAACTGGGGCCTAATATGTTAGATTAAACCGGGATTTGTTCATTAAGTTATAAAAGAAATATATGTTACAAAAAACAATTATGCATAGAGATGATTTAGACTAATTGAAATGGAATGTGTGTGTGAGCTGTCAGATGGAAAAGAGTCTTAGTGGAACAAAGCTGTTTTTTTAAACTATGTTTTGGAAAGACCAAGTTATGCAGCAACCCTCAGAGGAGACATCCCAAAGGAGCGGGAAGAAAAAAGACAGATGAAAAGTGCAGGGAAAAATTTTAGATATGCATAATAATATGGAAAATGTTTGCTGAAGATTCCAAAAAAATCATAAAACGGGCAAATGTTTTCTGATGCCTTTACAAAATAGTCTTTATATAGCATTAATTTCCCCAGTTTCCCCAAAAAGTAGATGTAAATTCTCAAAGGAAATTTTTAAAGCCCCTTTTGTTCCATGCTTTTCAAATTTTTTTATAAGATAACCTTTACTATAGTAAGGTTGTAAAGCACAAATAATATTAATGATAGGGAATTTTCATTAGTGAACCCTGAAATTTCCCTTAAGAACCTTTAAAAAAAAATAGTTTTCAAGAGGTTTCCTTGACTGCTGCAACAAAGAAAGAAAGAAAGAAAGAAAATGAAAGAAAGGTCTGCCTGGCAAATTACATTTTTAGACTCCTTTGAGTGTCATATCTTGGAACTATTTCATCATTATAGGATGTTAGAAAGAAAAAAAAACGTTTTACAAGCATAAAGTTAGGACTGAGTCTTTCTAAAATTGATAAAGTAACTGAATGGGCAAACAAAAACGGAGCTCCTCGTCTATTACCATGGGCTTTACAAGTGTTTGCAGTTGCCTGATATGACCAGTTGGTGGCATAAGTGTTTCACTGTTGATCTGACTGGGCTTATGATCAAACAAAACAGCTGCAGAATACTGACTTCATTTTGCCAAAGTGGTTCAAGCATGCTTTCTTTTTGGATATGAAAAATTGATTTTCCCTCATCAGAGTTGGTGTTTTATAAACAACAAAACCTTACAACCAAAAAGAAAATGTACTAAGGGGCATATCACAATGGTTCCGTCTTGAGATGAAGAGATGAAACAATGGTCCCCCCCCACCCCCCATACTGTGCAGGGAACAGTGCAAGGAAGGTGCACTGTTCCCTGCACAGCACTGGTGCACAATTCAATTAAATTCAATTCAATTCAGTTTTATTTATATAGCGCCAATTCACAACACATGTCTCAAGGCACTTCACAAAAGTCAGGTACATACATTCCAGTTAATCCTAATTATTGAACAGTGCAGTCAGATTCTGTTATTTATTCAAATTGGATAAAAAGTTTGTCTATCTAAGGAAACCCAGCAGATTGCATCCAGTCAGTGACTTGCAGCATTCACCCCCCCGGATGAGCATGTAGAGACGACAGTGGACAGTCACTTGCGTTGACTTTGCAGCAATCCCTCATACCGAGCATGCCTGTAGCGACAGTGGAGAGGAAAAACTCCCTTTTAACAGGAAGAAACCTCTAGCAGAACCAGGCTCAGTGCAAGCGGCCATCTGCCACGACCGACTGGGGGTTAGAGAGAACAGAACAGAGAACAAAGACGCACTGATCCAGGAGTACTTTCTATGGGAAGGAAAAGTAAATGTTAATGGATGTAGCTCCTTTAGTCATTTCATCTAGAAAGAAAGAACATATAAACTCTGAGCCAGTTTTCAAGGTTAGAGTCTGAAAGAGAGCACATAGAGTTAGTCACAATAAAAGCTCAGCCAGTAGCCATGTCTAGGGGAGAGAAAGGGTTAAGAACAAAGAAGATTTTCTTGGATGAGTTGGATGAATCAGATGGGGACCTGTAACCTCAATGAAATGTTCAACTACTGAAGCCTGCAAAGCAACAGAATTATGCAAAAAAGGTTGGAATGTAAACAGAGCATTTGGGGCTTAACTATCAATTGGATTTTTGTATTATTAAAAGAGAGTTTTCATCAGAGAACAACTGCCTGCCAAATGTTAATCAGGGGCTGAAATTTTTCAGCCTTAATGTGCCAGCCAGACATTCAAAACGCATTGCACAGATCAGGTTGTCAATTAAAGGTGAGAATTAATCCTAAAAGGACAAGCAAATTGATTTTTTTTTAAATTAGACACTGCTCATGTAGATGTAAGTGGAGGTGTTGATTGGTAAGTAGTAGCAGCTGAAGAAATCAAGTTTATTTGATTTTACTTTTCAGACAAGCAATAGTAACACAAACTGCTTTGCCTTGGTTAAAAACAGACAGACATAAAAACTCCATGAAGATCAAAGAGATAAATTAATACTTCAATGAAAAGTTACTTGTTAAAATAGATTAATTAGAATTTATCTGATGACTGTGCAATAGTTTGGCCTCATCACAGATGAGGACGACTCACAGTACAGAGAAAGGACACAGGATTTTGTGGACTGGTGCTGGCAGAACCACCTCCAGATTATTGCAAAAAATACTAAGGAGCTGCTGGTGGATTTCTGTAGGCACAGGCCCACCACACTGACACTGTAGAACATCTAGGTAGTGTACACTGTGGTGGTGGACTTAAGTAAACACCTGGGTGTTCACCTAAACATTAAACTGGACTGAAACCACAACACTAATGCTCTTTACAGGGTCAGAGCAGACTCTACCTGCTGAGAAGACTGGCGTCTTTTGCGTTGCAGTGGGCACTCCTGAAGACCTTTTTTGATTCTGTGATGTCCAGCTGTTCAATGTTTCAGTACGTTTTCCTCAATTTGCAGGTGCTTAATCCTTGAATTGACCAACAGATTTCCTGGTTGAATCAGATTTGGTATCTAAACAGCCCTCCTCATCATGCTGTTCATTTTTTGACATCACGAGACTAAGATGAAACTTAAGATTTGATCAACAGTACCTCACCACTATGAGACAGGATGTTCTCAGACGGAAGTAACCACTGAGCTTAGAGTATCACAGAGTGATATCAGCAGGTTGCAACAGAGAGACAGGAAGAGTCACAGAAAGACATAGAAGTGGGTGTTATTGATGACCGCTTCATTGTGAACAGTGCCCTGCAGAACCAGATGAGGAATGGCACTCAACTCCAGGCACATTTAAGGGAGGTGAGAGGCACCCAAGTGTTGTCAGACCATTCCAAACCGTTTACATCAATGTGGTCTGCATGCTAGACAAGCTGCAAGGGTACCTGACCACATCACCAGGCACAGGCATCTTCGTCTTGTATGATGTATGATGTATGGATGTCCACAAAATGTAGTAAAAAGCCTTCAGCTGATTCAAAATGCTGCAGCAAGAGTTCTGATGAAAATTAAAAAGAGAGATCATATTTCCCTTACTTTAGCTTCCCTTCATTGGCTTCCTGTTAAATCCAGAATAGAATTTAAAATTCTCCTCCTCAAATATAAAGCCCTTAATGATTTAGCTCCATCATACATCAGAGATCTGATTGTTCCAAACGTTCCTAACAGAGCACTTTGTTCTCAGACTGCAGGTTTACTGGTGGTTCCTAGAGTCTTTAGAAGTAGAATGGGAGGCAGATCCTTTAGTTATCAGGCTCCTCTCCTGTGGAACCAGCTCCCAGTTTTAGTCCGTGAGGCGGACACCCTGTCTACTTTTAAGGCTAGCTTAAAACTTTCCTTTTGATAAAGCTTATAGTTAGAGTGGGCTTAGTTTATGAGGGAGGGGAGCCTTGCTCCATCCCTGTTGGATGGAGTAAGGGGAGTCAGGTTTTACCTAAACCGGCTCAGTTATGGTTTGAGGTGCAAAACACACCCTCCATTTCTGCTACCTGTATGACCCCCTCTCTTTCCAATGGTTATGGTCAATCTGACAGAGAGAGGTATCCCAATCGTTGTGGTTTTGAGTATAACAATGACCATCATGGGCCCCTAGATGGACAAAACTGTCTACTTTTAAGGCTAGGTTTAAAACATTCCTTTTTGATAAAGCTTATAGTTAGAGTGGCTTAAGTTATCCTGAGCTATCTCTGTAGTTATGCTGCTATAGGCTTAGGCTGCTGGAGGACATAATGACCACTTTCACCCTCTTCGCTACTTTCTCACACTACTCTTTAATTTTGCATTATTTGCTGTTATTTCAGCTTTTAACTTTGTTCTCTCTCTTTTCTCTTCCTAGAAGCTACACCTGGCCTGACTCTGTGTCTACCTGGGACACCTTTCTGGAGAGGGGAATCCTCCAAGCTTCTGCTGGCAACAACTTAATGCTCACCTTCTACCGATGATCCACATGGCCCTGTCTTTCAGTGTTTAGCCCTTTCTCTCTCCTAGACATAGCTACTGACTGAGCTTTTACTGTAACTAACTCTATGTGCTCTCTTCAGACTCTAAACTTGAAAACTGGCTCAGAGTTTATCTGTTCCTTCTTTCTAGGTGAAACGACTAAAGGAGCTAAATCCATTAACATTTACCTTTTCCTTCCCATAGAAAGTACTCCTGGATCAGTGCTTCTTTGTTTTCTTTGTGTCTCTGCTCTGTTCTCTCTAACCCCCAGTCGGTCATGGCAGATGGCCGCTCACACTGAGCCTGGTTCTGCTGGAGGTTTCTTCCTGTCAAAAGGGAGTTTTTCCTCTCCACTGTTGCTACATGCATGCTCAGTATGAGGGATTGCTGCAAAGTCAACGCCAGTGACTGTCCACTGTCTCTACATGCTCATCCGGGAGGAGTGAATGCTGCAAGTCACTGACTGGATGCAATCTGCTGGGTTTCCTTAGATAAAACTTTTTATCCCATTTGAATAAATAACAGAATCTGACTGCACCCGTTTCAATGCTTAGGATTAATTGGAATGTATGTACCTGACTTTTGTGAAGTGCCTTGAGACAACATGTGTTGTGAATTATGAGCCAGAGAACATTTACGCTTGATGTGGGAGCAGAGGGCCTCAGTGCTGTTTTCTGATGAAAGTTCACGTTGGGCAGGAGAGAAGCAGACACATGCAGGAGAGCGCTATGCATCACTCTTGCTGTCACCTATGAAGATATTCTATGGAGAATACCATATGTGAAGGTACAACCCATCCAACCTTGAAGCAGATTGAGTAGAGCCATAGTAGTCCAAACTTGGTGCCACTTCTGTCAACAATGAACAGGAAAATGACACTGTAATTTACAGAGGTTCACTGAAGTTGGACATTAACAGGTTGTAAAATGTTTCCTGGTCCGATTAGTCTTGATTACAACATTCAGATGGTAGGGTCATTTGTTGTAAACAACATGAAAGCAAGGACCCATCCTGTCTTATACCATTCATTCAGAATGGTGGAGGTGGTGTAATGGTGCAGGGATATTGTCTTGCCACACTTTTGGCCCCTTTGTTCCAAATAAGCATTAAACGTCACAGCATATCTGAATATTGTTGCTGAACATGTCCATCACTTTATGACCACAGAGTAGCCATCGTCTAACTTAGAAGATGGCTACTTATAGAATGATAGTGCACCATGTCACAAAGCTCAGAGAATCTTAAACCGGTTTCTTGAACATGACAATACGCTGACTGTTCTCTAATGGCACCCACAGTCCTCAATCAATTACAGCACCTTTCAGACGTGATAATGGCAAATTCACATTATATATGTGCAGGCAACAGATCTGCTCTGGCACTGTGATGCTATCATGTCAATATGGACCAAAACCTCTGAGGAATGTTTCTGAGACCTCGCTGAATTAATGCTACAAAGAATTAATGAAATTCTAAAGGCAAAAGGGGGCCGTCTGGTACTATTAAGCTGTACCTAATAAAGCAGTTAGTGGATGTAAAGCTGTGTGTCACTGGTGTAGAGGACCTACAAGTAAGCATTGGGCTACACCTAGTTCAAGCTATGATATTGTTCATTTATCCTACATTTACAAATAAATAAATTAGTGAGATATGATTTGAACAAAGCATTTAACTCTATTTGAGCCTGTCTAATAGTATGATGTGTTCAACAGTACTAAAAGCTGTGCTTAATGGTTGTTCTGATCAATATTGTAAATTGAATAAGATTGTATCCACTTCCTGTAAATAACTGGAGCTCTCTAGCTCTGCATAGGTCCCATGTTTGATCTAAAATTCAGTTGTTTAATGGGGAGTATTAAGCATGCATGTCAGGTGAGTGACAGGTGAGTACCAGCTGTTTTTCAGACATTTTTTCAGCACCCAAATCCCCTGGGGAGGAAAAAAAAAATACAGAAATCCTAATACACACTGCATTACCCCAACAAACACTCACGCTCACACAGAGGCTTAAAAACAGGGATTATGAGCTATATTTGTGGGTGTGAATGTAGAGCAATATTTCCTTACAGATCTCTCTCAGCTCTTTATCATACGACCGAGCGCTTCCCTTTGATCTCAGCTTCGATTCAGAGTGTTTTCCATTGTTCAGTCCTGTGTGGCTCCTGAAGCCCACTGGCCTATTCATTGGGCTCCATAATAAGCTGCTAATTATACCAGGACAACATCAAGTTTCTTTGGGGGCCAAAGCAAAGCCTCCTCCTCACATTGGTTGGCATGGCGACTGTAGGGGGAGGAAGACCTGAAGGAGGCCACCAGAAAGAACCGCCACAGCGTCTTCTTTTCTCTCAAAACAGATCACAGGATATGAAATACGTTATCGAAAAGCATGGTGGGCTTTAATTGTTTCCACATTGCAGTGCCTTGCATAAATATTCATACAATTTAGGTTTTTTTAAAATGTATTGCATTACATACACAAATCTAAATATCTATTTTAGGGGTGAGTTTATTTCAGAGACCCACCCAAAGTATTTGGTGAAGTGAAAAAAAGAGACACGGTTTTCAACATGTTTTGCAAATAAAAATCCAAAAAGTGTCAGCTTTCATGACCTCTTTTGCAAGTCATTGTATATTGCCTAACTCAGTTTAAGTGCTAAAAACTCAATCAGTCAAGTTTTAAATTGACAGTCATGTATAAACTGCATAAATATGGGAAAGCTCTGACCTTTTTTTAGCAGCTTCCACTCAGATTTACATAGCCTTTTTGGTCGTGTGACGCCCTTCCCCTTTCCTGTTTATGGTGTCATGGAAAAAGTCAGTGTTCCCTTCCTCTGCTTCCATGTTGTAGTAGCACAAAAACTTACCATACGTAATGCAACAAGCCTCAGCCACCCACCTCAACAAGCAGCTCGGTGACTCTGCAGAGTCTGTAACCAGAATTAGATCTTCCAATGATGAACAGATATAAATAGCAGGAAGACAATTAGTGAATTTTTATGGAGACATTTGTCATTAAAAGCAACATATAAATCACCTCCCATAATGCCCTAATTCAAAGGCACCTCCAATTTCGTTCAGTTGCTAGGCAACCACAGGGCGCCACAGTGATGCTCCGTGGTTAAAGGCTGACAACCCAGAGGAGAAAAATTGGATTGTTGGCTGAATCACTATCTTTTATAGCTCTTAGGTTTCATTACATGGCCAGCTGACAGTGACAATGATACACTGTTACTGCTGAGTAATTATCCACCCCTATTCATTCCTCTGGCGTATTCCACTAACAAATTATGTCAGCTAAATGTTTTTACCGGAGCTCTGCAACTCAGCCACAGTCACAGGAGAAGAAAGAATCTGTTAACAGTTTCAGTAAATCTTTGACAGCCTGGACTTGACACACTGTGGCATTGAAAAAGCACTTGTTTTGACCTCAAATCTTTTATTTCACTATATTCCAACTAGTAAGCAAACTGCAGAAAGGGTAATGTTGCAACATCTGTAGAGTTCTGGTTGAGGGAAGAAGGTTCTTGCCTCAGTTAATGTAATACATCGTTTCGTCCTGTCAGATTTTAGGCGATAGACCAATGCAAACTAGTACATAATTGGGAAAAGTGGAACGAAAAAGATACAAGATTTTCAAACGTTTTTACAAATAAAAATCTGGAAAAATATGTCATGCATTTGCATTAAGCCCCTTTTAGTGTGACACTGTTAAATAAAATCCAGTGCAACCCAGTGCATTAAATCACCTAATCAACCAGAATCCAGCTTTGAGAAATTCAATCTCAGTAGAAAGGCAGCTTTTTTGTGAAGGCCACAGAGGTTTCTTAGAGAGCATTAGTGAACAAATAGCATCACAAAGACTGAGGAACACAACAGATAGGTCATGGAGAAAGTTGTGGAGACGTTTAGAGCAGGTTCAGATTATAAAACAATATCTCTGTTCAGTCCATCATCTGAACATGGAAAGGCTGTAGCACAGTTACAAACCCACCGAGACATGGCTGCCCACCTAAACTCACAGGTCGGGCAAGGTAAAGCATCAGAGGAGCAGCCAACAGGCCCATGGTAACTCAGGAGAAGCTGCAGAAATCATTGCTCAGGTGGGATCTTTTAAACTAGACAGCTGTTAGTGGTTTACATTCACATGGATGAAAATTCATCCTTGAGGTCACAAAATAATCCAGGACAACATCTAAAGCACTGCATTCCTCCCTTGCCTCTGTTCGGGTTGCAATAACAAAATGGCGTCCACGGCAGAACTACAAGGCCAAACCAGTAGTAACCAAAATGAAAGCAAAAGCCAGTGTCACATCTGCAAGAAAACAAAACCTGATTATTCCAAGGTGAAACAAAAGTGGAATTTTTGGAAGATGTGCAAACCTATACAATCGATGTGAAACTAACACAACATTTAGAAAGGGAAGATTGGTCTGGGGCTGCTTTGCTGCCTTAAAGTGACTTGCACTTGAGTTATGCAGCAGGACAATGATCTAAAAGAAAACCAGAAAGTTGATTTTGTAGGTTTTGAAGTGGCCTAGTTCAAGCTAGCACTCAAATCAGGATATTCATGATCAAAAATGAGAAAAATAAGGAATCTGTCAAGAGGCAACTCTCTTTTCCCCATTGTGTCCATCTCTGTTGAATATCAGTCAAGACTATATTTCATTGATTATTAATTTAGATGTGGATAACATGTCTGTGAGCTCCAGAGTCAGGACCACAGAAAGACCACAGCATGAGAAGAGAGGACAGACACCTCTCATATCATCTTACACCTTATGGGAGTACTCTCTGTTACAGAACAAGCTGCTCCTTTCTAACACTCCCCAAGTGCAGGGTGATCAGACTTTATCCAAATACACACTGCTATTTGCTTGGTTTTTCTGTTTGTTAACGCCTTATTTAAAGCACAGATTTTACTCTTACTACCACAGTTGTGTTGCAACATTTAAAATTCAGCTTCAGTAAAAAGACAAAAAGCGTAATAATAAAGCGGTTTACATGAATATGTGTAGTTCAAGGTAAAAAAAAACAAATATTATGATCAAAGTTTGATGGAGTCTGTTTCCCGTCTTTGTTTCTTCTGTTCTGCAAGCAGACTGCTTCCACTTCACAGTGACACTTATGGATTGAAGCCAGACATTGTCAGCTCATTATCAACCCCCTGTCATGTGTTGTCAGCCAGTTCTTCTCTGTGTGTGTGTGGTGAAAAGGACTGTGGGAGGATTTTAAACTGAAAGATGTCTCCCTGCTTCGTCTAGGGATTATACCTGCAGGAGCAGCACTGCGTGATGGCCATAGAGAAGTGAATATAGTGCCTTGGAAATGTACCCGTTAAACTTTTTCTTATCCAATTTTTATCAGATAAGAACCAAATACTTTAATGTAATATTGGGATTTTATATGACACAACAACATAGACCAGTGCCTGGGGGGGGGAGGGGTTTTCAGTTTTTTTACTGATATAAATCTGAATAGATTTTTATCAGTAAAAAGCAAAGGTGACCAGAGTCACCTTTCCTGCTAACAGAATACATCCCCAGGGCATGATGCTGCCACCACCATGGTGATGGTGTTTTCAGGGTGATGTGCAGTGTTGGTATCCCTTTATACACAGAGTTTTACTTGTAGAGAAAAAAGCTACATTTTGGTCTTAGATGACCATAGATGTGTTTCATGGTACTTAATTTGACCCATAAGGGGTTCAACTAAGGTTTAATGAACACCAAGAGTGCTTGTGGCTTTCTAGGGTAGCTCCTAAAATCTTGTTGTTGGTGTTTAAATCCCCAAATCATTTTAGGCCTAAATACATTTCTGAGCTGCTGGTTGAGTATGAACAATGTAGACTCCTCAGGTCATCACAGACCTCTTTATGCAATGTTCCCAGGACCCGAATTAAGCAAGGGGAGGCAGCATTTGGTTTCTATGCTCCTCAACACCATAGCAAACTCTCTGAAACCTGCGATGTGCAGAAACTCAAACATTTCTATTTACTGCAGCTTTCCCGTAAAGGCCAAGCATAGAGTTATCTGGTCATTTATACTACGTTTAGGTATTTATTTATTTTAAGTCTGCAATTTATCATTTCTTTCTTTTTATGTGTCACATACATTTTCCCACATCTGTTTTAATATATTTATTTTACTGTAATCCATGTTTCTTTTTACTCCTGTAATGCACTTTGAATTACCTAATGTGTGAATGGTGCATGGTGAACATTTCTGTTGTAATAATATAAAAAATGGTCATGAATCCTTTCACACGGCACTTTTAGATGTTAGAAGCAGACCTCACCTTTTTTTAATTTAGCAAGTTTTATTCATATCTTCTTCTTGCCCTTTCGTGCATAATGACTTGCTGTTCACAGCAGGTGCGAACCCGCTCTTGCTGAGCTCTTCTTTCTATTTCCATCTCAGAAACTTCTTCTTTCCTTTTCGACATTTCCTCTTTCAGACGTCAGCAGGTTGTACACGAGAACACGTGTGTTTATATCTCGTTGTGTTGCAACGTGCCTGCAGAACGCTTCCTGCTCCATGACAGTGCTTTGATAGGAATATCCTCTAACAGGTACAGACAAAAGTTGAGCCTAGCCTTCTCTCTTTCTCCCTGCTGACACGTCCTCTGAGTTTCCTGACACACCTCACATTTCTGGTTCCTTAAGTACCCCCCAACAGAAGCTGCCAGATGTGATAGCTGCTGAGAAACAGGACTGAGGGACAAACAGATATAAAGAGAATGCATGTGATGAAAACAGTGGGGTTGGAGTTATGGTTCTTGTGCTGTTCATAGCACTAGTTTGCAAGCAGCAGACAGTGAGACACAGTCAGAATGAGAAGGGTAGGAAATGAACAATACAGAGGAAGTAATCAGTAATCTGCAAAGCTAGCTGTCAGCCTCTGTTGCAGCAGCCTGTCTGGATCTCATTATGTGTAAATTAGTTTGGCATAGAGCCTCTAACCAAAATGTTCATGAGCAAATGAGGAACTAAATGTGCATCTGTGTGATTACGGAAGCTATGAGAAACAGTGAGAGGTAAGATTTGGCACATCTTTTTGTCCCGTGATATCCCTGAGCGGCATTCAAAAATGAGTTTGCTCTGTTATGTCTCTCTGCTCCCATTATGAGACCTCTGGGTTGGAACTAGAAAAGCAAATTAGAATTTCTCAGGTAAAATACTGTTGCTGTGTTGCAGTTGTGTTGCAGTTAATGCCTTACTATTATTGTGTTCTGTCAGACAAAAGACTTTTAAACACTAAAGTTGAAAAGTTACAGTAAAAAATAAAAGTGGGTGACAAAAGGATCACCACTACAGACGTACGTTTTGAAGTGTGATAAAGGTAAAAAAAATATTTCTAATTTGGATTTTTACCGTGTCTTTTTTAATAGAGTGATGTAGTGATGTAAAACAAGAAAAGCAATCATGATTGCTCAAAAAACAAACCAAAAAACTGCTAACATTGGGCTATCTTGTGCTATTGTTTGCGCGCTGTACTGTGTTCTGCTAGCAGCTAATCAAAACTGAGCCAGCACCAACTTGAAAATAGGTACCAGATTTTGCCTGGGTTTACATGTATGAATCTGCAGGACAATAAGCTAAGAACTAGAAAATGTTCACATCTACAAACTGATTTTGAGTGTAACGGCAAGCATTATTTCCTTTTCATTCAGCAGCTCTCCTCGAATTTTGTTTTTATAGTTTTAATAGACCTGTGCCTAATTTTTTTCACCTTATAATTACTACTTTTTTACTACTGTTTCCCCTTCACTTCAGTGGGAACCGTAGCTGCTTTGCAGTCCGAAAGTTGTTGGTTCAATTCCAACTTCCTTCAGTCAAACCTGAGGCCATGTTACCAACCAAATTGTATATTGAAGTATAAATAGGTGAAAATTTGTGATTACATTTAAGTGAATTTGGGCTCTAGTATATTTGGTAGGTATGACTAGAAAGTGCAGTATAAATTCATTCCGTTTTCAATTTTGTTAAATTTGTGCATCCATAAGTTCACACTTTAAAACCAATGTAAATTGCTCCATTCAGATATGCAAGCATTCATAGCTTATACAGGATCAAAAATGTATGGGGTGTAACAAGGGCCTGTTGCAAATCGGTTAAATTCAAGATTAGGAACTCATCTGTAGGATGTTGGAAAGGAGACTCCGACTGACTGATGGCACCGTTGATTGCACAATCCACATGTGTACTGTGGAACTGGAGAAATCTTATAACCATGTTTCCCAGGGCATTTTGTTAAGGGTGCTGTGCAAGTAGGGTAAAATGGAAAATAGGCTACACTTGTTTAGCACTTCATCAAATCCAAAGCGCTTTAAACTACATTCAGTCATCCACCCATTCATACACCCATTCACACACTGACAGTGGTAGACTACATTATAGCCACAGCTGTCCTGGGACAGACTGACAGGAGTGAGGCCGCCATACACCTGACCACCATCAGCTGGCAATTTCTTTATGTCTGCTTGAATTATTTAGTTTCATAGATGCTCTTCAACATTGCACTTATGAACTATGAAATTGCAGAGATAACTGATTGATAATAATTACTTATTAATGTTTCCCTTTTGTGTGATTTACTGTTGAACCCATCTGGAATGTATGTTTAGGAGCACATTTCATGTACCGTTTGCATTAGTCTGCTGTCAGCAGAAAGACTTGCTCCATGCAAACACACTACTGATCAAAACAAACTATGGGCTGCAAGAACATTCAAAGACTTTTATGGACACCCTCATTCAACAGCACTGAGGCAGGGTTTGTGTGCTTCTCAGGCTTGCATGGTTCAAATTTCTTGAGTCCCCATGTTGATTTTAGGGATAAATTGGTTCAACTTACTAGTCTCACTTGGGCTAGACAGTTGAGAAGCATTGAGGCAGGACACCATGCATTCAGTTTATGTTACTGATCACAGGACACATAACTGGACTGACCTCTGACACTTCGGTAGTCTTCTTCCTGACGTCAGTCACTCTAAAGTTAAGTCTGAACCTTTCCAGTATGTGTTGTCCCTTCTATCTGACCCACAGCCAATGCAGGGCTGTGAGTTCCAGGTGTATTTGAGTAAAAAAGATAATTTAAATAGCTACAAGTGTTTAGAGGGAGGTGACCGATGCATAAATAATCTGTAGAAACAAGATTTGTTGTTGAGACAGGGTTTCCATGAAATCAGAAGACGAAAAGATAAAGATGAAAGTGTCTAGACATGAAGAGAAACACAAAAGCAAAGAATGTGACAAGAAATAATGGAAACATGGGAGTACTGAGACACGGAAGTAGGTAATAAGTCACAGCAGACAGACGTGAAAGCAAGTAAACTGAATCAGGGTGTGCAGTGAGCATGAAGCAAAACTGACTGGAACACTCAAAATAAAACAAGGAAGCAAAACCTGACCGCAAAGACAAAGAACAGTAAAACCAAGCTAAATTTAACAAAACTGTACATGGAGCCGTACACCTGCAATGCCGTGTACAACAGAAGAAGAAAACAAAGCCACAGTCATTAGAAAACCTCTAGACTGTAACACAGACAGCTGACAGACCACAATGCTCAAGGTTGTATTGGCAGACAAAAGCTCCCATGGTTTAAAACCAGGTTCATTGCTGGACCCCGTAGACCAGCGGTGTCCAGCCTTTTTCCACTTGGATCAAAATCACTATGCTGAAAGTACTAGTGGCCGCACATAAAAAAAGCACATTTAGCCAAGTTTAAAACGTCCATGTTTATGTTCCTACGTACACTGACATTAAAATCAAAGTAGAAATGTAGTAAATGAAAGACAATAAAAATGTAGCCCTAAAAATGCCCCCGGGGCCACACTTGGACCCTGTGAGATGGACAGGGGATATTTCCTAATAAAGGCCACAAAAAGTTGTTTTGCTGCAAAGGAATTCAAGTGGAATTGATCAAGCACTAAACACTAGTTCACCATAACCCAATGATGAACAGCTGATCACTTTAATAAGTATTATGATTAAATCTAAAATGAAACAAGTGAACTCTGTTCCACCTAAAAGCGTGGGTTTTGGTTCACTTGCAAGTGGACTTTGGTGTGGTTCACTTACAGGGGGAAAGCAAACAGATTATTTTGGGAACCAAAGAGAGAAAATGAACCAAAGGAAGGGAATGGCTTTGGATTTACATGCATACATGTGATCTGAACAGTTTTAAATCCTCGCAATACCTCCCTCTGCATATGTGTAGCCGCAGCAGAAGATCATAGCATCTACCTCTTTACCGTCTTTCTCTGATATGCTGCATTTGTCTCATGTGTATAGAGCATGCTCAATACTCATGCTGCCTCACCTGCAGCTCGTAATGGGCAGTTTCTTGTGATAGCGCTCCAAAGTTTACCTCTCTGCTATCACACAGAGATCTTTACCTGCATGGTAAACCCACTACGTTCTAGTAGACTTGCAGAAATTGATGTTCATGGAAAGAATGACTGGGATCACCAGAAAAGTTATTTCAGTTTTAGCTTTCATAAGTTTATGAGAAATGTTAAATGAGTTTGTTTTGTGTGGATTAGTTAAATTCTCTTTTATTTGGACCAACCATAGAAAAGCAGGAAAGGCCATTAGGCATATTAATCCGATACACCCAGTATACCAGAACAGAGCAGATCCTCATTCAGCCTCACCTTTTCGTGCAGATTGTCACCATATTTTCACATCTACATGAGCCACTCCTGAAATCATTAAACCGTAATCAGAATTTCATCCGATAAAATAATTTTGCCAATGATGCTGATATTTGATTGGGATTTATTTCTGTCTAGTCTCATCTGATTCTGATGTATGGAAACCATTAGAAACGTTCATCTTGATTTATGGGCCTTATCCCAGTGCTACGATAAGAAAAACTGCTGCTGTGGTGAACAGCGAGTCCACCATGCAAACAGGAAGAGCGAAAGAGAGAGGGAGGGACCGTCTGGCAAAACAGCATCCTTCCCTCCTCTCTGCTCCTCCCCTCTGTCCTCTCGGCATCTCTCCCACGCTCAGCCTTCAGCTCCCCGGATCCTCCCAGATCCTCCCGGGGAACACAAACACCGCTCAGCTCTGTTTTTCTGTGTGAGCCAGCCACTTGACTCCGCGTAGCTCGGTACTTTCTGTGTGTTTGTCTACCTGCGGCAGCAGCTGCAGCAGCGAAGGTGGGCGAGTCCTCTGACCCTCTGTCGCCCACTCGTGTTCTCCAGAGGAGGGGGATATGGATGGACTGCGCTTGCCTCCACTCATAGAAGAGGCTTTGGACTCTACAGGTCGGTGCAGCTCGTTTAGTCAGCGTTGCTTTTTTTGCAGATCACGTAGGATCAGGAGAATAAAAGGTAACGGCGTGATGTTTATTTCAACTGAGGAAGTGTTTACTCCAGGGGCGAGCAGGAGCTGGACAGAGGTGATCATGCGCTAAGACAGGGGGATGATTGTTGTCATTGTGAAGTGACCGAGGAGTGGGCACTGGGGGTCAGATATGGGCATATGCAGACATTTGATGGAGACAGCATGCTGTGAGGTGATGCATGGCTGCTGACCAATAGCAGGAAACAATGTAGGCCCAGTGCTGGCTCTTTTACATGAGGAGCATATGTTATTCTCAGGCTGACAATTGTCTTTTTTCTCTATCACGCTGAGCGTTGCTACAAATAAATACATATCTATTTTCTAAATCCGTACTGTGTTCTGAGAAAATCTCTGGAATGTTATCTATTCATGTGTGTGTGTGTGTGTCTGTGTGTGTCCAAACAAGGAAGAATCTTGTTTAGCATGTTTTGAATGGTTGTTCGGACCCTGCCGCCCTGTGTGAGACTCTGCTTGGAGGATGTTATTGAGTGTGGAGAGGGCTCAGAGAGAAGCACAGGTCTAGAGGCCTGCCGGTTCGCCCGGGTCCAGGCTTCCAGGGAAGCTGTGCCCTTAAGCTGAACTTTAGAGGACTCCCTCTGCATGTAAACAGGATGAAATCTTAAACATAGATAAGTCATATATGCAGTGCCTTAAAAAAAGTTTAAAACATTTTCACATATTGTCAAAAGCTTCAGTCTATTTTGTGGGATTTGGTCTGCTAGACCACCACATGGTAGCACATAAGTTAGAGGTGGAAGGAAAAGGATAACTGATTTTGAACAAGTTTGTTTAGAGTCATTGTCCTGTTAGAACAGGACCAGCTTCAATTTCCCTGCGGAATAAAAGCATCCCCACAGCATGATGCAGCCGCCACCAATCATCACCATTGGGATGATGTGTTCAGGCTGATGTACTGTGTTAGTTTTGGATAGTGGACTGAACAGTCCTATCTGAGATGTTTGGGACCATGTTTGATTATCTTATCGTTCTTTCTACATTGCTTTCTCCCTGACCTCTCTGCTGTGTTCTTTGGTTTTCATGATGCTCTTTGTTCACTAATCTCCTCCAAAAAAATCATCTGAGCCCTTCCCAGCTGTATTTACGCTGACTGGCTGAGGATTATTGAACATCTGAAGGCAACTGACTGCAATTGATTTTATTTAGAGGTACCAGAGTAAGATGGGACTAGATAGAAATGCATGCCATTTTTTTCAGATTTTTATATGTAAAAACATCCCAATCTATATATTTTTTTCTTTACACTCCACAGATATGTGCTACTTTTCTATCACACTAAATCTAAATAAAACACATTGAACATTGTGGCTGTAAGGTGAAAAAATGTGAAACAATTTAATGCAACCACTGTACAAATGTCATTTTCTGCAACTGTATGATTCCATACATAATAAATAATATTTAAACTGTATCGCTAATGAACAAACTTTTATGGATTTCAGACCAGAAAGCTGAATATAGGATAAAGCCAGATTTAATATTCTTCTCACAGTTTCAAAGGTTTTCGAACGTTTAACCTCAAAATCCTGTAATTTTTAACCCTAAAGTTATTTTACTTCAGTCAAAAGTTATCATCAACAGAAAAGAATGCACATTTTCTATGTCTTTGGGATACAATTCTAATTTGTTAGCTCTAAAAAGCAGTAAGTGAGAGAGTAAATAAACCACACTAGCCCAGACAAGATTTTACCTTCCTGTACACATTTAATTTAAATTAAGAAACAAACTGGAGTGTTTTAAAGGTCTGAAATGTATAATATAGCCTTATTGAATCCTTTGTATACTCAGTATTGTTGTTTAATACACTGCTGAAGGCTGTGTATTGAACATCATAACACATGGATGCTGTCTCTGGAGAAAAGTCTTCCTCCCTAACAATCTTGTTCCTGTTATCGTAATTCCAGGGACCTCTTTCCTTTCATCATAGCCCGAGGCCAGCTGTTATCGCGGGAAATTCAGCATGTAGTGATGGCAAGTGTGTGTTCTTCAGTAATAACTGTCCTGATTGTTTCACTATAATAACAGCAGGCGTCAAGCAAGCATAAAGTGGACAGAGTGATGGCTAGTATTTACAATTGCATAATGTGAATTTTCTCTGGCTGAGGTCATTTGTAGCTAGACGTCAGTCATCAATCAGTCATCAAAAGAGGGGATTTTCCTTGTTTTTCTATTATGCTCGGAATGATTCCCTCATCCAATTGGAAAGAAATGCTCCTCGATCCACATGCACCAAAAGGAAAATACAGAAGGTTTTACACAAACAAATGGTGTCACTAATCAATAAAACATCATACGATGTGTGGCTGACATTTGCAAGCTGTCTAGAAACATCATCCTCGGCTGTTCCTCCCACTTGCACGACCTGCCAAGCTTTTCTCTCTCTGCGTTCCCACTCAATTCCTTCTTTGCCCTCCGTTACCGCTGCCATCCTCTGCTCTCTTCGGCGCCCACATACACACACCGACACAGGTACGCCCATGCACCCACGTACAAACCCTTTTGCACCTGACAGTATCCTCGGCCCACGTGGCTTTTCTCCAGTGTTCGGCGCTCACGGTGCAAAAGTTCCCTCATCCGCAGTGAAACTTTCTAAAGACACTTAAACAGGAATCCTTTGAGGCTCTCTGGAATTAATAAACAGCGCAGTGTGCGGCCTTAGAAAAACTTTGTGAATGTGGGAAAGCTCTGAGAGACTCAACAAAGAACAACAAATCATGCATGCTTTTCAGCCTTCGGGCATCCCAGATCCCTCTTTCTCTGGACCGACTTATTTGGAATCTGTTTTTAAACGGATCTGTCGCAATCACCTCCTTACAGAGGGGAAAAAAGTATTGAAAATAGTTTCTCTCAGTAATGTCTGATTAAGGCTATTGACATGAAATTCACACCAGATGCTGGTAACAACCTAAGTAATTCACACATATCTAAAGTTGCAATTTTGATTATTAATTGGGACATGTGTAAGAAAGTGGTGTGGCCCAGTATTGAACACTCTTACTGAAATTAATAAAGCACTTTGTAGAAAAGTCTTTTTTTCTTTTGGGACTCTTTGTGCAATGCCATTCCTATTCCAGACATAGTGTTTGTAAAAATATCCAAAGTATTCAATGTTGATCTCACTTGACCAAAATCATCTGGCTTATTCTGGCTGGCCCTTTCAAAAAGTTCTGCAGCAAACTTTAAAAGAGCTTACCATGCTTTTAATTCAGCAGTGGGGTATTGTGCAGTAAGTGGCGGTTGAGTACATTAATTGCTATCATGGAAAAAATCCAATATGCTTCTGTCCTGTCACCAATGACATCCCTATATTTTGCAACTAAAATGTTGCAAGGATTTTGAGATTGCTCTTTGCTTTTACCCGTCGTGACCACTCTGGAAATGAGAAACGTTTTTATAGGCCATCAATTAGGTCTAAATCAGCCGATGGTATAATAGGCAGTAAAAGAAAGCAAGATTGCTTTCTTAATACTGACTAATCTCAGCTATTTTCTTGGCTTTTTCTAAAATTCCTTCATGTCTTCCATACTTATTCCTTGTATCATTCTACTTTATTACACATGACTTAATTTATAGACTTGTTTTATCTGTCTGTGTTGATTAATTGGGTTGTTACTTGTTTTGTGGGAATTTCACGTGAATAGATCTATTAGAAATCTGTTTACTAGGAAAGATGCTGACTTCTTGCTGCGCTTCATTAAAAAATTTATTTCAAAGCACTCTGATAAACTCGGCCATATGTTCTTGCTTTGTTTCATAATGGGAGAATTGTTGAAGCTCTCAAGTGAACTGAAAAAGTTCTGGAACTCATGCAACTCCTTTCTGCTGATTTCACATTTTTCCAGACTCTCGGAAAAAGTGGCTGGCACTGTAGAGGTATCATTAGTGCACCATTCCTCACCCATAAACGCTTTATTCTTTTAAATTTTGCAGCTTCACTGTGAAGCGACGTAAAACCTTGCAGAGAGATTGCTATCAGGTGGGATTTGTTGACTTGTGATCCAACGGATTATTGCTGCATCACTTGTTTTCATGCTTTGTTCTTTCCTGCTATTCATATATCCTAATGGATTAGAGCACAGATGCACAAAACGCACACATTCCTCCAAAAACACATTCCCTGCATAAATCCCCCAGACCCACACAATTTTCCTGCTAGCTCATTTAATGAGGCCAAATTGTGGCACATTCTGCAACATCTTTCTCTTGCATTGACCCACTTTCCCTAACATGGATTTTTTTATTTATTTAACTCACACAGTGCCTAAATAAGTCAACTTATGAATGTGTGTGGCTTTTCCTTTCTCTCTTAGTGCTGTTGTTCCTCGCTCTCCCCAGAGTTCTCAGGCTCTAAGCACAAAAAAGAGAAAGAGACAATATCACATTAACCTCATTGGACCTCCACCCCTACTTTCAGCTGCTCACTAAACTTTAGAGTCAGCAAATCTCCTGCAGTGTTGACCATAGTGAACTGGCTCCCGATTAGATCACTCAGGATATGTGGTGGGAACAAAAAAGTAAAAAATAAAATGCAAAAATGACAGAGAAATGTTCCATGGTACACCTACCTGTGAACAAAAACTCTGCTGAATTACCATGGAGACGTTCCATATGTTGAAGCTTTTGTTGCTGGTTTGCAGGGGTCACAGTGGGGATGAACCTGAGTACATGGCTGCTCCTGATTACAGTTTAATAGTGAGGGGAGCAGCATGTGGAGCCCCGATTTAAATCAGGGCTTTTTATCCTTGCATGTTTCTTATTATCTGTGCTTGTCACTCCCATTCACTCACTTGTGAAACACCTCCCACCCCCACCCCAAAATCCCTCCTCTGTATTATGTGTTGCTGAGGAAGTGAGGCAGTGCAGAGGAAATGCTACGACGTCAGAGAAAACAGGGCTGTTGTCAGGGGGCAGGAGGTAGTGGTGTGCATTATGCATGACCTCCTACACTGACATACAGCACTTGTATACCCATGCTGAACATGCTGGTTGCTTATAACATGCACTAATCATCAAGGGTCATGCAATATTCCTACCACTTAAACTTTCACTTATTTGTCAGTTTAAAACAATATACAAAAATTTTATAGGAATTTTATGTGATAGACCAAACACAAAGCAGCACATGTAAAGCGAACGTAAATTTGATTGTTTTCAAAATTTTTACAAATAAGAAAATTAAATGCGTTCTGCATTTGTATCCAGCCCCTTTACTGTGATACCCAAAATAAAATTCGCTTCAAACAACTGCTTTTATAAGTCACCTAATTAGTAAAGCTGGCTTAGATTATCACACAATTTCGCAAAATGTGAATATCTTACAGAGATCATCTGAAAATGACAAGGGTATGGCACAATCCTGATCAGAGAAGAGCAAAGATGTGCATGGTAACTGTAGAGGACCTGCAAACATTCACAGCTCGTGTGGGAGATTCTGGACAAATATTAGTCCTGCAGTCCACAGATTTGGCCTCATGGAAGAGCGTCAAGAAGACAATTTTAAAAGAAAGCAATGAGATGTCCTGGTTGCAGTTTGCAACAAGCCAAGCCCTGGCCACAGGAAATATATGAAAACAATTCTCTGATCGGATCAGACTAAACCTGAATGTTTTTGGCTTTTTTGCAAAGCACTATGTGTGGCAGGAAAGTAAAACAGGTGGGAACTGATGGGAAGATGGATGATACAAAGAGGGTAATCCTGAAAGAAAGCCTCTTAGAGGCTGTAAGAGCCTTCTGGCTGGGGTGGAGGTTCACCTTCCATCAGAATGACAGAGTTACAGTGGAATGGTTTAGATCAAAGCATTTTCATACTTCAAAAAGGCCTATTTAAATTTTAGACCTAAATCCAAATGAGAATCTGTAGAAATACTTTTCAAAAATTGCTGTTTACAGATTCTTTTAATCTAATCTGACTGAGTTTAAGCTACAACTAAGAAGAATGAGCAAAACATGCTGTGTAGATGTGCTAAACTGGTAGAAACATACTTCAAAAGACTTGCAGCTGTGATTGCAGCAAAAGGTGGTTCTACAAAGTAAAGGGGGATGTGGAGAATACAAATGCAAGGCAAAGTTTTTGGGGTTCTCTGTTTTTGAAGATTTGTAAAAACGTATTTCTTTGTAAAAACTTTTGAAAACCATGTTCATCATACATTCTTTCACTTAGCAATGAAGCACTACCTTGTCTTGGTTTATCACACACAATCCCAATAAAAAAAACAAAAAAAACATTAAGGTTTGTGGTTGTTTCATGAGAAACTGTAAAACGATTTTTTTATGAATTGTACAGCTTTAAAAGTGCAATGTTCTACTTGAAAACTTGCTTTCTGGTACTCACATGGATGCCACTGCAATAGCAGCCCCCACAACCAAGCAGGAAAGCAGTGGGGGCCACAGAAACAGCTGAGGAATGTCTTTAATAAAACAAAAAAAGCAGCATGAGTTTGTCCAGCCTCCAAATTGCCCAGATACCGATCCAATGGCATCTGTGGGGGGCAAGTGGTTCATAAGCACCCCAGTCCACAAACCTTCCTGTACTATATCCCCTTATAGACATCTATTAAATAGGCCATACTTCTAGGTCATAATGTTTTGGCTGACCTGTGTTTTGTGTATGGTATTTTATTAGATGTGAGATCATCTCTTGCATTGAAATAAATGCCCTAATGTCGAATTTCTGGATATTCACAAATATAGGGAGGTTAATGAGCGTACAGAAACGACCGCAAACAGCGTATTCACAGATTTAGACACATATGTGGCACACATACACCACTGACACCAACACTTGTCTAATCATATTTTCATGCTTCAGCACAAGGTTCCATCGCGCCACACCTGTGAAAGCCGCAGCTCCAGTTTCCAGCCTGCTGTTGTTGCTTTTTGCAGCCGACTGTTGCGCTTGCTTCAATGACGTAAGATTTTATTTAGTCGGGGAAATAATTAAGGTGCACACTTGCATTTAAAGAGTATTTTGCGCCCTGCCTTGGATCATATTTTACCTGGCTCTGAGATACAGACTGAACAGTGAGAATGAAGGCTGTCAGAACAGGTTAGGGTGAAATGACAGCTCCTCGGTTCAGAATTTTTCCTTCTAGAAGTGTCCATCCATATTTAATATATAATTAGTTACAGCCTTAAAAGGACCTGGCTCACACTGACTGGTTTCCACTGCGACCCTGTAACATGTTCGGTGTGCCTTGCAAAGGTATTCAAAGCCCTTGAACTTTTTCACATTTTGTCACATTATAATCATAAAACTGGACTTGATGTGACATATCACCACAACGTAGTGCATAAGTGTAAAGTGGAAGAAAAAGGATGTGTGGTTTTCAATTGATTTTATAAATAAAAACCATAAATGTGTGACTTGCCTCAATCTCCACCCCCTTTTACACTGACATCCTTAAATGAAAACCATTATTACCAACTTTCCTCTGAAGTTGCCTAAATAGAGTCACATGTGTATAATTTGGGATCAATATATGTCTTTTAGAGGTTTGATAGAGAATATTATCAAGCAGCCTCCAGAAGAGCAAGGAACACAGCAAACAGGCCAGAGATGACGTTGTGGAGAAGATTAAAGCCGGATTATGTTAGGAAACAATATCCCAAACCTTAAACATCTCCTAACATCTCCAAGAGACCAATTGTAACTTTGGATGAGCTGTGGAGAGCCATCTCTCAGGTGGGAGAATCTGATGACTGGGTAACTATTAGTTGTGCCTTTCACACATCTTTAGGAATGAATGGCAAGAAGAGAACATTGTTGAAGTGAGCCACAAGAAATGCTTTTCGACACAATCAGTGTAGGTACACATCAAACGTGGGGAAAAGAGAGACCAAAATTGAACTTTCTGGCCTACATGTAAAATGCTATGTTTATTGGAACACCCTAAACAAACATCATCCCAGTTTGCAAAACATGATGGTGGCAGCATCATGATACTGGAATCCTTTTCATCAACCAGAACAGCAAAACCGGTTAGAGTTGATGGGAAGATTAACAAATCTGTTAGAGGCAAAATGAAACCTCAGGGTCACTGTCCTGCTAGGAAGGTGAACCTCCACAACCTAACTTAACCTAATGGGATTGGGCTGTTGGTATAACATTTTTCTCCATCATTGTGAGTTAGACAATGTTTATAATTTAAGTACACTTTAATTCAATTTGCCTTTGTTCATCATGTTGTTCGGGGACTTGTTGTATTTCTATTGCGTAGAAGAAGGAGCAAAGATTTCAGCCCTAAACTCATGGAGAGTGGTGTGGATATCATGATGATTAAAACAGGAACATGTCCATTCGTCACAGTTGTCATTGCTGTATTAAGCAGCAATATCACAGTTACATGTTTTACACATGTGGTGCAACCCTGGTAGAGATTTAACCCAAAAAACTTGTAGCTGTAATTGCGCTGAAAGGTGGTTTTATAAAGATATGACTCCAGGGGGGGTTGAATATATATGCACACCACAATAATCAAACCTCTGAGGCCTTCACAGCACAGCTGTGTATTTACTGAGATTAAATTACAGCTGGACATCTGAAGGCAGTTGCTCACATTGGATTTCATTCAGTAGTTTAAAAAATTTATTTGACACATTTTTAGCATCAAAACGCCAGCCTCTGTTCATCTGCAGAAGCTCAAAGGCGCAACACCCAGAGATCATCACTTTTTTATGCAATCTGCTTTATGCAGAGATAAAATGACAATAAAATACATGAAAGTTTTCCAATGAGATTCCAATGAGATAATGTAGGTCTCGAATGCCAGATTGTTGGAGTCTTGTGATTTCCTCTCGGAGACGCTCGGTCACATTCTTTGTGAGTTTGGATTTGACATCTCAGACCATTTGTCAAGCTTCTCCAGGCTTTTGTGAAGGGTTTGTTGTTTAGTGAGAATGCAGTGTTTGGGAAGTGACCTTGCCAAATGAGATGAGTGGGTTTGGGTATCAAGTCTGCAGCGATGTGTAGATTTATTGTAAGTAACTAAAAAAACCTTCATACGGACATTTCCTGTCAGAATAGTTAATATAAACGTTTTATGTGCGCTGTGCATGACAGCAGCAGAATTACACCTTCCTCTCTGAACAGCTCGTCTGTATGCGTCACATCCCTCCCTTTCACTGCACGCCTTTGTTTGCCAAATTTTTGCTTTTCTATTCAAATTTGCAAAGTGCAAATTCCATTACGTTAGCCGCTCCAGCACTGAGTGGCCAATCAGGAACAAAACAAAGAGGCCGTGTTGCCTCATTAATGTGGAAATGTAATTTCAGACAGGTATTTTAAGATGCCTCGAGAAAGCACTTGACCTGCTTGATTTCTGTCTTTTCTAAAGTGATACATTGTTTGTTCCAATGTGGGGAATGTGTTCTGCTGCAATGCGATTAGGAGGGAATGTGCCTGGGACAGATAAAGCTGTCCTCTGCCTGGAGCTGCTGAGATGACAGTGCTGTCCGTCCCTGCTCCTGTATGCGTGCTGTGTCCATGTCTAACGCGATCGTGGCGTGACCTAAGACCAGCAGCGCAGGCTTCACAGGTGTGACCACAGCCAATTTGACTTTCACTCTCGAGGTGAGGTGAGGTAGCGTTCTAAGATAGTGAAATAAAACTTTATTTATATATGATTCCTTGCAAAAGTATTCACACCCCTTGAACCTTTCCACATTGTGTAAGGTTACAACCACAAATACTAATGTATTTTATTGGGATCTTATGTAATAGACCAAAACAACGTGTCTAAATTGGATATGTAGGTCTAGTCTTTAACCGGGCCATTCTGCTCTAGCTTTGGCTATATATTTAGGGCCATTGTCCTTCTGGAAGGTGAAACACCACCTCACTCTTGAGTTTTTTGCAACATCTAACAGGTTTTCTACCAGGATTACCCTGTATTTAGTTCCATCCATCTTCACATCAGCTTTGACCAGCCTCTCTGCCGCTGCAAAAAAAAAAGCATCCCCAAAGCATGATGCTTCCAACCCCATGCTTCATGGTGGGGATGGTGTATTTAGAGTAGAACTTTAAATGGGACCTCCTATGGCTTTCTTTCAACACTGGATTTATTTGGGTGAATCTCATGAAAAGGGGCTAAACGTAAATACACACCACACCTTTCAGATTTGTATTTGCAGAACCTTTTAAGAGGAGAGAGAATGCAGCAATTTCTTTCCACTTGCACCTGTTCATATTTATCCCATAAATTCCCAATAAAATGCAAAAAACTTTGTGGACGCAACATGATAGGGAATAAAAGTTTCTATATAAATACTGTTGTGAGGCACTGTGGGACAGATTGTATAGACAAAATGCAATAGGAAGAAAATTAGCTGGAAAGCATTAAAATGAAAAACAAACATAATTGGTTAAATCCATTATGGAAATGTTTAATGTCAGTAAAAATAAAGCAAAATTACTTTAGCAAATTTACCTAATGAAATAGGAATAAAAAACGTGAAGGTGCCATGCTGTTTGGAAGTAGTGGGGAAAAGAACAGATTACTTTTGAAGCAGCGGCACGTAAGGAGTGGAGCTGATTCCAGCAGAGAGCAGCTTAATGACATTTTTACCATATTGTTTGGACAGATCCAAAACACCCTTCAGGCTTGTACTCTATACATAATGATTAATTGTAGTCAGAAGATTTAGAGACTTATTACGGGACCTGTTGGGTTACAAAGAGCAAAATAAAAATGAAAGTCATGAGGTTCCTGTTTTTCAGTTTAGTTATTCTGTGCTAATGGATTTGTAAAAATACATTATTCCCTTTGAGAACAAGCAACAGATAACTGTTTGGGTTCATTAAAGTTGGAACGTTAGGTGAATTATTACTTATTAGCTTTAACATTTATCTTTACAGCTCTCGCAGAGTACTTTGCTGGTGAGCTAGGTTAATGTTAGCATGTTTCCTTTCAATGCGGTTCCAGTCAATTGATTGAAAGCTAAACCTACAGAAAAGGTTGCTCCCTTGCTTCATAAACTTAGTGCTTTGCTTTGAATTCTTTGCACAGATATAAGAGACAAGTGTTTAAGCTGTGCTCCTTTCAGCTCACCTACACTGTCTGGGGACATCTGAACACAGCGAGCAAAGCCAGTCACAAGACACAGGGAGACAGGCATTTGTAGCAATCAATAATGTCTCTTGAACTTTCAATGACACAGTGAAGGGTGAAAAACAGAATTGTTTTGTCAACAAAATAATGTATACAGATTGCAAAGCCAGCTTTATTATTGAAAATACCTTGATCAGGACATCAATCTGATATTTGTGATTAGCTTGGAATGTCCCTAAGTAACATGAATATTTCTAGTTTTAGTGATGGAATGAGATTAACAGGAGATATGAATGTCTGACACACAAATATCAGATGTTAACACTAGACGACATTTTATGTGAATTAAGAAATAAAAGCAGAGTGCTGCAATTTGTAGAGTTTCCCTTGTTTTACTTCCTGTGTTTACTTCTGCTTCCCTGTATAGATCTCATTTACTTTAACTTTAACTTTACTTCAATTTAGCCTACTTTATTGCAGTATTTTCTTATTTCTTTCCAGTTCTCTAACCATTAACTTTGAAAAGTTAAAAAAATAAATAAAAATGCTGTCCCATCATCCAGTGATCACTTGAAATAGGTACCCCAGCCCCCTTGATGGATGGATGGATCCTCTTCACCGACTCATCCAGCCTTGTTTGTCACACTTCTAGTTAAATCTGCACAGTATATTGAATCACACTATCACTGTGTATAATATTGCAATCACAAATCACTGCTTGGATGCAATACTTGCTAGCTTGTTTCATATCAGAACCCATGCATTCAAATTTTGCTTTCCAATAATATATTTAGCAGTGGGATGGACTTTCTGTCTTTTATGCCTACATCTAATATAGATTTGAGTGACAAAGATGCTAAATCAGAGAGAGAGTGGTGGAGGTGACAACTGAAAAGAAAAAGAAGAGTTAGGAAAATGTTGCTTAATCGCAATCCCTATCATTATTGCAGACATTAAAAATAAGATCAGAATTTTTCCTTGGATTCTGCAGCCCTAGTTCCAGTTGTTTTAAACGTTTCAATTATTTCTCTGTCCGTAGGTAAGGGCAAGTATGGGTGATCTTCTGTAAACATCAGCACACATCCGCTTTGCTTGAATGGCATGTTTTACTGCCTTTCCCATTTTGAAGAGTTGAAAAGAAATAGATCCCTTTGTCACATTCATTTGTGCACACCTGGGAAACATCCATAATGGATTACTAATCAAAGTTCCTAGACACTCTAATCAATTTAAATAAATTAAATTGAAATTTAAAACAAGCTCGAGATCAAATTAATCTACAGGAATTGTTAGAGGTGTCAGCAGCACTAGAGATGTTGCAACAGGGAATATCTATTTTTCCCCACTGAATAAATATATTTAAAACTGAATAAAACTTTTCTAAAATTTGCATTGTGAGATTATGCTGTTGCAATAAAATATTAATTTCTACTAAGGCTTTTTACACGTCTTTTACCTGCAATGCCAAAAATTGTGGAGTGTCCTGTACAATGAATACAAAGGCCTAGTAATCTCAAAGTTTGCCAAAAAGAGTGGTTTTGACATTGTCCTTTTGAAAGAAAATGCAATTATTATTTTATAACTGTTTTTATCCTAATATCTAAATCCTGCTTGTATGTAATATTCTGTATTAGTCTTATATTTCACTATATGTTGATGTTCTAAAAAAAATAAAAAAACTTTATTACTTAAATTCTTAATGCATGCCTTGGTTAATATCGTCCTAAGTGAGCACAGACAATTTTTACTATGCATGAAGTCTTTTTCATTGCATGATCTTAAATAAATTTTCTTGAGTACACCACCAATAAACCTTGCAGTTTTGCAAGTCTTAAAATGTCGCACTAGTCTCATTTAATAGCTGAAAGACTAATGCATTCTCTCAATCAACATTAGGGGAAAAAAGTAGTTTGAAATCTTTATGGCAGACACTTTGTTGGAGGAAACACGAGGGAGAGCTGAATGGGACAGAAACTTTCTGAAATATATGAACGTTCTTCATTGTAACATTTATTATGTAGAAGACCTATAGTTACTTTGTATTGAAGGTGTCTTATTTTCAGCTAGGCTGTGACAATCGCTACTTTTTAATGATGTCTCAAAAATGCCTGAAGTGAGGAATAGAAGTGAGCCATTAAATGTGTGCAGCACATGCCCTCCTAGTTGGTAACAGTTCTATTTTAGGAGCTTCTAATAATCAGGTAGATGGCAAAAGATGTTGCACTATGGGTGTTGTTGTGCTGTTGAAGAATTGTGTTATGGAGTTGCAAGACGTTTGAATTTTTTTGGCAAAAATACAATCAACACTACTAACAGTACCTCATAAAGTTGCAGGTGAGTGTATATTTAATATATATATATAATATATAATATAATATAGATATAATATTATATATATATATATATATATACACACTCACCAGCCACTTTATTAGGTACGCCTTGCTAGTACCGGGTTGGAGCCCCTTTTGCTTGAGAGTTTGGTCCATATTGACATGATAGCATCACACAGATGCTGCAGATTTGTCAGCTGTACATCCATGATGCGAATCTCCTGTTCCACCACATCCAAAGGTGCTCTATTGCATTGAGATCTGGTGACTGTGGAGGCCATTTGAGTCCAGTGAACTCATTACCATGTTCAAGAAACCAGTCTGAGATGATTCGTGCTTTATGACATGGCGCGTTATCCTGCTGGAAGTAACCATCAGAAGATGGGTACACTGTGGTCATAAAGGGATGGACATGATCAGCAACAATACTCAGGTAGGCTGTGGCGTTGACACGATGCTCAATTGGTACTAAGGAGCCCAAAGTGTGTCGAGAAAATATCCCCGACACCTTTACACCCACCACCAGCCTGAACTGTTGATACAAGGCAGGATGGATCCATGCTTTCATGTTGTTGGCGCCAAATTCTGACCCTACCATCCGAATGTCGCAGCAGAAATTGAGACTCATCAAACCAGGCAACGTTTTTTCCAATCTTCTATTGTCCAATTTTAGTGAGCCTGTGCGAATTGTAGCCTTAGTTTCCTGTTCTTAGCTGACAGGAGTGGCACCCGGTGTGGTCTTCTGCTGCTGTAGCCCATCCCATCAGGTGGCCAGAAGAACTGGTTGTGGAAGCAAAAACTCGGGCATGGGAGGAATTTGGGGAGGCTATGAAGAGAAGCTTTCGGTTGGCCTCAAGGAAGTTTTGGAAATCTGTAGGGTAGTGGAAGAAACACTTAATGTCGGTCTCAGTGTCCTCCATGGTGGAGGTGGAGCCTGAGGACTCAGGAGAAGGTGATCCCTTTACTATGGGGTATCTGGGTGGCTTCTAAGGACTATCCCATCCTTGAATGCCCAATGCAGAAGCTGTGTTCACATTCTCGGCGCAAAGTCGAGCCTGTTCCTAGTGCAGGTTGGACTCTGCCGGGGCTGCCCCTTGTCACTGATACTGTTAATACTGGCGTCCTGGTGAGGAGGGTGTCTGGTTTGAAAACCTAAGGATAACAAAACTTTTTTTTTTTTCCACATGTCCTATCCGGCAGAGTAGCAGTCAGAATTGTTGTCTGAGTGCCAAGAAGAAGACCAACACATTTACTTTCACAAGTGGGGCATTACGGCTAATGCTATAGTGCTCCGCTTGATACATATATAAAAAAAAACTTTATTAGAATGTGCTTTGGTGTTATTTCAATTGCAATGGAGACGGAAACAAAAAGGAAAAAAAAAGTGAGAGAGAGAAGTGGAGCAAAAGGGAAAAAGGGAGAGAAGGAGAAGAGAACAGAGAGCAAGAAGGATGAAGATAATACAAACACCCTAGAAGACTGCTTCTACACCTGCAGAAACGCATATATAACAACACCAGTGTTACCGAAAAGTGCACAGTACTAATGAGTGCAAGTATTTAGTGGTAACTGGGGCTAAATATAGTAGATCTGTGTATTGGTTAACTTCTGAATCCAAACCCATGTATTACGCCGTAAGTGTGAGCATGCATGTGTATATAAGGTTTCTCCATAAAAAATATGCAATAGCGAGTGTGAGGAGCCACAGACCTGCCCCCCTGGACCCGAGACAGACACGGAGGAGATCTGAGCCACAGACATCCAAAGGCTGGGACTACCTCAACACCCCCCAGAGAAGAGCAGAGGAGAACCCCCGGGGAACCACCCAGCATCCACTGTGCAGAAGCCCCAGGGAGTTGCAGCGACAAGCCCACAGGCTCCGCAGGGAACCTTCCATGCTGGAGCAGATCCAGCCACGGACCCAGAGACCCAAGACCCTGGGGCACATCATCCCCCAAGCAGAGACCCGACAGAGCCAAGGGGCCCAGGCCCTGGCCCTGGCAAGCAGCCACCAGGAGTGAGCCCCCACCCCCCATGAACCCCAACATGTAATTCTCCACAGGGCCACCCACAACCAGAACACAGATGTCGAACACATGCCCCTGAACCCAAATGCCATGAATCCCCTCCCCGCAGGGGCACAAACCCACAGATGAGTTCCACTCCCGAAAAGCCGATGAACACACATCCATACCGTTCAAGCTCCACATACCGCCCGCTCTAAGCACACCCGCCGCATCCAGCCCCCCACCACACAGTATGGAGTCGTGGCAAGGCAAGGGCCCCAGGCAACTCCACCCCATTCTCCGCCCACAAGCGCAACAGCGCAGAGACTACCAAGCACTTTACTCAAAGCAGACCCCCCGACCTCACACCAAGACGGGACAAACTCACCCTTGCTTTTCACAGATGATGTAGTTCTGTTGTCATTTTCAGGGATGGCCTTCAGTGTGCACTGGAGCAGTTCACAGCTGAGTGTGAAGTGGCTGTTTAGAGAGTCAGTGCCTCTTAGTCTGAGACCATAGTTCTCAACAGGAAAAAAGTGGACTGCTCCCTCTGGGTTGGGGGTGAAAGTGGAGGAGTTTAAATATCTTGGTTTCTTGTTCACGAGTGATGGTAGGATTGAACGGGAGGTGGAAGAAGAGCTTGGGACTTCATCTGCAGAAATGCAAAGGGTGCTCTGGTGTGTTGTGGTGAAGAAAGAGCTGAGCCAAAAAGTAGAGCCCTTGATTTACTGTCCTTCTACGTTCCAACCCTCACCTATGGTCGAAGTAGATCCTCTGGTTCTCCTTATTGAATGTTGAGGTGGTTCGGGCATCTGATCAGGATGCATGTCCCATTGGGAGGAGACCCTGGGGATGACTCAAAACTCACTGGAGGGACTGTATATCCCATTTGGCCTGGGAACGTGTTAGGATGCCCCAGAATGAGCTGGAGGATGTATGGATACAACACACTAGTTTGAATGTTGCTACATTACACTCATTACACAGCAGAGACCAGTTGAAATAAATCCTTCCTTCTAATCATACAACCTAGAGAATCTGAGTGATATTGAGTAGGAAGTGTTCTGTCTCTTGACGGCCTTTATCTGCCGCTGGCTGTACAAGCAGCTAAGCCTCCCTCCCTGCTGATCTGCCTCTTTATGACTAACTCATTACACCAGCATCAAAGTTTAATGGCAAAATAGCCCAGTGTTCTTGAAACCTCTCACATTCATCTCAGGGGCTGCCTTTAAATTCATTATATTATAAAAAAGAGAAAGTGGGTATTTTGAGTGTAAAGCATGGAGAGACTTTGAGTGTGCATAGCAGTCATGCAGTGCAAAGGCATTCACACCTCTTTAGCTTCTTCACATTCTGGTACAACCAGCATTTGTATTCAAGCCCCTGAGTCAATACTTTCTAGAACAACCTTTTGCTGAAATTACAGCTGCAAATTTTATAGGGTATTCTTCTACCAGCTGTGCACATTTCTTTGCATTTCTCTTTGCAAAATAGCTCAAACTTAGTCAGAGTGGATGACAAGTATCCATGAACAAACTTTCCAGTCTTGTCATAGATTCTTAATTCGATTTAGCTCTGGTTTCTGACTACAGTAGACCATTATTGAAGATGGATATAATTTGATCTAAACCAATCCATTGTAGGTCATTGTAAGTGCATATTTATGGCCATTATCTGGCTGGAAAGTGAAATTCCTCCTCAGTCTCAAGTCTTTTGCACCCAGTAACAAGTTTATCTCCCAGTATTGCTCTGAATTTGTGGCTGCGTTTTAAATTATTCAACCCACACTGCAAATTAGTTTTATTGGCAAAATGTGCAAATCAGCAGCTGTTTTCAAGAAACAAATTTAAATAGGTCAGGCTAACTGATATTGCAAGTGTTTTTTGTCAAATTCAACTCTTTTCAAAAATGCAACTCTTAATGAAGACTGTAGTCTCAAGAACTATTCAATCTCCTCATGACAGGGATCTTTAGTACTTCGTATGGTACTTAATGCTGTTATGACTTGCTACAAACATCATTCATTGTCAGATACCAGTTTCTGACAGCGTTCTTGAGGATTTTTAGTCCACTTTTAAAGGGAAAGTTCTTTAATATTCTTAGGTTTGCTTGCTAAAGTTGCCTTTTTCAAATCCTGTAGGAGATTTTCAAGAGAGTTCAAGTCAGGCAGCTATGATGGTTCCTCTATTATCTTACAGGTCTTCTTCTAAATGCTAGTAAGCTTGGGGTCATTGTTTTGTTTAAGGTCCAATGACACTTCATCTTCAGGTTCCTCGCAAACTCCTCCACACCCTATGGGTTTTCAATAGCAGAGGAAGCAAAGAAGTCCCATAGCATCACTGAGCCACTGCCATGCTTCACTGTTGCAGGGTGTACTTTTCAGCACATTCTTCAATGTTCCTCCTCCAGACACACTGCTGATCCAAACGCCTGTAAAGTGACAGTTTTGATGTATTGCACAGAAGCTGTGAGCAAATTGGTGCAAACCTTCATGTGATTTTAGGTCAGCAGGCATATCTATCTTGTAGTTCAGAGATGGAGCCCTTTTTGTATGAACCTCGCCATGAAAACTGAAACCTCAGTGGCTGCTGTCACTTATATTTCTAACTCACAATGAAACATACATGTTAACAGGTTTTTGAGTTATTCTATCTCAAGCACACAACTAATGAAGCTGTGGATTGTCTGAGACCAAACCTGATTTGCAAAGTTTTGCTCTTACAAAGAATTATTTTCAGGGGGTAAATACAGGGGGCTAATTACAGTATACAGTAGTAATTAAAACTGAATGTTTGTGTTGAATTTGAAACAAATCCTTGTGCTTTTTGTTTTATTTAACTATTTAGACTGTTTGTGTATAATTTATTATTTAGATTGCAATCTGATCTGTAGTAGAGGTTGATTAATTTCAATTGTTACTGTAGCCCTATCCATCTTCCCATCACCTGTGACCAGCCTCTCTGTCCCTGCTGAATAAAAGCATCCCCACAGCATGATGCTGTCACCACCATGTCACACATGGCGATTTGAAGTGTTAGTGCGGGTCTTTGTAAGATTTTTTTTATAATATAACCCTGTCTTAACTTCTCCACGCTCTGCACTGTTGTTACATCTAGTCAGGAGGGAGGGTAGAAATAATTATATCAAGAAGTGAAAGCATCCCCAGAGTCATGATTATACACCAGTGTGTATGGTTCATAATTAGGTAGATCTGTAGTTAATTCACCACCCCGTCCCCCGCTGCTCCCTTTTTCCTACACATCTCACTCACATACTCCTCTCTGAGTCCAACCAGCAGTTCTGTGGCACTCAGGCACAAATTTGTAATGCTACAGTTTCATTTAGCTGTGAAACGGACTCGACCTCAAAAGAGCTTGCTATTGAGAGGTGAAAGTAAAATGATGGCGGGTCAGTGCTTCTGTGGTGTGAGCAGATTTTCTATTAGTGAGACTGAACAGAAGCATGAGCCCTATTTTCCCTTTAAAACTGTGACTGGGAACAAACCAAAGTCTCAGCTGACTAATCAGAAATATCTCCATCATCCTTTTGTTTCCCTTCTTACATTTGTCTTTGCAGCCCTCCTTATTTCTAGATAAAGTCTCTTTGCCGTGCTGTACATCAGTTCTAGCATGTTTTTTTTTTCATAAAGAGTCAAGCAAGGATCAGGCTGTGAAATAAGCAAAGAAAAGACCTTGGAGAGCCTTCTAATGTGACGCGGTGTATTGTGAGAGTCTCGTGTGCCTCATCTCTCTTACTATGAGTGGTAACTGGCGTCATTATAGACTTTGACGTGCATTGCTGAGTGGTGAGTCATAGTGATTGCTTCAGCATACTGGCCCACACCCACCCCCCTCTACTTTTCTTTGCTGCAGTGTGTCAGCTAACTCACTCCACCTACTGGCTGAATATTTGTATTCACAGTGCAGCTTGATGGTTTTAACTATATAGCTGAATGTGATGCTACAAGTTGCTTTTTACCTGGATGTTGTGAAAGTTTTTTTCAAACTGGAGTTTTTTCCTGTAAGATGGATTCACAAGCAGATCATCATCATTCTTTTTACAGAAACGCTTCAGGTTGTATTTTTGAAGGATATACAGAAAGTGGAGTAAGAGTTGGTGTGCAAAATAGTTTGTGCCACTTGCATTTCACAAGATGGTGCTGTTGTTTCAAGGATTGCTAGATCCAGAGAATGTTTTTTGTAACACATAAACCTCTCCTTTTTATCTCCCTTTCTATTATCTGCATCCTTCCATCAGATGAACCCAGCGATCTGAAAGCCGACAGCAGCCCGAACATGGACAACGAGATGACAGCCAAGGAGAGAGGTGTCCTGGGAGAGGACAGCGAGAAGGAAGAGTTGGACCAGGTACGGTCCCAAGAGGACGAAGGGGAAGAGAGGAAGCTGAGGGAAGAGGAAGGGGAAGGGCTGGATAAGAGGAGAAAGGAGCAAGAGCTGCTGACGGAGGAGCAGGAGTTGGAGGAGCTGAAGGCCCAGGTGCTGCAGCTTCTGGTCGAGCTGGAGGAGGCCAGGGAGATGTCCTACAAACACCACGAAAGTTTCCATGAGTTGCAAGGTGAGAGATCCAGCCTTGATGAAGAAACAGACAGTACTTTGAAACTGCATTAAAACCCCTCAAATTAATTTTTTTCTCATTACCACCATAAACGTCAACATTTTTGTACTGGTATTTTATGTGATAGAGCAGCACAGTGTAGCACAAAACTGTGATGGTGACAGATGGTGGTGGCAGCATCATACTGTGGGATGCTTTTCTCTCGTGGGGACAGCGAAGCTGGTCAGAGTAGACATGAAGATGGCAGGAGCTAAATATAGGTGGACTATATTTTTGTTGTTGGTTGACTTCTGAATGCAGTCAGTGGGTATTAGAGGAAAGGGGGACTTTTTAAATTTAAAAAATGCACCACCTGCTATTCATTTTGCTTTGGCAAAAGTATTTTACGATTTATATATTTTTTCTGCTTCACAATTCAGCTTTTTACCTGGAATTTACAAAAAAATCTAGAATTGTATTACAATTCCCAGCTGCTCTCTTATTCAGGGGTTGCCCTTTACTTCTCATTTAAAACTATTTATATTTATTTCTATACTAGCAAGCAAAAGTAGATAAAATACAGAAAAACTGTGTTCTATCCCACCTTAGAAATTACAATCCTAATTTTACATAGATCATTTATTGCTCTATGCACAGACCAGATAGCTTTTTTTTCAACTTTACTGTATTTGTGACAATGGCGGTAAAGGATATTCTATTCTATTTTTAATGCTGAGGGAACCTCGCCATGGGTAAGACATTAAGAGTAAGGTTTGGGGTCACACTGAGCTCAGCTTGTGTTTATGAGTGTGAGCATTAGAGTTCACCATGAGCTCAGTGGTTTGTCTGGCAGTGGTGGGGGCATTCCTTTGACAACTGCATGTCTGCTGAGAGAAGCTTCTAGACTAAGTGTTCCCGGACCACAATGAGAAATCGCTGTTGGTTAAGTGAGTGTGGGAACAGCTAGAGTGTTGCTAGCAGTGGGATGATTCAGATGCTTTTTCTCGCTAACGGAGTAACTAAAAAAGAAGCTAATTAGCCATGTACATTTGCACAACTTGGGTCATGAAACAAGTGACTTGCAGGTATACAAATATAAAGCACATCTCCTCAGATTCTTAGGTTGGATGTCTTTGGTAGCCTGTGTTTTATGTTTTGGCTTCTTTATTTTAATGCATATTTGTGCGCATTGGGAGATGTTAACAAAGCTTAAAGGTAGATTAATACGTGTTTTAATGTTTGCATGCCAAGATACTGTATGATTGCTGTTTTTAGCCTCTGACACTTTATATGTCTGTCAGTTTCAGCAGATATGTATTGGTTGTAGCAGAGCATGAAAGCTATTAATTTTCACAGTAATCTACATTAGTACCTCGTAAAAGTTTTCCCAACCATTGAATCTTTTTCACATTTTCTCATGTTACAGCTGCAAGCTTTTATGCAAATTCATTCTGATTTTATGTGATAGACGTATATTAAGCTGTGCATAATTGTGAAGATGATGGAAAGTGGTGCACGGTTTTCAGATAAAAATCTAAAGTGTGTGGCATGATTTTATATTCAGCCCCGCTGAGTCAATACTTTGTTGAACCACAATTTGCTGCAATTATAGCTGGTATGTCTCTGAGGATAGTGTCCACATATTTACATTTTAATTTAGATCTGGACTGGATATTTAGGGTGTTTTTCCTGCTGGAAGTAGAACTTCCGCCCCATCATCCCTGATGAGCTTCCCTGTATCTGCTTAAAAAAAGCATCCCTACAGCATGATGCTGCCACCACCATGTTTCACCAAGAGGATAGCGTCTTCAAGGTTTGGCACAGTTCCCCACGAGATGTATACATCTTGGGAATTTGTTTTATACCCTAATCCTGCTTTAAACCTTTCTACAATTTCATCCCCAACCTGACTTCTGTGTTCCTTGATCTTCGTTTCCTGATCGTTCTCTAACATTCTCTAACAAACCTCACAGGCCTTCACAGAGTAGTTCAATTTATATTGAGATTAAATAACAGGTTAGCTCTTAATACTAATTAGGTGACTTCTGAAGGCAATTTGTTTTGCTGGATTGTATTTATGGTATCAGGACAAAAGGGGCTCTATATAAAAATTCACCTTCTTGTTATTTTTCCTAGCAAAATGTTTAGACAACCTTGTATCATTATTGTGTGGCTTGGCTGAAATAGATTAAAAGGTTTTCTAACTCCCATTTAATGTGACATGATGGTGCACTTTCTTTTTTTCCATGACTCCAATTGGTAATATTCGCAGTAAATATTAAGGCACTCTCTTTAGGCATTCTTTGCCTGTTCAGGATAATAAAACGGTATCACAAATTCTTCTGATCTCTTCTAAAAAAGGGGTCTGCAGCCATAAAACTCTGTCTTCAACTGAAAGGAGAACAAGGAAGCTGAGCACCCAAGCTATGGATATTAGGAAAAACCTTTGGAAAGCTGTCGGCAAATAAACCTCATAGAGATGGTTGTGGATAGAATTATTATTCCTTAGGAAAATGTTTTGAAATTTTTAAACAGTAAGTGAAAAAGGATATCTCAAAAAATTGTAATTGAAAAAAATGAGATGAAAGAATAAAATAAAATAAAAAATTCAATAAATTTAATTAAAAATAAAACAAATTAAAAAACAGAATAAAATTTAAGTCAATTCAAAGTGGACTGGCCTCGACATTATGGATGGGACAGACTGAAGAGAATTTTGAACACACTTGTTAACCATCTAAAAATGGCATTGGGTTGCATTAAAAAGGGCATGAGCCCTTGGTTGAGACATGAGGCCACCAGCAGGAAGACTTAAAGGCACAGGGTCCTGGTACTCAATACCGGTTGGATTATACCTTTCACATTTATGCAGGGTAGTCTGAGGGATTTTGTTTTCTCTATCATTCTCTATCATTCATGCAGTAGCCTTAGTCTGTTGTTTTTCCTCAGCTAGCTGTTATTGCACTAACGCCAATAAATCTGGTAGGAAAAAAATAGCTGGCACAATTCATACTAACAGCAACCAAAAGCTAATAAAAAAACTAAGAATAGCAGCAAAGTTAAGCTGGGAAAATAGCAATCAAAAAATCTAATTTTTATTTTATCATCCTGAACTGCTATAATTAGAATACCCATGGAGAAACATGCTAAAGCTTTTCACTGTGGCCCTCAGTCATGCTTCAGGTTCCAGCAGCTTATCAACATCTCTCTGCTGGATTTCTGTCTTTTTTTTTCTCATTCCTCTCCTCACACACTCCTCATCTCTTCTTTCTCACATGTCCGCAGGTCTGCTGGAGGATGAGCGGCTGGCCAGCGCCCATCAGGCAGAGGCCTTCACTCGTCAGATCCAGAATCTACAAGGTCTCACTAAAATACAAACCTCAGCAGATAAAATTCTTCAACTTTAGCGCTCGCTGTTCAAGTGACTTTTTGTGGAGCACATTTTTAAACTGAGAAATTTCTGTACGTTACCTTATACAGATTTTACTGTATGTTACTTTACATGTTTACATCTGTCACATCCAAAGAGATGCTTAGACACACCAGAATTTAATTGATATTCTATTTATCCTGAGTTATTCTAACAAAGTGGTTTAAAGGTAGTGCCTTATTTTATTTTTTTTTCCTGAACGAGAATTTTAATGTCACTCAATAGAAATAACGTTCTGTATCAAAGAGTCATTTCAACCAAGTTTCTGCTTCAGATTTCCTTCTAGTGAACAGTACATATGTGTTACAACAGAACCTTAATTATTAAAACATTTTAAAAATTATTTTAAAAGTTACAGCCTCTTTCACAGCCTCTGGCTATAATTTCATTTGGAATACAAATAGTCTTTTGCAAAAGTAATCGCAACCCTTTTTTCACATTATATGGTGTTACAACCACAAAGTTCAGTGTGTTTTATTGGGATTTTATGTGATAGACACAATGGAGTGCATAATTGTGAAGTGGAAGTAAACGAATCTTAATCGGGAATGTTTGATAGTTATAGCTCCATCTATCCTGAGCTTGTGCGGGAGGTCAGAGATATTGACTAGAAATAGTCAGGCTCACCTCCAGGCACAGCGTGGGCTCTGGAACCCAGCTCCTTGAGAGTGGTTGGACTCTCTTCTACTCTGGAGTGGCCTGCGGGGAGAGGCGGCGAACTGGGGTGGGTTTGCTTGTTGCGCCCCAGCTCAGCCGTCTTGTGTTGGGGTTTACCCCGGTGGATGAGAGGGTCGCATACCTGCGCCTTCGGGTTGGGGACAGGTCTCTGACTGTCATTTCGTCCTATAGGCCGAGCGGTAGTGCGGATTACCTGGCTTCTTCGGGTCCCTGTCGAGGGTGCAACATAGTGCCCCTCCTGGGGACTCTGTTATTCTTCTGGGGGACTTCAACGCCCAATAGGGAAACAACAGTGACACCTGGAGAGGCGTGATTAGGAGGAATGGCCTCCCCGATCTGACACCGAGTGGTGTTTCATTATTGGACTTCTATGCTAGTCACGGATTGTCCATAATGATCACCATGTTCAAGCATAAGGGTATTCATCAGTGCACTTGGCACCAGGACACCCTAGACAGGAGGTTGATGATCGACGTTGTTGTCGTGTCGTCAGACATTCGGCCGCATGTTTTGGACACTCGGGTGAAAAGAGGGGCTGAGCTGTCCACTGATCACCACCTGGTGGTGAGTTGGATCCGCTGGAAGAGGAGAAAGCCCGAGAGACTTGGCAGGCCCATTTTGAGGGTCTACTTGGAACGCCTGGCGGAGCCCTCGGTCAGGGATATATTTAACTCCCTCCTCCGGGAGAGCTTTGACCAGATTCCGGTGGAGTGTGGAGACATGGAGTCCGAGTGAAACATGTTCTCCGCATCTATTGTCGATGCTGCTGCCCATAGCTGCGGTTGTAAGGTTTGCCTTGCCTGTCGCGGCGGCAATCCCCGAACCCGGTGGTGGACACCGGCAGTAGGATGCTGTCAAGCTGAAGAAGGAGTCCTATCGGCTGTGGTTGGCTTGTGGGACTCCTGAGGCGGCTGAAGGGTACTCGTGGGATGGAGAGCTGCTGACCTCGACTGGTGACATTATCGGGCGGTGGAAGGAGTACTTCAAGGATCTCCTCAGTCCTGCCGTCACGCATTCCCTGGTGGAAGCAGAGGGGGTTGGACTCTTTCATCACCCAGGCTTAAGTCACCAAGGTGGTTAGAAAGCTCCACGGTGGCAGGGCTTCGGGGTTGCTCGAGATCCGCCCTGAGTACCTCAAGTCTCTGGATGTTGTGGGGCTGTCATGGTTGGAACGACTCTTCAACATTGCGTGGTGGTCGGGGATTAGACCCTTCATAAGAAGGGTGACCGGAGGGTGTGTTCCAACTCTAGGGGGATCACACTCCTCAGCCTCCCTGCTAAGGCCTATGCCAGGGTATTGGAGAGGAGAGTCCGGCCGATAGTTGAACCTCAGCAGTGTGGTTTTCGTCCCGGCCGTGGAACACTGGACCAGCTCTATACCTTCTGCAGGGTACTCGAGGGTTCATGGGAGTTTGCCCAACCAGTCCATATGTTTTGTGTGGACCTGGAGAAGGCATTCGACTGTGTCCCTCGTGGTGCCCTGTTGGGGGTGTTGGGGCTTCAGGAGTACGGAGTCAGGGGCCCTTTCTTAGGGGCCATCCTGTCTCTGTACAAGCGGAGCAGGAGTTTGGTCCGCATTGCCGGCACGAAGTTGGACCTTTTTCCCGGTGCATGTTGGACTCCGGCAGGGCTGCCCTTTGTCTTGTTCATAACTTTTATGGACAGGATTTCTAGGCGCAGCCAAGGGCCGGAGGGGGTCTGGTCCCGGATGAAGTGGAAGATGACGATGAATAAATTGCTTACTCTACTTACTAATTAGGGGACGTCTGAAGGCAGGTGTTTTTACTAAGCTTTATTTGAGGGCATTAGAATAAAGGGCTGATTACAAATGCACTTCACACTTTCCAGATTTGTATTACTAAAAAAAAATCAAAAACCATGTACCATTTGGGTTCCACCTTACAAAATGCACTACTGTGTGTCATTCTGTTACCTAAAAGCCCCATATAGTACACTACACATCAGTGGTTGTGATGTGAAAAAAAATGTGAAAAGCCCCAAAGAGTTAAATATTTTTCAAGAAACTGGACCTGCAAACCTAATATCCAAAGCAACCTAATAATAGAACATTTCACATTCAAACATGTCAGAAGATTTGTAACGATTTTATTTTAAATTGTTTACCTGCGGTTTCATAAATGTACAGCTGGAGGTGGGTAAATAGGCCTAGCTTTCAGTGATGCATCCTCTGTAATAATTGTAAAATGGTAACAATTTCCTCTTCATTTCCTATCTGACAGTCAAAAACATTATTAAAAAAAAAACAAAAAACTCTGAAGTGGATAAAGTCTAAAGAGCTGTTAAACTGACATATTTAGTGCAAGTATCATCATGACTATAGGTATCTAAATGAATCGCCTTAAAAAAGAAATCAAAATAATATGTAGAATGGAAATTACAAGTTTTTCTTGTGAATTTTTCCCTTCCAGTAAATACTAAACTAACAATCTTAACTTTATCTTGAAAAATAATGTAAGAAGGTTACCTTCAGTTACATCAGCTCTGTACTCAAGCTGCAAGCACACACCACCCACTCAGAAACACACACAGACCCACTGTAGCAATAGCTCAGGTGAGATCACACACAGACACTCAGGTTGACACTGCAGCCTCACCCACTCACACCTCCTATAAAGAAACTGTAACCCTCTCCTGCTCTGCCACAGCCCAGCTGCGCTCCGTGCAGGAGGAGATGAACAGTTTGGAGGAGGAGAAGGAGAGCGAGCTGGCCGAGGCCCAGGAGGAGCTGCGTTTGGCCCAGGAGGAGGTGCTTCTGCTCCAGCAGGCGGCGGAGGAGGCGGCTGCGGAGCGGGAGAACGACATCGCGACGCTGCAGGAGGAGCTGTGCCGCAGGCGAGCTGAGCTGCAGTGCCTGACTGAGGAGACCCAGGAGTACGAGTTGGAGATCACGACTCTGAGGGCTGAAATCAACATGAAGAGCCAGCGCAGGGAGGTCGAGAGGAGAGAGGGTGAGGGCATGAGGTCAGATCAGTGTGGTACAGAAAGAGAAAAAAACACGCTGTCATTGCGAGACACAGAGAAAGACGTGCTATTATTATCATAAGTATCCTATTCTCTTGTTGTAATTATTAATCTGACAATATTATTTAATATTTAATATCAATATTTTAATATTTTATCAAATAATATTTCGGTCTGTTAAGGGTTGTCCTGTGAATACCAGCCCAGTAAGGCGATGGTATTAGGACAAAGTTGAAAGGGTGAGCCAAGCTCTGACATTATTGAACAGCAAAACTCTGCACACACATGAAATGAATTCACACAATTTCTTATAATACAAGAATTTATTTAAAAAAATAAGTCAACTCAAAGTCAAACATATTTCAATCAACAAACTCTTTACTATGCTAAAGCAGTCCAACTAAACTACCAAGCAGAATTAAAGAATAAGGAAGACTAATGGGCTATGTACAATATAAACAAGTTGATTAAAGATGATTGAAAATCATGACCAGAAGAGTGATGCAACATTACCATGCAATGTTATTTATGTCTGAGAACCAAGGATTATCTTGAAGAATCTGGAAATGAAGTTAAGTTAGTCTTGGAACCAACTTAGACAATAATCAGCAAACGTTAGACGACCATTCACAATGCAAGATCAGATAAAATATTTTAATAAAATAATGTTTTAAAGAATGATCTGCTGAATAAAACCAACCTTCTGGATGACCAATTCTCAATGGTGTCTAATTAGTTGCCTTTATTTATTAAAATAATATTTGAAGAAATATTATTAAGGAAATATTTGGAAAAGAGCCAAATCTTTCTGGAGAAATGGGGCTTAATGGTGTTTACTTAGTTATCAAATGTAGTAAAATGATGTTAGGGACATTTACTGGATTGAAAACTAAACCGTTCTGGGTAAATACTCTTCAGCAGCAAGCACGTGGCCTAGGCTGTTAGCAGTTAAGCTAACAAAGGAGGCTGATAGCTTAGCATCCAGAATCAAAACACACACACTTAAAATACCGTCAATAAAAGGGTTAAAATCCATAAGCGCGGACGGCCCGTTATGAGCAACCTTCTGTGTTTAAAATCACCCTTTAAATAAAGTTTGTCTTAACTTTAAAAACACATAAACACAGAACACATAGCTGATCACGTTCCCTTCAGATAGCCTGCGAGCACTAAGATAGCAGTGTCACACAAACAAAACCAAACTTCATAAAATGAAAAACGTTTAGATCATTTCATCCTAACTGTTATTCTACTATTCACTCTGCCAAAACCTAACCTCTGACCATGTTGAGGAAAAGATGTCCAGGGTGGCGAAGTTTGAAGAAACGTCCACAGTCAACAAGCGGTTAGCCTTCGGCTAACCTAACGAAGCTGTTGGTGGGGGCCGTTCTGTCGGCCGGCCAAAACTGCACGTTACCGGTGATGCGGCTACTCGTCGTCCTTCTCTCAGGCAAGGAGAACCGCTTCACTCGGGTTGTAGAGACAGCGTCTCTGCTGGGGACTTTTCTGGGACACCGTTGCTTCAGCAGGCCTCGGAGAGAGAGTCAAGCCAGGCGTGTACCTTAATTCCAGTTTTTATGAATGAATACTGGGTACACAAACAGTCATTCACTCATACTTATCTTTGCATATGATCGGTGATCATATGAGACTTTTGGATCCAGTTTGAAGAGATTATATCTTTTTGCTAGCAAAAAGACTTCAGCGCGCTGTGTCTGCTCCTTGTCCGATGGTCAACCGGCTTGGAGAGGTCGGCTTGTGGGAGAGGGGGTGCTTTTATACAGCCAGTGGCATCATGGGAAGTCTGCTGCTACCCCCCTTTTTCAGTTGCTGGAAGTAAGTTAAATGCAATTTATTTTGAAAACTCCAGAAGCGTTTGTACCGGAGTTTTAATGTTGAAATCCATGGTCCCAACACTCTAAAAAACACAAAGAGCCCATGATGACCCATCATGGCTGCCATAAAAATAAAACGCAAGTGAGTTTGGAGATAGTCTTTCCTAGCATCATGTTAGCATCCTGCTGTCAAGTACATTAATCAGCATTGGGCTTCAATAAATAATACATCATACAGATGTGATTGCAGAGTGTTGCAAAGGGAGTGGCGTGTGTGTGTAGTTTAATACCAGAAACATGAAGTCATGACAGGGAGGGACACACTCTTCCAACTTGTTTCATCAGTGTGTTCAACAGCTGAGCCATAGATGGGCCAGAGGAGGCGGATCTCATGTTTTTTATCTGATTGATTCATTTTTTTAATGAAAACATCATATTTATGCAAATATAATCTGACTGATAACGTTGCATTTATTTAATGTCTGTTTGTTCTACATTCAGTTCTCTTTTTTCTAACCAGATGTTGCCTTTGGCTCCCTATTTTAAACCCAGACGTGAAGCTGGTCTCAGTGTAACTTTTGACAGTTAAATAAATAAACCTCTTTATGAAATATCTAAAGAATAGCACTTTGAAATAGTGTTCATTGTCTCATTTTGTCACTTTGCAACCACAAACTTGGATTTTATGTTTGGTTCTGAAATCTTTTTGCAAAAAAAAAAAAGGTATGGTGTACATTTATATCGGCCCCCTTTACTCTGAAACCCCTAAATATCAGTATCAAAGTTCTTGGGATTGTTTAGTGAGATTTGTTTCTGTGAGAGTTTCTGTGAGATTTGTTTAGGGATTTCCACAAATTTATTATTATTATTAATTATTATACTAAGAGTGTGGCACATAGTCTGTACAAGTGGTGTTGCTAAGGAGGGGGATTTATTTTTGTAGCATTTTTCATACAAACTGCAATGCAGAGTGCTTTACAGATTAAAAGCAAAACAACATACCATATCATAACAACAGTATAAAGCTTTGGTAGCACTAAAATGCTTTCAAATATACCTATGTAGGATTAGAAGCTAATATCGGTGCGTATTATATTCTCTGCAGTCTCCCTAATGAAATCATCTTCAAGCCAATTTGTGCAGTGGTGCAGTACGTGAGAAAAATAAGGCATTTCTTTGAACAGTAAGGCATGTATAATGTATTAATAGGCACATATAATAAAGCAGTAAGTTTGTTCACAAACATAACGTGAGCCCTTCTGTCATCTGACCTTTTACAGTCATCTCTTTCAGGTGACGTGGAGCTTCTAAAGGAGGAGTGCCGTATGCTGAGGGAGGACTGTCAGACCCTGAAGGAAAACAACAGGGGTCTCACCGAGAAGTTACAGCTGCTGCAGAGACAGAGGACATGGTGAGAGGTCAATAGCTGCTCAATCATGAGCTGCCCTCATTTCATCAGCTGGTGGGGATACTCTCTGGAATACTGCCCCGAGGCACAGCCATATGTCATGTAAAAAAATACTTACCACCTGTTTATTTACTGCTGCACATTTGGAATATCATAGAAAGGATGATGCACAAATGCTGAAATACATTTGGGTTTGGCTGATAAGCAATTGGAAGCAACTGAGATTTAGCTCTAACCATTTTTGCATAAACTTTGTCTCAAACAAATGAAAAACGGGCATTTTAAATCACTCCTCCCACAGCTCCAGTGTCTACCTGTCACTCAAAGAGGAGGATGCAGTGGAAGGTGAAGGGGTGAAGGAGGGCGAGGCTGGCTCAGACGAGGTCATGACCGGGAGTTACATGACCATGACCCAGTCTGAGAACTGTCGCCTGGTGGATGCCTCCATTCAGAAGAACATCTCTTTTGATGGGAAGCCGGTGACGCCGACAAGCTGGAACGGAGGCATCGGGGAGATTTTCTCGCTGAGAGACCAGCTGAAACAGGCCGAGGAGAAGGCCTCACAAGTTCAGAGACAGGTATAATGCCTCAGCGTTAGAGATCATGCCTCAGATCAGAAATGCAAAGAAAAAGCTGTCTGTTTGAATTTTTTTGCCCAGTGTGATGGTCTGAAGATGGAGCTGCAGGAGCTGCAGATTCTGTATGACAGCAGTCAGAGGGAGAGGGCGGAGCTGGAGGAGGAGCTGCAGCGCTGCAAGGCGGAGCTGGAGAAGCTGTCAGGAGGTACTCAGGTGAGGAGACACCAGACATCACAGTCATAATAGCCCAAACATGAATGACAAAATAGTGTTAGGTTTCTATCGTGTCATGATCTTACATTATCTTCCAATGGTATTCTTACCCCTATTTTTTAGATGTTGCAACTACAAACTTCAGTGTATTTTATTGGTATTTTATGTGATAGACTGACCCAATGAAGTGCAGGATTGTGCAGTCTGTGGTTTGCATTTGTATTCAGCACCCCGGAGTCAAGACTTTGTAGGAACCCCTTTTGCAGCAGTTACACCTCAGTCTTTTCGAGCATCTCTCCACTCCTAGAGACTGAAACTTTTACCTATTCTTCTTGCAAAATAAATCAAGCTCATCCACTCTGGGTAGACAGTTGCTGTGAACAGATATCAACTCTCAGATTTTCAGTTGGATTTGCTTCTGGATTGTGACTTGGGGCCATTCTAAAACATGGATATGCTTTGACAGCTTTGGTTGTATTTTTTTAGTTTTTATCCTGTTGGAAGGTAAACCTCCACCCCAGTCTCAATTTTTTGCAGCCTCTAACAGTTTGACCAGCTTCCCCTTCCCTTCTGGGAAAAAGAATCCCCACAGTGTGATGCTGCCTCCACCATGTTTAACATTATAATTAGCCTTTTTAGGGTTTTCAGATTTTTGTGGAGTGCTTGACTATTAATTATCGCATTGACAGGTTATTGTGTCATAACTTAAAGCTGCTTTAAACTTCTGCACAACTTTACCCCTGACCTATAATTTGTGTTCCCTGATCTTCATGATTTGGTTTGTTCACTAATGTCTAAAAAACATCTTTAAAAAGCAGTTGTATTTATACTGAGATTAAATTACACACAGGTGGCATTTATTTACTAATAAGGTGACATCTTAAAGACATTTGTTGCACTAGATTTTATTCTGGAGGATCAGAGTGATGGTGTCTGAATAGAAATGCAAGGTCACACTTTTTCCAATAGCAGTATAGCTGTGCACTATTTTGTGTCAGACTTTCACAAACATTTGTGTGTGTTTGAGGTGCAAGGTGAGTATGAATATCTTTACAAGGCAATGTACAGCACAGCTCTGAATAAGCAACAAATGCACATTAAGAGCTTTAAATGTTGGTATTTATTTAATGCATGTAATTTAAACTAGTATTTAAAACCAGACTTGTTCTGCTTGATGAAAGAAATTATTTTTCGTCTGCAGCTACAACTAACGCATAACAGTCACATCGCACTTCGTTGTATCCTGTGTGTGTTGCCCACTTTTTATGTGTCCCATAATGTGGCGATACATGTTCTGATATGAACTGACCTGGCCTGTCAGCTCATATCAGTATTTGCTTTCTTCTTCGGGGCGGGGAAAATCCTCTCCTCATGTCCACAGTATCTGTGTCCTGACCTCTCTGTGACGATGGAGCTTAAATACTCTTGATAGACAAAAACACAGCTAAATAAAGGAAAAAAAGATGATCAATAACTAAATAAAGTTCCAATTAACATAATGTTTCCAGGATGCATCTTTTCAATAATTTAATCCTATTTTGAACAATACTTACCTTAACCGATGATTTAAGTGCAATCTAACTGGATTTGTACTTGCTCAGTTTAAACAACTACTATAAAATAATTTTTTTTTTTAGCGTGGGGTCATTTAAGTGTGGTAGAGGGGTGGGGGTCCCTCCAAAATAAATCAGAGCTTGTTGCTTGTAGCGCACATAGGCTAAAGTAAACAGATTCTTCTACACTGTTAGGCAAGGACATATTCGTATAAAAACACAAAAAGCAGGAAAATTTGTTTTTTGGTTGTTTGTTTAAGGAAAGCCTGTCTATCAGTGGTGTCCAAAACTTTTTCCTTACAAACCAAAACTTGTGGGCCACAAAAGTTCACATTTTGATAAGATAAAGATGCAAAAATAGTTTCATGGTGAAATTGTTTATACTTACCTGCTCAACAATGAAGTAAAAAAGCTATATTGTATTGAAACAAACAAAGCAGTCTGATTTTTGTTGAAAAGTAATCTATAAAAATACAGTCTTGTACATGTTTCTTATTAAAGGAAACAAAACTTCTATATTTTGTTTGGATAAAATATATTCTTTCTGAATGGTCTAGAAATTGTTTAGTCTACTTTCAGGAACTAGATATTAGTGACTCAGTCTTCAAAAATGCTTGCTGTTACTAGGACTACAAATGAAATTAAAATAAAAGCAAAAATCATTGTGAATAAACTTTGTGTTGAATAATGTTTGCTGTTTTAAGAAGATTTTAACTTGCAAGGGAAGATCTCATCCTAAAATAATAAAAAATGGGTCCATCTGCATCAACCTCCTGTGGAGGCGGGCCAAATTTTCTACCGTTTTGAATTACGGTTGTGGGCCACACAAAAAGCCCACAGGCTGCAGTTTGGATACCCCTGCTTTAAATTGAGCTATATTTGTAAGGAATTGTTTTTTGTTGGTTGAGCTGTATGGTTGAGAAAGCAGGTTGCACCCATGAAAAAACTTGCAACATCCGGCCTGCCAACGTCAAGCAGCTCATTCTGCTATTGACTCTTATTTGGTCTTGTTTATTAGATGGGAATATTGAAGTTTGAAGAAGCAAGACATATTGATAATTAAACAATTTACTCTCTGAAGAAACAGGAAGTACAGAACCAAAACAGCCTGATATATTCTCCTCATCCTGGTCAACATCTTTGTCACATACTGATGTGGGATGGCATCCTGTCACTCAACCAGCATTTTTCACAAATCAGCCAATGTGGTTGTGTTAATCACTCTGGCACAACAGCATGCCCAGACTGATCTGTGGGGACATGCTTTGACAGGATAGAGTTCATACCCTTGGTATGGAGATATTGGATGGTAACCGGTTGGAGAATCTCATCTTGATATCTCTCTGCACTGAGATTGTCTCCAATGATGGCAAGCCTTATTTTCTTCCAGTGAGGAAGGTGCTGCCCCACGTCATCACACTGTCTCCACCAAAAGCTGTTTGGCTTTGGCAGAGAGGATTTGGGAAATCTTTTTTGCGGGTGCCAGCCACATACTAAACTCTATATGTATTTTTCCTTACAAATGTGGCACAATTTAAGGGAATATAAACAGGCTTTTCAAAGGTTACAGCCAAGAAATAATCGGCCAAACACAAGTCACCTTTCCTTTTTCTGCTTAGTATATTTATTTAGTTTCTAAATCTGAAAAAAATTAGGAAAAAAAATAAATCCATTTATGCCCAAAGACAAAACAAAAAGCCAGGGAAAAAAAAAAAAACTTCATGTTTTGTCTTCAACAGCCATGATGATATGTGTCTGCATTGTGTCGAACTGTCTACCCGTGCCTGTTTCTGACACTGTCCTTGTTCTCTGAATGTCCATGACCTCTCGGCCTGTCAGACAACAAATTAACGGCATAACGAGGATAGAGAGAATGAAACACCTCCATATAGTTCCTCAATTGTTCGTCTTTCTTTTTTGGGCTACTCAAACCATCGCATGCTGACAACAAATGCCACACAATCCAGAGCACAGATCCTCATGTTGACTCAATTCTTATGTCACCATAAAGTTATGCATCGTTTGTTTATGAGGATGTTTCACTTGCTCCATCACTGTTCTTCCCCTGTTAATCCCAGCATTAGACCATGTCCCATTTTGTTTTTAATGCATTGATTTTTGTTGGCCTGTTTGGTGTGAAGTCACAGCTCTGTGTGTATTTATTATTTTGTCTTATCAGTCCATCCATTCATTCACCACCCGTCATCCCCATGGTCCTTGTGTTTGTTTTCTGTTCCCTCCTCAGAGATTCATCCATCCGTCTGAGCACCCTGTTCTCTCCATCCCCTTCTTAGGAATGATTATAATTGTGGCTGTGGTCTGGTGCTGGTTGTCGGAGCTGGCGTCCCAGAGAGCAAGGTATGGGAGGAGCTTATCTCTACCTGATGCATTGTTTTGTTTTGCCGATCTGGAAATCCCAGACTTTCTTAACAAAACGTCGCCGTCTCCAATGGTCCAGTAAAATCACCAGAGATACTTTACAGAAAACTATTATTTCTCTTCAAGTGTGTAATAAACTTCATAAAAATTTTAATAAATAAATTCCTAAAAAGTAAGGAAAAAATGACAAATTACAGCAAAAAGGCAGAAAATACATTAAACCTTTAAGTATTAAACAAAAAAAACACTAATTTGATTTTAAAACCACACTGACAAAGTTTTTTAATAATGCAAGGGCCAATTTTACAGAAATACGACAATTCCCTTCTGCAAATTAGGTTTATTTGCTAAATATACAAGCTAGCAGCTATTTGTGATAAACAAATAAACACAATTAACAATTAGAACATTTTGATATCTCAACATAACTAATGTAATATATAAGGTGGATTCTCCAAATTAAACACAAATTGCAGGGTTAATGATTATCACAGCTTAAAGTATGTTCAACCCCTTCATGACAAGCATCTATAATGCTTACCGATGTTGCGACATGCTGCAAACATGTTTCAAAGCCAGACACCAGCATCTAGCAGCGTTCCTGAATAATCTTGGCCTATTCTTCATGGGAAAAGGTCTCCTGTTCATTTATATTCTTGGGTTTGCTTGCTGCAGCTTCCTTTTTCAAATGCCACCAGAGTTTTCCAAGGCAGCTCGAGGCAGCTATGATTGCCCCTCTGTTATCTTCCAGGACTTCTTTTGAAACAAATCCTTGGTGGACTTTTGGACATGCTTGTGCTTGTGCCCTGTTTGAAGATCTAGTAAGGCTTAGGGTTTGACTTCCTCACTGACTTCATGACCTTTTCCATCCAGGATTTATAGGCGCTGTACTTTTAACTTTAAACTGGCAAACCATACTTCTAACTGCATCTGAAGAAAAAAATCAAGGCCTTTGCCAACACTTTGTATCCGTCACCTTGCTTGTGCAAAGCAATAATTGTTTTTATGATAATATTACTAATATTACTATTTAACTATTTAAAGCACTCTTGTGTAATTTGTTGCAAACAAGCGACAAATTCTGAACACTGACAATAAACCTAATTTGCAGTGGTGGTTGAATAGTTTAGGTGCAACTGTATTTGCAGAATGTAATAACTTCACTTGTTTTTTTTCAACTTTTACAGTTTATTGTAAAAATTTTCTGGTCTGGACCTGCTTATTTTGTGTTAAATAGTCTAAGATTGAAACATCCAGAAAATCAAATTTGATATAGTTTTATGACAGCAACATATTTGTAAAAGCTCAGTATGACAGGACGGGCGGGCTGTTTGACAAATTAGAACCAAATTACCCTCTAAAATGCAAAATACCTTTACCAGTTTTAAATCAGAAGAGTAGACTATTATATCAAGTTTACAGGTTTGGACTTGACTTTATTTTTATCTTTTTAACTGCTGTATGATGCTATAGGACCTTTGATTGCATTCAGTTTAAGTGCGGCACAGTGCGTTGTCTCCAGTTACAAACATAAACATTTATTTTATGTTAATATCCCTTAAAAAATGCTATCAGAGAACTGTTATAAACTATGAAGTCTGCTTTACTTTCTGCAGCAAGGCCCTTGAGACATCATAGTGTATTTAAGTTCATCTAGCAAAAAAAAAATATACATTGAAATGTCCACGTAAGCATTTTAAAACAAATAGTTATTTTGTTATATTTTTATTAAAAAAGTGTATCTATAAGTTTTTCTTTAATGCAGTTTCTAATTAGTCAAGCAAAAATGTAAATGTGACTTATTCTTTGGAACTGAAGACTAAAAGAATGCCAACCTTGAAATAAAAGTAAATTGTAAATGGCCTGTACTTGTACAGCGATTTATCAAGTCCCCAGAGACCCCAGAGCACTTTACACTACAATCAGTCTTCCACCCATTCATGCACTGATAGGCGTAAGCTACATTGTAGCCACAGGCAGACTGACAGAAGTGAGGCTGCAATGCAACCGGTGCCACCAAGTAGCCTGACCACCATCAGCAGGCAAGGCGGGTGGAGTGTCTTGCCCAAGGACACAACGACTGAGACAGGGTTCGAACCAGCAACCTACCACGAACACTGTACAATCCGTCGACAATCCGTTGACAAGTAAACACCTGGCAATCCCTATTGCAGTGTTTTGTACTGTGACACAGATAGGTTAAAAAGGACTTTTCTACAAATCATACATGTCTTCGGTGGGAGGGATTACTTTCCCTGTAATTTTTTACAGCTTTAAGAAAGACGGAAGAGCAGTGTGCCTCACAGAGGAAAAATAGAAAACCGTAGATGATAGTGTTTTAATATATACTTACTGGCAAAAACAGTTACCAGATAAAAAGTACCCAGGTTTGGATGGGCTGATTTGAGTGTGATTTGGTTACACAAGGCAGACCAACCATTAGGGTGTAAATGTTTGATTGTGTCAGGGTTTACATGTACATGGTGGCTGTATTGACCAGTTACCTTTCATATAAGGTGGGCTAGGGTAATTTCACTGTTTGGCCATCCAGCCATATGTGAACTCTACATGTGACGTCTATTAAACTCAGTGAAGGGTAATGAAGCTGCCTAATCTTTGGAGGCATCAGCTGTTTCTGCTGAACTTCTCTCACTGTTTTAACTGTCAGCAGCTCTGGCAACTGCAAGATAAGACTATCTCGTCAATCATGATGCCACCACTTAAACCCTCTTGTATCAATTAGTGCTGAAATAGAAGGCAACTGGAAATCCTCTCTTGTTTCTGGAATCCCATCGGTACTCTGTAGGTGTACCAAACTGCATCCAACACAAGTCATTCCTTCTGGGGGCCTAACTTAAACCGTTTTTGTCAGTGAGTCTGTGTGACGATGCAACCCAAACATCCGTTAGCTGAGTTAACACCCAGTTAAAAACATATGAAAACTAGAATTGTGCTTAAGATAAAATACCACATTCCATCACATTTGTTCAATCTGTGCACAAACAGTAATTCAAAAACACTAATTACTGGTATTGGGAGAGTGGGTTGAGGTCTTCACCACAACTAGTAGAGCCCGGTATAGCTTATTATGCCTTACAATGCCATGTCAAAATACAGTGCAGGGTTTAGAGTTTCTGTCTGTTAATCAACAAATATGCCGATTTCCTAAAATGCAGAGCTATTCCTTAAATGTCCTGGTAAAATCCATGTATGTAATTCCAGTGAGAATTTATGTGCACCCCTTGTGGGTGTTTCTGGGCTTTTAATGATGTATTTGAACCGCTTTTTTTCCTGGGAGGAATTAGAATGCAAACAATAATTTTAATGAGTTTTAGAAGCATGATTTGGGTTCATAAGTTTGAATTCATTTGGAATTTTCTCTAATCGATATAGGCTCAAAATTATATATACAGGCTCAGATATACACACTCCCGCAAATGTTCTGGTTTGGAGCCCGACCACATGCTTCTTGCAGCCACCAAAAAGCTCGTGAAGTGGTGGAGTTCATTTAAATGGGTTTGTTTCCTGGGATAGACCTGCCTTTAAAGCATAGTTCATGAATTATCAATTGAGTTAAGGTCGAGGCTTTACGAAGTGCATCCAAGAAGCCATATTTTCACACCATAACCATGTTATTGCTATCCTCTTGGAATACCGAATTCTATGATATTTTCCAATGAATCCAAACTGTGACCCTCAGAGAAAAAGGAAATTGATAAAGACGTTCACCAACAAACGAGGAACCACCATTGTAATCAGAGAATGAGAGGGCTCTGCCCAAGTAGAAACCCATGCTCCAAAATTAAAACAGCATCCCACATGTACAAGCCAAATGCCTTCTGCAGTCAAGTCAGTTTGAACTAGCGGTTAATAATAACAAGAGGAGGAGACCAGGGGATGCGTTTAAACCTAAGGACACTGCATCAATTGACAAGCATGGTGGTAGCAGCACCATAGTGTAAATCGGTTTTGCTACGAGTGGTACTAGTGGATGCACAAATAAAGAAGCACGCCTTTGCAAAATGTTTCATTCATCTCTCAATTCAACTGATGGCTAGTTAAAACTTGTGTCGATCACAAACACAAACCAAGACTGGGTTTGGAATGTGTAAAGCAGGCTGACAAAACGCTTCTGAAATGGCTCTGACCTCAACTCCATTTAACATTTTTAGGCGACGCTTAAAAACTGGGTCTGTGCCAGGAAACAAAATGTCCAGCTACAACTGTGTCCGAAGTTTGTTCATCGCTAAAAAATACACACAGTTCACCAGTAGAAAAAGAACAGTTCACATACATTAATTATGGCCCAAAATGTAAATGCCATTTATGCGGCTCGTTGGTGTGTGTGAACGTTTCACTGGAACGGGGGTAAATGGAAAGGTTTTACAGATGTCCTAACGTTGCTGTTTTTGTCTGTCCCCTCAGGGGAATGAGGTAGGTTGGAACTCCATTGTGACTCTCTCCGCAGCCACAGCCCTGCTACTAGCAATGGCTGGCTTGTTGAGAGCTCTCGTCCGGTGTTGATTGGATGGGACAGACGTCCACTTCGGACCAGCCTATACCCCCGTACCCCCAACGCAAACACCCAGCCCCCCATACCCCGCCACCCCTACCCCTACCCCAAACATCCCCCCCACCCAACCCCTGCCACATAAACAGACTGGAATCATTTCAATATAATACACATGAAAGCTGTGTCACAGAAACACATGGGAAGTTTGTTCTCCAGCAAGACGGTACGACATAAAAACAGACTGAGAATGATGGGCTCAGTCTAAGCGCTGCGACGATGAGCTGCCCTGCAGCCCAGATGAGGAGCAATCTGTTGAGTAGATGTATGCTAATATTGTGTCAGTCATCTCTAAATATAGTCTTCTTCTCTTTTAATATGTGACAAAATTAAGGTCTTGTTTGTTATTGTTCCCTTGTAAGGATGTAGTTAATTTGTAAAATTTATTCATTTAATTTTCTGTTTGTTCTCGTATTGCTCATAGGTGTTTCTGACAAACACCTTTTCTCCACCTTTAAATCTTAAAAAAAAACCAGACTGTTAGCTGTCAGCCACTCCAGTTTATATACTGACATGTAGTCAGTCTTATTATAATACTTATTTTTATTGTAAAACTCCAATTAGGGTCCTTTGCTGGATGAAGCCAGCTCCTCTTCACCTTTAACTAATAAACATGTTAGAAAGATAAAACTGTCTTACTTGCCTTCTCACTGTTCAAACATAATCCTACATTTTGAATTACACAACTACAGTAGTATTTTTAGAAGTCTTTATCTTTTCTTACGAAACATTCCTGTGGCTTTCTGAGGAAACTCTGATGTGGTAAATGGTCTCAATAAATAAGAATGTTATCAAAAGGTTAATTTATATTAGTAATTTAATTAAAATGGGAAACTCATAAGTTATATTAATTACACACGGTGATTTATTTGAAGTATTTATTTCTGTTAATTTTGATGATTATGGCTTACAGCTAATGAAAACCCCAGGTTTTGTTTCTCCTAAAATTTGAATATTACATTAGACTCATAAATGGCTTTTAGTACAGAAATATCTGCCCACTGGCTGTGGCCTCTTGTGCATTAAATACTGCATCATAGATTCACTCTGGGTTTTACAGGGTGAATCTAGTGAGTACAGTGATGCCATGGTCAATAAATTAGCTACTGATACCTTTGGCAGTGTGGGCAGGTGCCAAATACTGTTGTAAAATGAAATCAGCATCACCATAAAGCTTGTCAACAGAGGGAAGAATGAGGTGCTCCAACATTTTCTAGTAGCCAGCCGGACTGACTTTGGACCTTTTGACAGAACAACACCAGTAGATGTCATGGCTCTCCAAACCATCATTAGCTCTGGAAACTTTGCACTCTAGCATCTTGGAATTGGTGCCTTTCCACTCTTTCTCCAGATTCTGGGACCTTGCTTTTCCAAATGAAAGTTTCTTGTGGAATTTGTACTACCACACTTTTTCATTCCACTTGACCTTACATTAATATGCTTGCATAAAGCACTTTGTGAACAGCAAGGTTCTTGAGCAATGACCTTTTGTGGATTGCCCTGTCAGTGACTGCTGGACAACTCAGTAGTCTTAAGTAATTACAGTAAATAGGCCATAACATGGCCAAAATATTATACCTCTGGAGGAAATAAAAAAATTTTTTCTGGTTTTATGTAATTTGCTAATGTTCTCAAAAACTGTATTTGGGGTTTGCATCAGCTGTAAGCTATAATCATCAACTTTGTGACCATAATATGATGATATTTTTGTTTTTTGAAATGCACCTGTACATTTGAGTTTCATGTAAAAAGAAATAATTATTACTCTGTCAGGGTTTGCTGGCTGAATGTTTGGGAAAGCTCTTCAGCTTGATAAAGGTACAACGTTAGAAAAGGATGACGTCCAATTTTAACTGTAAAAAAACGGCAGAATGTTATGGACTTATTAGAAACCTTGAGTAGGAATGTGATTTGTGTCTGAAACTTGTAAATAGGAAATCATAAAACGTATCTAAACATCATCTACTGTTAACTTCTGTATGTATTGAAAACACATTGTTTACATTTGTGAAATGTTCTTTTTTGTGATTATCTTTTAAAACACAGAAAGCATGCTAGAAAACATATAGAAGCACAATACTATATTTATGTTGGTTATGTGGATTCGGTTCCTTTGTATTTCCTGTAAATAGATGCAACATACAGTGATATGGGAGAAAGCTCTTTCTTAAACCCATTTGTAATAGCTTTGTAGAAAGTTTATTCTATTTTAAAGAGCATTGTATATTTGATAGCCACACTCCAAGCTATGTACATGTTTATTTATGCTGATGTTAGTCAAAGGACCACCTTCCAGACCTCTTTGTTCAAACCCTATGGTAGCCATTGCATGCATTTACCCGACAAGGAACAATTCCTTGTTTCTGTCAGGCTTTTGAATTTCAGAAACACTTTCTGAAACATTAATTGTTAAACTGAATTTTATTGAGTATTATCTACCTTTAAGGAGATTGTATCAAATACACATGTGCCACAGGACTACAAATGTCACAATTAGATCCACTTACAACACAAACTGAAGTCCTAATAAATACTGCATTATGTTCAGCGGCTTGCAAAAGTAATCATTCACCGTGAATGTTTCCACATTTTGTCACTTTACAAACCACAAACTGCATTTTATTTCTTTGGGATTTTATGTGACAGACCTGTGCATTTACTGTAAAAAGTGGAAGGAAAATGATTCATGGATTTTAAAATGTTTTACAAATAAAAATCTTGAACTCTGCAAGTCCTTCGAGGTATGTCGCCATCACCTTTATTGATTTAGTAACTGAAAATTTGTCCAGTTGGTTTCGCAAAAAAGCTAAGCCTCAGTCAGATTGAATGGAGAAAACATTTTCTTAAGTCTTTGCATAGATTCTCAATTGGATTTAGGTCTAGACTTTGACTAGACCATTCTAAAACATTAACAGAGTTTGATATAAACTGTTTCCTTGTAGCTCTAGCTATATGTGATGGGTTATTGTCCAGTGGAAGTGTAAACAACCACCACAGCCTCTAGCAGGTTTTTTCTCCAGTAATATCCTGTTTTTGGCTCCATGCATCTTCCCTTTCAGTGTCTCTGTCCTTGTTGAAGGAATGTTTCAAAGTGGCCATGGTATGTTCAGGGTGATTTATCTGCAACACATGGGATTTTGCACGTAGTTTTAAAAGTTCAATTTTGCTCTCATATTGTTTATTAACCTAACCCCTTTTTTAAACTCTCCACGTTGTCCTCATCCTGTCCACTACGTTCCTTGGTCTTCAAAAGGCTGTTTGTTCTTTATTGTTCTCTAACAAACCCTGCACAGAACAGCTGGATTTATAAGATTACATTACAAGTGGACTTTATTTACTACATAGGGGACGTCTGAGGTTATTTGGTTGCTCTGGATTTTATTTAGGGGTATCAGAGTTAAGCTGGCTTTAGACAAATGCACGCTATACTTCCTTTTTCCTCAAAAAAAGAATCATTTAAAAAGCATGCATCCTTTTGTTTCCACTTCACAATCACTTTACAAGACCAATAAACTTTATGTTGGTCTTAACTAATCCCAACAAAATACCTTAAAGTCTGTAACAAAATGCCAGAAAGTTTAATAGGTCAAAATATTATTATTTAAGGCACTTTAGGACACTGTCCTTATTTCAGAGATTATTTCAGAGATATTATTATCGTTTGTGAAGCTTCTATGTTGCACAGTGTTTTCGAAGCTTGCTGCTTTTACATATCTATTGCATTGTTTGTTTTCAATATAGTCATGGCTATTTTGTTACCTGGAGGTCTATTTTGCACTGCGAATGAGTTTAGAAAATAAATATATCCAACCCACATGATGTCTGAAGAGCCTTACTTTCCTGGGTAGCTGACCTCACCGTCCATCGTGGTCACAAGGTTTAAGGTCTTATGGAGTCCCATTCATGAAAAACATTTAGCTGGAGTAGGAACTGTCTCTCTGCAGGCATCACGTTATGTGGGTTGCACGGATATTAATAACCTTCACTCCACAGACGTGGCATGATCACACAGTCGCAGTTTTATTGCTGATGGCAGGAACTGGTGTGTCAACGTTGCTGATGAGGCCTTCAAACTACATCCATTACTGCACTGCACATAGCTCGTGGTTTGCTGAGATTAGGGGAAATCTAATTATCTAAAAGCACCCTGGATGTGCAGCGTTATGTAAAAGCTAGCCTAGGTTTAAAGTAAATGAGTTTCCCAAGTCTGCAAAACCTCCCTTAGGATTCTGAATCAGGTTCCTGTCTCATTCTGAGTCAGAGTTACAGCTAAAGGATTAAAAAGTATCTTAATGGGCTAATCAAATAGCCTATGGCCCTGGGTCTATCTGTGCAGCAAATTCACCCTAAATCCCTTCTTAAATAATTAATATAGTCAACTGACAGGCAAACAGGAGAAAAAGCTAATTAAAAAAGGTGCAAGGGAGATTGTGAAAAAGCCACGAGCAAACTTTAGAGATAAAATGCCAAAAGGCCAGATCAACAGAATGAAGCTCAGTGATTTATTTTTTTATTTTATTTGCTATATTTTCATCACTTTTTGACAGTTGTAAAATAAAAAAACGGATAATAGTTTAACTGAGCTGTAGCTTACACTGTGGACTGAGATCTTTTCTGACCATTTAGCTCAAACATAAGAGCCAGAATCCCATGAGAGCCTTTTGTGTACACAAAAAGAAGCTTTGCAATTCTGTATTTTGTGAAAGTACAAAAAAATGATTTAAAATAAGTTCTGACAAACGTTATTGCTGAAGGACACATCTTAACAGTAACTTACAAAATATAGTAGCATAAAGAAAATAAAAGACCTGCCAACTTTCCCAAAGACATGTCTGAAAATATAATACTAAAAAGTTTTTAATAACAATTCTCAACATGATGCAGCCAACATATTTCACTATTCATCTTAAATGATTAGAACTACTTCTTCTAATGTTTGCTTGTTTGTGTCCAGTTCAAAGCTTTTGGCAAGTTGCTAAGAGGACTTCGTATGGCTTTCTGTTAACAATGCCTTTATTCTTGCTACTCTTTGATAAATATTAGAGTAGAATAGAATAGAATAGAATAGAATAGAATAGAATGGAATAGAATAGAATAATCGTATTTGTCCCTCAGTGGGGAAATTCCCATTGTACAGTGGCTAGGCAAATGGAAGTGTGACACACTTAAGGTGTACCCGTATGAAACAGGCACTAGACATCTACTAGGTTCTACCAAGACGAATCAAGTATCAGACCACCTGAACGCTGAACTGATTATTTTGTTGCTTCACATAGAAGAAATTAGAAACCTATACTATTTACAATTCTTGAAATTAAAATACAATAACCAAATAAAATTGAGCTCTTTTCCCATCAAAAAGAAATAAAATTAAAACTTGAGTTCAGTTCTTTAGCAAAGTTGCTACCTGGGTAGTGTTGTGTTTTGTGTCCTATTTGCAATCCGGAATGGATTTTCTGGTGCGTGAAAGTTCTTCTGCAGTGGTTGTCCTGGTCTTACCACACTGGTTACACCTGTCCGTAGTTCGTATGGGACAATAACATCAATCTGGGTAAAGTGCAGAAAATGAATAATTCTGTTGTGATTCAATAATTTTGAGATTCCAAATGCTTATTTATGCTCAAAATAGCATTTTAATTGATCTTCCAAAGATCAGAATACTTCATCACAACAAGTAGCTAACATCTTTAGATTCCAGGTTAGTCAGCTTGAGTTTATGGTGAATCAGGAGTAACATTTTTAATGCAAAACAGTAATATCTTGACTTGTAAATTAATCATAAGGACTTCATTAGAATGAACAGAAGACTTGTCCATGCCTTACATGGTTGAGCCACAGTCTGACCAAGAGTGAGAGCAGAGGGCCCTATGCAACTGCTGTCAAAACAATGGCTAGCACGTTATAACACACAATAAATTCATGTCTAAAATAAAATTTGTTGTTATTTTAGCCTTATTTGCAGCTTCCTGCTTTGCTGTGTCCGTAGTTTTCATAGACAGAAGGAACTGACCGCTTAATCAGATGAAGTCTTTCTTTTTCATACTGGTGGAGGTTGCTGAAGAACTTGAAGTGCTTTGCGCAAAGAGGAATTTCCCCATTGATGTGGGTACATTTACCATTAAAAATGAATTATAACCAGGCATTTCGAAGAAGTCCTGATGCTGGGGGACACTGTAATGATTTGTGTGGGCTTATATACCCAACAATCAAACATTTAGACTTATCCACTCGCATCTTTGGCATACTTGAGCTTGGACTACAAAATCGCAGCAAGAAATAAAAATGGCGGATTCGTGAAATTAGTCAGCAGGAAGTCTATTACCATGTGTAGCTGTTCCACAGCAAATACTGTGACGTTATATTTCAAAAAAATGTAATATACAACAGAGAAAACTGAATGGATTGAAAAATATGACCCACATATAAAGATACCTACGCAGCACCTGGAGAGACTAAATTCAACTTTTCTGCACACCTACAGACTACAATCAGTTAGTGTTTTTTCAAGTTTGACTCACACATTGAATAAAAACAATGACAATTTGAAAAACTCAAAACTCATTTGAAAAACAGCACAAACTGGAAAAACTATTTTATTAGGAACAAATAGGAAATTTAGATCGGAAGATGGCATCCATATAGAAAAAAAATGTATTTGTACAAGATTTGTGATGTGTACGCCTAACAGCGTTTTGTTAAAGGATTCCTTACCTGACCTATGTATCCCTGCATCTCCTCCTGACTTACCAGGGTCTGTTTGGGTGCTTCTGGAAAATATCTTTTTTGCCCGGCCTGTCAGTTTAGCACAATGTGCGGGAAACATGTTATGTTCTACATATTGTGCTTTGGTAATGCTGTATATTCTACTACACTTTGTTTTGTTGTGTTGTGTTTATTTATTTATTCTAAAAGTTAGATATTTCCATCTTATAAATGTAAACACATTTTGTGATTTTTATTTTTTTATGGTGTTCATTCTTTTCCTTAACTGTGTATTCTTTCCAGTCCATAACGGATAGTATACTTTTATTTAAGTGGTTCTTATCACTGCCGAATATTCTGGCGCCTGCTTTAGGTCTTACTGTTACTGCTCAGGCTGCATCATGACTGAAAGTGAGGAGGTGAGTACTATGTCTAGAAGCAAACTCACTTTGAAAAGGATGACACCTGAACATCCACTGAGCCCCTAAAGACGCACTGACTCACTTTAAGTGACTAGATAATCTATGTTTAGATCAGATAGCGACTTCAGACTGAACATGATGTAGGCTGGAAGTAAAAACACAAAACTAAAACGAGTTTAAAAAACATCTCAAATATTTTTAGTATCATATGACCTTTTAGGAGACCCACCTGGGGTCCCCTGCTAAAACCACACTCCTGAGAATGCTTTCGGCATGTGTCACAGTTATTCTTACCTCCCACTTATTTATCAGAGCTGGAGCTGGCAGCTGGTGTCAAACAGTGCTAAGTCACAACACCATGACAGTTCCAGAACCTCCTGCAAACACAACATTTACTGACTCCTCAAGACATTTTTTTTTTTCCAGAAACTTATGTACTGCCTCCTCATCATGCTGTCACTGAGCAGATCTGGAGATGACACTTTCCCTTGCTGGAAATTTAACAAAATAGACTTTTACTTTGCAGAAGCAGGTTTTACCCTGAAAATATGATTTATTTATGCTAAAAGACAATTTTCTTTCACGTGATTAAACTGAACATATTTATCGTGCCTTGCAAAAGTATTCATATCCCTGGATGATTTTTTTTTTTAAGTTTTGTCAAACTATACACACAAATATCTATTTACTTTATCAGGGACCAACACAAAGTAGTGCTTGTTGTGAAGTGGAAGGAAAAGGATCCATCCATCCATTGTCTATACCTGCTTATCCGTGCAAGGTCGCGCGGTGAGGCTGGTTTCTCTCTGTGATAGACCACCAGTCCATCACAGAGAGGAACAGAGACACATAGGACAAAACAATCAATGACTTTTAAGAAATTTCCCAAATAAAAATCTTAAAAGTATGGCATCAGTATTCAGCCTCCCTGACTCAATACCTAGTAAAAAGCATATTTTGTTGCAATCATAACTGAAACTGTTTGTCCCTATAAGCTTTGCACATCAAGACCATTAATGCTTTGTTCATATATATTTTTTTTTGCAAAAAAGCTCAAATTCACAGATTGTTTTTAATATTTAGGTCTGTGCTTTCACTTGGCTATTCTAACACATAAATATGCTTTAATCTAGTGTTGCTAAAAGTATCTGCCCCCTTACAGTTTCCCTGTTTTTTCCCCACACCTAAATCTTTAAGCTAATTTTAATACCAAAGATAACCTGAGTGAAAACAAAATTCAGTTTTCAAATTCAATATTTCAACTGAAATATTTAAGTGTGACAAAACAGCAAAAATAGAAGAGATCCGTAAGGGTTCTGCTTGTATGTTCTCTGCCCCAGTCTCAAGTCTTTTACTGCCCTGAGCTTGTGAGAAAGTTCAAGGGGCTTGAATCATTTTACAGGGCTCCTAACTGGAAAATGAAAAAAACCGAATCTGCCCATCCAAATAGGGTGTTATTTAAAAAATATATATAAACCAAAATGTAATATCATAACCCTCTTAGAGCATGCTGACCTTTGCTTGTCTACACTGAAATGCATCTCTCACTGTGGTGGCAGATAATTGTCAAGCACAGTTATTCCGTCACTTCATATAATAACCTCATCCCTGAAAAATCAATTTTTTCGTCCCCACAGGAGGATTTTAATCTGCCAACCTGCTTTTAAAAAAACCTTAACTGTAACATGACAACTCCGTGGCCCCCAGGCTCTCACTACTCCTTCTTTTCTTAGTCCGGTCGTTCATCCACTCGGAACCCTCGCAGCATGACACACATCTACGACAATCGGTCAATCCCAGCACACGTCCCCCCAGAACCTCCTCCCTCACAGTCGCCCAAATTGGAGCTCCTAAAAATAAGGTGCATGCCACAACTGTTGCGCTGCTCGGGGTCTGACCAATCACGGTGTCGTCCTCCGCGAAAACCGAGCCCGACTCCCGTTTTCCTCATAGTTTAACAAATAGACCATGATCACAGACGTTTAGTGACGCGGCCCGGGGCCCCTTTATAATCCGACACCATCCTCTTCTCTGCATGCAAGTTAAACAGTTCGCTGCTCCAGCTCACCTGCCACTGTGATCCACTCTTTTTTTAAAGTATAATACTCAAAGGACAACTCATCAAGAAGGTGCCAGTCAAAGCCTCCTCCTATATTATTTATCGGATCATTTAATCCATCACCGGCTTGACACAAGAGGTCTTCGCGTCTGCGTCCGAATAATCTGCAGGCTGCTTTTAAAACTCATCCAAGACTGAACTTTCCTTTCGCTCTTTGCCATCGACCCGCTAAAAGTTTTCAGCGCAGTTCCACACACGGGTGTCACCGCCGAGCTATAAAAGTGGACGAGGAGAGGACCATCATGATGAGCAACAACTACGGCGAGGAGCAGCTGCCTCCGCAGTACTACCAGCCCACGGACTTTGGGGAAGAGGAGGACGACGAGATGCCAGCCACGGAGAAGGACCTGGCCGAGGACGCGCCGTGGAAGAAGATCCAGCAGAACACCTTCACCAGGTGGTGCAACGAGCACCTGAAGTGCGTCAACAAGACCATCACCGACCTGCAGAGGGACTTCAGCGACGGGCTGAAGCTCATCTCGCTTCTGGAGGTGCTGAGTCAGAAAAAGATGTACAGAAAGCACCACACCAGGCCCAACTTCCGTCAGATGAAACTTGAAAACGTGTCCGTGGCGTTGGAGTTCCTGGACAGAGAGCACATCAAACTGGTCTCAATAGGTGAGCTAGTACTGGGCTTTAATTTGAATTGAAGAAACAAAATGAAAAAGTTAATTTATCATTTGAACAGGCATATATAATCCATTTGGTATTTAGTTCATGTGTCAGGCGTGTCAATATTGCAGGTAAAGTTGCAAGTCTTTAGGGCTATGTCTCTACCAGATTTATGCATCTAATTGCTCCTTTCTCCTTCAAAATAGCTCAAGCTCAGTCCATTTGAATGGAGAGGCCTAATTTTTAATTCTTACCAAATGTTTTAAAGTAGATATACATATGGACTTGAATTAGGCATAACACATTAGTATGTTTCCATCTAAACCAGTCGTTTTGTAACAAGTACCACCTGAGCAAAGTCAGTTTTTCAAGTGGCACTATTTTATGTTAATGACTTTGACTTTTTTAGGTCTTATTGAAGGGTGCAGTTTAATTATGTGTCCAATATTTACTTAAACATTAAAAATTCCAAGTTAAAAGTAAACAAACCGGACCAGAAAGGTACCTAGAAGTGAGAAAAGCTGGAGGTTCCTCACCTACCCTGACCCCTCACCTACCCTGACCGATAAATCCAATATGGCCACCTTGAATTAAAAACTTGTGGTAAAAATTTTTTTTGTAAATTTCTTATGATAATTTGTATCTGATTAATCAGTCACAATTCTGTATAACCTTCTTCAGTAGACACTTTGCTTCAATGTTAAAAATTACAAATGCAGGGAATTACATTGTTATTAGTTTGTATTGCTAATAGCACTTAGCCTGGTCACTGTGGATGTCAAGTAACAAATCCCACTGATTAGCTCTGGAACATGTTTCAGTCTGGTTTGATATCATTTCCGAATCCAAATTTGGACTTTACAGGCAAATATAAGACAGCATAAAAGCCCACCAGCAGTTCTTCATGGTTCGATGTCATTCACTAAATCATTCACTTACTATGCTTGTATTTAACTTACTAATAATTAATGGCATTTTTTCTTCTGAGTACGACTAAAGATGGGCCAAGTTACAAAACAGGACCTCACACTGGTCACAATAAGTAAGCATTCACTGGCCTACAATTTGAGCTGTTTTATACAAAATGAAAAAGTAAATACAATAATAAAATGTATAAATAATCCCATTGGTATTTTATTAGTCCAGGAGTCAGGCGTTGAGTTGGGGTCAGCAGCTTATTGGAAAGTTACTGCAGAAGGTGTCACCGAGGTCACTGAGTTGGATCAGGTCCCTTACCCGGTGGCTGTTAGGCCAGCTTTGAACCAACTCCTGCTGCTGCACTGTGCTGAGCTATGGGTTGAAAATGTATTAACGCTGTTTAATGAGAATGACACAGTTTTTTACACAGATGGGCCTCAGTCTCATACACACTTATTCACAAACACAGCTGTTTCTGGCAGGTTAGGGGGGCAGAATGACTCGGGGGTCCCGTTTTGGTCATTTTAAGGCTATCAGCAGGTCTTGTGCCGGGCAGAGTCCGGTGGGATTTGGGGATTAGACTGTCATTCAGATATCTAAGGTTGTATTAGCCTGCCATGAATTTGTTTTATTTGTCACATCCACAGCATCACAAAGGCATGACTTAAATAGGTTGAGCAGAATGAGTAATACCTGAGATACACCAATCAATTGGCCAGAGATTTCAATCTGGCCAATTTTATGTTAAAGTCAAAACTAAGACTTCTGTCAAAGTACTTGTTGGACCTTCTTTTCTGTTTTATGTGTCATAGTACTTAGAAACTTAAAAGAATCAGAATTGTAAGCACTGATTTCCTCATAAATAGCAGCTGAATTTATATGTAGGAAGTGCTTATTAGAGTTTGACAGAGTATTTTTCCATTTTAGTGTCTAATGATGCTGCCACATTTCAGTGAAATTCCTGGCAGGTTTGAGGTTTTGGCCGTCAGACTGTGAAGGAGACTGACCTCCTTCCGGTGTGTGTATTTCCAGGCCTGACATTGTGGGGCAAACTGTAAATGACCACGTCCAATCTCAAGCACCACTGCTGATCATGTGAGAATATAGGTCACAATCAAAGATTATACCGTAAAGGCTGCACATCACGGCTAATGAGTCTCATACTTAAAATGCTGCTTGGCGCCAACATCCCTGCTGTACAGCCTAGCTTGCCGTAGGTCAGATTGTTTTGACAGAAAAAGGGTGTGATCATCAAAGCGTAAGCCTTTTATGTCCGGGCACACTGGTGGGAAAAGGAAACCCTCTGAAAATATAGTCTAAGCCTCGCTCCAGCGGGGATGTCGAAGACAATCAGCAGTTACACATGTGTCATGGTGTGTAACTAGATATGCTTTGATAGATGCCTCTTTAACCACACGGCCACCCTTAAAGCCGGACAGACGTTGTGCCACCTGCCTCTGCCAGTCAAGCAGAGACACATAAAACATCACCCTCTGAAAGGGCACGCTAATCTCAGAAAAGTAAAGCAATCAACACCAAAACCGTCCTCGGATAAACAACAGCATTAATCAGCAAAAGGAAAAGGGTTTCCAACTCCTCAGAGGTTGTGAATGTCAGGCTTAAATAGTTGAATTTCAGCATCTGAGCAGATCTTAACCAGCTTGTTTGACAAACTTTTTCCACTCTGAGAAGTTCAGGAAAAGAGCTGTGTGCACACTGTGAGGGGGCTCTAATCTGCACCTATTTGATTTATCACTCTCTGGCACAGCAACTTTAGGGAGGTAATTGAAATCCAAGTGGCATTTATGCAGGGAAGGGATCCGTTTCTCCACACATCCTCAGCTGTCACTGCGTTCAGAGTGGACCATTGTGGCTGCATGACAAACTGTCAGAAGGTCCTCAGCCAGACAGCTGTCTTGGAGAAAAGGGGCTTGGGGGGAGAAAGCTGCGAGGAGTGCTACATTCTTTACTCCTCAGCAGGCAGTCATCATTTTTTTCTTAAAATAGCATGGTCATGTCTGAAGAACCGCAAGGAAGAGGCATTTTGAAAAAATACAAATAAAATTACAGGAATATTGCATTAAATATTTTAAATATGTTTGATCATCCAAAATTTTGATTGTTTAAACACCTCCTAAACTAAATTATCTCTGCTGTCTTACTACAGACAGTAAAGCCATTGTGGATGGGAATCTAAAGCTCATTCTGGGTCTCATATGGACACTCATCCTCCACTACTCCATCTCAATGCCCATGTGGGACGATGAAGACGACGAGGAGACCAAGAAGCTGACCCCCAAGCAGCGCCTGTTGGGCTGGATTCAGAACAAGGTGCCCCAGCTGCCCATCAACAACTTCAACCGTGACTGGCGAGACGGGAAAGCCCTAGGAGCCCTAGTGGACAACTGCGCCCCGGGTAAGGAGCTCCCAGCGGTGACTGCTGGAAATGCTGAGTCAGAATATGTACAGTGCAGTTGTCTTTATGTCCTTTAACCCCACTTTGGGATCTCTCAGGTCTCTTTAAAAACAGGCAATCACTGACCACCATTTAATATGATCGCCATAGAATGTCTATTTTTAGTTTTAGTTTCATGACATTGAAAAGCAGATTTTTGATTGTGTCTGAGAGCATCCCTGCCAGCTGTCCCAAGCTTTGCTTTAGTGTTTATAGCCTTGGTGCTACACATCACCCCCAATTTTGGGCACCATTCCTCCTCCTCCATTTGGGGGGGGGGGTTGGGTGGGGGATGGGGGTGGGGTTGGCTGCAACAAAAAGCAGGTAATCTGTCATAGAGAGTTGCCTAAGCCTCATATTCAATGACCACAAGACCCTGGGTTGATCCACAGCCAGCTGAGGCTTTTGCCTCTAACAATGAATGTTAAAGAGTAAGTCCTCCCTCAGGTTTGCCTCACTGAGGGAAAAGTGGGGGAGTAACAAGTGTGGAACACCGTGTTTGACTTTGTTTATATGAGCCATTGATCTGAGGAGATGCATCTTTTAAACACTGTGCTGCTGCAATGACCATACAAGGTCCCTTTTGTCTCATCTGCTGTTGCTAAACTGCAGATGAGACAAGATGAGAAGTAGCTGTGTTCTGTACAGGGTTCCTACATTGTCTGCAAAAGTCTGGAACATTGTATTTCCCAAATATTTTCCAGGTCTGTATAAGTGTGGAAAAAACAACTAATGGAAAAAATATTTGCACGCCCTGACCTTATTGACCCTATACTAGCATCTAAAGGATGGATAATTCCTTACTTCCTTCTTTCCTTCCTTCCTGTTCTGCCTTAACTCAAAGTTCTTAAAACAGGTTCAGCAGCCAGGGAATAGACCGTCTGCGCAGATAATTTTTTTAGCATATGCAGTGCTTTTGTGTGTTATGTGTTGAGCTATACAATATGCATTCATTTTTTTAAAGAAATCTGTGTTCAGTGGTTCTATGTCACTGATTAGATTAGAGCATTCTATGGTGTACTTCTATGGATCTTCTGAGTGAGTGACCACACCATTGCAAGCACTAATCCAATTTAGGCATTAGCAGCCCACAGCACGCGAGGCTCTACCACAGCGAGAGCACCGCTCTCTGTCGAAGCTGCCTCTTGTGAATGCTCGATAAAGACATCCACTGTCACACATACAGAATCGGTTGAAGCAGAGCAGCGTGGGTAAGGTCAGGCGGTTTTGCAGTTAGAAGCGCTGCAGAGATAGCACTGACAGGCTAAGTGGTCTTTTTATAGCGGCTGCTGTCTAGCCCTGCATACATTAGACCAGTGCACCCTTTTTCTAATTAGGCTCTTTGCATTCCTGCTAGGTCTGTGTCCCGACTGGGCAGAATGGGATCCAAATAAGCCAGTGCAGAATGCCAGGGAAGCCATGCAACAGGCCGATGACTGGCTGGGCGTGCCACAGGTAAGATCCAATTCAGACGCCAGGCACAGAGTGCAGCTTGCAGCTCGGCTGGTTGAATCTGATCTCATTAAAGAACAACAAACAGAAGCAAGGATGTTTGTTTTGTTCTCTCAAAGTCAAGAATTAAATCCCAGAATATGCACAAATCAATTCAAAGTTAAAGTAAATTAAAAACAGAATTAAGTCTGAGTCTAGGGTTTTCCCAGGATATCAAACTGGAGGATGACATGAAATATTTATTACCCAGCTCAGCTTTTTGTTTTCTTTTCGACTTCCTTCTTTTTTGTACCTTTCACTTGGGGATTGTGCTTTAATTGGTAAAATTTCTGAATTTCTTGTGGCTACATGCCAGCGCCTAAAACATGTACATGTAAGTGCTCCCCAGAATAACAATGGGTACCATGTGGGTTGTTTACTTGTTTTTCTAAGAGACGCTGTTATCTATTCTCAACGAGTATTTGCATTTGTCAGATAGCCAGGGGTGTAATGTCACGGCTCTGCAGACCTTGGGGTGGGGGGAGGGTGGAATCCAGTGTGGTGTTGTTAAGTAGATGTGGGGAGAGGTCTGGCTAAGGATAAAATATCCCATGGTGGGCTTAAGCCTGTTCTCCTAAGGATAAATTTAACCGTTGTGAAGCGTGGCTTTGTGCCACTTTGTGATACACAGACAAACAAGTGCCTTTAGAGAGAGAGAAGTCAGATGTAGAGGGAATAAATGCATTTAATCCTTAAATCCAATTCTATTATGCAGAAAGAATAATCCACACGCTTGTCGAAAATGACATACAGTTAATTTAAGAACCAGTCTTCATTCGCTTATTTTTAATTGATACCAGAACATGTTTTTCCTTAGAAATAACATGGTCAGTTTGAACGATTAACCCCTACAACACATTTTGGTTTTCAGGTGATTGCCCCTGAGGAAATCGTGGACCCCGATGTGGACGAGCATTCGGTGATGACATACCTGTCTCAGTTCCCCAAGGCCAAACTGAAACCCAATGCTCCTCTTAAACCCAAACAGCTTTTCCCAGACAAGGTTAAAGCCTACGGACCAGGTATGCAACCTAGACTTTAAAACCAGCACAATAGATATAAAAGCAGTCATGTTTACAATGTATTTCAAAAATATTCAGATCCCTTGATTTTTTTCCAATATTTTGTCACTGTCAAATATCAACATATTTTAGATAAAAACCTAAAAAGTGTGGCATATATTTATATTCAGCGCCCCTGACAACTACTACTACACTTATTTGTATCATCAAATGTCACTGCAGTTACAGTGGCAGGTCTTTTGGGGTATGTCTCTACTTCTTTGTACATCTACTGACTGAAATCTCTACCAATTTTTTCTTTGCCAAAGAGTTCAAGCTCAGTCTGATTGGAAATTGTGTCTGTTCACATCAGTTTCCAAGTCTTGCCACAGATTCACAACTGGATTTTGAATTTTTGTCATGATTGAAGCTGAACCCCAGTCTGAAGTCTTCAACAGTCTCTAACTGCTTTTCCTATTGTTTAGGATCTTTCATTTAACTCTGACCAGCTCCATTGTCCCACAGGATGATGCTGCCAATTCTGCGTTTCACCATTTGGATGGTGTTAGTTTCCAACCACATTTTTGCCTTTTGCGTGTAGGCCCAAAAGTTAAACCTTGATCTCATCTGACCATCTTTGTAATACTGTTTATTTACTGATGTACAGAACAGCTGCTTTTATTATGAGTATAAATTACACAAATTACACATGCATTATTTTTTGCTTCACAATCACCACTTCGTGTTCATCTGTTGGATAAAATCCCTACAAAGTACACTGAAATTTGAGGTTGAGTTGTGTCAAAATATAATAATGTTAAAGGGGTCCTGTTACATTACAGGTATCGAACCCCATGGCAACAAAGTTCTGCAACCCACTGTGTTCACAGTGGAAACACTGGAGGCCGGCAGTGGGGAGGTCCTAGTGTTTGTCGAGGATCCTGAAGGACACAAAGAAGAGGCAAGTCATAAATCTTAAAATATTTTCAGCTGCCCCTTACCAGTATTGTAGCATTTTTTCTTCTGATTTAATTTACCCATCTTTGGCTTTAACTCTCCAGGCTAAAGTGAAGCCCAACAAGGATAAAAATGGGACCTACACTGTCACTTACCTTCCAAAAGTGGAGGGTGTCCACAAGGTAAGAACAAACTAACTAGCTAAATCACTTTCACTAATATATTTGTTGCATTTATTCATATTTTTTAATATTGTAATTTATTTAGGACAATAAAATGCACAAAAAGACAACAAACAAGATTATTATTATATCATCATTAGAATAACAATATTCTTATAATGATCATCATTTTAGTAATATTTAGTAATATATATTATTATAATATAATATTCAGTGATACAAAATAATAAAATGGTTTTTTGCTATTACAATAGCAATGTCAATAATTTTAAAATTAATAAAAAAAAATGCAAAGCATTGCTATGTAATGCCAAAATGCCAATGTTTAGTGTATGCAAAATAAATCTAAAATAAAAATAATAAACATAAAAAATAAATGGATAATTTATAAAAATGCACATCTGTTTCATGATTTTTTTTGTCGTGTGACTGAAATGTAAATGTAAATGTGGTCAGAAATATATCAATATTTGTAATGTTATATGTGTTTATGTCATACTTGTAATATAAGTTATACAAACAGGAAATAAAATAAAACATAAAAATGCTTCAGGAAAAACTGTTAGAATTGTGATTTAGTGCTCTTTTAATCATTTGTAACATCCTGTAGAGAAGACATTTTTAGCTATGTAGGAAACCTGTTTAATAAATTATCACCACTCAATCTGACCTTATCTTGCCAAAAATGAACAGTTTTTTTGGAAATCGGACCTTAAATGGGTCAGGAATATTCCCTTCATTTTTTGATGTGTGCCCTATAAGCCACTAGACTTCAGACCTGTCTTACATTTGCTGATTCTTCATCTTCACCTCTAGGTGAAGGTGCTGTTTGCAGGTCAGGACATCAACAAGAGCCCCTACTCTGTCAATGTGGCAAAAGCAATGGGTGACCCGAGCAAAGTGCATGCCAGGGGCCCGGGTTTGGATGCTACAGGCAACGTGGCCAACAAACCAACCTACTTCGACATCTACACAGCTGGTGATCACTAAAGAACACTTTAGCACTAGAACAATTGGTGGATAAAACCTTCCTTCCTATTTGCTGTTAACCCTATATGTCTTTGGCACACTCAGGTGCCGGCCATGGTGACATCAGTGTGGTCATCGTTGATCCTCAGGGTAAAAAAGACACCGTGGAGCTCATCCTGGAAAATAAGGGTGACAGTGTTTTCCGTTGCACCTATCGCCCTGTGCTGGAGGGGCCTCACAACATCCACGTGCTGTTTGCAGGCCAAGAAATCCCCAAGAGCCCTTTCAATGTCAACATCGCAGAGGGTGAGCCATCTGTCTGGATTGTAAATAACTGTCAGACAAATCAGATTTCTTAGCGGGATACTGGTGTCAGGGCGATCTGTCTGTCACAATTTGCCGTCATCTTTGTTTTTGCCCTGGAAACAGCCAATCCTTCCTTTACAGTTCGTAACCCTCGCTGTCTGTCATTTCTAGCTCCGGCAGTTGCTCCTCCCGCAGGAGCTCCTCTCCAGATAGCTCCTCAGTCAGTGCGCACCCCTCCTGGAACAAGGGGTGGGAAAGGGGCCCCTCCCCCAAAACCTGGGCGTCCAAGTTAGTATACGTCTGATAGGAGGGGCTTGTCAAACCATCCCAGCGCCATCCCTCCTATGCCAGGCTCTGTACTTTGTGCTTTCCATAAAGCTAAGGGTGCCACGGCGCACTGCCTTGCTTGGTTTGCCTGTTCCGTCTTCTTGCTGCTTGGTGGTTCAGTCCTGTTCAGAAAGAGTCGATGTTGTGCAGATAGTTTTATAGAGTGTCCGAGTTTGCATTTCTGTGACTTGCTGCGTTTTTCTGTTCTTCCTTGTTTCAATATCTCCGCTTATGCTGTTGACATGTTTGTTTTCCATCATGTCTGAAGTTTGCATCAGCCAGCACTCCTTTTCAAAGCCTGCCTTCAACATTTTCAAGTGACTGACTGAAATGTTGTCAGATGCTCCCCTTTCTACACTGTAATGCGTCAGTTTATCCCTCGGCATTGTGTACTCAGTCTAGTGTGCTGTTCAAAGAAAGCATCATTGTTATTTTTAGGTTCTTGTCTGTCTGTCAGCGTTTAAGGATTCTCCATTAAATTCGGTTTGGATACTAACAATCCTGTCAAACTGCTCTCCCCATTCTTCCTCCTGGAAATAATTTTCTCTCTTGCATTTCTTCCTTTCAGCCACAAACCCCAATGCTTGCAGAGCTACTGGCAGAGGGCTCCAGCCTAAAGGCGTGAGAGTGAAGGAGGTGGCAGACTTTAAAGTTTTCACCAAAGGAGCCGGCAGTGGGGCACTGAACGTCTCTGTCAAAGGACCAAGTGAGTCAGCAAGACTCCTCTTCTCTCCATCACTATTTCTTGTCTTTTTTTATTGTCTTCTGTAGTTTGAGCTTGGTGTCTGAATGTTTTATTCACATCTGCATAACTTACAGCTCTGTGCTGATCCTCTGTGTTCATCCTCAGGTGGAGCAGAGGAGCAAGTAAAAGTGCGAGATCCTGGGAATGGAGTGTACGAGTGTGAATATTACCCCCAGAGGCCTGGTAAATACATAGTGAACATCACCTGGGGAGGCCAGCCCATCGCGCGCAGGTAGGATCATAATACCCCCTAAATTCGCTCTGTGCTGATCTATAATCAGGTTCATGCCAGATAATGTTGTTGTGTGCGTCACAGCCCCTTTGAAGTGGAGGTGGGCGAAGAAGCAGGATTTCAGAAGGTGAGGGCCTGGGGCCCGGGTCTGAAGACTGGCATGGTGGGAAAATCAGCTGATTTTGTGGTTGAGGCAATTGGCACTGAAGTCGGAACTCTGGGTAAGACTTTTTCTACTGAAACATGTGTGAAACCTCTTTTAGAGTATTACAGAAGTATATTACCTTCAAACCTTTTCACACTCTGTTACTACAACACATGCATAGATTGCAACATGCAAGAAAAATGAAATACCTTCCAAGTCAGAAACTAGACTCCACATGCTTGCATTTAATCTTAGTCTAAATTCAGCTGTTCTATGAAGACTGTAGAGGTGTGTTAGATAACGTTAGAGAACAAACAATATCATGAAGAACAAGGAACACAGCAGACCGGTCAGGGAGAAAGATGTGCAGAAGTTTAAAGTAGGATTAGGTTATATATCATCACATCACAAGCTTCGGATATATTGGAGAGGTCAGTTCAATCCATTATCTGAAAATGAAGTATGGTATATATGCAAACCATCAAAGTCCAAAGGGTTTGAATGAAGAATCGTTATCAAACTGTATCCTCTGAATATTGTTTTTATGATATGCATTCATTCTGTAACTGTTATTTTTTTGTATTATTTTGTGTTCCTGGAAGCTTATGGCCCACATTAATCTGTAGATTGATGCACAGTTAGTGCTAGTACTCAGTATTTTGGACAACTGCCCACCTACTAAAACATGGCATTTCAGCTAACCTGACAGAATGGCCAAGGAGAGCATTATAAAGCCCATGATATCTGTAGAGGAGATGCACAGATCCAAAGCTCAGGTGGGGAAACCTGCTGACAGGAAATCTATACTTAAACTTCAAATCTCAACAAGGGGCATAAGAAAATCATTACGCCATAAATATCCTCCTTTGCAGTTTGTCAAGGGTTAACACAAGCATGTGGAACATGTGAAAAAGTTAGTGTGCATAGCCTTGTTACGCACTGTGCAAAAAACCTAGGCTTTTTACAGCATTTGAATTATAATCTTTCTCAGGCTTCTCCATCGAAGGCCCATCACAGGCTAAAATCGAGTGCGATGATAAGGGCGATGGCTCCTGCGATGTGCGCTACTGGCCCACCGAGCCTGGTGACTACGCTGTCCACGTCATCTGTGACGATGAAGACATCAAGGACAGCCCCTTCATGGCCCACATTCTCCCTGCTGTTAACAATGTTTTTCCAGAAAAGGTAATTATCATTCATTTCTGTCAAAAACACATTTCAGGAACATTTGTTTGTCCATTTTCTAAACAGAATATTTGCAGGTAAAAGCCTATGGGCCAGGCTTGCAGCCAACTGGGGTCATCGTAAACAAACCCACTGAATTCACCATTGATGCCCGCATGGCTGGGAACGGTCACCTGAAGATCTATGCACAGGTATGGAGTTGCACATGTTTGCAGAGGCTTTATCTTTTACACACAGAGATACGGCAATTATATTGCATGAGCCTGCACACAGCAGAAGTAACTGCAAGGATTTTGCATTTGCCCAGGACGCTGAAGGTTGCGCCTTCCACATCAAGATCACCGAGAGGGGAGACGGCACATTCGTGTGTGCCTACACTCCCGTCAAACCCATTAAACACACGATTATTATCACCTGGGAGGAGGTCAATGTGCCCAATAGCCCCTTCAGGGTAAGAAACATGCACGGGCATGGATACGGAATGCAAAATTAAATTAATATAATGTTATGACACTTCACCAAATATAGATAAGAGGACTTCAGCTGGTCTGCCTTCTCTTTAAGTACACTATGAATTCATTAGGTACTGGTTGGAGAGGGCTCTCATCCTAACAAAGTCAAGGTCTATGGGCCCGGAGTGGAGAAGACGGGGCTCAAAGCTAACGAGCCGACATACTTCACCGTGGACTGCAGCGAGGCTGGCCAAGGTGAGCGTGCACGAGTAGCTGATGTGAGTGTTAAAAAAGACACTCCTGGGTTTTGGTTGGCTGAATAATCTCCTCCAGTCAGTGATTTTAAAACAAAAATAAAGCAAAAAGGAGTAGAAAAGTTGAATCTGTCATGCATCTCTGCATAGTTAATTGAAATAATTAATTTAAGCTAAAATAAAGCCTGAGGCAAGGCAGCGACTGCTTTAATTTGTGTTGTTTTGAATAAACTTTGCGAACTGGACTCTTTTGTATTCACCATTAGGAGACATCAGCATTGGAATCAAGTGTGCCCCGGGGGTGGTCGGACCTGCAGAGGCTGACATCGACTTTGACATCATCAAGAATGACAATGACACCTTTACTGTCAAATACACTCCTCCTGGTCCGGGCCGGTACACTATCATGGTGCTGTTTGCTGACCAGGTAGGAATGTTTATTTGTATTTGTCATGTGAGAGAGCTGTCATCTATCCATCCATCTATCCAAATATTGACATTTAGACCATTTCTAATGCTTTTATTAGGAAATTCCTGTCAGTCCATTCAAAGTTAAGGTGGACCCCTCCCATGATGCCGGCAAAGTGAGAGCGGAGGGTCCTGGACTCAACAAGACAGGTGAGATCTTTGATTTGGATTTTCTGCCGTGATCCTCACTGAAATCATCCAAACCTGACTAGCAGCACTAACACAATGCTTCATGTTTCAGGTGTGGAAGTGGGTAATCCAACCCATTTCACCATCTACACAAAAGGAGCTGGAAAGGCCAAGCCTGAGGTCCATTTTACCGCATCAGGCCCCGGAGAGGCGGTTCGTGACTTTGAGATCATCGATAACCATGATTACTCCTACACTGTCAAGTACACAGCTCTTCAACAGGTACAGAGAGCTCCAGTGTGACGAATTATTATTCATAACTGCGCCTCATGTTAGTAAGTATTGATTCTTCTCTTTTTAATTAGGGAAACATGGCTATTTCTGTGACTCACGGAGGAGACCCAATCCCAAAAAGCCCCTTCCACCTCACAGTGGCACCAGCTTTGGATATTGGAAAAGTGAAAGTGGAAGGGTTAGAAACCAGTAAGTAACATCCATGTTATACACTTTCACACACTCCATGTTAAGCAGCAGTAGTATTTCACTGCACTCTCACTTGCAGAAGTGGAGGTTGGGAGGGACCAGGAGTTTGCTGTTAACACGAAGGGAGCAGGCGGCCAAGGCAACGTAGGAGTTAAGATGACGTCTCCCTCCGGCCGGCCAATCCCATGCAAGCTGGAGTCAGACAAAGCCAAAGGCACTCACAGTGTGAAGTACATTCCCCCGGAGGAGGGGCAGTACAAGGTTGATGTCACCTATGATGGGAACCCTGTGATGGGAAGCCCCTTTGGGGTTGAAGCCGTCATGCCGGCGGATCCTTCAAAGGTAAATGTTTATTATAGCTGCTTGTACAATGCCTTGCAAAAGTATTCACCCCTCTTGAACTTTTTCACATTATGTCATGTTCCTACCCCACTCTTTAATATGCTAGACTTAAACTTGCAAATAACATTGAAGTGGAAGATTAATGACACATGGTTTTTAATTTTGTTTATTAATAAAAATGTTATATTATGGCATCTATTTTCATTCAGCCTCTTTTACTCTGATATAGCTCAATCAGTGGTCTCCAACTCCTGAATCAGTGGTCTCCAACTCTTGTCCTTGAGAGCTACTTGTGGATTATTTGCTTTAACACACCTGTATCAAGTGACTTCCTTAGCATGTAATTAAGTTATGCAAAGGCCAAGCAATAAGCCATTTATTTGATTCTGATGTATTGGATTCTGATGTATTGTATCAAGACGTTGGAGGACAATGGCTCTGGAGAACGAGTTGAAGACCCATGTCCTAAATGAACTCCATGACCTAATCAGTAAAAGTAACTTAATCTTGGTAGAAATGCAGGTGTTGTGTGAAAACAAACAGCTGCGTTTTTATGCATTACAGTTTGTGGTTGTAACTTTTGAATGCTTTTGCCGGGCATTGTATGTCCACACTTAATCCCATCTTTAAACTCAGATTCTTTTGAGATTCAGGTCCTCACTTACAAAGAACTTCTGCAAACTAATTTGGCTGTTATGTTATAGGTGCGAGCCTTTGGCCCAGGCCTAAAGGGCGGCATTGTGGGTAAACCAGCTCCCTTCACCATTGATACAAAAGGAGCTGGTGCAGGTGGTCTTGGCCTGACAGTTGAGGGTCCTTGCGAGGCAAAAATCGAGTGCAAGACAATGGCGATGGCACATGCTCAGTGTCCTATATTCCCACCGAGGCGGGCGAGTATGCCATAAACATCCTGTTTGCTGAGAAGCACATCCCTGGCTCTCCCTTCAAAGCCGCAATCCGCCCAGCTTTTGATCCCAGCAAGGTAACGGCTAGCGGGCCGGGCTTGGAGAAGGCCAAGGCAGGTGAACCAGCCACCTTCACTGTGGACTGCACTAGAGCAGGCGACGCAGAGCTCACCATCGAGATTGTGTCTGAGACCGGGGTTAAGGCTGAGGTGCACATCCAGAAAACATCAGAGGGGACCTTCTCCATCACATACATCCCATCATTCCACGGCACGCACACCATCACCATTAAGTATGGTGGGAACGCTATACCCTACTTCCCAAAGGTGTTGCAAGTGGAGCCTTCTGTGGACACCAGTGGGGTTCACGTTTATGGGCCTGGAGTGGAGCCAAGAGGTAATATTAGCTTTGTTATTCGAATTAAATCTACCTCACTAAGCAAATGTTGTCAGTGGAATTGCCACAGCTTTGTGTCTAAATCAATATGAGTAAGGATGCATCATGACTTAGCATTATTAAGTCCTTTTGATGCTGTGCAGCAAATTACCAGAAGTGCTTCTGTATTTTAAGGGGTCCTCAGGGAAGTCACAACCCACTTCATTGTGGATGCTCGTGCCCTCAACAAGGTTGGAGGCAGCCGTGTGAAGGTTCATGTCATCAACCCCTCCGGCGCAAACACGGACACCTACATTACTGACAAGGGAGACGGCACTTACAGAGTGGAGTACACAGCCTTTGAGGATGGTAAGAGCAGAAAGAAGACATGAAAGAAGACATTTTTAATAGGATGATTTAACTGTGTTGAGTTAAACACATCTGTTAAGATACCACATAATGCAGAGGATTTCATCTAGATAGAAAAGAGCTCACACAGATGGACAGGAAAACCACTAACAGGTGCTTGTTTTAGGCGCCGTTTGGGAATAAAGACAAACCAAGCGGGGTAGGGGTATTAATACAGAATGATGCAGCCCCCAATGGACCCCCCCCCCCCCCCCCCCCCCCCTGTGGCATAGACAGGCATCCAGGCTATTACTAGTGTGTGTGGAAACATAAGCTTAACCTGCAGGTATGTGTGCTGAAGGCTGCCTGCACACAGGGAATGACAGGGGGGATATTAATAGAGACCTATAACACAAAGCAAAGAAACACAAAGCAACTGTTTCACAGACACTTTATGCGTGCCTTTGTGGAATGCGTATGCTTGATGAGCGCTCTGTCAGCAAAAATTGTCAATACCATTCCTAGGAACAGATTAATTTTTCCTGCGCATGTTCACTTATCTCTCGTTAACAAAATACACCTCTGTTTCTTCAAAAGTTCGTTTTGTCTATCAAACATCCAGAGTTTCAACTGAAATTTTTGCCTGTATATGAATTTTTTGCGCTTTTCACCTGGAGGTATGCACTAATTGAGGTGCGTACGATGGCGGCGTTCTATCTTCTCATTCGCATTTATTCTTCTTCGCAGATCAGTCATTCTGGTCCACGATCTAGTCACATACTATCTTGTGATATAAACACCCCAGTGTGTGTCCCACTGTGTTTTCGACGTATGTATGGTGTATACGCTATGTATTGCACCTATACACAAGACTACCATACATATTCTAACCTATTGTAACCTTTAGGATATAACTGCCTGCGCACAATCAACGCTGAGCTACGTCTGAGATCTACCCGTCACATTGGTATGCTGTGTGTTTGTACTACATCTTATCTCACTATAGCCTCGACATCCTGTATGTAATATATACTCTATAACAAATATTATCTCCTTCACAACGTCACACGATCTTCACATGTGATTCACTCTAATGTCATACTTCATTACTATCTCTTACACTATATTATGTCCATTACATTTTGCTTCGCACCTTCCTGTGTGTGTGTGTCACTGTATTGTATTTTCACTACACTTATCACACATCCTTACCCTTAATTCTCATTTCCATCCAATTCTGTTCATATCTCCTCATAGCACGACATTGTTCATAACATATGATATCGCCTAGACACACATAACTCTATACCGTAGAGATACTGTCGCTGTGTCTGTCTTATCTAGTCACACCACCCCACCCTACATGTCGACCTGTAACCTCGCATGTGTGCGATGTGTACCCATCACTATCTGATGTTTTCATTTTCATATACTGTTCTTTCTTTTGACGGTCGTGTCATTGAACAACTCTTGTTCGTTCATATCCCCACCCCTCTTTCCTCCTACCATCTTCATCTTGACACACTATCCCTGGATCCCCTGTCCACTAATCTGTATTTTCACATATATTCTATGTCCTTACCTATATGAAGAGTTTACATCCATCATCTTGCCTTGTTAGCCTCTCACATATGTCCATCGCTTCCGCGTGCATCACCCAAATTTCTTCCAGTCGACATTGTATTGTGTTGTTTACTCCACCCATCATTATCATGCACACCCAACAGTTTGATGTCTAGTCTCCCAACTAGATCAATGTATGTCCTCACCCCATACAGTTACTTTTACTGCCATGTCTCCGCTGGTACATCCAACGTCTTCTGCGGTCACTTACAGCCTTTTTTCCCCGTCGTGTGTCCACCATACTTCTATGTAGACATGTCGATTTTGTTGTCTATTCCTTGTTGTATCCTCTCTTACCACCGTTGACTGAGCCCCGTCATCGTACACCCACTACTATAGGTCGGTCCACTGTATTTGACTTACACGTCCCGCCGCCCCATGTCTGCCGTCACTCGTGCCTTCCGTCTGCTCACTTGTTCATACACCACTATTTGTCTCCTGTACATCTTGTGTTTGCTTACTGTTTCATAGTCCTCCACCTCACTTTAGTGTACTCTGCACCACACATGTGTGATGTTCACACTGTGTCACACTGTGTTTTCATCCCCATCCCCATTCAACACCGTTGTAATCCACCCTCCTATATGTACACGTCATTCCACACTAACACCATGGTGATATTCCCACACTTGTCACGTGGCCCCTGTGAACTTGTCGCCACCTGTCACACACACACGCCACCCAACCCGCACAAATCACACAATATGTATCTCTGTACTGCCCCACTCAACCCGACACACACTACACACCCTCACCTTTCTCATCTTATATATATGTATCTTCCTACACTCCCCCCCTCTCTCTACACGTCCCGACTGTCCTCAACCCATCCACTCGACGTATATGTTGTGACATCACATGTTTGTTGTCTTCTTGCCTCATCACCCCCTCAGTACACCTCATGCCACTCCATCCTCTGAACACATCTACATCTGTCCTTCTCCTGGAGGTCTCCTGTCACAAACTATCTTCTTCGTGACACGCCCGTGCATTGTCTCCCTCCAAATTACAAGATGTCTACCCCCACCCTTCTCAACACTATTGTGCTCATGATGTTCACCCCCCTACTCTTATTGTATCTGTCTCTCCTTGTAGTCTACTCCGATTGTCACCTTACTTCTGTCTCTTCCCTACAATCCTCTGACAACGAGCACCCTCATACATGTCCCCAACTATCATACAGCCCAACTGTTTACCACGCACTTCACACCCTACTTCCGCCACACTCCAGATATCCTCCACGCCACCCCACCCACACCACTTGACTACCATGCGTAGATGCCAATATGCGCGACTTTCGCCCCTAGTCACGCCGCCCTTCGCGTGTATACTGTACCCCAGAAACACCTACACCGTACTCCACCCTATACTACTACCTTCCTCCTAACGCCTACACCCATCAATTAGTATGGCTATAGTACCTACACCATCGTTTATCAAAATCCCTTAGCACCCAACAACACGTATAATCAACCCACACCACCAATTACCACATCATCAAAATAGCACTCCTCACACCCAATCCTCTCCTCAACTCCCATCAACACACCCGTCCAGACTCCACAACCAGTACTAGCGTCCGCTTGTTGGTTCCGTTGGCTTTCCACAGATCAGCACTGTATGAACCACACAGTCTATGAGCTTGTCGTCACAAACAGACACTGTATAAATCATTTGTAGATATCCTGTTTTTTTCACCTTTTTGCATACATGTTTGATAACTAGATACAAGTCTATAGAAGAATCGTTTCATCATTTTTCCATGGTGCACCGTATGTAGAAGTTACTAGTTGCTCATGAATGTACCTCGGGCCGGACTCATGTACACCCCTTCACCAGTGCTGTTTCACAGCTATCACCCAATCTAGTAGTAGTTTGAACACTATGTGTCACGTATGTACTGTGTCCTGTCATATGAAACCAGTGTCTCGCATCATCATAATCTATACGTTGACTGTCATCTACAACATCAATGTCGCAGCTTAGGCACGCTGGATACCAGATATGTGCAATCCCAGACTCTTCTGCCTCACCTTTGACGAACACACGAACTAGTGATGTATCAACTGAACAGTGTGTGCTTATTTAATGCCTACCATGCGTAAGATCTCATACTTCTGCCTCCTTGTAGAATGAGTGACGCACCTTGCACATCGCAGCATGTCTCAGCTTTATGGGACACCAGGTTTTGCCCCGTGCTAAGAGTACACTGCAGTGGACCTTGTCGACACCAAAGGAGGGTTGGAGCCTGCCTGTGGGAAGTTACGATTATTATGTCCTTGTTAGCGTGAGAGGTGCTGGTGTTTGTGCTCGATTCTGGTTGATGCATCTCAGCTGCCATGTGTGGTAATAATCTGAGCCATAAGCTTCTCTCTTCAATAAACTTAATTTGCATATTATTCACAGGACCCAGAGGGCAAGCCAAAGAATGCAACCATCCAAGACAACAGAGACGGAACCTACACTGTGTCCTATGTTCCTGATTCTACAGGCCCTTACACAATCACCATCAAATACGGAGGAGATGAGATTCCCTACTCTCCATATCGAATCCAGTCACTTCCCACAGGGGATGCCAGCAAGTGTCGCCTTACAGGTAAGAAAGCTGTGCTGCATCTGTAATAGCTCTAATGACAAAAGATGATCATTTTGCTCATATTCATTTGCTCCTTTAACTTGCAGTTTCTATAGGAGGACATGGAGTGTGTGAGTTACAGAGACAATATCCTTTTCTATTGAGCTAAATTACATTATAGTACAGATATATTAATTTCCGAAAGCGAAGTTTATATTATGTTCCTCTTCCATCTCTGCCCCTAACAGCGAGTCTCCAGAAGCTGCAGACCTCTGAAGATACAGTCATCACGGTGGATGCCAAAGCAGCCGGAAAAGGCAAAGTTACCTGTAAAGTCCTGACCCCACAGGGGATGGAGTTGGACATGGATGTGGTGGAGAATCACGACGGTACCTTTGACATTTACTACACGGCCCCCGAACCTGGGAAGTATGTCATTACAATCCGCTTTGGGGGGGAGAACATCCCAAAGAGCCCCTTCCATGTAGTGGTGAGTACAGGATTATCAAATAGCTGCTACAGAATTGTGCTCTGCAAGCTCTTACATTAAAACTATATTTCTACTCTGTGTTGTCAGGCCTCAAATGAGCCAGTGGTTCCCCGTGACCCGGTGGATCCTCTCTTTCGTCCAGTTAACTTCCTGGTGCCGTTCACGCCACAGCAAGGAGAGATCACAGGTGAGACTAACACATTTAGAAAACCTGCAATATGTGTCCTTTATCTAGGTCACTGATATTTAAACACCTTATGACTTCAGGTGAGGTGCGGATGCCTTCTGGCAAGACCGCCCGCCCACACATCACCGACAATAAGGATGGCACTATCACGATCAAGTACCAGCCCACGGAGAGGGGTCTGCACGAGATGGACATCAAATACGACGGAAACCACATTCCAGGTCATCTTTTTGTGGCCCTTTTGCTCTGATTATGTATTTCAAATCCAATAAATGGAAACCAGTCCCACAGTATGATCAGACTAATTGTTTTTTTCCTCTCGCTCTCTATAGGCAGCCCTCTGCAGTTCTACGTGGATGCTGTGAACAGCGGAGTGGTGACTGCTTATGGACCAGGTCTGAGTTACGGAATGGTCAACAGAGCTGCCACGTTCACTGTGGTTACTAAGAATGCAGGAGAAGGTGACAATGAGGCATCTTCAAATGTCTTTTTAGAATATTTTACATGATTTTAACAGCTGTGAGCCATGAATCTGAACTGTTCTCTCTTTCAAACAGGCGGTCTGTCACTTGCAGTTGAGGGTCCCTCTAAAGCTGAGATCACCTGTAAGGACAACAAAGACGGCACCTGCACTGTGTCCTACCTGCCGACAGCTCCAGGAGACTACAACATCATTGTGAAGTTTGACAACAAGCACATTCCTGGCAGCCCCTTTACTGCTAAGATCACTGGTGAGGAAACACGTGTGTTATGCAGCCAGATGTTTCTCCAACTGAAAGTAAACTACTGTATACTGGATTCAGGGGAAGAAAAACATCTGAAATATCGTTTTTTTTATGTCAGGGGATGACACCATAACCAGAACATCCCAGCTCAATGTTGGCACTTCTGCCGACGTGTCCTTGAAGATCGCAGAGACTGATCTGAGCTCCCTGACTGCCAGCATTAGAGCTCCATCAGGCAATGAGGAGCCCTGCCTGCTCAAAAGACTGCCCAACAGACATCTAGGTTAGAGGATTACAGGAAACTTTATAATACAAGAAGAACAGATCATTTATAAAGCAGTCAATGGTGGATTTATTCTTTAGGTATGAAGGCTATCAAATACTTTAGACCAGGTTTAGCTTCCACCAGGACAACATACAGTCAGAGCTACAATTAAATGGCTTAGATCAATAACATGTTGGAATACAAACCTTTTCAGGTTTTTATTTCTAAAGGAAATGTAAAAGCATTTTTTTTTCACTTCACAATTACACACAGCTTTGCGTTAGTCTATCTCATAAAATACCTACACAAGGTCATTTACAAGGCAATGGCATTTTCTCCTTTTTTTATCTTAATTTTGATTTAGTTTCTTCTCTTCGCCTATTTTGCAACAACAGGCATCTCTTTCACCCCGAAAGAGGTTGGGGAACATGAAGTGAGCGTGAGGAAGAATGGGATGCACGTGGCAAACAGCCCATTCAAAATAATGGTCGGCCAGTCGGAGATCGGCGAGGCCAGCCGGGTGAAGGCTTTTGGCAAAGGGCTTGTCGAGGCACACACTTTCGAAATGGCTGAATTTTTTGTGGACACGAGGAATGCTGGTGAGTTTTCGGCGTTCCACCTATTTGCTGATGTCTGGACGAAACACAAATCTGATAATTAATTCTGTTTGTGCACAAGGTTACGGTGGTCTGGCATTGTCAATTGAGGGTCCAAGCAAAGTGGATATAAACTGTGAAGATGTAGAGGATGGGACGTGCAGAGTGACCTACTGCCCAACAGAACCTGGGAGTTACATTGTAAACATCAAGTTTGCTGAAAAGCACATCCCAGGTTAGAACTAAATCTTATTTGAGTTATTTATTTAGTGAAAAAAAAGGACAAGAAGTGTGAACAGAAGAAAATAAAGCAAAAAAGCAAAACTAACTATGTAGACATATTAACTAGACCATATTTGGTTGCATTATTGAAGGAAAAGCCTGCTTGTTTTATTGTGTTGCCTGCTTAGAGTCAGTTTAAAAGTATAATATTATTGGCTGTAGTATTAGTTATGATATATGATATATATTTAATTGTAAAAGTTAGCATTAACATAAAAAACAAAAGGGCATTTTTATATACTAGAATAATAAATGAATGAATAAGTATATAAAATTCACTTCCTTCAAAATAAAAAAAAACAACATTTTTTACGTGTTTTTTATAGGAAGTCCTTTCACAGTGAAGGTGACTGGAGAAGGTAGAATTAAGGAGAGTATTACCAGGAAGAGACAGGCTTCGTCTATTGCCTCAGTGGGCAGCACTTGCGGCCTTAACCTCAAGATCCCAGGTGAGTACATCAGGCCGTCAGAAATGGTTCAGGAGCAGCGGTTGACCGCTTTAAAATAAATGAAGCCAACGGCGCACACTCTTACATCTGTATTCTCACTGCTGCTGCTTTTCTGCAGGAAACTGGTTCCAGATGGTTTCCGCTCAGGAAAGACTAACCAGGACGTTCACCCGCAGCAGCCACACATACACTCGCACCGAGCGCACGGAGATCAGCAAGATCCGTGGAGGGGAGACCAAGAGGGAGGTGCGGGTGGAGGAGAGCACCCAGGTGGGAGGAGGAGGAAGTCCTTTCAGAGATGTGTTTGGAGACTTTCTGGGCAGAGAGAGCCTCAGTAGCTTTGCTGGCATCACTGCCAGACCTGAGTGTAAGTCAGATTGTGTAACTAGGCCAAACTATCTTGTGTGAAAATCTTGATGACGTCTAATCTTGGTTTGGCCTTGCAGCTGAGAGCGGCTCTCAGGCCATGACAGCTCAGGTGACGAGCCCCAGTGGGAAAACAGTGGATGCAGACATCGTGGATGGAGGAAGCAGCACCTACAGCGTCCGCTTCATACCCCAGGAGATCGGACCTCACACGGTGAACGTCAAGTACAGGGGCCAGCATGTGCCTGGGAGCCCTTTCCAGTTCACTGTGGGGCCCATGGGTGAAGGCGGGGCCCACAAGGTCCGTGCAGGAGGTCCAGGACTTGAAAGAGGCGTGGCCGGAGCACCATGTAAGACAAAAATTATATTTTTTCCTTACACAAGTGCATCTCAGTATATAAGAATATCATCAAACATAAAGATTGATAGGATTCAAGCTCTTATTTCGGTTAAATTTGATAATTATGGGTCACGTCTTCTGCAACCCAAAATTCACTTTCTCAGGAAATTACAATATATACATAGGATCAGTGAAAAATGACTTTTAATACAGATATTTTATGGCCGACACTTTAAGGGGTGTATCTGTTTAGCAGACAGTCATCAGGGGGTAAGCTGTATCCAAGCATAGTAAAGGAAAGTTGAGTGGAAGGAAATTAAATGTCTTTCAATTAAAAATTGAGGTTCCAGAATCTGAAGGAAGAGTGGAGAGGCACAGAATCCAAGATGCTTAAGGTTCAGTGTGAAGTTTAATTTAATTTTCCAACAGGCACCTGGCCACACTACAGAAAGTACCAACACCTGGATCAATGACCATGGTATCACTGTGAACACTGTGCTTGATTTGATAAAACCTCATTAATAATCTGTGGACTATTGTCAAGAGGAAGATAAGAGACATCAGAAGCAATAAAGCAGACAAGCTGAAGGCCTCTATTAAAGTAAAGTTAACACCTCAGACGAGCCCCAAGGTGATTACCTTCATGACATGCTGCACCGATACAGTTATTCATGCAAAAGAAGCATTGAGTGCATATACTGTATAGTACCTGAGCATACGTTACAGTTGGCTGGCATTGATGTGTTAAATGTTTTTTGGGTCTTATATGTACATTTACATGTGTATTTACATTTTCCTTCCACTTAATTTTTTATAAATATGCTTGGATACAGCAGTCTGTAAACAGTTAGCTATCATAGGAATTATCTGTTATTCTCCTTGTGAAGCAATAAAAAGTCTTTCTTGTTGGTTTTATGTAATATTCAAATTTTCTGAGAAAGTAATTTTTGCGATTTCATTTGCTGTAAGCCATAATTATAAAAATGAAACAAGCATGTAAAATAGGTCTTTTTTGTGGAATTACTTTATATGAATTGCTCTTTTATAATTGAATTACTGAAATAAATGAACATCTCAGTAATATTCTAATATGTTGAGATGCAACCATGACAAATAGAGATGGATATTTTAGGTGATTTCTTCTCTAACCGTCCTCTGGTTTACTTGCATTAGCTGAATTTAGTATCTGGACACGTGAGGCAGGAGCTGGTGGCCTGTCCATTGCCGTCGAAGGACCAAGCAAGGCTGAAATCTCCTTTGAGGATAGGAAAGACGGTTCCTGCGGCGTATCATACATAGTGAAGGAGCCAGGTAAGAACTCCTGTGGAACGCTTCTCTTTTGAATGCTTTGCCTGTTTATTTTTGTCTCTTTACCAGTCGGCTCTCCAGCTGTTTTCCCTCCGCTTCCCTGCAGTTCACTTGATTGTGAAAGTAAATAACATGTCTGCTTCCCCAGGTGACTATGAGGTGTCAATCAAATTCAACAACGAGCACATCCCTGACAGTCCGTTCATCGTTCCAATCGCTACACTATCAGACGAGGCCCGCAGGCTCACTGTGACAAGCCTTCAGGTGCACACACACACACACACATTTTGATAACAATCAAATTAATTCTTACCACATGAAATATACACATATGCAAAATATAAGAGCTAAACAGCAGATGGCAGCTATGATTTGTGGTGGATATTTCTGTCTAATAGCATTTTGTCCTTGAAGTGTAATTGAATGCCAGTGTTGGAGCAGCATGCATGACTTTAATACTGCAATGCTGGCCGACGATGAAGAGCTGGATTAACTGTCCCTTGCTAATGTGGGGCAACACAAGCTGTGCTATGTGAGCTCTCGGTTAGTCTATTTCTCTTGGAGAGGCAGCAAAACAAGGAGCGTAAGATAAATATACCTGCGGCAGCTTACAAGTTTACCTCCATCACAGAGGGGTGTTTATTTTATATGCTAACATAAAGCTAAAAGCATGTGTTTTTAGTTATCTGGATGACTCTTCAGAGCTCTTTTGTTCACCAGAAGCCGGTTGAAGTGCCTCTGAAGTGTTTTAGAAATCATATTATCGGTGTCTGATCAGAGCTGTTGTTTGCTTTAGGGGGCAACACCTCGATGTAAACTCTTAACTTGTTCTGCCTCTTATACCCAGTAACTCGGTCCGAGCTATTTTAGAGATGATGAGTCATACAGGTTGTGTCCCTCCTGGTGTGGGCAAATTCAGTCCCTATAAGAGGTTTAAATACACTTATCATGGACATGAACAAGATATTAATTTTGGGTTTTCTGTGCCTGTCTGGAATTTTGACCACTTCTCTTATCAGAAATTGTGGAGTTGTTTTTATTTGGTTTGTTTCTTGGCTCAGATTTTGCTTTCAGGCCCAGTCCCAAAATGTTCAAAAGGGTAAAGTTCAGGAGCGCTTCAGAGGTTTTATGCTTGCTACCCATGATGAAACTGGGCACCATGGCTGTTTTGGATCATTGTACAGCTGGAACACCAGCTTTTATCAAAATTTCAATTATATATTTGTTGAATAACTTTAAGGTACTCGTCAATCTTTAAAATACCTCCCACTTTTTGCAATACAATAGTAGCACTGACAACTAAACAGACCCTGAGCATGATGCATGATTCTAACACAATTCCTGGTTTGACCAAACAGCTTATTCTTTGCCTCCAGAAGGCATAAAGCTTGTCCCTGTCAGCAGCTGCAGATGTCAGAGAACCATTTTAGACAAGGGGCTTCCTTCTTGGGCTAAGCTGGCTAAGGGACATTAATCTAAATACTAGTGTTAGTGTCTTTACATATTTGAAAGTGTATATCTAACTTTGAACCTGTGTGGATTTGAGAAAATCTACGATAAATTCAAACACCTCATTAAAAGGCTGATATGAATTTGTGTGATGGTTATATTCATATATTTTTCCTGTAGGAGAAGGGCTTAAAAGTAAACCAGGAGGCATCCTTCATGGTGCAGCGTAACGGTGCCCGAGGTGTGGTTGACGCCAAAGTTCACACACCTTCCGGATCATCCGAGGAGTGCTACGTCACCGATCTCGACGGTGGTATGGAAAGAACAGATGGATCAGATAATTTAATTTTAGTTAAAAAATGCAGGAGCAGTGGTTCAAACGATTTTGACTTTTTTTTTTCGTTTAGACAAGAGTGCAATCCGATTCATTCCACGCGAAAACGGCGTTCACTCCATAGATGTCAAGTTCAATGGATGCCACATTCCTGGGAGCCCCTTCAATGTGCGAGTGGGAGATCCAGGTCTGATCGCTGATCCTGGTATGGTCACTGCGCACGGAGCAGGACTGCTGGGAGGAAACACAGGTAGAAATCATACGTACCTCTAACATATTCGTTACATTCCATAAATAAGCAGTTCAGTTAAGCTCTACTCCCTGTTCTTCCAGGGGTGCCCCTGGAGTTCGTAGTCAACACCTGTAATGCTGGCTCAGGCACTCTGTCAGTAAACATTGACGGCCCTTCCAAGGTGAAGATGGACTGTCGGGAGTGTCCAGAAGGCTACAGGATCACCTACACGCCGATGGCTCCTGGAAACTATCTTATCACCATCAAATACGGCGGGCCACAGCACATAGTGGGCAGCCCCTTCAAAGCCAAAATCACAGGTCCGCTTGACTATCACTCTCCCATCTGATCTGTGGATGACAAATGTCACAATTATGAGACAAATGTTCTGCTGAAAAATGTGTGAAAGTTCTGAAAAAAAGGTTATGTAATATGTGTTTGTGCTGATCTGTGTTCCTATTTGATAAAAGCTGCCAGTCTCCCCCACTATAGTCATATATTCCTGTGACTGGTTATTGTTTTTTAACGTGCCTTAAAAATACCTTCAAGGTTCAAAGAATTCCCCAGGAGTTATGAGAGTTGACTTTATCCTCGAGTGGTATTAAATTATTATTTGAGCTCAGGCCACCTTCTCCTTTTTGTGTGGATGTGAACTGTTCCCATGAGCAGCAGTTTCTGCATTTTCTTCTTTTCTCTGTCAATACTGAGTAGGTTATGTAACGTCCAAGGCACAGCAGTTTTAGATAAGGTTTTGCTTCTTTCCTGCAGGCACAAGGCTGTCAGGTGGACACAGCCTCCACGAGACCTCCTCTGTTTTGGTTGAAACTGTCACGAAGACCTCCAAGGTCGGCGGTGCCTACAGCTCATCTTCCTCCGCCACCTCAGCCAAACTGACATGCGATGCCAGCAAGGTGGTTTGTCGCGGACCAGGGCTGTCCAAGGCTTTGGTTGGGCAGAAAAATAACTTCACTGTTGACTGCAGCAAAGCAGGTGAGAAGATAAATTTAGGATATATAAATGTCTACAAATGCCAACATAGAATATTTTTTATTTGTCTGATGCATTGGCAACAAATGGCCACGACATTCATTAAAGACACTGTCCAGCAGTGTTTTCTTTTTCTCACTAACAAATTGACACTAACAATAAAACACATCTGAGTAATAAAGTATTGATTTCAACTGAAAGACTTCACACAGTCCAACGTGTTTAAAAGTGCACTGAAGAAAAAAAAGGCTAATTCTGCTTTGTGTGTATTTGGTTTGATGACATCATAGGAGGCTAAAAGGATAGAGCTAATCTATAACATCATGTTGGACAAGTGATTTTCCACAGATTTTGACAGAGATTCTCAAGGATTTTAGGTGCAGTTTTCCTGAAATCCATGTAGAATTATCACATATGGTTCAAGTGTTTTGCTGCAGCCATACACAGTACAAAAAAATAACCTTATAAGGTGAAATATGATTAAAAACTTGCAGATTAAGAGTAAAAAACAAGAAAATACAAGTAGATGTCCCCTTTCTAGCTCTGATCAGCTTCCATATGCCTTTTGTGATGTCACCAGAAGTGACTTATTTAATTAGCAAAACTAATAGAAAATTACTATGACTTCTTGTTCTAAAAGTGGCAAACTACATTTAAGATGACTGATTTTGAAGAAAAGTCAGGCTGGTAGCTTTAAATCTCCATTTTATCTCTCTGTCCAGGTACCAACATGCTGATGGTGGGTGTGCATGGCCCCCTAGCTCCATGTGAGGAGGTTTATGTCAAACACATGGGCAACAAGCTGTACAATGTCACTTATACTGTCAAGGACAAGGGCAGTTATACCGTCATTGTCAAATGGGGTGATGATAGTGTCCCAGGGAGCCCCTACAAAGTGACTGTACCTTAAAAAACTAAAAAATGCAACTATTTTTACACCCTCACTCCATTCTGATCAGCTGCAAACAACAGTCAGTCAAGCTTCTTCAGTTCAGCTTTTCTGTCACAGCACATTTTGCAAAGTGCTTTAGATAGTAAAACACAAGAAAGATCTTTGCTTACAGCTTTACTGATAGCTGAATATCAGTTGTGCCAAAGTTTTGTATTAAGTTTGATTAAAGTTGAGTAATATACTCGAATGCAGCCATGTATCCAACTTCACAGGATTGTAGCAGTTACAGAGTTGTTTAGGGGCTTAAGTGAAGCTTGTTGATTAAAATGTTCTCTTTCTTTACTGTTTTGGTGTAAACAGATGACATAATACAGGTGCAGAGAGATGCAGTAGGTATTGATGGTATTAAAGTGTGATGTTATGTGGTTTTGTATGGTTTAAGAATGAAAGATAGATTTTTTTGTTATTAACCTTTTTTGTTAAGTTTTTGAAGACCTAATAAAGATTTATTTACTAACTTTCCTGACAAAAATGATTGAAGTTATTTGACTAAACAATGTGCCGAAAGACACTTATCATAAGATGTGGGTTTTTATAGTATAATCAGAAAATTTCACTCCACAAGTCATAAGAAGTCCCATTTGTAGTTTTTAGATGAGCCATCTAGGGGACACAGCAAATGTGGAAGAAGGTGCTCTGGTCAGATAAAATAATCTGTTTGGCCGCAGTGAAACACAGTGGTGACAGTATCATGCTGTGGGAAGGCTTTTCTTCTAATTCAATTCAATTCAGTTTGTTTATATAGCGCCAATTCACAACACATATCGTCTCAAGGCACTTCACAAAGTCAGGTACATACATTGCAATTAATCCTAACCATTAAACAGTGCAGTCAGACTCAGTTATTTATTCAAATTGGTTAAAAAGTTTTTCTCTCTAAGGAAACCCAGCAGATTGCATCCAGTCAGTGACTTGCAGCATTCACTCCTCCTGGATGAGCATGTAGAGACAGTGGACAGCCACTGGCGTTGACTTTGCAGCAATCCCTCATACTGAGCATGCATGTAGCGACAGTGGAGAGGAAAAACTCCCTTTTAACAGGAAGAAACCTCCAGCAGAACCAGGCTCAGTGTGAGCGGCCATCTGCCACGACGACTGGGGTTTAGAGAGAACAGAGCAGAGACACAAAGAGAACAAAGAAGCACTGATCCAGGAGTACTTTCTATGGGAAGGAAAAGTAAATGTTAATGGATGTAGCTCCTTTAGTCGTTTCATCTAGAAAGAAAGAACAGATAAACTCTGAGCCAGTTTTCAAGTTTAGAGTCTGAAAGAGAGCACATAGAGTTAGTTACAATAAAAGCTCAGCCAGTAGCTATGTCTAGGAGAGAGAAAGGGTTAAACACTAAAAGACAGGGCCATGTGGATCATCAGTAGAGGGTGAACATTAAGTTGTTGCCAGCAGAAGCTCGGACGATTTCCCTCTCCAGAAAGGTGTCACAGGTAGACACAGAGTCAGGCCAGGTGTAGCTTCTAGGAAGAGAAAAGAGAGAGAACAAAGTTAAAAGCTGAAATAACACTGAATGCAAAATTGGAGAGTAGTGTGAGAATGTAGCAAAGAGAGTGAAAGTGGTCATTATGTCCTCCAGCAACCTAAGCCTATAGCAGCATAACTACAGAGATAGCTCAGGATAACCTAAGCCACTCTAACTATAAGCTTTATCAAAAAGGAAAGTTTTAAGCCTAGCCTTAAAAGTAGACAGGGTATCCGCCTCACGGACTAAAACTGGGAGCTGGTTCCACAGGAGAGGAGCCTGATAACTAAAGGATCTGCCTCCCATTCTACTTCTAGAGACTCTAGGAACCACCAGTAAACCTGCAGTCTGAGAACGAAGTGCTCTGTTAGGAACGTATGTAACAATCAGATCCCTGATGTATGATGGAGCTAAATCATTAAGGGCTTTATATGTGAGGAGGAGAATTTTAAATTATATTCTGGATTTAACAGGGAGCCAATGAAGGGAAGCTAAAATAGGAGAAAAATGATCTCTCTTTTTAACTTTCATCAGAACTCTTGCTGCAGCATTTTGAATCAGCTAAAGGCTTTTAACTGCATTTTGTGGACATCCTGATAGTAACGAATTACAATAGTCCAGCCTTGAAGTAACAAATGCATGGACTAGTTTTTCAGCGTCACTCCTGGATAGGATATTTCTAATTTTGGCAGTGTTCCGGAGATGAAAGAAGGATCCTTGTCCCAGTCTGGTTTTACGATGGTAAAGCCGGTTATATTGACAAGCGAATCCGTAATGTTGTCTGTTAGCCACGTGTCTGTCAGGAAATGCAGACATCACACCAAGTACACTCATCAGCCTTTAACCAATGCCTCCAGCTCCTCAGACTTATTAGGCAAAGACTTGACACTATTTTTATTGATGGAATAAAAGGTTTGTACCGCCACCTACTTGCCTTTAGCCTGGCTCCAGCTCGGCATCCTCTACAAAGTTTCTTAATCTGAAGCGGGATTGGATGTTTAATCCCACTTGATTTGTGCCGCAGGCGAAGGAGCTCATCCCTTGAGTATTTAAACATGCATATCTTTCAGATAGAATATCACCACATTCCAGCACAAGCATGGGCTATTCCAACTTGCTGCCACTGTAGTCGGCTCTTGAGGACCGACTGGGATGCTCCCCTTCAAATCAGACTGAGCTTGTGCAATTTTGCAAAGAACTGGCAAAAATTCTTTAGCTGTGCAAAGCTCAGTACCTCAAATCATTTGCAGCTGTAGCTTCTGTTAAAAGTGGTTCTGACTTGGTATTGACTAAATATACGCACATTGCACTTTAAACTTTTTTTGATGTAAACAATTTTGAAAATCATGCTTAATTTTCTCTCCACTTCACAACCAGACAACAAACGTCTGAGAACGTCGCATTACAGCTCTATTTATGCTCAGATTGAATTACACAAGGTAAGCTCTATTTAGCGTTTCAGTAACTTCTGAAGGCACTTGCACAGGGGTTTTATTTAAAGGTATCAGATTAAAGAGGACTATATACAAATACATGCCACACTTTTCTATTGGTAAAACATACCATCTATCATTTTCTTTCCACTTAACACTTATGCACTACTTTATGTTTGTCTATAACATGAAATTCCATTAACATACAGTACATCAAAGATAATGAGAAAAAGTATGAGAAATGTAAAGTCAAGTGAATACTATTGCAAAGCACTGTACAGTATGTAGCTATATTCTGCAGGTTTAGCTCCCCACTCTGTTTCATTCCCTGAATCTCCTGCAGCTCTTCATTCATGTTTAATTCGACTCCACCACTAGATGTTGCATTATGAAAAATAACTCACAAGGATATTCTCCTGGTCCTCTGATTTATATTCATGTCCAGATGCAATCACAAGATGGCAGCACAGTCAAGCTCACATCTGTATATACGCCTAAACAAAAGTCTCCATTGTTCCCGGTGAAGATTAACTACACCATCGGCACCACAAGGGAACCCGTGGAGAGCAGAAACCAGAGGCATCAGCTTCCATTGTGTGTGTATTTAATCCTGTTGGATCACAAGTGGAACACAAGTGGTTTCTGTTGTGACACCCCTCACGAGGGGGAAAGGACCCTGCTGAGGCACAAACCAACCAAGAAGAAGAAGATAGGGGGCGGATCAGCTCTGTGCCTCTGTCTCTGTGTGTGTAATCACCTCTATGACTCTATGTGTGTGTCTTTCTTGTGTCCTCTGCGTTGTTTTCAGGCCTGAGTCCTACACTGAGTCAACCATGCAGCCCACGCATGGTGACACACTCTATGGGCACCAGTACCATTCTTTACAGAGAGGAGCCTATAATTAGGTGCTAATTTTCTCTGGTTCCTCTCTGACACGATGCTGGGGGCCATGGTGAGGCAGAAACAGAGAGAGCGTGCCGGGTGCATCTGATGAACAGAGGCGAGGGCTACAACTCCAGCAGGACCATCTGGCCAAGGGGCTGGAGCCGCCTGATGCTGCATATGCCGATGATGGGGACCAGGGCAGGGTCAGGGCCCAAACACGTTAGTCTGTCCTTCCCCATCCTGCTCCTCTGGACCAGGACTCAGGCGTCTGTCCACTACAACATGATTATCGCGAGCTGCTGCCAATAGAATATTTGAGGATCCAGCTCCTCCCCTTGCAGGCAGCAGCCATCAAGCAGGCGAAATAGAGAAAAAGAGGAAGGAGGAGGGAGAGGGTGAGGAGAGAAACAGTGAAAAAGATAGATTAGAACGATTTAAAGATGGAAGAAAAGGATGCAAATGCAAACACATCTAAGACAGGCTGAAATCACCCAGGAAATAAATCAATCATTGGTCCAAATGTTATTAGAACAGAAATGCAGAGATATTCTCTTTGTTTTATATTTCAATCAAGATAAAATCTACCCTTCCAACAAAAAGGTTTCCACACACACCTGCCTCTGGTAAATGGTTCAAAGGAAGAACAAAGGAAGAGTGATGGCAAAAGATAAATGAATACACCCCATTTGTATTTTTTGTGTTTTTTTCTATGTTATCATTTTTTTTATTCAGTCTTCCTTTGCTTAAGGTGACCTATGGCATGGAGTGGGCACACCATGTAGGGGGGCTGCTGGTCCTCTACACAGGCATTCAGGGTTCAATTTCTGACCTTGGGAACTTAACTGTGTGTCTTCCCTCATTCTCTCTCCCCCCATTTGATGTCTGATTACTGTTAATGAAGGTCACTAGTAGCACACAAAAATATCTTTAAAATAAATAGGTAAATAAATAATTTCTTGAATATAACTCTGTATGGCTAAAGCAAAATGTTGAAGCCATATAAGAGAAATGTGCATATATTTAAGGAAATTTTGGCACATGGAAGAGGTTTGCAAAGAAGACCAAGGTCAGACATTAATAGATAAATTTCATTTTGAGGGGCGATGATGGCAACAGAGGTAGGGTTTATCCTGTAGCCGGTTTGAACCCCTCCTCTGTCCGTCTCAGTCATTGTGTCCTTGGGCAAGACACTTCACCCGCCTTGCCTGCTGATGGTGGTCAGAGGGCTCGGTGGCGTTGATTGTATGACACCCTCACTTCTGTCAGTCTGCCCCAGGGCAGCTGTAGCTACAATGTAGCTTACCACTGTCAGTGTGTGAATGAATGGGTGGATGACTGATCTTGGTCTAAAGCACTTTGGGATCTTTGGGGACTTGATAAAGCACTATACAAGTGCAGGCCATTTACCAATTACCATTTTCAAAGATTTTCAGCAATCATTTCAAGCCAAGTTGATGTTAAAAACCTATGGTCTGGTCAACGAGTTCAATTGAGATCATTTTCAAGACGCAACAATGTTTTCTGCAAAACTGGTTGATCACAGCCTACTTCTGCAGAAAATGAATGGATGGAAAAGAGACCTAGGGCTTTGTGGACTTTGTTCGATTAGCTGGGGAATTTATCTTAATTTGTTTTGGTTCGCTTTCACTATGCAAGTTTGAAAGCAGACCATAGTGCCTGGACAATGTCACGAATTTACAACAGCAGCATTTCGCTCAAAACGAGCATTGACCAGGAGGGAAAAAAGCATGAAGAAGAAGAAATTCATCCACTTTAGCTGAACCATCAGTGTAGACACATCATAATTTTTTTAGACTTGTTGTTTCTGTTTTTACTTTGGTGTTTCAACCTAATTGGTCTTTTACAAGAAGCAGAGGCAGCTAGCTATCCAACATGTTGCTTCTCTCTTTGGTCAACTGGACAGTCCGCTTGCATCTCTCCACTGTAACACCTGTGCTGATCCAAGTAGTGATAAAGCTGATATTTACAACACCATAATTCAAAATAACATCCAGTGCATACCTAAGTTAGAACTAGTCTAAAGTTTCCGTCGAATAGCTGTAGCGCCACTGTTGTTTTATGATTTGCTCTCTGTCACTAGTGTTTAGTAGCCAAACTTTAAAGGTGCAGGTTGCGCTGTAAATTCCTTGTCCTTGTTATTGCCATGACTGAGACAAAAACTTCCTCATAAAGTCCAAAATTGTAACTTTGGAACATTACCAGTCCAGACAGCGTCGTCTCTCCGCTTCTACTGCCACAACCCCCTCAAATCAAACCCCTCAGCTTTATTTTATGTTAAGTTCTGGCTGGGTGCAGATAACTATCCCAGTGGATCATTTATTACATGAAAAAATATATATATAAGATATGCAGCATATACAGTAATACAAACATTAATTGTATTTTGTTTATTAGTTTTTATTTTCTATTTTCTATTTATCATTTCATGCAGATTACTTTAATGAGACAATGTCACACAGTAACGTTAACAGCGGCACAGCGCACTACACTGACGGCTGGAGGCAGGATTTTAGGCCACAACTCCAGCCATTCGTTGGTCCATGGAAACACAACAGGTTCCCTGCCGAGTGGAGCAAGACCGAGTTGAGCTGAGCCAGTCCGCCTAAAATGAGCCAGTGGAAAAGGAGCAAAAGTGGGGAAATGAACAAGAGTTCATTCAAACGCCCTAGGTGTAAAAACATCCTATGCTTCAAGCTCAAACAAGTGAGGTTGAACACCCGGCAACTCAAATGCTTCTGAATCTGTGTTGAAATCTGTAAAAAAGTCACCCATCTGCCATTGTGTTTACTAATGCCAGCCCATCAGTTTGATTCTTGTGCCTCACGTGATGTCATCAACCTTAATACATGCAAAGCTGAATTAGCTATCTTTTCTTTTAGCATGCATTTGAAACGTTTTGCTTTTTGTATAATCCTGTGCTCAAAATCCATACTTCTTCATCCAGCCATGTTGTTTTATCAGAGTATATTTCCTGGTGAAATAAACCCCACCACCGGATAGTGTCTCTAACCATCAAAACTTCTTTATTTGTGATTGAACTGGTTAAATGAAGGATGATCATTAAGTATTTTCTGCATGCTGATGTTTTTGTTTCCTACATTTCTTTTATCCACATCCTAACCCTCTTTGGTGCACACACACACACGCACGCACACACACACACCACACACACACACACACACACACTCTTGTTTTGCTATATGTAGTGAGGACCATGTGTTGACTCCCATTGACTTCCATTCATTTTCAGTCATTTTCAACCCTTTCTATGCCCTAACCCTGACAATAACCCTAAACCTAACCATTACCAGTGCATGCCTAACCCTAACCTTAACCTAAACTCAATTCACACCTTAGTCCTAAACCTAACCGTTAGCAAAATAGGTCGTGAGGACCAGCAAAATGTCCTCACTTTGGTACCAACAGTCCTCAATTTGATGGTGAAATCGGGAAAATGGTTCTCACTGTGATGCCAAGACAGGAACACACACACACACACACATCAGGATTATATTAAGAGTAACATTGTGTTAAGGCATGCGTCTTTAAGCTTTTGAAGGTTGTGCTCTCAGGGTAAAAATCTCATTTTGTAGCTTTGCGCTATCATGCCGACTCCTGCTCTCCATCCACTCTGCTCAATCCTTCTTCCCGCCCTCTTTTCCCTCTGATTTAATTTTTCCCTCCCTCTCCTCAAATTCCAATCAATCTAAGCTTCTGCAGATGCAGTGCTTTGTGTTCTGTCTCAATGTTTTCTATCACCTGAGGCTCTGTCTTGGGGCCTCCTTCTCCGTTTTACCTCTGACCTTTATCTGTCAGTGCGGCCTCTATCTTCAGTCCTATCTACAGACTTTGTCACAAGATGTTGACATGTCATGAAGAGGATGAGAAAAGGGAACACTTCTATGGCTGAGCAAACGGACAAACACACAGGCTAAATGAATGTTTGCACAAACAAATGACTGCCCAGCAGGTTAATGAATGGACCTGCACACAAGGAAGGAGGGGGGATTGCTGTACTAGGAATTCATTTGTTTAATTTCAAGCCCAAAGGCAGGGAGACATAATTGCTTCATGCATAGTTGATACTCTGAATAATCAAACAAATACATTTGATCCTTTATGTTGAAACATGCTCTCTGAATGCCAGCAGTAAAGTTGGTTTTACAGTGCAAAAGTGTTCATACTGCATTAACTTTTTTACATTTTGTCATGTTAAAACCACAAGCTTTAAGGTATTTTGTCGAAATATTATGTGATTTATTGTTTTTCATTTATTTTTAAAATGGAAGAAGTGTTGTGTGCAATTGTTTTATCCTTATGTACTTTGACACCACTAAATATAATCCTGTTCAATCAACTGCTTTCTGACAGAATGTAATTGTTAAAAAGAGTATAAATCCAACTGTTCTGTGAAGAGGTTTGTTTGAGAACATTAGTGAACAAGCAGTTCTGGGCACTCCCTCCGTGCCGGGCCCGGGACAACTGACCCCCTGTCAGTGCCACAGAGTAATGTTTAATCCATGATCCAAAAATGAAAAAAAAAAAAAAGTGACACAAATGCAACCCTCCCCAGTTCTACCTCAACTATAACAGACAAGGAGATCATTATTCAGAGAAGAAGGCCAGAAGCTAATAGTAACTCTAAAGGAGCTGGAGAAATTCACCACTCAAGTGGGAGAATTTGACAACAGGAAAACAATTAGTTGTCCTCTCCAGAAATCTGGCCTTTGTGGGAGCATGGCAATAAGAAAGCAAATGTTGAAAAAAAGCCATAAAAAGTCCTGTTTAATGTTTGCTGCAAGTATGTAGGGGGCACAGCAAGCATGTAAGGTGCTGTGGTAGATGACATCAAAATTGAACCCTTTGCCTACATGTAAAATGCTGTGTTGGTGGTAAAGTAACCCTTCACATCACAATGAAAATATGATCCGCATGGTGGAATATGGTGACAGCTGAATCGTGCTTTTCTTTAGCAGGAACAAATAAGCTGTTCAAAGTTGAGGAGTAGACAGATAGAGCTAAATACAAGGCGATTCATAAAGAACACTTGATAGAGGCTGCAAAAGACAAGACTGTCAGGATCCTGGTACATGTATGTGTTTATGAATGTGAGTTGTGTGAGTTTCTGTCCGAAATGGAGGATCTCTGCTGGAGGTTGTGGCCGTGGACCGCAGCTTCACACACCTGTGAGCAATTTGCTCACCAGCTGCCGGGGATTTATGCTGCTGCTGGAAGACCAGTCTTTGCCTGATGCTCATCCTTTTTGGTAGAGTCAAACTGACCTGTATCTCCCTGAGAAACATTTCTGAACATACACTACTGGTCAAACATTTTAGAACGCCTTTCTCTCTTTAGTCTCTTTATTTTCATGGCTATTTAAATTGTAGATTCTCACCACGGACAACAAAACTGTGAATGAGAACAAATAGCCACCCTTGCTTTGATTACTGCTTTGCTCTCTCAGCATTCTCTCCATGAGCTTCATGAGGTGGTCACCTGAAACGGTTTTCCAAAGAGTCTTAAAAGAACTTCCCAGATGTTCATCGAGAGACGCCCAAAGGTTAATATTTCAGTCATTACAGCAAAGGGCGGGTACTTTAAGGAATCTAAAATATAACATATTTAAATTTATTTTATAATTTTTGGGTTGCTACATAATTGTATATGTCTTCATTTACTGTTTTGATACGTTCAGTGAGAATCTACGTACAATGTAATTAGTCATAAACAAAAAGAAAAACATTAATTGAGAAAGGAGTTCTAAAACCTTCACTGGTAGTGTAGCTTAAATATTTGTTAATTTATTCTCCTCGAGTATAAGACATGTCTTATTGCGTCGTCTTAGGCTATATCTCATAGTTGAGATCACAAAACTCGATCAACTTCTCTCTCACTGGAACTCAAAAAAAATCAAACCTCACAAAACCCCTATATCAGATCAGCACCAGGACGTTCACTATTCCCCCAAATCATCCACCATCGACAACCTAAACACCACCAAACCAAGTTGCAGACATCTCTCTATTGCACTCCCTCTTCCTTGGTTAATATAAATGTTTAAAGATAAAATCTGTCTCTGAGTTTGATTCTGCATGTGGGTCGGAAAGCTTCCTAGGAACATGACAAAGACTGAGGCAGAGGTTCACCTTCCAGCAGGACAACGATCCTAAACATACAGCCAGGGCAAAAGTTGAATGGTTTAATCAAACGCTGACTCAGGGAGGCCAAATACAAAGCGCACTACAGATTTTTCTATTTTAAAAATCATGCATACTATCTCTTCCACTTCACAAATACACTCTACTTTATGTTGTTCAAGAAAATACAGTAAAACTTGTGGTTGTAATAAGAGAAAATGTAAAAAAGGATTGTTATCCCAAGGCATTGTTAGTGTCCCGTTAGGGAGAAGCGTTTTTACGTTTGATTATTGATGATGAACAAGCAGACACACTGGATAAGTAAGGACGCTCAGTCCCGTGTTTGAAACGGGACCATGTTTTGTTTTATTCATACAGAACAAAGATGAAATATTCATTACAGCATTGTTGCATTATGCTTTCTTCTGTGTCTCTTACCTCTCTTGCACACAATCTTGATTAAAAATCGAATTGACTGTAGCTGCAAATTGGCTCCCTTCATGAGGAGGTGCAAAAACAATGCAAACGGATGAAAAGGGGACTCCCATCAGGCTCCGGCAGATTGTGTTCATGCAGCATGCAGATGCATGAGGCGTGAAGCCGATTCAGTGCACCTCAGACCCATTTGCTAAACACGCTGCACTATAGAGAGGGACGGATTTCAGTTGATGGAAGACTCGAACATGAGTTGCATGCCAAAGACCCTCATGCCTCCTCCTGCACACCATTTTTCACACTAGCAGCAATAAGTGTGCACACATACACTGGACTGGACACTTTTCTCCCCCCACAGACACATACAAACTCACACATATAATCTTGACCTAGGCAGACGCGTGAAAAGAAACAGCATGATGTAAAATGGTTTGGCTTCTTGAGGTCTGTGACTAGCAACAGCCTGCGGCAGAAGAGAAACTGTCCTCCTGTACAAGAGAAAGAGTGCTTGCACTTCCTTTGTGGAACAGCAGGGACGTGTCAGGGGCAAAGTCCCACATCTCCGTCTCTAATTGGAGCGTGTCTCTCTTCCCTGTCCCTATCACACCATGGTGGAGGCAGGATACTGTGCTAATGTATGGCCCCCCTGTGGAATGTTTCTCCTGGATGTGTTGGACTGATGGCAGCCCACGCTGAGGACCAGACTACAGATTAGAGGCAAATCAGAAGATTTGTTTGTCCTCTTCAAGCAGGGCAGGGCATTCAAGGAGACAGAGAGAGAGAGAGAGACAGGGGGGCCATATTTTGTGATGGAGGGCGACAGATGTGTGTTAGTGTGACTGATCTCTTCTGGGTGAGTAGGTACCACTGGGTCATAGACACCTGGAAAAGGGATCATTAGGCCATTCAAGCGATACCCGGGCATACTGATGCTGTGTTTGTTTTGATCAATGATCGAATGGCAAACAGCCGAGCCAAAGGCAGCTACTTTGTGGTAGCACCTTTGGAGAAGATTTAGGGGGAGATAACGACGTTGTAATTACCGGCGCTAAATCGGAACTGTAGGTACTCAATGAGCTATAAACAAGGTTGCTTCTGCAGCCCTTGGGGTAATTGTTTCAGGAGCCCGCAACAGTTTGGTCCAGTGCTGGTGAAATTGGAAAAGGGTGGTATCCTGTAATTTTTCAGACCACTGAAGCATGACCTGTGTGTGGGCAGAAAACTCAAGCCGATTTCAAATGGAGGCTTAACTCCTTTTTTTTTTGTTCCCTCCTGCTGTAAGATTCAAAGTCGCTGCGTCAACTTTTAACCCAAGAGATGATACTGGGGGCCTGTGGGTCATTGGGTACCACCTGCACTGCATTTTTTACATTTCACTGAGTAAGCCGATTCCTATTAGAGAATATTAATGTAGTCATAGCCACAGAGCTCATGCAAAATGTTGTGTTAGATCATGTGCACAGGTGGTTAAGTCTGCAGCAACTTCTAGCCAGCAAAAATAGCTTACATGAAAAGGAATACAAGCCCACGTGATGCGCCTTGCAAATGTGCCGTCTGTTAATATTTGCATAATGGAATTCAGAGCACACTCGCAGAAACTCACTAATTCATCACAGCGTCAGGCCAGGCTAAATAATACTGCGGCCCTTGAGCTTTGAAAGGGCGATGCAATTCCAAATATTACAGCAGATTGCCGGTGTACAGCCTGAACAAGTGTCAGGTGTAATTGCTGAATGTTAATGAAAGCACGCGTGGGGAGACTGTGTCTGTCATAAAGGCTTGACCAAAGTACAGGTATAAAACAACAGTTCATTGGTCTGATCTTACAGGGACACTCACCTGCCCACATACACATCATGCAACAAAAGCTCACAGTCAGTTTTGTTGTTGTGATCTTCGATCCTTTTTGAATTTCATCCTCTCTAACTGAGGGATAACAGTTGATTTCTCTGCAATTAAAGCTGCAGCTTTTGGGAAATTTCTCTTTTACCTTTGCACATCTATAAACTAAATTGTTTGCACATTTTTATTTGCAGCATAGCTAAACCTCAGTTAGATTAGATGCAAAGCGTTTGTTAACACTTTATGGGCCTTACATTGTGCACTGCCATGTTGGAACAGAAGGGTCATCACTATGAATGAGCTACCGAAAAACAGTCACACACCATAATCTCTTCTGCATCAAACTTCAGTCATATTCAATAAATTATAATATTACTGAAAAGTTCATTTATTTCAATAACACAAAATACTTAGTGAACTATATGGACTAATTACACACAGACTGATCTTTTCAAGCCTTTTATTACTGTTAATAATGATGATTGTTCATTTATAGCTTATAAAAACATGACTTTTAAGATTAGAATATTACATCAGACCAATAAAAAACATTTTTTAATTTAGAAATGTGGGCTTAACAGGTATGCTTAATACCTACTTAAAGGTTGTTTTTACAAAAGGTACTTTTAAATCTGACAAACAAGCCTCATTGGAATGCATATTCTAATTTATTGAAAATGATTGTACACTTGACACCATGCAGTCAGGTATGGCCAGTTCTACTGGCAACTCCCAAACCCAGACTTGTGTATTGGATTCCCATACAGAGAGGCATGACACGTCACTCCAGAGAACATACTCTACTGCGCTGGAGTCCACGGGCTGCCTACTGTGCAGCAGTGCATCTGACACTTTTTATTGTATTTGATAATGTAAAGTTTGGACGAAGCTGCTTGGCCATGGAAACCCATTCCATGAAGCTCTCTACACACTGATATTGAGCTAAATTGAAGGCCACATGTTTAGAGGTAGCTGTTGACTCTGCAGAAACATGGTGATCTCTATGCACAATGGGCCTTAGCTTCTGCTAGCACCACTCTGGAGAGATTGCTGTCCTACAAAGTAAGAGAAACTACATACACAACTTTCCTACTGCACCAACCAACCTGGATGGACTCCTGAACAAAACCTTGCAACTAACCAGTAAAACTCTGTACAGCAATTACATCTGCCATAAAGTCCAACCCGAGTGTCAGTAATCCAACTCTCTCTCTCTCAAAAGATTCTCCTGTACAATCCTGCTGGAACTCAAAACGCATTTACTGTTCAAACTTTTACTTTGATTTCCTCTGTCCTTCTTGCAGTTGAGTCTGAGGCTGTGAAGGAAATCACAGTAAATGGGCAGCTGGAAACTGATGTCATTATCGGGTGCTGCATGAGAATATGTAACATAAACTTCTCTGCTGTCTGTCTCTGCGAGACACAAGGTGGGTATAGACTAAAACACTGACACCGAAGAACATGCAGACACAAATGATTTCACGTTGATCACATTAAATGCATGCATTGCAGACGCTGTGTCCTCAGCACGCTTTCAACCATGGTTAGTAATGTTCTGCTTATATTATATAGAAAATCTAAACTAGACACCTCTGGGTGAATATTACATTATTGTGTGTGTCCAGGCCACAAGTAACCCATCACAGTCTCTGGGAATTTAATTAAACAGATATGAGTATGTAGCTTGCAGGTTTTCCCTAATGCAGCAACATTTTATCAATGTTTAAAGTTCGAGGGACATCACGCATTTTTTTCAGATCCAAAATCGAGACGTCATTACTGAGAAGTATAAAGACCGTTGAGCTAAAGATTGGAGGACAAATCTGGCTACAGAAGCTCTCATCTCCGTCTGTTGCTAATCTTTTTAATGAAACTAAGCTCTATGCCATATCTGGGATACTATAATCGCTGCGCTAAATAACACAGTGACGTTTACACAACAGATATGAGATGATGCTGTGCATGTACGAGTCGATAAACGGAGAGGAAGGCATTACAAGCATGTTAAATACATTTTTCCACACTTTAATAACATGATGTTTAACAATTTGACATGAAACTTCTTTTTTTGCCATGTTTGCAAACATTATTAATGTTAATGTGTATTTAATGCTCAGTCCAGGTTTGAATCTAGAGGGAACCACTGAAAACACTGATTTTACAGTTTTCTTTAAAACCAAGCAGTCAATTGTGGACTTTTAACAAGTTGTCTTCTTTATACAGTATGTTTTGTCTTAAAATTGATAGTGGACAAGCACAGTTATTATAAATGTAATTATTCTGGATTAGGTGGACATTCTCCCCACTCTCTCCCAGCACATCATGTCTGGCTGACCTGCCGTCACCTCAGTCCCACGAGGCTTTAATGTCATCTGACAAGGTGATGTCCTCTGGCTCACAAGATAGTCGGACAAAGAGTATGGTTGAATAGTCAAGACGATTACCTTTTACTAGTTTTTCCTGAGTGCTTCTTTTATCATCTTTTTCAAAAGCATCAGCATATCCAGGATAGGGATAACATGAAGACCATATTTACAGCTTAATAACAAAAAGTACATGCTTAACTGACAGAGCGCGTTGCAAAAGTACTGAAGTCCTTTAAGCCTTTTACCATTTAGATTACAGCCACATACTTCGATATACTTTTAGATTTTATGTGATACACCATGACAAAGAAGTGCATATTCTGAAGGATAAGTAAACCAATTCAGGAGACACAATTTCTTAATACAATTATTAGTTGTATAGTGTACAAATCTGGTCTTTGTGGAGGAGTGACAAAAACTCATTGTCAGAGCATCAAACACCATAAGTCCCTTTTACAGCTTGCCACAAGCCATGTAGGGGACTCAGTAAACAGTTACAAATGTTGCCCTGGTCAGATGAGACCGAGATTAAAATTTGTGATCTACAGACACAATGCTATCTGTGGTGGAAAACTACTATTGCACCTGAATGTATTCTACCTACTTTGAAATATGGTGGTGGCAGCATTATAATGTGGGCTTGTTTTTCTCTAGCATGAACAGGGAAGATACAGGGGTTGGACAATGAAACTGAAACACCTGGTTTTAGACCACAATAATTTATTAGTATGGTGTAGGGCCTCCTTTTGCGGCAATTACAGCGTCAATTCGTCTTGGAAATGACATATACAAGTCCTGCACAGTGGTCAGAGGTATTTTAAGCCATTCTTCTTGCAGAATAGTGGCCAGGTCACTACGTGATACTGGTGGAGGAAAACGTTTCCTGACTCGCTCCTCCAAAACACCCCAAAGTGGCTCAATAATATTTAGATCTGGTGACTGTGCACGCCATGGGAGATGTTCAACTTCACGTTCATGTTCATCAAACCAATCTTTTGTCCACAGCCCAAGATTTGCGCTCCTTGCACCATTGAAACCGACGTTTGGCATTGGCATGAGTGACCAAAGGTTTGGCTATAGCAGCCCGGCCGTGTATATCGACCCTGTGGAGCTCCCGATGGACAGTTCTGGTGGAAACAGGAGAGTTGAGGTGCACATTTAATTCTCCCATAATTTGGGCAGCTGTGGTTTTATGTTTTTTGGATACAATCCGGGTTAGCACCCGAACATCCCTTTCAGACAGCTTCCTCTTGCGTCCACAGCTAATCCTGTTGGATGTGGTTCGGCCTTCTTGGTGGTATGCTGACATTACCCTGGATACCGTGGCTCTTGATACATCACAAAGACTTGCTGTTTTGGTCACAGATGCGCCAGCAAGAAATACACCAACAATTTGTCCTCTTTTGAACTCTGGTATGTCACCCATAATGTTGTGTGCATTTCAATATTTTGAGCAAAACTGTACTCCTACTCTGCTAATTGAACCTTCACACTCTGCTCTTACTGGTGCAATGTGCAATCAATGAAGACTGGCTACCAGGCTGGTCCAATTTAGCCATGAAACTTCCCATCCTAAAATGACAGGTGTTTCAGTTTCATTGTCTAACCCCTGTAGATGTAGCTAAATGCAGCATAATCCTGAGAGATAATGTTTTAGAGGCTTCAAAAGACTTGAGATTGAGAGTTTTTGCATGAATGGCACCCTGGGCGAGCCTCTTCCTCTGCTGCCTCCCCAGCCAATTAATGCCGGTAAATTTTGGGACAGGATCGTTGGGCAATCCAGTTCTGGGTAAAACATGAAACACTATTCTCATGCATGTTCAGGCCACAACTGACAGACATTTCTTTTTTTTATCTGGTGGTTATGCACTTCAATTTCTAATGCTGCCCTTGGCAACTACTCATATGGCCCATATCTGCTACTGGACTGGGGCAGAGGTTCACCTTCCAGCAGCATAACAATTCTAAACATACGGGCAGAGCTACCCCAGTAGACAGGTACCCATGAAGACTTGCAGATGTAATTGCAGCGGAAGTAGTCCTGAAAGGTATTTATTCAGGGGGGTTAATGCAAATAACTGCCACATTTTTCATTGTTTTAGCTGTGAATGTAATTTCCTTCCAATTTTGCATTACATTGTGCTAGCCTATCACATTACATCCCAAAAAACCTGCATCAAAGTTGAAGTTTTGTGGGGTGTCAATACTTTTGCAGGGCTTTAAATTTCTGATAAGTAAAAATACACCAGCATTGCTTTGAAAGATAGGAACGGTTGAATCTAATAACCTTCTAGCTTTTAATAAAGGGTCCAGGTCAAGGTTTAGGAGCAAATTAAGGAGCCATTGACTCGCCTTATGATAGTCTTAAAAACTTCTACAATATCATTTAGAAAGTTTTAGATCAATTCACTCAGTGAGAAAATTCTTAACAGGCTAAAAAGATGATTTGCTGTGACTTTGTGGACCCATTCACAGACTTCATTAGTTGTACACGTGTAAAATACTATTTCTGTTTAGGCCGATCTACTAGAGAAATTAGTTCAAATGAACAACTAAAGGTAGTTGAAAAAAACTATATTGCTATATCTAAACAAATGGCTTTGGAAAAACTGCAACCTAACAATAAATAGATGGCTTCTAGTTTTCTGAAAAAAGAGCTCTAACCTATCTTGAAATTGACTCCAAGAGACATTTCAAGGTGACCTGTAAGATTTGAATAGAAAATCTTTTAAGATTCTCTTTGACAATCCAATACAAATTGCTGATGAGATGGATGTCTTGGTATTATGGATTCCACTTAAATTCTGTCATGTTCCAAAACTCACTGCTGCAGTGTAGTAAAGCAGATACCACCAATAGAAACTGGACTGTGTGGGGTATAGGACAGCTATAGGTAGGAGTGGTACAATATATATAGGAAGAGGAGAAGCTCAGGAGCCTTTTCCTTTAAGGCATGAATAAAAAAAAAAAAGTCCTTCAACCCTCAGCTGAGCTTTTTAATCGCATATTATACATTTCTGTGACATTCAGAAAACACCTGACAGAAACCATCCTCCTTTATCCATGCTATAGCTATCTTTTGGCATCGCCCGAAGCTCAGAAATATTGGCTGTTGTTTCCTAGGGGAAAAACAGAAAAGCATCACAGGTAATTTGATAGTTTTTCATGTTTGTTCAAAACTATTACAAAAACAAATGAAAAAGTGCCTGTCTGCCCAATGCCTTTGTTAGATTATGATTTGAATTATGATTATTGATTAATTAATATTTATCAATAATTATAATTCAAAATCATAATTTGAGAAAATTTATTTCTTAACCAAAAATCCTGATTTATGAATCGAAATCAGAGATGTCTTCTGGTGTTGTAATTGTGGCTCAAAGCCCTTGATAATTACAATCATTAAATTCTCAGTAATAGTTGATAACTATTACTAGATGTCGCTGTTTAATCAACCGTTTCTGTCGAAACGTGGGGAACTTTAACCTTATTTTGACTGACAAATCACTCTTGCACAAAATAAACACAAACGCCTTCTCTTTATCTACGTGAATATTTATTAAATCAACAGGCCTGATAAAACTCGCTCTTCCGATTCAATAAACTTCACCTAATCAAACATGCAAAGTTCTACTAAAAAGGGGAAAAATGATCTAACTAAACACAATAAAACAGCGTTGAGTGTGGATGAAATCAAACCAGCAGTTATGGCAAACAAGTGATAATATGGTGCTGAGCGGAGTTTGGAAGCGGCCCGCCAGAATGTAGCTCAGTGTAACACACACGCAGGGTCATAAAACTTCCCCCCAAAGTTGTAAGCTCAGCAGACAAAGGATAATAAAACTTTTGGCGGCAGACCAGTAAAACACGAAGTTGAAGACAAAGAAAATGGTGAGTTTCACCATGAGGTTATTATTATATATATTTACGGCGCACCTGCGCTCAGGTGTTCACACGATAAAAACACAACTTGCGAGACTCGGCGGCCTCAGAAATCAACAGCAATCAAGTTTCAATAACGTAAGGCATACACATACAATTTAAAATACATTGAACTATAAGTGGCGATTCTAAAATCCTACTCTATCCTACCCAAGCTATTTTAATAGAAATAAAAAAAAACAAACTTTACTTGATGTAGCCTTCCTTGGAGCAGAGAGGTAGAGAAAGGGGCGTGGGAAAGAGTTTCCACGCGTCCGTGGGTAACTCAGGAGAGCGGTCCGTCCTCGTCCTTTGGCCTCCTTGACAGAAAGGTGAAAAATATGACAGACCGTCACTAGTCGACTGGAACAAAAAAACAAGGATGAAAATGTCTTCTCCTTGAAACCTCCTGGTTTTTTGGTTAATCCACGTCTTCGATCGGTAAAGTCGAAACTTACAAGCCTTCTTATTCTTGTAAGCTTAATTCACTTAGTTTTCTAGCCAATGGGAGAATGAATGAAAGTCCACGTGGGATTTTCTTCTCCAGAATGACGCTCCAGTTGCGAGGTAACCGCGTCTCGGTTCCAAGCTGAAAAGCAATGGTATGCAGTCTCAGAGTATGTTATTTAGCCCACTGTGACATCAGAGCTGCGACGCCCCCGTCCTATCAGCCGCGGTTCCCGCTGGGATTTGTAGTAGCGGACTATCCTGGGGTACAAAATGGCTGATGACGCCGGAAGGCATAGTGGCGTCCAGCAACGTCCAAATGGTCCAATATTAAGCAACACATGGTCCAACACCTTAAATCTCTTTTTCAGAAAAACTCATCCACATCTACCTCTCTTAATCAGAGGAAAAGTAACTTTCATTCATTTCTTTTGTCTAGTGGTTGAGATTTGTTCTCCTTTAGTCTACAGCAGCAGCCAGACACACATCGGGCAGCAGCACCCTAGTGTCCTGACACATTTCAGTCACAGATGCAATTAATGCCTAAAGCCATGCTTTGTGAAACTGGACCACACAGGGCGGTCTCTCTTCCCCACATGGCCAGGATGCAGGTACAGATTCACCTGTTGTCCTCCTTGGACCAATTTTATAAACCACACCGCTGTGCAAAATCTTAATCTGAAGCAAATCTGAAGAAGTTTTTTTCAGATTTCCTCACGTTACAACCTCGTACTTTAATGTTTTTTGGGGACATTGTGTGATACACCAACACATAATAGTGCATAGTTCTGAAGTGGAAGGAAATTAATGCGACAAACGTTTCTTTTTAAGATTCAAATCTTAATAGTATGGTGTGCATATGCATACAGTCCCCTTTACTCAGATACCTTTAAATAAAATCCAGTCTGACCAATTACCTTTAAAAGCATTAGTGTACAGCACCATTAAGACCAAGGAGCACATTTTTGCAGCTTACTAGAAGCCATACAGGGTACAAAGCAATTAGGTGTAAGAAGGTATGCTGATCAGATGAGATCAACATTAAGTGTGGCACTTCACTGTAAATCCACCATTTGTACAGTGGAATGCGGTGGTGGCAGCATCATGCTGTGAGGATGTTTTCTTATGCAGGGCCAGGAAAACTGGTCAGAGTTCATGGAAAGATGGATGGAGCTAAAACCAGGACAATACTGGAAGAAAACCTGTTAGAGGCAGTGAAATTATTCAAACTGGGGTAGAGGTTTGCCTTTTGGCAGAAAAACTACCCTGAACATACAGCCAGAGCCATAACTGAATGGTTTAGATAAAAGCATAGCCATGTATTAGAATGGCCCAGTCAAAGTCAAAACCTAAATCCATTTTAGAATCTACGAAAAGATTTGAAAACTGGTGTTCAAAAACACTCTCTATCCAATCTGACCAAGTTCAAGCTATTTTGCAAAGGGGAAAGAGAATATATTTCAGTCTGTAGATGTGCAATGCTGAGAGACACTTGCAGCTGTAAATGTAGCCGACCTATTGACCCATGTAGGATGAATGCAAATGCATGTCACTGTTTTTCAGATTTGTATTTCTGCAAAACGCTTGAAAACCATGAAAACTACTGTTTTGCGTTGTCTGTATTGGTTATAATATGACTTAATGTGGAAAATTTCAAGGAGTATTACATTTGTAAGACTCTGAGATTTAGCCCAGGAGTATTTGACTTTACCCATCTAGACATCACTCCACAGCTGTAATCAAAGATAAGATCCATTCAGTTCCCAAGTTTTCAGTTTCTAAAGTATACAAGTTAAGATTTAAGCTACCGATTAGTATCTGATCCGCCTCAAGACATTCCTGCTGCCATTGAGAAGGGCGTAACTTTATTTTTTTAAATGTTTTGCTGATCAGTGGTTTGGTTTCAACAATAGTACAGATTCATCAAATGTCATTTTGTTTGAAAGATCTCAGTTTTCCCTTTTATCGAGTCAGATGAGTTAGATGACACACAACATGCTTCAGGTTTGTAACGTCATTCATGATTCATCACACCTATTTGTTCTTCACTCTATAATAAATAACTTTTTTACACAACATGGGAGGGGCTAGGGAGAGCTTGCAATTATGCTATTATTCCCAGTGTGTCCTGTTAGGCTAAACATTTCAAATCCATCAGAGAAGGCATAATTAATCCGGTTCACTTGAATGGGATAATAAACCCTGTGTAATACGCTTTACAAAGAGGTGATTGGCAGCTAGTCTTGTAGCCTGTAGGTGAACATTAGAAAGGGGAAGAAAGTACGATGGGGATCACATGGGTGCTAATCCGTATGCCCTTGTGAGCACGTGCTGTCTGTGCGTTTGTGGCGCTGCACTTCGATTTCGACTGTTGTGATCCAGTCCCAGCTGTGTCTCATTAAGGGGTGTCATTTTAATCCTCTTAGTCAAATCCCATAATTTTGTCCATTAACAAAAAAACAAGCAACAGGGCAATGATAGAGCACCCAGTTTCAAGCATTCGGGAGGGGGAGGAAAGTCAAGAGCAGTGAGGTTGCATCTAGACAGATGTTATCTAAAACCACCCAGAGGTCTTTAACTTTTTGGTAGGAAAACATAGTTAATCTGATTTAGACTTTGCAGATTTCTAGGAAAAGAACGGATTAGTCGTTGTAACTTTACTTTGCTCATCTGCACATTCTCCTGGGATGATGACCAGTTTGTTAAATTACACATCCTGGATCTCCCTGTTGTTAATATGGCCTGTATCGGCTGTTTCGCAGGGTGACATTAGAAAGGGAATTGTGTGAGCACCATATAAAAATTATAACTTATGCATTGGTTGGTTGCACCCTGAACAAGTTTTCTATTGCATTTATGCATGTACAGTCAGTGAGGAGTTCATCGAAGAGGGGTCCCCTGCTTGCTGCTGAGAAAACAGAGAGCAGGCTGTCAATCACACAGTGGCCACATGGGTTCAGCTTCAATTTATGCTATGACATCTTCTGTCCTCTTAGCTGGACTTTCTGAACATGATTTAACTGGAAGCATTTCTGTGTATATTTGTATCATGGAAGCAGACATGAAGAGCAGAACATATAGGGGTAATAGAGAAATAGAGCAGGGCTAACAGCTGTTTTGCTTGTAAAAGAAAACCACAAATTCAGCACAGTTTAACATGCAGCATAGGATATGTTGAAAGGAGTGCTATTCATGCAAGAACCGCTACTGATAATCTCTCCGGCTGATTTTGGATTCAGCCTCGTGAATTTATTTGAAAATCTATGACTGATTCAGTGTCTGCCTCTCTATGACCGAGCGGTTGTCTCCCCGCTACATGATGAAAGCTATTTTCTTCTCTTTCCTCACACTGACAGCTGGTGTGTGCTCTCCACTAACAACACTTTAGCTCAGACCAGCTCTATGTATAGATCGCTCTCATTGAAAACAACTATTTTAGCACCTCCTGCATGCTAAGAATACACATGCAACACTGCCATGCTTTATGCCTTATGCAAATGCTTTCTTTGTCAGCAAATGAGATACAGTAGTGCTGCAATGCACAATCTCTAAAAAAAATTATCCCCACAGGATCATCCAAATGTCAACCTGTCCTCTGAGAGGAATTGTAATGTACACAACGCTTGTGGTTACTTGTAATTGTGACATTTATGAGATATAAGAGAGCAACATTTGTTCTCCCTTTCCTCTGTGCCAAATCTGGGCAGCCGGGGGATTCTTTTTGTTCCATGAGAGCAAGTTGTCCATTAATTGTGAGTATAACCGGTGATCGATCTGTCAGGTGGTATTTTCCCAAGCTGCAAATTAGTTTCCCTGGAAGCTGTTGGACTAAGTCGGAGAGAGCTGCAGCGTGTCTGTGCCCTGGGTATGGTAATTCCACACTGTGTTGCTACGGCTTCCCATGATGACTATAAAGTTCAAATAAACACATTGCAATTACCATCTTTTTGCTCAGTGCATGGGTGCCTTTAGTGCTCAAAGTAAAGCCTCACTGCTTTACTTTGCCATGGTGTCATCCTGGGCTGCAAAACAAGATTAAATTGGTTCTGCTCAACTATTTGCTGTCAGGTAAAAGTGAACGGTTCAGCTTCAAAGCAAAAAGGTACTCTGTGGCCAAACAGACACTAAGGCTAACAACAGTCATTGTGGAATAGATGCATAAAGATGCAGATGTACAAATACATTGCTCTGCAAAAGTATTCATACTCCTTGGACTATTTTGTTTCTTATCTTCTCTTAAGTGTATTTTACTGGGGTTTTATGTAACAGACCAACATAAAGCATGCATGTATTTTGTCCGGGGTAAATATTTTGGAATATGTCTGTCAGCTTGGACATTTTTTTGCCCCTCTTCTCAGCTGGATCTAGGTCTAGACTTTGATTGGTCCATTCATTTTTGCTAATTTTATAACTTCTGAAGACTCTTTGTTCGATTTTATTTTATTTAGGGGTCTTAGGGGTATCAGAGTAAAGGAGAATAAATGGAAATGCATGCCATATTTATCATATTTTTATTTGTAGAACGTATCATTTTGCTTTCACTTTACAATTGCGCACTACTCTGTGGTAGGCTATCACATAGAATCCAAATAAAATGCATTAAAGTTTGTGGTTGGAAGGTGGTATGATTACTTCTGAGTGGCATGGTATACTGAAGTTTAAGTTACTATGAAGCAACAAAAATACTAAAATAAAACGATAAATCAGTGTGCAAACATGTACATGCTAAAACTCACAGACCACACAGTTAAACATTAGCGGAGTGTCTGAACTCTGTCATTTCTTGTTTGGAGGACGTGAAAGCTTGGTTTGGATTTGTGACCTTTGTTGTGACTGTGAGGCGTGTCTTTCCCTCTTTGGAGAAGATGATTAATTTCTGTTATTTACATTACTGCCCCGAAGGCTTCTCGGCAGGCCTCACGCATTTGTCATTTCCTCTGCGCTGTTTTTCAAATGGAATGAAATAGAATGTGCAGCCTCCTGGGTCTGCTTTAGCGAGATTCTTTTAAGCCGAGAAGACGCAGGAAAGAAGAAAAAGGAAAAAAAAACAACTATTTGCTCATAATAAAACAGCCATGTCTACATGGTACTGCAGCACACATTCACACTGCAGTCTTTTGGCTCCAGTAAACAACACTCTCTCACCGTTCTTCACTGCTCTGGTTTAATTAGAGCTCTGATTGGCCGGGCTTAGGCCATAAACCAGCCGTAATGCTGGTGCAGTTCAGCTGCAGATCTGCACCGCTTCTCAATTCAACAGTGGCTTACAGCCCCCCCGGCTGCAGAGCATCCCCAGATGTCTGTCTGTGAAACATTTTACCCACACATGTAGCTATTTCACACACACACACACACACACACACACACACCTTAGTCAAGCAACTTGTGAATTTCAGCTCGCCCTGTTCTCACTTCCTCCTCCTCCTCTTTTTTCCCTGCAGTTCAGACCTCAGTTCTTTTCACCTCTTGGGAGTGTGGTGATGGAGTAAAAGAGGAGCGTGAGGAGGAAACAGGGAGTTAAAGGGAAAGTGGAAAAACGACTACAAGGTGTCCTGAGAGTGCAGCTGATCCTCTGGGTGTCACTTTTTGCAGCCTAAGTAAAAAACATTATCTCCTCACCCACTCCCATTTCCAGCAAAATCACAAAAATCCTTAGCTTTGACGTTTTTCAAGTCAGAGGAAAAATAAAAGAACTGCTGCATTGTCTGTGTTTTTTAGTTACATGAAATTATATTCATGTTCGAAAATCTGTCTTATAATGCACCCAAAAACCTGAAGTAAGACTCCTTTTATTTCCCAGTGATTGATCATTTTACTCTAAACCCAACATATTCAAGAAGGGTTTAGTAACTGAGAAAAAGACATTTAAACTATGACAGTTAAGATTGATTAAAATACTAAGTTATTTTTGGAGAGTTTTTCTCTCAGGAGCCTATATTTATAACAGATATTTCACTGCCTCATTCTAAATTAAGGCTTAGAACTAAGGCTTATATTTACTTTAATCTAAGAGGGGAATAAAAAAGGGGATATAAAAACAAGATTCGGAACCAGCTTTGATCCATCAGTTTTGCCAACACCAGAACCACAACAGCAGAATTTTAAAAAAGTGCCTTACTTAGGTCCGACACATGCTGTTGTTTCTTTGAACTCCCTTTGACCTCTATGGACATTCAGTTCTCTCTCTCACGTCTCTTGGATAAGAGGATGATCTGGGTAACTGAACAAACAGCTGATTCAGTCGGCCAGGAAGTCATACTGCCACTGGCAGGTGGTACTGGTGTCTAGTGACACTTGGGTTTGGATGTTTTGGTGGCTTCCCTACTCTGGATTGCTATGGAAAAGGGTTGTATATGTGGGCATATACTCTTAAAAAATGCAAAGAGGGCTAAATATATTTCCACAGTCTGTGGATAAAGACTACAATCTTGCAAAAAAAGTCACAAAACAGAAAAACACAGTTTAAAAAGCAGAGAACCATTTACTGCAACCAAATTTCAAAGGGTGCTCAGTCCTCTCTGACAAGAGACCCAAATACACTACTCAAGATAATGATAAAAAAATTTAATATAAAAATTGTATATATGCACACACACACTGTCTATGAGTTTCTAATCAAAAACACTTTAAAACCTATGTTGCAGCAAAATTATTGCCTGCAGAGCTCAATATTAATGTTTTTTTTTTTTAAATACTCTTAATTACTGCCATATTCATCCTCTTGATATCTTTCATGACCAGAAAATTCAAACCAATACATAAAGCCATGCAGGTAACATTTTATTATAGTCATACGTATACAATAAAATGTACCTATTTAACCAATCGAAAAAAAATCAGATATAAAAGGAACTTTTCTTACATTGAAAATGAAGTTTGTCCTTGTGCTTTTCAGCAAATTTAAACTGATCAACTTTGGATGCACTATGGGTTTCAGCTTGCAAGCGAGCAAATTTTTTTTTATCTGAAGTTAAACATGGGCAATATTAGAGTCTGAGCCAGTTTAAAAGACAGAGTAGCAGGCTTTGTGTGTACATTTTATTTATACTTCAACAGAATGCGGCATGCTCAATCTGTGTGCAAAGGCACAACAGAGCGGTGCTTGCCTGCGCCGTGATGGCAGCAAAACTACCAGCTGATTCACTCCTGAAGCCACCTGCCTGGCTGACCAGAACACAGAGATGTTGAGTTATTTCTGTTAAGCTATGTATGTATGAACGCAGGGTTTCCATGCTGCTTTCAAGTGATTCAATTATTAAAAGAAATATCTCATATAAAATAAGTAAACATGCAATACATTTTTTTTAAATAGCCAATGGTAAGCAGCTCCTCCCCTGCCTACCCTGACTGTACGCCACTGCATGTAGCTTGTGTTTTCGCTGACACATTTTACCCTTTCGGTGATTAACTTTTTCAAGTTTAATGCAAATTGTCAAGACAAAACGAGACAGATGGAAAATGAAATCATGAAAACAACCTCCATCTTTCGTTTTCTAGCACTGAAAGCTAGAGTGGGCATGTGCAAAGTGGACATCTATTACAGTGTTTTTAATAATCTTTATTTATCTTCAGTTCCTACATGTACAACACAAACACAGTTTTTATAAACTCCTCTTTGGAAACTGATTTTAAATATCTGTCTGCTAGGTGCAAATGCTGAAAAAAAAATCCATGTTTTGCTAAATCTCTGAGTTTGTGTGAACAAAGCCAAGGGTGGGTGAGGCTTGTCCTTGATGGTTTCTAAAGTAAGTAGGAGTGGTCAACCAATCAGAAGCAAACATGGGGTAATTTGAAGGCTATATAATGCAAAATCTACCTTTTTTCTAAAACACATCCTTCAGACATTAGAGACCAGTTTCAAAAACATGAGCAATCCATCACTTTAATCATTCTAGATACCTTAATATTAAGGCTTTTTTTATTATGTGAAAAAAATCAACCTTTCAGTTTAATAAGATGAACAAAAAAAATCTGACACATTAACAATCAATACTGAAATATATGGTTAATTGTGTCTAAAGCTTTCTGGAAATATAAATTGAATAAAATCAGACTATTAACCTTAATAGAATGTCATCCTAAGAAGAACTATTAAGATGTCTTGGCATCTTTCATGTACACAGACAGGACCACAACAGCTTGGAACGTCATAGCTAGTAACACAGGCTCACTAACTTTGGGAATTACTTTTTTTTTTTTAAATCTAAAATGCGGTGGAGCCATTTGAAGTATTTTGGACAAAGTGAGCTGTTGTAGGTTAAAAACCAAATCTGAGGTATGTGTTTGCCCTACACCTACATCATGAGAGCCTCCTGATTTTCAGTAAAACCTGCTGATTGGAAAACAGCAGCCTCTGATGAGCCCGTAAATGAGTTATGGCCGTTTATGCTAATCAAAGAGACGCCAGCCTTATTCCATGTTAAACAAACACTTCATTTTCCCCAATGAGACGGGCTGACATTTGCTCCCCTGGGCTGTAATACTGCACCCGGCCTATAGCTATGATCATAAGTTAGCGTCTTCATAATGGGCTCGGCCCTCTAAACAAGCTGACCTGTTAGGCCCAGTACTGCTTGACAGCAGTAATTACACATGTGAGCCATTAAAATGAGCATGATTAGCCCGTAACAAGCTGGAGGAGTGAAAGGAGGTGATTAGACAACTGCAGGCCGATTCATCTGCCAGTGGGGAAACAAGCAGGTGAGTATTTGTGCTGCTTTTCCACAGTAACAGTTGCTCTTCTGATGTTTATTCTCATGGTGGTGAGGCCAGCCTTAATGAGAGTCCCAAATTTTATTAAAAAGGGGTTTCACTATTTTAATTTCTGCAGAGGGTACACAAAGGCATGGAGACATGGTGGGGTTATAATGACATTATGTTTACTCAGGCAGATCAGAAAGTGGAGATCTACAACATTTAATAACATGGGTTGAGTTTAGGTTGCTCACTAGTGTTTATTTCAGCCTCACATTTAATTTAACCACATGCTTATGTTGTCAGCAAAGCCCCCGAGCTACTCTCCAAAGCCCCAGGATTGCCCTCTGGCACTTTCCTCTCCTTTTGCAGATGAAGAACGGCAAGGCTTTGCATATCAAAATGTTGCACTTTCAAACACTACAATTTTGCTCCAGTCAGAACATACATACACTTCAAACTGACACTGGCACAGAACTGGCTGCACAAGTTTGAATTTATAGTGGGTTAATTTTCCAATCCTCACAAGGTCAAAATTGTGCATAAAGACTCAAAATACACATACGCCCCTACCAATATTTAGACAATGTCCCTGACACTTTTTGTTGCCATCAACAAGGTCCTGCCAGCATTCTATCTGGATATTTGACGGCTCTTCTTATCAGGAATCGTAGAGCTTCTTTAAACATGCTGATTTCCTGACAGGAAGCCTGCTTTTAGGCAAGCTCAGAGCAGTTTCAAGAACTTGATGGTAACCTAATTGATCCATTCTGGAACTCATATTGATATGTTCAGGATAATCTTTGAGTTCCAACATCCCATTGTGTCAGAGTTTCCGTCTGCTGTCATTGTTGTTTTGCTGTGGAGGTGAAGAATTTGGAAGTGGTCCTTCCTCTTCATTTCTCCACCCACTTTTGGCGATCCACCAGTACCAGTGGTGCCATTGGCGGCAAAATGGACCCTCAGTTTGATGCTACCACCACTGTGATTGATGGTCTTATTGGTAGATCCAGCTGTGCCAAAGCTTCAATCATCTGACTTGTCTGATGGAAAGATATTTGTTAAGAGGAACTATCCAGGAACCACCAAGGCTCAAATATGCCATGAACTGGAACTGCTGGAACACCAGTGTCCTTATCCACAGGAAAGTGGGTCTAATACAAGTCTAGGAGATTACCAATCAAGAGAAAAGTGCCTTCGAGTTTGAATAAAATCTGTTTACATGGACAAACCATGTTCCTTCTGGGGTTCTTTCTGTAGAGATGGTCAGATGAGACAAAGACTGAGCTATTTGTATGGTTTCTGTGCAACTTGCTAAGGCATATTTATCCAAATATTAGTGGAGGGTCTGTATGTTTTTGAGAGTTTAACTATACCTTTGAAAAAAATGAATGCACAAGTAGACAAACATGTGAGCCAAACTCTACTTTTAAAAATTAATTGAGGTTGTTTGCTTTTTGTCATCATTCCAGACTACAAAAAGAATGGTTGAAATGCATAATTAAAAGCTCCAAAGTAAGGGCATACAAAGACCTTTCTGTCTGTCGTTTTGCAGGTGCGTACGTCCAACCTGGCATCATAAGAACTGACATAAAGCTCGAGCCACTGAACAGTGCTGGGCGTTTCTAACTCCGAGCTCGTTTTTGGTGAGATTTCATCACGCTCTTTGTTCCAATCTTGTTCTATTTGGATATTTATGAGCGAAGCTTACATCCCTGTGCAGCCACTTTTACAGCAGCTGCAGTCACTCCTGTGGGTGTACAAATACTTAATTGCCTGTAACAGCATACATTAAACATTTATCGACAAACTTTTAACAGGGTTCCCAGGATGTGTGATATTTAAAGTAAAGCTGAGAGCATCACAGCAGCTGAGGAGGAGTGGTGTTTTCAGGCTTTGATGCAGCCTGTGTCTGATGTGTGACCCAGGATATAACCTAGAGATTAGCTACCCCAAAAGTTAACAATGAAGTAAGATGCATCAACAGAGCTCACGTTCCTGCATTCTGATGCTAAAAACATACATGCAGTAAACATCTTTTGCTCAGATTAAAAAACATCTCCTGCAGCAGGCCACATGCAGCAGCCACCATCATTAATAATGTAAGAACGATGTACAATAGTATGAAACTGAAATGTTTGTGCAAGGACTCAGTTTGAAATCAATCATTTGGTTAGGGGGCTCATTACTAGTGTGTAACAGATGATATCAGATGTTATCAGTACAAGGCCCTTCGTCGGCTGTCTGTCATTGCACTACCGTGTGATGTGCTTTTGGGCAAGGAGCTGGTGGTGATGAGGGTGTTAAAGGGAGCGCAGGGACTTATCTCCTCAGCTGTAAAATGATTTTCTGTCTCTTCAGGAGACTTTGTGAGAGTATGTGTGCGGGGGGTATCAGTGATCTGAGAGTAATTAAGATATGGGCTCACATCACACGCGGGGGCTTTGCATGTGGGAGACGAGCAGATAAAGTTAAATGTGAAATAGTTGAGTTTAAAAGGAGGGACTTTGATTAATTACAAAACTCTCAAAGGACAGCGCACCCCCTCTCTTACGTGCTGAGCCGCCATCCAAGTGGAGCAGCTCTGCCGCTGATGACCCCAACACCTCAGCTTTATCTTCAACAGGCAGGTTATCTCATTAGTTGCCGAAGCTCAGCCATTCATTTGCGGCCCTGCTCTTTGTGCAAGACTCAAATCTGTCATTATATTTGTCTCAAGCTGTTCCATGTAAAGATTTTTTTAGGCAGTCGCATCCTCCGTGGAGTCTCTATTGAGTTAATGACTCATGCCTGCAGTTGTGTTTAAACTTTGACGGTGTACATTTTCATTGCTAAAAGTGTAAGAGCAGAGTGTGAAGGTTCAATTAGCAGGGTAAGAGCACAGTTTTGCTCAAAATATTGAAATGCACACAACATTATGGGTGACATACCAGAGTTCAAAAGAGGACAAAATTGTTGGTGCACGTCTTGCTGGCGCATCTGTGACCAAGACAGCAAGTCTTTGTGATGTATCAAGAGCCACGGTATCCAGGGTAATGTCAGCATACCACCAAGAAGGCCGAACCACATCCAACAGGATTAGCTGTGGACGCAAGAGGAAGCTGTCTGAAAGGGATGTTCGGGTGCTAACCCGGATTGTATCCAAAAAACATAAAACCACAGCTGCCCAAATTATGGGAGAATTAAATGTGCACCTCAACTCTCCTGTTTCCACCAGAACTGTCCATCGGGAGCTCCACAGGGTCATATACACGGCCGGGCTGCTATAGCCAAACCTTTGGTCACTCATGCCAATGCCAAACGTCGGTTTCAATGGTGCAAGGAGCGCAAATCTTGGGCTGTGGACAATGTGAAACATGTATTGTTCTCTGATGAGTCCACTTTTACTGTTTTCCCCAAGATTAAAGATAAAAAAAAAAACTCCAGTTAATCGTTTGTAGTTACAGTTACGGAACCTTGCCAAGATGTTCATATTTACACAATTATTGTTACTTTGTGTAGGTCTGCTATATAAAATCGCATTGAAATACACTAAAGTTTGGGGTTTGCAGTGTGACAAAGTGTGAAAAACATGAAGGGGTATGGACACTTTGGTAGATGTAGGCTACTTGTAAAACTAAACTAAAATATTAACAGAATTGTAAACGTAGAAAAGAGAAAAGAATTTAAGCACACCAAAAAAATGTCTCACTTTTGTTCAGGCTCTATTTACTTTTTAGGATGTGCCTTGAGACTTCATTGAGTGAGGATAGTAACAGAACATTTACACTGAATCATATATGTGAAAAACTTTTAAACCATCATAATTTTTATTTTTTTACTTTATATTTATTGTCTTCCATTGACCCTAAGTGCTTAAGTAGAAAGCAACTGGACATATCGTGTTTCTCATCATTTCTCATCCAAAAGGCTTAATCAGTTCTGAACATAGTTGGAAGTAACAGGCTTCATCCTAATAGGGCCACTGAAGTTACTGATAGGGCAATTTGGACACATGACTCACTGGGTCCACCCTTTATTCAGCTCAATGTTTGGGTTGTTGTTTCTTGACGATCCAAACATATCCCTAACGATACCATGTGAGTTGTTGTGGTCACATGTCCCAAGGTGAGAATTGTTGAAAAAAAACCTGTAGAGATGAGTCAGGGCTGTTGAGAAGGTGTTAAACATATGAAACCGGAGGCCACCTCTTCTGTTTAATGTTTGTTTTTTATGTTTAACATAGATGGCTTCTTTCACTACTGTCTCAAACCACCTGTCTTCCCTGTCCAAACTGTGCACATTGCTGTCTTCAAATGAGTGTCCCTTGAGATGTAAGTGAACAGCTGATTTTTGACCTGATGTGTTTGCTCTTCTTGTGTTGGGCCATCTGTTTGATCAAGTTTGTTCAAAAGAAAAAAAAATGAACCTGAAAAATTATTTTGAACCTCCCCCCAAAAAATTGGAAAACTGGAAAAAGTTTTCCAACTGAAAAAAAAGATGTGAAACTGGAAAAAAAAAAAAAAAAGTTGAAAACTACTTTTCACATTCAAGTTTTTTATCGCACTTGCAGATTTTATTTTTCGGCCTCAAACTTCTGGCCCTGTTTTGAAACATTTATATATGTTTCCCTGTGCCATAAAATGACAACCAGCCTTTTTATTATTACCTGATCACTGCTAGCGCCTGCAGATAAAGACGTGGCCATGGTGCCTAGAGCTCCGGTTGAATACTCTCACTGCTCAGTCTGGCGGTTCATCTGCTTTACGTTGAGACCATGGGAAACCTCCAACATGGACTTAAAATGCTGTGCAAATCTGTCAAGATCATATTTTCTCCTTTGAGATTCACATTGTGTATTCACATAAGTTGATTCCACACCCCTGTGATCTGAGGCCCCGCCCCCCATACCAAAACAGGGCTGGAAGTTTGAAGCCGAAAAATAAAATCTGCAAGTGGGAAAAAAAAAACTTGAATCTGAAAAGGAGTTTTGAATTTTTTTTTTCCAGTTTCACATCTTTTTTTTTCAGTTGCAAAACTTTTTTCCAGTTTTCAAATTTTTTTGGGGAGGTTCAAAATTTTTTTGGGGAGGTTCAAAATAATTTTTCAAGTTCAAATTTATTTTTGAACAAACTTATTTTTCAGGTTCAATTTTCTTTTTCTTTTTAACAAACTTTATGGCCCCAATTTAGCTCCATAGTTTGTCCAGTTGCCCTGTACTTAAGCACTTAGGATTATCATGTCCTGGATGACTGAGAATCTACACCAGCATATACCTTCCACTGGGTTAGGCTTGACTCTAATCTTGGCCTTGGAAGTGGTCTAGATTAATCTTCAAAAAGACCTTCAGTTTTTTTATTTATTTTTTTTTATTTATTTTGTTTTAAGATATTATTGCCTAAAAACTATCCACATCACATTAACATCTAAGTAATATCTTAGAGAACGGACACAGAACCTTAAAGATGCACCATCCATCTGTGAATTGCTTTCAGTGCTGCTAAAGACCATTTCATGCTTGTTCTGTGCTACAGTTGATAGTTTTTTTAATAGACTCAGCAAAATAAATGGGAACAACCCGCATCTTTGTGACAGGCTGCTGCTAACAAAGGTCCCAAAGATCCAAGTTAAAAATACTTCTTTGCCAGGCTGACGCTACACAGGTTCATCACTTGAGAGCCTTTTTATGTTTGAATAATTCATTGGTCAGAGTTAAGTAGCTTAACAAACAAAAACATTTTTCTGAAAATGATCGAGCACTGGACTAAAAATTAAAGAAGATGTTGCCATAGAAAAAAAATAACCTTTCTAAAATGTAGCTGAAGTATTGATCAAGACCACATTAAAGGATTACAAGAAGGTCTTTCTACTTAAAGCTAAATGTAGAGAAATGAAGGATGACTCAATACTTTAGGACTTCTCAGTCTAGAAGTTAACAATATTTAAAGTTCAACCTTAAGACAGCTGAGTTTATCAGTTTTAATACTTTTGGGTAGCGGTTCCCTTTCTCCAACTAATCAAATTCAAACAGCATTCATATTAACCTAAACTAACTCAATGCAACCTGATTGTATTGATAAATGGTTTCATAATTTTCCATGTGTGTATTTTCCAAAATGTCTACTCCCCCTTCAGACTGTTCCTTCTAAGAATATCAGCTCAATATGTGGAGCTGCTGCATGAATTTTATCAAATTTTGAAATACTTTGACTCACCTCCTCATGGAAGATAATGCTTTAATTTACAGTCCAGGGAGCTGCACAAGAAGCAGAGGGAAAAGAATGAAGAAGTAATGAAATTTGCAAAGACAAAGAGCCAGAGGATTTATCACTATTCACTTTCCTTCACAATGCGGTTGCTTGCGCCAGTAAGATTGATAACAAATGTTTTTTTGCATTGTATCTTCACTGCTTTTGTGGCAAAATTCTGTGTTTCCAGACCCAAATGTGCAGCATTCTGTGTTTTTATGAATTTATGACAGATGGTTTTTAGGCTTAATGGAACTAGGAGAAAGGAAGGAAGGAAGAGGAAGAAGGAAGGAAGGAGGAAGGAAGGAAGGAAGGAAGGAAGGAAGGAAGAGGAAGGAAGTGAGGAAGGGACAGAAAAATTGTAGAAAGGTTAATATTTTTCTATGCTCTGTTTCAGTTTTCCATGTTTACCCGGAAAAAACTTAAATCGAATTCCAGATGTTTCCAGACTGCATAGTAGCCCTGTTATATACACTGGGCAGCCACACTGAACTGTTTGCCTTTCAACGTTAATTTTTCTTGGTTTAATCACACCACACTTGCGTCAGTGACAAACCCTTACTCACTGGCTGTTACTACTTATAGGTGACAAATCCTCCCTTCATGCTGGTGAAAGATACAGAGCAAAGGTGGAATAGGAACGGAAAAGAGACAGTGAGTTAATAAGAAAAAAAATTTGCAGTCCACGTAAGAAGAGGTGTAAAAACTCTGCACTGTGCCTTCGAGATGATATTTTACCCTGCACAAACAAGATGAGGCTCAGAGAGTGAAGAAAGCATCGATTTAGCCGGCACCGATCATACAACTACCTCCACCCCCCACCCCCAAGTTTGCTTACTGACATTCAATCAGGACTTTATAAATCATTTTGGGTGATAAATTATTTTGCTGCTTAGGCCGCAACCCGCTCTACTGAGAGATGAGAAACTTGACGGTGAGTGTGCATGAGTTTTTTTGTGTGTCTTCTGCTTCTGAAGCATCATCTGCCATCTGGCCTCAAAGCACAGGGGCCACATGGTGGGAAAGCAAATGTCACCAGTCAGGCCAGCCAATGCCAAGTCCTGACAAATGACATCAGGAGAGGCCCACTAACTGCCCGAATAAACAAACTCATGCTTCAATCCCTCTGTGACCCTTCGCTTACCTTATTGTTGGTTACTTGTAATGATGGTGACAGTAATCTAGGAATTAAAGCTTATACTACAGGGCCTTGAGGACAAAATTGCATAAAAAAAGAAGATACAAGAATGTATAGTTAGAGATTGTGGAGATTTATAGAAAGCTGCAGTCAGATTATCTTTAAAGGCATCTAACCGCAGATTTAAAACCCAGATTGAACAACTCCTGGACATGTGAGCCAGCAGTAGTAAATCCATTGACATCTAAATATCAGTCAGCTGAAATGGCAATAAAATGCTAACATGATCAAGTGAAATGAAACCTCACATCTGCCATATTATTTGAACAGTAAGAACAGATAACATTTTTAGATCTTATATCTTGACATCCCTTGTGCTCCAGCATGTTCGTCTTATAAACTCATGTGCACTGATCTTGAACAATGAATCCTGAATAAGCTGGCAACTGCCAGATCTGAGTCTGAGCAGAACTCTGAGGCTAATTTCTGTCTTTATCTTAGCCATCACTTTGATGCACAGAAGCAGCCGAAGTGTAAAGGTTTCAACACTTGCCAGCTAGGAATAAACCAGAGAAAGTTTTATTTGAATTTGAGGCTTAGGACATAGAGACATTTTGAACCTGTTAAAAGCATCAGTTTTAGATGCTTACATAGCATCTGCTCTCCAGCACTGCCACAGCTAATGAGTTCAACACATTCAAACAATGCAACGTCCTTGCAAAGAATTACTATTGCAGCAAGTGTTTGCTAAGTGGGGGCCTTTAGCTTTTAATTACACATTATGCACCAAGCCCACATACTGAATTTTTTCCTGCACTGCAGCAAGGCCATTGAAAATAAAACAGCCGAGGGGGAAAAGTTCAGTTTGGTTTAGCAGCCATGCTTTAGATTTTTTTCCGGCTGCCCTTGTGCAGTTGTAGCAGTCAATGTATATTTTTCAAGATGTCTCAAAGCCCCACATGCTGCAGCGTATGTGCAAGGAACACAGATAATCACAGTATAGACACCTAATTTACCATCAACAGCTCTTGAACTGATGACAGGAGCTACTTTAACATATAGATACATAGAGATGGTGTGAGATAGGAAAGAAATTTGTTTCATATCAATTGGATTTAACTGATTCAGCAATCCCTCATTCTGACAAGCATGAAAGAGGCATAAAAATAAAGAAAGCAGTGGAACAGGAGTCAATTTTATGGAAAAGTAAAACAAAGATCATACAAAGTTGCTTGATAGCGATAGATCAGTCAAAGGCTTCATCCAGGAAACATATACAGCTAAATGAAGATGCACTGAGCCAGACGTACTCCTCTATGGGAAATAAATTCTAAGAAAGCATTTAAAGTTAAACACAGCAACATCTAAGGCTCTTTCCAGGAAAGAAACATAGCTGAATACCAAAGCTCTGAACCAGGTGAACCTTCTGTAGGAAAAAAATAAAGGAAGCATACAAAGTTAATGGCAGCTTAATGAATGACTCCATCCAAAACAGAGACACAGGTAAACACAGAAGCACTGCGTCAAATGTACTTTCTATGACAAACAAAATAAAGAGAGAACACAAAGTTCTGTAAGTGGCTCAGTCCAAGAAAGCGACAGAGCTAAGCAGAGAACCACAGAACCTTGAGTAAAATTAATGTGAAGAAACACTAAAAAAGAGTGCACCAAGGTAATGGCAGCAATAGTACTTTCAGTGGCTCTGCCTAAGAAAGAGACCTAAACACCGACACACTGGGCAAGAAGTGTCTTTCATAAAACTTAGGAAAATAGTTGTAAGTTGTATACTTATCCCCATATCAAAGATCTTGGTGAAAAATTAATGCAACACTGGGTGGAAATAAATCTTGTGACATTGCAGAAGCTTATCGAAACAATGCCACGGTGAATGCGTGCCGTAATCAAAGCTAAAGGTGGTCCAACAAAATATTAGAGTGTGTGACCTTTTTTTTTTGGCCAGGCAGTGTATTTAGCTGCTAAGCTGGTGTTTAATACTGACAGATGCATATGGTTGGACATACTGAGATTTACCTAGTGCCAACAGAGACCTATGATACTACAAATATGCTTGTAATGACAAATTATATGGAGAGCACTGCAAGTGTTGGAAGCCAGACATATCCATATTGCATACTTGCAGTTATCTGACTACTAGCAGTGCATAAATTACACATTATCCACAAAGTTCTCAGGCAACAACCTGCTACTCAGGCCAACTCCCTTCTTTGCAGCACGGCACACATGAACACTTGTCTTTACACTTCAGTGCACGCTTTAGTACACGCTCCCACACACATGCAGAAACAACCACACCAGCTGCCGTATGCAATAACGAAACATGAGGACCTACTCTATTTTATACATCCGCAGGGGGTCAATAACTCATTAGAGCCAAGAGGAGGCAGAGGCAGCTGAGGGAGATGACGTGGTGGGAGGTTGGCTGCCTGGCAGTGTGTTCACCTGCAGATATCAGCGTGTCATTGTGAGGTCACCAGGACGATTCATGACTTCATTAGCAGCATTTCATAAAACACTCCAGGGGTGTTTCCGAGTCTTAGACTAGATATTAGTTGGAATTGGCCTGCTTTTATTCTCCTTTTAGGATTTTTTCCCTGCCGTTTTGTGATCACTACTTCTCACCCTATCCGTTCTGTATGTAGTGCCCTTATATTGCCTGTCATGAACTTGCATCATGTAGAAGTGCTTCATATTGAGGTTACTTTAAGGTTAAAACTGATTGTTTGTCCTACTGAATTGACTTTAATTGCAATTTAGGCATTAAATCAAGTATTTACACTGTAGATGATTCATATTATATTTGTCTTCAACTCAAAAGATAGCCTCGATCACTTCAGAAATACAGAATTATTCTTCATATGACCCGAATAAAAACGTGACTGTCCCTTTGCTTCTTTTCCTAACAAGCCTTGGCTCATCTCCAGTGAAGGAGGACTCATTTATTTAATCATCTCAATCACTGAGTGGGGCCCGACTAAATATAGAAAACAGAAAACAAGCAGCAGTGTGGGCTGCATTAGTGTACACAGAGGACAGTCTGTTACTGTCAGAGCATCAAGTGCAGAAATATATGGCTGCGTGTGTATGAGCCCACACGAATGTCTAAAGCCTTATCACACAGTGCGTGTATGTTTGGGTTTGTTTTGGGTGCTTGCCTCTGCGTTACGGCAAAGAACACCCTTAAGAACCTGTTTACAAAATTCATTCTGTTACACAACCCATCAAATCCCAAAAGCTTCAGAGTCGGTCAAGTTTAACATGCAAGCAATCATTATTTGGACGAACAGATTGAGTATTTGAATGTAATTTTGCTTTTACTTCAAGCCACTGTGACTAGTTTTCTTTTTGTTGTTGTTTCAGAATCTAGCATTGACTACCATAGCCCCAAACATCAACGCATAAAAAAAACGAACAGATTTCCTGGCAAAAAAAGAAAGAAAGAAGAAGCAGCAGAAGGTGTTCAACCTTGTCGAGGACACGTGCACTAATTACCTGATGCACGAACCTAATCCATAAACACACAAACCATGTATTGGAATCATCTGTGCTGCTCTGCATCTACGCCATTCATCTGAAATCACCTTGGAGCTCAACCTTGGAAATTTGCGCTTTCATGAAGTGTGTCAGTGCCTCGTATTGTGTCATTCATCAGATCACAGAGCAGCACAGTGTTTGTTTAATGAAGGAGCACAGGTTGGAGCTGCAGTTATAGTATTGAGATAGACATTCCACAAAATGAAGACAAAAACTTAACAAGGAGCAAAATTCTACATTTTATAGCTTGGTTTTAATTGTTTTATTAACAAACTGCTATGAAATTGGCCATGGAATCTGCCAATTTTGGCAGGTCAAATACTGAAAACGTTACCTTTCTTTTTTCCTACTCAATAAATGCATCAAAGCTGTGAACAGACACAATTTTTCGTTCTATAAACATATGAACCAACATGTATCTGATTAATAATTGTGAATTTCATAAAGTTAGAGGGCTAAGCTTTGATGCATAACTGTGGATAGTCTTGTTTTCTGTTAGATTTTAAAACTGCAGCAGACTTTTTATGTATTATTGGCTTTAAAATAAAAAGGATTTGGTTAAAATCAGAAACACCAGGTCTGATGTCTTTAAAAGTACAACATTGGTGTCTCCCAAGAATAGCCAGATCAGTGCATATCTATGCAAAACATGATCTTATTTTTTTTATGCAGCTAGCCAACCAGATGGTTGCGTGCAAACTGTAGGTTTAAAACAGTGTTACCTTAATAAGTGTCATGAGTGAAACTCCTTAAGTCCCCTAACCCCCTTGACTGTCAGTGTTTTCCTCCGATGGAAATATTTCCAAATGACAAAAGTTCTTATTTTCGGATACATGAGAAAAAAGTAGAAGACTTCTTTTAAGGCAACTGACAAGCAGTTTCCAGCAGCAGGTGGTGGACAGGCAAGCCTCAGGTACTATACGTTTCACAAAGTCAGAGAAAACTCACTTCAGCACTTTTTCTGAAATCTTATTAAAAGGACTTAACGGACAAAAAAGAATAGTATTAGATGTATATATATATATATATATATATATATATAGTATATATATATATATATATATATTATATATATATATTTTTTTTTTTTTATCAGATTTCTCCTGTAACTTTTGAAATGTTGGTATACGTACCTCGATACCAGCTAATGCCTAGTTTCAAACATACTTTTAAAAGAACAGAAACTTTGGCTATCTGTGGCCTGAAAAGCTTGATCCCGTGCTATCAAACTCAGCAGGAATCTCTCCATTTGGTGCCAAGCTCTGGAACACTTAAATGCCCTGATGACTACATAGCCCCTGGGCCTGACTGCTCAAACTGAACACTGAGTGTGCGCTCTGACAGTGCATTCAGCCTTCAAGAAAAAAAAAATTAAAACAAAAAGCAAAATGCTGCACTGTGCCAAAGGGGACCAGAAGCTGAGTGTGAATGTTGTGTAAGCTGACTGAAGATCTGGAGTGCAGAAGGCCAAAGGTGTGACTGCTGCAGCATCTAATGTGTCCATCAGCCAGACAGTTAAACTGTCAAACTGTCCCAGGGCAAAGCAGGGAGCTGCATCCTGCTCATTTGCCTGCAAATTAAATAAGAGCAACAACTGCAGTAAATTTCCCACACTTCATCCTGACTGGCAATCCATTTTCAGTGGACTAACTGGCATGATTCCTAAGCACTTCTTGCAGAGCAGATCAACCTGCGACAGTGTTGAAAGCATAGGTGCTGTCCATGGTGCTGAAGTATAAGCAAAACACTTAGAGGGGCCTAGCGCTCAGTGTGAACACACTCTAATATTTAAAGCTGAGGCCAGACACTGTGGCTCCCCAGAGGTCACAGCTGTCTTCAGACCTGTGAGAGACTGCCCTGCTGTTGCGTGTGGGATTGTGTGGTACATTGATTATAGTTATTTTGGAAAATGTCAGCAGATTGGTGTAGCCCAATGATGTTGACCTTTGAAGCTACTCAACAGTATTGCAGAACAATGCTGTTCATAAGACAATATTGATCATCATTTGTTGCTGATATTAGAACAGGGTTCCTGTACATTTTTCTTTTGAAAATTCCATACCTTTCCAGCCCTTTTTTAAAGTACAAACACAAATGTTTCCAATTAATTTTCATTATCAGTGGCTAGTTGGTTTGGATGGATGGATGGATGGATGGATGGATGGATTATTAAGGGAGTGACAGAGAGATTTGTGGGCAGGTGTGGGATTGGAAAGGGAAAAATGTCTAAATCCAAAAAGTTTGAAGTTTTCTTTTTCCTTTTAACATATTAATCCTGATCAGCAAATACTTAAATTAAATTCCACTTTTTCAGACTGCGTGAGATCCCTGTAGGAAACATATTACATGTATATTCCTATAAAAAAAACTTCTCGTCAGAGTCAGGATTAAATATAAGGAAATTCTGTAGCGAAAATATACTGGAAAACTTAAAGAACTTCTTGTTCCATCGCTGGACGTCGTGATATGTCAGGACAATTGCAGACACGCTGTGATCCACGCTCCGAAAACAGTCCAAACACAAATATTAAGTCGAGCTTCAGGAGATACCGCCTACTTGGACTACAGTTACGCATTGAACAGCTCCCCATGCACACGCTGAAGCAAGGCAAGCAGAGGAATTTCTGGGTGCAGGAAGGACCGCTCCTCTCTCTCTCTCGCTCTCTCTCTGTCTTTCTCTCTGCATCCGATTTTCCTCTCATCTCTCCACTGCTCTGTGCTGAGAAAAGGGGGAGGTGAGGGGGGGGGGGATGAAGGTGGTCTTGCAGTCGACGAGAAAAAATGAGCATGAGTTTATTGAGGAGTAGCTGCAACGAGAGGGAAAAACCGTTGCACATGAGCCCTGCGGATTGGTAAAAGAGGGACAAATGACCACTCTGCTCGGAGTCCGCCGCTTCAGTTGTTTAACTTGTTGATGCAACGTTACAGCACAGTTTTCCTTTTTTCTTGTCTTTTCTATCGTCTGGCTGCAGTGAGTAATAGATGGCTGGCGGGATTGCTAATATTCTTTTCCGAGGATTTGTGTTTTATTGAACTCATCGAGGATGCAGATTAATGATGGAGCTTCTTTGTGGTGGGTCTTTTACTTCTACTTGGATCTATTTCCAAAGAGAGAAAAAATCCTGGTTATTGTTGGATGAAGATTTGGGAATCTAATTGATATTCTGCCGCAAAGAGTGGGCTTTCTTAACAGAACAGTTAGAGAAGACTGATGGGCTCAGTAGAATAAAATAAGTATTTGTTTTCTGTTTTTTATTATTCTGTTACACTGAGCTTCTCTCCATTTACTCTTCCTCTTGCAGATGCAATCTATCTCTGAGCCGTAGCACTGTGACAAGCGGAGTAGGGTCCTTTTAAACACTACAGGTCAGCATGGCAGCAGGTGTGGCGGCATGGCTTCCCTTCGCCAGAGCGGCGGCCATCGGGTGGATGCCCGTTGCGAGCACCCCGATGCCTATCCCTCCCCAAGACAAGAGGAAAGCCCAGGACGGGCTCATCATCCTCAACGTGAGCGGCACCAAGTTCCAGACGTGGCGGACCACGCTGGAGAGGTACCCGGACACCTTGCTGGGGAGTACCGAGAGGGACTTCTTCTTCCACGAGGAGACCAGCGAGTACTTTTTCGACCGCGACCCCGATATCTTCAGGCATATCCTCAATTTCTACCGAACGGGCAAGCTGCACTACCCGCGCCAGGAGTGCATATCCGCGTACGACGAGGAGCTCGCCTTCTTCGGCATCATCCCCGAAATCATCGGGGACTGCTGCTACGAGGAGTACAAGGACCGGAGGCGCGAAAACGCGGAGCGGCTCCTGGATGACGAGGAGATGGACATGAACAACGACGTCACGCCGGTGAATCTGACGTTCCGGGAGTACCTGTGGCGGGCTTTTGAAAACCCACACACCAGCACCCTGGCGCTGGTTTTCTACTATGTCACGGGGTTCTTCATCGCCATATCGGTGATGGCCAACGTGGTGGAGACGGTTCCGTGCGGGACTCTGCCCAACAGGTCCAAGGAGGTCTCCTGCGGGGAGCGCTACGCGCTGGCCTTCTTCTGCTTGGACACTGCGTGCGTCATGATATTTACGGTCGAGTACCTGCTCCGCCTGATCGCTGCTCCCAGCCGCTGCAAGTTTATGAAGAGCGTTATGAGCGTCATCGACGTGGTGGCGATCATGCCGTACTACATCGGTCTGGTCATGACCGACAACGACCAGGTGAGCGGGGCGTTCGTCACGCTGAGGGTCTTCCGCGTCTTTCGGATTTTCAAGTTTTCCCGACACTCTGCGGGGCTGCGCATCCTTGGCTACACCCTGAAGAGCTGCGCCTCCGAGCTGGGCTTCCTCCTCTTCTCCCTCACCATGGCCATCATTATATTCGCCACGGTCATGTTTTATGCGGAGAAAGGCTCCACAGCAACCAAGTTCACCAGCATCCCCGCAGCCTTTTGGTACACCATTGTCACCATGACAACACTGGGGTAGGTGTATGCACAAGTTCCTCCTCCAAGGACAAACTCACGCTTCATTCTGCCACAACAAGCACAACCATACACAGGCCTATAAGCCCATTCAGAAACTTTCTAGAAACATAAACAAACAAAAAACATTGATATGAATTATAAAGTAGGCTACGTATAGACAGATAGATATACATTTTAAACTTTTTCATGAGAAAACAGAGAATCCCTCTTTTTCCACATAGAGATTTCAGAAATCACAATCTTCTGTCTGCAATCGGTGTATAGAACATTTAGTCTAGGTTTGACCATCCTGTAATTGGCATGAACCACTCACTGGTACCAAGGTTTTAAAAGTTTTTGGTGTCAAAACAGCTAAAATATCGCACCATATTGTGTGTCTCCTCCCCTGTGTAATATGACAGGCTGCCTATTTCAAGATTTTCTGGACGCACCCCTGCTGATTGGAAATGCTGCCACAGGTGTTCACTTATGGGGCATATTAAAAAGTCCTGATGCTGGCAAGTCTGCTGCAAACCCTCAATGAGGCCAAACCCTTCATTGTACTGAAGGTCAAGCGTTGTCCCTGCCCTTTTCCAAGGATCTTCTGTGGCTTGCTTGTAAAGTTTACAGCATTGAACGGTTTAGGGTCTCAATAAAACAATAAAAAAGGACACATGAAACCAGAAATCGACACCTTATAGCCTAACTGACAAACAAATAAATTGAATGCAAACTTGTTGGTTATAAAGCACATTCAGATCTCTCCTCTCTCTCCTCTCCTCTCCTCTCCTCTCCTCTCCTCTCCCTGCACCCTGCTTCTCACCCCTTTTTTCTTCCAGCAAGGTACAGTAAATATTTGAATGCTAATTTCATGCCTATGCACAACGTCAGCGGCTGCTGTATGCTGATGTAGCATAAAATAATTAAACACCATTAAGATGATTACATCACATTAATTTGTATTGATGAGAGCATTCAAGTGCTCAGATCTTCAGTGCTGGAATTTATATTAATATTACTGCTATTGACCTGTTATCTTCATCAAGCACTGCATAAGCGAAATATGTTCTCCAAGACGCTAAAAACAGTTGCCTTTTTCTTTTCACTAAATCGACTAAAAATCCTGATGAGACCATTGCAGATGTTGGAAATATAGGCTCTTGGTTGCCTTTTCACTCACTGCTGCGGAGCTAAGCACCCCCCCCCCACTTCATCTCACTTCTGCTGCTGCTGACGACACAAATTGAGGTCCTGTTGAAAGAATGTGTTCATTTCAAAGTCCTCTCATCACAAATCAAAAATGCAAAACAAGTCGCTAGCAGTTGTGTGCATTTATCTTTACACATTTACCTACCTACTGTGTTGAGGTGTGAACAAATGTCTGTCTGAGAAGTGTCCGGCAAAATATCCTGAATGTGAATGGATTTGCTTTTATTTTTCAGTTTAATACAAATCCCTGAACCTTTTCTTATTTTCCTGTCTTCACACCTGCATTGACGCAGCTTCGCCCTTCTTTCAGTTCTGCAGGAAGCCTGTGTAGTTTTAAATATTACTGCTATTATTCAAGCTGTTCTCTGTCTCACTGGCTTCTTCCTATCTGCCCCTATTATGTGGGTGACACTGAGTTAGTGGATGTACTGTCCTCTAATGGCACATACAAATCTTCCCCCTGCGCTCACTCAATACCAGTCGAACTACAACTCACCCTCCTAAATGACCAGTGAGCACATAATTAGTAATATGCACGGTCTGCCGTCTCCGGCTCAGTGTTGTGCCGGACATGCCCTCCATTTAGATTCAAAGCACAGATGAAAGATGAGTTGTGCAAGAGGCTACATTATTTATCTTATGGGGAAGTGGCAAATATATTCACTGGGGTTCTTCTCTGAGTTCTCTTTTTGTGCTGCTCGAGATAGATTTGAAAAAGATGTTTTGTTTGAGAGAACAAAACAGAGATGTCCTTGGTAATGGGGACATCTCTGTCACTCCATTGTGAGCTGTGACAGCTGGCTGACAGATCTGCAACATGAACTCAAGCTCTCCAGTGGTGCAGAATGCTGCATAGTGGACCACTGCTGGAGCAGGCTGAATAACCATTGCTGAGAAATAAAGTGGTCCTTTCCTCTCTATCTGCTATTTCCTAAGATCTGCTTTCAGAAAACAAAACATATGCAGTTATTTTTCAATATATTAGAGGATCATCAAACAGGTAATATATTTCAATAATTCAGTTCAAGAGGTGAAAGTCATATATTATATAGACTTAGAATTATGCACATTGATTTATAAGTGTTTTCTCTGTAAATGTAGATGAAAACCCAAAATTCAGTTTGCCAGGCAATAAAAATTCGTACATACATAAGACCAATAAAACATCAGCCTGCTGAGCAGTATGCACATGCATTGTTAGTATTCACTTGGTACCTGGTTGGGGCTCCCTTCCCATAGATTACTGCATCCGTGCAGTGTGGCATGGAGGTGATCATCCTGTGGCTCTGCTGAGATGAATGTGATGTGCAGCCTTCAGTTCATCTGCATTACTGGTCCTCGTGTCCTTTATCTTTCTTATGTCATTGCTCCATAGATTCTCTTTGTGCTGTATGTTACAGTGATACCATGGTCACCTCTTCATTCGTCTAAAAAGAAGACTGATTGCGCTTTGCTTTAAAGTTATTTCCAGGCTTATCCACGTTGCTTGTGCACCTTTTTCTTACCACACTTTTTCCTTCCACTCCACTTTCCATTAATTTGCTAAGACGGCTTCCTCAGCATTGTCCTTTGGTGTCTTACCCTCCTTCTGGAGGATGCTGCTGGACCACTGCCAAGTCTGCAGTCTTCTCTATGAGTGTGTAGGTTATAACATTAAAATTAATTTATTCATTTTTTAAAATTGGTCTTATGTAACATTCTAGTTTCCTGAGAAACTGAATTTTTGGTTTTCATTAACTGTTATCAACAATTATTAATATAATTATTTAACAGTGTATAAAGAATATATAATATGACTTTTAATTTTTTAATTAAATTACAGAAATAAAATTACTTTTCAATGATATTGTTTGTGATTTATTGAGATGCACCTGTGTCATACAACTTGTAGAGCTGAATTAACTGTCTGTATAAAAACTAGATTGAGAGTATATGCTGCACTCAGCTCCAATAAGCAAAGGAAATGAAGTGTGTTGGTGCTTTGTTTTAGAGTCGAGGATGCAGAAAAACATCTAACAAATAGCTATTTAGGCTGATACGAATGAGTTGGTATTTTCATTTAGCTGCAAGGAAGTTTTCTAAAGACTATCAGAGGCGCCAGTGACTGAAACCTGCACTCGAAGGCAAAGCATTTGATTTTTTTCTGACAACTCTTCATGCCGGCATGGTTATCATGATGCATTTCCCATTGTGTATGTTTTCAATTTCCCTTTTCTCCCACCCCATGGAAGCAAAGACAGTTGTGGGCATTCTCTTCCCCGCTGATGGCCCATTGATTGTGCTTAAGCAGACGTGCAGACATTGGGAGAGGAGAGCGGAGGGCTCCTGTTCTGAGGCACTTGGCAGGCAGCCTGAATGAAAAGGGAAGGGTGCCTGGAGACCAGTGGAGAATCAATAGCTATGTGCAGCTGCGTGTCATGCCTCTGTGTGTCTTCTGCTCGATGCCACCAAAAACACAGGACAAGATCCACTTACCCCACCCTATTTATCGAGCCTAATCTCTGTGGCCGCGTTTGGTTACCCAACAAAGAGGAATGTGCCTCTGTCGAAACGGATCTGCGGAAATTTTGAAGCAATGCTTCAATGGGTGCAGAATAGATTTCTTTGGTGTTTTGCATTGCAGCTTCTTTGAAAAGCTGTGCTAAAGCATCATCATCGTGACGTGGCTTGACTCTGGCTGTTTGGATTCGAATCTAAAGATATCAGAGCTTATTAGGCAGGGATCAGATGTTGCGGTGTTTTCATGCTCTTATTTTCTCTGGATGATCCACGTGGTCAGGGTGAATTAGCTGCAGAGGGAGTTTTCGGTGCTTCAGATCTTTTTAAGTGATTTAAGGTGTAATGGAGTGCACTGCTGAGAGCAGCTGTGAAAACGGTGGAAGTCAAGCGCAACCCACTAGGGAGGAGGACTGGGAGGACAGGGTTTATTCTGGAACATCGGCACGCTCGTTCCTCTGGAACCACACAAACATCACTGCTGATAGACACAAGAGGTCTCAGCTTCTGACAAGAACATGTTTGTTTCAAACACACAAACACACACCACACACACACACACACACACACACATACACACACCGTTTATCTACTTCTCTCCGTCTCACATCTGTTTACTCTGGATAAAAAGAGAAATCTTCAGTAGCAGACATCGACAATGCCCTGATTTTTTAATGAAGTGTATTTTATCCTTTTTAAAACTGCAGTTCATCACTGTTAAAAAAATGGTTATTTCTGTTTATGTAAAAGTAGAGCATGAAATCTATAAATAATAGTAATAGATTCTATTTATAACACACTTTACATTTACATAAAATCTCAAAGTGCCACAGTCAATAAAACAATTAATATAAAATCAGGGACATTAAAATGCAGACAAAATACACAAACAAAAGTAGTGAGTGCAACATTTAAAGAGAGATAATTAAAAACATTGGGTGAAAAATGGTCTTCAAAAAGTTGGATTATTTACCAAAAAGCCAGTCACCAGGAAAGCATTCAAATTCCACTCAGACCATGATTCCCAACCTGCTGGTTGGCTTTGGGGCTACAGTGATAACCAGAGCACCAGCACACTGCCATAAAATGAGATTAGACAGATAACAGAATGAGAAGTTATTTTTTGTATACATGTTTACATGCAGTAGTTTGATCAATCAGTGTCTTATGTGCAGAAAACAGCAGTTTGATTTTCTTACATAAGAGTTAAATTGACTGCTGGACACACTGGGGCCATCTCCAAAGCAGATCTTAGAAGAACGTCCCATACATAAATTGATGTCAGTATAAATTCAATAAATTCAATTCTGTGACGACGTAAGAGGTTTGTTAGAGAACATTAGTGAACAAAATGAAGATCAAGGAGCACAGCAGACAGATCGGGGAAAAAGTTGCGGAAACATTTCAAGCAGGTTTAGGTATAAAAAAAGAAGCACATTAATCAGAGAAGAAGCCAAGGGGTAACGCTGGAGTAGCTGCAGAGATCCACACCTTAGGTGGTACAACCTGTTAACAGAATAACTTTAAGTCAACATACTGGACTGTTGTGGAGCAGTACAAGGAAGAACGCCATTATTAAAAGAAAGCTATAGGAAGTCCCATTTAAGGTTTGCCACAAGCCATGTAGGGGACAAAAAACACCTGGAAAAAGATGCTCTGATCAGATAAGACCAAAATGAAAGTTAATGTATGAGAAAAAACGATCATGCATCGCCTTGAACACATCAACGCCATGGTGAAAAATGGTGGCAGCATCATGCTGTGGGAGTGCTTTTCTTCAGCACAAGCAAGGAAGCTGGTCAGAGCCGAAGGGAAGATGATTGGACCTCAATAGAGGTCAATCCTGAAAGAAAACCTGTTAGAGACTGCAAATGATTAGAGACTGGAGTGAATTATCACCTTCCTCCAGTACAACAAGCCAAAATTGTTTAGTTCAAAGCTTATTCATGTGTTAGAATAGGCAATTCCATGCCCAGAACAAGGTCCATTTAAGAATCTGTGGCTGGACTTAAACGTGCAGCTTATCTACCCTAACTGAGCTTCAGCTATTTTGCAGTGAAAAATGGGCAAAGTATTGATTCTCAGGATTTGTTAAGCTGGCAGAGACATACCTTCAATGACTTGCATCTTTAATTTAAGTGGAAGGTGGTTTAACAAACTATTGACTTGCAAATGTACAACACATTTTTTAGTTATGTATTATTTTCACAACTATTTTTTGTTGCTGTATGACATAAAATCCCAATAAAATACATTGACATTTGTGATAAAATGTGAAAAAGCTCAAGAGGCACCGTAATGGCAATGAAATAACTCTAGTGTATTCAATTGTGTTTATACACATATACACCCAGACCAAATAATATCACATTACTCTTGAATATTAACTCTATGACAATAGTTTTACCATTAGGTACTTTACCTCTCAAACATTCATTTGAAGGCAGCTTTACCTTTAAAAGAACAAGTCTGCTGTTTTTGATTGCCAAGCTATGTGCTTCTCTTTTAGACCTGTTTGATTCCTCCACTGTCTCTGACAAGTAATTAAAAACACCTCAAACCTGCAGGAACAGCATCACAGTATTCTTTTTGTGGGTTATTTTACACCATATACCTTGAAACTGCATACTAAGCCTAGTCTGATGTTAAAATCAATAGTAAGCAATGTAATCAAACTTGCAAGAAATTATAGAGGTTCTAATTGGGTTTTAATTCTGAATCCCCACATTTTTCTTCTACACCTGCTGCTTATTTCCATTTACTTTGAATTCCAGGTCTTGGCACCATATTTATCATACCTCCCACAGTGCGTTACTGTTTATAAAGGGACAATAAAAAAGTGGAATGCTGTTCCAATGGAGCTTTTAATTAACATACAATTCGTACAGTATAGAGATAATGTAAAAAGGAACGATCACTTGTTGTGACACAGAGTAAGCGCATTGTCCTTTGTCGCAACAAAAATGCTTGCACATTGTACTCATCAGAAGCCGAATTTATCGTCGAGTAGTCAGCGCTGCAGCCCCACCCACTGAATGCAACTGGAATGGCTTGACAAGTGGCACCCCATAAACCTCTCAGGAAAGGATTTATAAGGCACAGGAAGCAAGGTTAACACACACAAGGGTCACTGTAGTGCCCATAAACCACCAGAAGTATAACCATTATCATGCTTGCCAGTTTTGACACCTCAGCCTCGCGGCATTGACAGCACGCACACAAAGCAAAGCCCTGACGTGGTGGTTTGGCGCGGTGCAGAGCGTTGGTTTTTGAAATCCAAACTCTTCACCACATGTCAAAACTAATTGAAATGTACAGGAACAATCTGGAGGGCCTTTCATGGTTTCTGTACCCAAGAGATAACAAATGTATTCTTGATTTAGTCCTCATGTGACTTGATAAGTTAGCATGCCTCTGGCAGATGAAGCACAGAATTTTCACTCTTTTTTTATTTTTTTTATGCTTGCGCAGACAACAGTCGGCGAGAACATTTGGTGCGCTTGATTATGGAGTGAGATGTTTTTTTTTCATGTTCTGAGGAATACATTACACCAGTTGGCATTGTGTGTATTATGCACATTATGAAAATCAGCAAACCATTATGAGAGATGCGACAAATCGCTGTGTAAAACACAAGTGGTTAATGTGAGATGTGTAGGCTGTCGTTCGCCTTTAGGCTCAAACACACCAACCCGCCCCTCTTTCCCTTCGGAACCAGGTGCTTTATTGGGGGGAGAGAGGGAATGCTAATGTGAGGCTGGTATAATGGTCCTGAAGTGACAGGTAACTTAATGAGAGGAACCATTGAAAATGTGTTCTGTGCACGCTCCTTTTCTGCCAATGCAAATGACTGCAAAATGGAAGAGCGAGAGCGAGGGGCGGAAGCAGGGAACCGTCCTCAGAGAAGATTAAGATCGTTGTTAAAGATGGAATCAGGGAAAGACACAGATCTTATGTTTTTCTGCTAAATTGAAAACAGAGAGCCCCTGCATGTATTCTATCACTTTGTTAGCAATAATAGTTTCACGCAAGCAGCCAGGGATTTAAAGGGTAGTTATGGGTGTGTGAGCTAAATTATTAGCATTTTATTGACAACTATATGTTACAGTTTTATTACATATATTTTTACTTATTTTTATGCAGAATCTTTAAAAATCCCAAACCATTGTATTCCTGAAGGAGAGAGCAAAGGGCTTTGGGTCAAGGTAGGAGGGCTTAGGGGTGTGTCTTAATAAGGGGTCCAGGGTAAATGCACAGCGCAGGGTGTAACCCCTTCATCAGAACTTGGCATTGTACAGCCCAGGGGCCACATCTGACCCTCAAGATGTACTAAACCAGCCCGAATCAAATATGGATTAAATATACTACTTTTTTTCCCAAAATTCCAGCTTTTATTGTGAAGGTTATGGATTTGAATTCCAGTTTTTGGGGCTACATAAGCTCCGTTGTATAGTCCTCCTGCAGTTCCCAGTTGTAAGCATTTATTCCATTTAGACCATATTTTTAGAGCACAATGATTCAGCTAGCTAATTGGCCTTAGATACAGAACCTTTATTTTTGCAATTTTAGGATGAAAGACTGATAATACTTTTATGTAGTTATTGCAAAATACCACCATGGAATTCATCAGCTACTTTTGGCCTTTCTTTCATGGAATTTATGGTAATTTATTACCCCTTTTACTGCTTCAAAATGCTAAAACAGGTTTCTGCAGGCTCAGAAATAGTCTTGAATTTAACTATCTCGATCTAAGGCCTTAAAAAAATTGTATTATGTCCAGATTACCCACACATGGTCCTAAATTCATGTATAGAATATTTAATTTGTGCATTTGTTATTTATTTCTTCTTTCACTGCCAACCTTTTTAAAAAAGAAATTGGTGTGCATGGATACCTGATTGAGTCCCAACAACCAATTCCCTGATTACATCAGTGCAAAATGTGGAAAAACCTCCAACCAACAGCTCATAAAAGAAAGTCAACCTTTAAATAGATTCCTGTCACATGCTTATTTGAAAAGCTTCTATTTGCTGATTCAAAAACCAACTAAAAGCATTTACAGATAGATTTAATTTGAAAATGGTCACTGGGATGCTGTTTGTACGATTGATGGGGACCAACATTGAGACAGACAGACTGCATGACACTTGCGATTGTTCGCAAGTTGCTGTCTTAGACTGGTAAGTTTGAGTTTTACCTTAATAGTGCAGAGCTAAGTTCTCTGTTGTATTTTTCCTGGTTAATGGTGGGTGAGAGATGCATCACTGATATAACACTTAAAAAGCTGATTTCAGATCTGATCTTTGTTCCCCGGGGCTGTCCGATTGACCAGACCACATTAATATGAAGCAACCTCAAATTAGACCATGGTGAACTGAATTAGTAGACATAACCAACTTAGACTAAAATTCAGCAATTATTTATGATATCTATTTTTTGTTTGTTAGTTTTAGAAAGTTTAACACAAATTAACCACTACTTACTATATATTTGTCAGAGTGAAGGGAATGATCAGATTTTTTGGAGTCAAAAAGTGGAGGAGCAAAAACACAAGTTTGTTTCACAAGTGAAGGAGCAACCTCTGTCGGTAACTGTTTGTTCCATATGTTGTAGTTCTGGCTGGGGAATTTTGGTCTCAAACTATATGTGTTTAAAAAAGACTTAGAGTTAGCAGCTTGGCTAATTCTTAGCGCACAGGCGTACATCTAAGCCTACCTGGAACATACCTGGTATATACAGGTATTGCTCCGAACTGACACTGTAATCAGGTGCTTTCATTTTAACACTTCACAAAAGAGATGTTTTATGTTAGCATGTAAGCTTGAGGCTTCAAAAGGGAGACGAATGCAATGAAAAGCTTCATCTGAAATAAGCTACACAAGCATTTCATGATGTTTAACACACATCTTGCATAAATAATAAAACAGCTTTGATGGTTCATCAAAACACATGCAGTATGAGCAGGCAACACACACAGATGCAGCAGAAGGGAGAATAAAAATCCCAATTAACGTATGAAATCTGTAATAACCATACTGATGTTTGCAACCACACTATACAGAAGGACTAAAAAAATCATGGCTCATCATTATTATTATGAAATTTTTCACGGTAATTTCAGTATTAATGGCATATATCTATCTATAATAGATAGTGTATATATATATATATATATATATATATATATATATATATATATATATATATATACATATATATATATTTTTTTTTTCAGATTGACAGATGTCAGCTAGTGTGTGTTTTTGTGGTCAGTCAACTCTGAGCTGAACAACAGATAATGACCAGCTGGTAGGTTGATGTGAGGTTACTGTGAATGTGAACTGACTCTAAAAGCAGCCATGCATCAGATGCGGTCAGATTGATAAATGATCTATATACGGCAAGGACAAAATGGCTGTCCTGCCGTTTGATTCGATTTCTTTGACAACCTGTCTTAAAGGCAGCACCGATAACACACATTTCACACACATGGGGGGATTTTCATTAATTGACTTTGTTATTATGCAGGGAAATTGTCTTGTGTGTTCTGCACACAGGCAGCATGGTGTGGGGATGTGAAATATGACATCAGTGGTTTTTCAGCGCTCAGCATTTTTTTTATCTTCTTCTTTGTATTGCAAGCAATGCTGAAGATTAATGGAATTTTCCAGAACAAGATTAAAGTTACTCTAAATGAATGCAGCATCACTGCATTAGGGAATGAGGAGATATGTGAGAAAACACATCACCTCGATTTCATTGTTGTTAGAAAGCATTTGCTCTGCCTGGCTCCACTTTCATCCAATCTAGCAAGCTGGAAACCCTGACCCAGGTCTGAGTGAATGAATGAAAAGGGGAAATATTGCCTATTATGCGACTGTGTCCTGTCTTCAAAGCTGATGTGTTGTAAAAAGAAATCCAATGCAAAGTGTATGCCACAAGATCAGTGGATCAAACACTGTGCGAGTGATAAATCCAAGCCCAACAGCTATCGGTTCCTCCGGTGCAGCTTGGCCTTATTTACATACTCAGCATTTACATACAGATGAAAATGGCTCGTCTGGTCATGGAGATTGGTATGCAGACTCACATAATGCCTCATCATCACTTTGTTCAAATGTGCAAGAGTGTTTCTAAATGGATTCTCTTTACGTTCAGAGTCTACTTAGCACTCAATCGAGTTATCGCATCAGGATCAATAAATATGTGCTCTTCAAAGATATGTTAAGTGACCAAGAGATGCACTCAGGGCATTCTGCATCATAAATTTGAGTTTCCATCTGACACCAAATTAGAACAGGGCCGTGATTCATCATTTCAGAGCTTTTATTACAAAGGTGCTGATAGTTAAAGAGTAAATATAACACAGCAGGCTCTGTGAGCTGTGATTTATGGGTTGAATATCTTTCTGAATATATTTGCAGTATTTAGAAAATATTTTCAACTTCTCTGTGAAACGCATACATATTCATGTCAAATACACGTTGAAAGGTAGATTATTAAATATAATGAGGTGCATTGTGTGAATGCTATAAATCACACAAGTTGTTCCTATTTATTTTAACACAAGCACGACATAGAAACCAAGTCTGTGAATTAACAAAACAGGGTTCTTCCACATATTTCATGTTCAAACTTCAGACTCTTCCAAACTCAAGTTAGCAGAGTTCTTAGGCCATTGTTTGACCGCTATAAAGTATAAACACAAAGGTGTAATGTGACATTAGAAATTGCTAAACCAAAGGAAATAAGAAAGAAAGCCAAGGAGCATGAAAGGAAGAAACAAAGGAATGAAGAGCAGAAGGAGGGCAAACGTAGGGAAAACAAGGGAAAAAGCAAGAGCGAAAGAAGGAAAGACCAGAAAAAAGGAACTGTTGGGGCTTGGGAGTGTGGGTGCTATCTTTCCTCTGTGGACCACCAGATGTCGCGGAGTATGGAGCAGTGGATCCTTTGACAGGTGTTTCAGATCTACAAATGATTGTGCCTCATTGTGTGAGTCCTTCGATGCCTGAGTGTTTTGCCAATGAGGTAAACTCCAAGCCTCAAGTTTGCTTGACACCTTTGTTAAGGAAGACTTACCTTGTGTTTTTTCTGCTTCAGATTCTAGTACCTGTGAGGTGTGGGCAGATCCCCAACCTAAATCCCAAGACTTACAAACTGACAGCTCGGACTCTCTGGTTCCACGTTCTTGGCTGCGGCTTGGCTCCTGATCTCTGAAACCTGGCTTCCTGCGAGTTAGGCATGTCTGCCTTTGTTTAAGCACTGCTCCTACCAGCTACCGGATACTCCCTGGACTCACACTTCCAAGGCTCTAACTGAAACCTTCTCTGCTTTGGATCATCACGAGACATGTAAGCTAGCTTGAAACAAAGTAAGAAATTCAGCGTGAGATCTGAGTTAACCTACCTGCACTCTTTTTCCCAGAAGTTCCTGAGAACCTTGTCACCAACCTGAGCTACCCTGACTGCGGTGTATTCCTAAAAACCTGGCCAGCCTAAATAAAACTGTTAAACTGCTTTAGTCTCCTGAGTGTGGTTATGCATGTGGGTCAAAGAGTTATCTAAAAATATGACGGAACACTCAGGCCAAATTGACCCTGCAGACCAGGAGGTCAGGAGGGAATTGGCCGATCAGCACCGATTGATTCAGTCACATGACTCTATGCTCAGATCCCTCCATGAACAACTCACTGCTTCAAATCAGTGCTTAGAACATATGGCAGGGCTCCTGCAGGGTCAGGGGCTCCCCGCCAACAGAGGGCTCTGCAACAACTCCAACTCCTCAGTTTTCGACCCTTCGTGATGTCACTACCCCCAACCCGGAAAAGTTCTCTGGAGACGTGGGTTGTGGAGGCTCTCTGCTGCAGTGTTTTTTAGTGTTCAATCGTTCACCTCATTCTTTTCCTCAAGAGGATTCTAAGATTTCTTACATTCTGGGTTTGTTAACGGGGAAGACCTTGCGGCGGGCGGAAGGTAGATTTCAAGATCCGTCCCGTTTTGGTTGCACATACAAAGACTTTATTGACGAGTTCAGATTAACCTTTTCTGAAGAATCGGACCAAAGAGGGCTATCAAGTCGCTTGTGGAGTTTCAAACAAGGTTTGAAATCAGTCTCGGAGTTCTCTTTAGAGTTCCGTACCATGGCTGCAGCGTCCGGTTGGGACACCAGCGTATTAAAGGCTGCGTTCTTCCAAGCCCTGAACGAGTCCCTAAAGAATGAGTTGGCCACTCTGGACGAGTCTGACTCACTCAATGATTTTATTGCATTGGCTGTTAGAATGGGTAACCGGCTAAGGGACAGAAGGCGTCTTCGAAAGGACAGACTAACTGCTGGGAGGAGCGTTAGCACCTCAGTCATGAGATCTCCTAACCCTCTTCCTGCTGCTGCTGTTTCAGCTTCGGAACCCGAACCCATGCAGATGGGTCGGGCCCATCTCACACCTGAAGCCTTTACTGTGGGTCACCTGAACATTTCCTACCTTCCTGTCCAATACGGCCAAAAGACCGGGTCCGTCAGTAGCAACGGGGAGTCTGACGGACCGGTCTTCTGTTTACTCACATCCTTGTTTGACTCTCCCAGCCAAGATTCAGTTTCAGAACTCCTCTTTCAGCCTGACTGCCCTCATAGGTTCAGGTTGTGAACGGGACTTAATTGACCAGGGACTAGTGGATCGTTTTAAGATTGAAACCGAGGAATTATCTACGCCTTTGAAGGCTACAGCCTTAGATGGAGGGGAGCTGCTTAGGATCACTCACCGAACCAAACCTATCCAGCTTGTCATTTCAGGTAACCACCGTGAAACGATATCCTTATATGTTTCTTCCATTTCCCACACCTCAATTGTGCTAGGTTACAGCTGGTTGAGGCTGCACAGCCCTCATCTCGATTGGACTAAGGCTAACATCCAATCTTGGTCCTCTAACTGTCTCTCCTCTTGTCTGCAGTCGGCTGTTCCTCCCGGCGCTGTGCCGGCCGATCCTGAAGAGGCGGACCCCAGCGTACAGGTGTGCCGGCTGAATATCATGATCTGAAGCTAGTGTTTAGTAAACAACATGCCCTGTCTCTTCCACCTCATCGCCCCTATGACTGCTCTATTGACTTACTTCTTGGAGCTCCTCTGCCCGCTAGTAGGTTGTATCACATATCTCGCCCAGAACGTCAGGTTATGGAAGATTATATTACAAAATCTCTATCTGCTGGCCTTATCAGACACTCCTCGTCACCCTTGGGGGCTGGATTTTTCTTTGTTAGCAAAAAGGATGGGTCATTACGACCCTGCATTGACTACAGGGGGCTAAACTTAATAACTATCAAGAGCAAGTACCCGCTGCCACTCATCTCCTCAGCTTTCGAGCCAGTTCAGGGGGCGACTATATTCACCAAACTCGATCTACGTAATGCATATCACCTTGTCGGTATTAGGCAGGGAGATGAGTGGAAAACAGCGTTTAAGACCCCCCTCAGTCACTTTGAGTATTTAGTGATGCCCTTCGGGCTGTGTAACGCACCAGCAGTGTTCCAAGCGCTTGTTAATGATGTCCTACGGGACTTCCTGAACATTTTTGTTTTTGTATACCTTGACGATATTCTCATCTATTCTAAAGATTTAGCTGAACACCAAAAACATGTCCGTCAGGTTTTACAGCGGCTACTAGAAAACAGGTTGTTTATCAAAGCAGAGAAGTGCGAGTTCAACAGCTCATCCGTCTCCTTCCTGGGATTTATTCTCAGAGGGGGACAGTTGTGTTCCGACCCAGCAAAGATAAAAGCCGTGCTTGAATAGCCAGTACCAGACTCTCGAAAGTAGCTTCGGCAATTCTTAGGTTTTGCCATTGGATTATTAAGGACTTTAGCCGAACTGCAGCTCCCCTCACCAGCCTCACCTCTACAAGGGTCACCTTCTCCTGGACTACTGAGGCAAATGAAGCCTTTGTGGCCTTAAAGGAAAGGTTTTCACTCTCACCCATCCTTCTCCAACCCGACCCATCCAGACAATTCATCCTGGAGGTGGACGCTTCTGACTCTGGGGTGGGTGCAGTCCTATCTCAGCGCTCCACTGAGGACAGCAGACTTCACCCTTGTGCTAACTTCTTCCGCAGATTGACGCCAACAGAGAGAAATTATGACGTGGGAGACCGGAAGCTGCTGGCCATTAAACTCACCTTGGAGAAGTGGTGTCACTGGCTGGAGGGTGCGGAACATCCTTTTCTGCTCTGGACGGACCATAAAAACCTGACCTACCTATAGTCGGCCAAGCACCTAAACTCCCGTTAATCCCACTGGTCATTGTTCTTCTCCCGTTTCAACCTCATCATCTCTTATCGCCCCGGCTCTAAGAACATTAAGCCCGATGCCTTGTCCCGTCTCTTCTCACCCAACGAGTCCACTGACTCACCAGCCCTCATCCTACCACCTAGCTGTAAGAACGGGGCACTGACATGGGAGGTCGAGAACATGGTCCATCAGGCACTGCGCACAGACCCTGGACCTGGTAATGGCCCCCAAAATAAGATGTATGTCCCAGTTTCTGTTCGTTCTCGCCTTATACACTGGTTCCACACGTCAAAGTTCTCAGCTCATCCTGGGTCTACGCATACCATTGCCCTGATTTCTCGCCGATTTTGGTGGCCATCACTTCATGAGGACGTCAAGGAGTTTGTGGGGGCATGTGTCAGCCGTGCACGAAATAAGCCTTCCCATCGTCCACCTGCCGGATTGTTGCAACCTCTGACCATACCCAAACGTCCCTGGTCGCATGTGGCTCTGGATTTCGTCACTGGACTGCCTTCATCCCGAGGTATGACAACCATCCTCACTATTGTGGACATATTTTCCAAGGCCTGTCACTTAATCCCTCTCAAGAAGCTTCCTTCTGCCTTTCAGACCGCTCAGCTCATGATCAAACATGTTTTTTGTCTTCTCCCACAGGAGATTTTGTCCGACCGAGGCCCACAATTTACCTCACAGGTATGGAAGCAGTTTTGTCTAGCACTTCATGCTAAAGTCTCTCTCACTTCAGGATACCACCCCCAGTCCAACGGCTAGACTGAAAGAATGAACCAAGAATTGGAATCCATGCTTCGCTGTCTGACTTCTACCAACCATTCTGGCTGGAGTGAGTACCTACCATGGATCGAGTATGTTCATTATGCACATGTCTCTGCTGCCATTGGGTTGTCTCCTTTTGAAGTGTCTCTGTCTCCGCTGGTTCCGGCCGATGAAGAAGACATCTCGGTCACATCTGTCCAGCACCACATACGCCGCTGTCAGAGGGTGGTCCAACACTGTATCTGCCCTGCAACGGACCGTTACACGGATCAGCATAGGACCCCAGCTCCCCAGTACTCTCCAGGTCAGAAGGTCTGGCTTTCCTTTTGGGATATCCCACTTAAGTGTGTCTCTAAGAAGCTCGCCCCACGGTTCATTGGTCCTTATGAGATTGCAGCTGTCATCAGTCCCACTGCTGTTCGTCTTCGTTTTCCCCCGTCCATGCGAATTCACCCCACCTTTCATGTGTCTCAGATTAAGGCTGTCTAGACTAGCGACCTTTGCCCTCCAGCCATGCCCCCTCCGCCCGCCGGGACCTTGAGGGCAACCCGATCTATCCTGTCTGCCGGATTGTGGACACTCGGCGGCGGGGTCGTGGTTGGCAGTTCTTGGGAGACTGGGAGGGTTCCGGCCCTTAGGACCTTTCTTGGGTTCCCCGCTCCTTTCTCTGTGATCCTTCCCTTGTCTCGGGTAACCTAGCTTCGCTTCCTTCGACCTCGTCTGGGCTGCCTGGAGGCGGTCGTTAAGGCGAGGGGGGGTACTGTAGGGGACTCCCACTTCCAAGGCTCTAACTGAAACCTTCCCTGGATCATCATGTGACATGAAAGCAAGCTTGAAACAAAGTAAGGAATTCAGCGTGAGATCTGAGTTAACCTACCTGCACTCTTCTTCCCAGAAGTTCATGAGAACCTTGTCACCAACCTGAGCTACCCTTACTGCGGTGTATTCCTAAAGACCAGGCCAGCCTAAATAAAACTGTTAAACTGCTTTAGTCTCCTGAGTGTGGTTATGCATGTGGGTCAAACAGTTATCTAAAAATATGACAGGAACCAATGAAAGAATGAAAGAACAGCTCTAAATGAAAGAAGGACTGAAAGAAGAATGAACAAAGGGAGAAAGGATGGAAAAAGGGAAGAAGGAAATTGGCAAAAAGGGGAGAATAGAATTAAAAGAAGCACAGACAAAAGGAACAGAGGAAAGAATAGACGGGCAGACAGACAGACAGATAGACAGAACATTTAAAATATGTAAAATAATAATAATAGATAAATTGCTTGTAATTCTTTAAATTTTTTCAAAAATCAGTTGGCAAACATCTATCTGCACATGATCACTACTTTGTTTAAATATTTTAACAATAATAATGTAAAACCATATAAGCATGAAATGGTTGCCTCAAAATTATAATGTATGAGGTTAAACCTCACTCTTCCTATAAACGGAAACAGAAAACAATGATTTTTAAACATATAATTTGATGTCACAAATTTCAGATCGGTTGGGAGGATCAAAATAATACTGTAACAGGAAAGATGCATTATTAAAAAAACAATAAGCCATCATAGAACTAGCTGAAATCGCAAACAAAGTTAGTAACAAGAAAAGTAGAGCATCACAGAGAAATTCAGGGGTAAAAATAAAATATGTAAATAATTTAACACTTAAAGTATAATGTGTCTCAATGTCAAACTACAATGAGTTTTGGGCATTTATAATCTAGAGCACACCATTTTCTTAAAATATTAAGAGAAAATGGAGAAAATTAGAAATTTCCCTTCACACACAAAAAAGCAAGAAACACTTGCTTTACTATATACAAAGCCTTTTTTAGAGGAAGTTAATTTATATATCGATGAACAGTACCTTAACACATTCAATAACATTACAACAGCATGATTCTTTGGGACCAAAGTGAAAGTGCTAACCTAGCCGTACTAAAGTCCAGACCTTCATACCCTCTTCGCTACTTTCTCACACTACTCTTCAATTTTGTATTATTTGCTGTTATTTCAGCTTTTAACTTTGTTCTCTCTCTTTTCTCTTCCTAGAAGCTACACCTGGCCTGACTCTGTGTCTACCTGTAACACCTTTCTGGAGAGGGGAATCCTCCAAGCTTCTGCTGGCAACAACTTAACGGTCACCCTCTACCGATGATCCACATGGCCTTGTCTTTCAGTGTTTAACCCTTTCTCTCTCCTAGACATAGCTACTGACTGAGCTTTTACTGTAACTAACTCTATGTGCTCTCTTCAGACTCCAAACTTGAAAACTGGCTCAGAGTTTATCTGTTCCTTCTTTCTAGGTGAAACGACTAAAGGAGCTACATCCATTAACATTTACCTTTTCCTTCCCATAGAAAGTACTCCTGGATCAGTGCTTCTTTGTTCTCTTTGTGTCTCTGCTCTGTTAACCCCCAGTCGGTCGTGGCAGATGGCCGCTCACACTGAGCCTGGTTCTGCTGGAGGTTTCTTCCTGTTAAAAGGGAGTTTTTCCTCTCCACTGTCGCTACATGCATGCTCAGTATGAGGGATTGCTGCAAAGTCAACGCCAGTGACTGTCCACTGTCTCTACATGTTCATCCGGGAGGAGTGAATGCTGCAAGTCACTGACTGGATGCAATCTGCTGGGTTTCCTTTCCTTAGATAGAAAAACTTTTTATCCAATTTGAATAAATAACAGAATCTTGCTGCACTGTTCAATGATTAAGATTAATTGGAATGTATGTACCTGACTTTTGTGAAGTGCCTTCAGACGACGTGTTGTGAATTGGCACTATATAAATAAACTGAATTGAATTGAATTGAATGTTTGCTGCATTGTAACATGAAAAACATGATAAAGTGTTTTCTGAACGGTTAGAGGAAAATCTATTGCCAGTGTCATTAAGAGCATTAGCAAGGGAAATATTTCTTTAAAAGAATGTCTTTCAAAATTGAAATTAACTTTAAAAATGAAGTAAGCTAAAGTCCTTTATCAAACAGGAAGGAAAATACACTCCCTTTACTAACAGCTGCCTGTATCCTCGGCTCCTAACAGATTGCAAAATCACATATTTTACAAATATCTGTTTTGTTTTTTTAAACTTTCTTCTGACGTACCTCTGACAACTGAGATCACAGAAGGTTACAAGAGGGTGATTCTAACAAATCACTAAACTTTTACTTATCTAAACAAACCCTAAAAAATCATTTACAAAGCACTTAGTGGCTTTACTGTAGTTTGTAAAACTGTATTGTTTTATAATCATTTAATTTTTCATCTCCATAACCATTGTGTGTGGGGTGACCACTGCTCCCCAGCACCTTTACAGAAGCAGCTATGCTATCACTGAAAAAAAAAAACATAAATAAAAATGAGACAGTTGTAACTAAATAGGGTGGTGGTCATATTGGTCCTTCTCCATTTAGTCTTTTTCTTCTTTGGTCGTGCTCAACTATTTCGGGATGTTTCTTACCAACAATGCATTATTGACACCTGCCATGGGGATGTTTTATATCCAAAACTGATGATTAAAGGAAATTTTCCACAATATATTGATACTTCTGTCAGAAGAAACGTGGTTACTCCAATAAATAATATCGAAGAACTGCTGCACGATTAAGAGAACATGCAATATGCGATATAGCGGAAGACATTGCAATAAGAATATGGCTGGCGTGGGATAAATAAACAATAAATAAAAAGTGTTCATGTCTTTCTGCTTTGAATTCATAGCAAATATAAACCACAGAGAATGAGTAGTCTGTCCAACAGCTGAAAAACTATAATATTGAACTATTTCCATGTTAACAACAAGGTTTTATTGAAGAAAATGCTTCTGACCAGCATCTGCTGTTTTGGCAAAGAAATAACTTTGTTGTAGTTTCTTAATGACTTGAACACCTCACCTCCTCTTTACCTTCTAGAGCTTTAATGCATTAAACAAGTGTAACCAAATACTGTATATTACAGGCACAGAGAGCCAGAATGTACGGTACTTAATTAGCTTTAACCTGATTTCTTGAACATGACAGTAAGTTTACGGTGCTTCATTCCCCTCCACAGTTACCAGATCCCAATCTAATAGAGCTCCTTCGGGAGGCAGTGGAACAGGAGATTCGCATTATGATTGTGCATTCAAGAAGTCTGCCACAACTACATGGTTCTATCATGTCAATTAAAACAAAATCTCTGAGGTACATTTCTGACTCCTTGTTAAATGTATGCCATGCTGAATTAAGGGAAAAGTTGGTCCAACCCATTCATAGCAACCTGTACCCAGTAAAGAATATAATGACCATTAACAACCATCATGATAAAAGGTTCGTCCAGAAATGCTGTCTCTGTTCATAGGAGAGTGAAGCTGCAGAAACCAAAGTTAATTAACTCTGCAAGAACCATATGTATAGGAAGTATTTCATGCTGGGATTAGATGTGCTGAACATTAGTCCCAAAATTGACATTAGCCAAATGTCTGTCCTCTATCACATTTGTTAAGAAAAACATTTATAAAACTAAATGTAGATGCAGTTTTTTTGTGCTAAGCTGTTGTGAGTACTCCTAATCTGAAAGACTTTTTTTACATTCCATCGTGTGACTTTGACAAACCCTTTTCATTATAGCAGCAGGCTCTAAAGGTTTCCGTGGAAGAAAAATAGGCATTACCACTCACTTGTTTAAACTATTATGCTCCGAGTTTCACTGCATCATCAGCAACATAATTAGCAGCTCCATATAGTTCCTGCGGTCAATGCACTTGTTGCTTTTGTTTCATGCTAATCAACGCACAAAGCTCAAGCTGTAACATTTTTAACGCCTGCCATGGCCTCGTGAGCATTACACTGCCCCCACAATGGTACATAAAGAGCGCTGGATGAAGGGGAAACAGTTGCTCTTTTATTTTTAGATGTCAGTGTCATTACCCTGAACTAGCGATCATTAAACTGCACTTTTCTGAGCTCCCTTGTCTGTTTCAGTACTTCAAAGGGCAGCTTTGCAGCACAAATATATGTGCAAGAAGTTAATCTCAACCATGAGTTTAAGACGCTTAAAAGTACTGTAATTGACATGAAGGTTTTCAGCCAAGTATTTGGCACTTTTTTGCGTTTATTTAATATAAATTACTGATATGTCAAAGCAATGGCTTTAACTCTGTTTATCTGAATTTAATTTTAAGAAATTGGTTTAGCAGTTTGACTGCAATTTCTGGTTCTTATTACATAACAAATTTCCATGTATAAAAAACATTAAACGAGATTGGATCACCTTACATCACTATAGTACCTTTCCAACAATTACTTAAGTGCTATATAAACAGTAATATCTGACATATCCTAAAGGAAATCAGGACAATGGTTTTTAAGCTGTAGCTCACAGCTCCTCTGATAATGATACAGAGATCATATCACTGCAAAATCCTACAAACGCAGGGATGTTCATAAATCCATCTTCCCGCTATAGTGTCAAGGCGTTTTTGATCTAACGTGCAGCTGAATAAAGCAACTGTACACTTAATGGAACGATATGGAGGAATCCTGTAAAATATAAAGATCATGCTATTTCAGTTGAGGTCAATAAACTTGGATTTGGAAATCTCCCTGACACGCTAATTCAGGATGCTGAATGCTAAGAATAAAACTATGGCTTATTAATACTCAGCTGAATTTATTAATTTACTTAGCATATTAATAGGTTTGGGCAGACATGGCTGAAGCAAATACTATTAACCAGCGAGAAGCAAAGGAACTGAAGGGTATATATCGTGCCACCCACAGGTGTGATAGGGAGACTGATTATGAAGCTGATTATAGTAGCAATGGCTGAGAGTGGAACCAAAACATGACTGGAAACAAAACAGAAACACAAGGACACAATCTAACCAAAGGAAATGTCTTACAGACATAACAAAACTAAAAGTGAACCATGAACAGAATTGAAGAATAAATAAGAAACTAAACCTAGCAGAATAAACTAATAAAGCACTACCTGGGGAATATAAACAATAATGATCATAGGCAAGACCTGAAGAGTAAGAAAGAGATGCTGTAAACAAACCTAAAAGAAAAACAAAACTAATAATAATAATAATACACTAATAATAATAATGGAGAACCGGTGATGTTATGTGCTTACTTCCCTAGCAAAGGGCCTGTGAGCCTTGTTTACTCTTAGAAATACCACGACATAACAAAATGTGATGATGACCTTTGCAAGAAAAGTGTAAGTGGGTTATGGTTGGGTGTTTGTGCATGATAATGAATGAAAACATTTGGACAGGTCAACACAGCATTGCTTAACAAGACACACACTGAACCTTCTCCCTTGGCCATATCAGACCCTACAGAATGCTTGTGGTGTAAATTGAAGAGAAGAGAATAAGAAAGGACTCTGGATGATCTAGAAAGATTGTTTGAAGAGGAATGGTCAAAGATTCTGCTTTCTGTACCCTCCTGCCTTGTAAAATATTATAGGAGAAAACAAAATGCTGCCCTATTGGCAAAGGGGGTTGCAAACAGGTGCATTACACTACCTCCACCAGGCTGTTTGGGATTAGGAGAGAGGGGCTGGCAAGTTTTTCATGGGCGCAACCCACATACTCAACTCACAAATGTATTTTCCTAATAAATCTGGCACATTTAAGTGAGAAATAAACAGGCTGTTCATTGGTATTAGATTTATTGCCAAAAACCGTCATTACAACAAAGCAAAAATAAAACAAATGCAAATTTGTTTGCTTTTTGTTAAGAAAAAATGTGTGATTTATTTTAAAGACTTAGAATTTCCCCTACTCCATTATGCTTTTCTCTATCTCTCTCGCTCTCTCTTTTTTTCACTGTTGTGTGCACCGATTATTTCTCTGAGGGGCATTGGGCAGCATGGCAAACACAATCTCTTGAAACAGTGCCAGCTTTTGTAGTGAGAATATCACTTCCCCTGACATTTGTCTCTTTATCAAAAACAGCCCTCAGCCAACGCAGCAACATCTGTGATCAGCAGAGATTTGGAGATTACAGCGAACAGCAATCATCAGTCTGCCGTGTGAACGTAGCAGACATACAAAAACAAAATCAAGAGACTCTTGCAACGTTTCTCTCAGATGCTTTGCCCAAGCAGTAATAGATTAGCGTTGCAAATGACGTTGACTCTGTAACGGTCACTTAATTGCCATCTTGCATCTTCTGAGAGTGTTGAAATCAATATAAACTTTCATGTTGTAGAAGCAAACACAGCACAGGGCTTGTCATTAATTTCATGGGAAACGATAATGCCAGCTTCATTAACTAAAACTTTGTTTACAGCCATTCATTTTACCTGAACACAAGCAGACTCATAAATATTGATTCAGCCCTTTTGCAAACATAATCCCTAATTTAAGTTTTCTCTTTTTTATTTGTTATTGAAGCAGAGAAATTTCATGCAAGTTTATACAGCTACAAGGCCTCTCCTGATCATTTTGAGACCCTTTTGTATAAGGAATATTTTGTGTAAAAAAATAGACAGGCTTTCAGAACTGAAAAGGTTTGGACTCTGAATTGAGCCGCCCATACAAGCCCCTGTTAACCCAGTTTTATTGTTGAGTCTGTGCCACAGGCTCCATATATCATTAGTTTTCTGTATGTGGTGTGAGTGATAAGAGGCCGTGTCCCATTTCAGTTTAGGTATAAAGAGCTTCCTCATGTCTGCCTGGCAGGGAGGTCCTGCTGAGATGAGGGATGTCAGCCTGTCACCCTGATGCATGGCAGCTGTTTCCTGCCTGGCCCAACTTCTATAAATAGCAAAATATATCACCTAATGTAGGCCATTTGGTCAAACTGAAACTAAACAGGACATCTTCTCTGGGCTATATCTCTCTCTTTCACCTCAAACCGATTCCTTGTGTATTGATGCATTACAAGGAGTCTGCCATGTCTTATAGACTGATTAATCTTATATAGAGGCATTATTTTATGTCATCTTTAAGCAAATGCAGAATATTTGTTTAGATAATAGGACCAATACATTCCAAAAAAGTTTATTTTTTTCAGTGATTCAATACAAAAACTAAGCTCATCATATATAGATTAAATAGGCACAGCAAAATATATTTCAACTGTTGATTTAATTTGATGATTATGGCATACAGCTAATAAAAACATAAAATAATTTTTCTCTGAAAATTTGAATAATACAGAAATGTTATACTATGGCTATGTTATGGCCTAGACAGTTGTGGGGAAGACTACTGACATGACAGTTATCCTGCAGCTGACCATGTGGAGAGTAATCCACAAAAGCTCAGTGATAAAGAAGCTGTTTTTTCACAGAGTGCTGTATCCAAGCATATTAATGGAAAGTTGAGTGGAAAGGGGAAGGTGCGGCCGGAATCAGTGTTTAAAAAGCCAGCAAACAGACATATCCAGGACTTGGGCTACAACTGTCATATTTCTTGTTTTGAGCTACTCCTGAACCAGAGACAATGACAGAAGCATCTTACATGCGCTAAGTAGAAAGAAATATTGGATTATTTCTCAGTGGTCCAGTCCTCTTTTCAGATGAAAGTATGTATTGTGTTTTATTTGGTCTCTGAGTCTGGAGAAAGAGTGAGAAGGCACAGAATCCAAGTTGCTTAAGATCCAAGGTGAAATTTCCACAGTAAAAGAGGATATGGGGAGCCTTGTCGTCGCCTGATGTTGGTCTGCTGTGTTTTATCAAGTCCAAGGTGAGAATCGCCTTTTATTGGGGAATTTTAAAACGCTTCCTGCTTATAACTGCTGACAAGCCTGATGGACATGCAGATAACCAACATATCTATTTTGTACCTGCGAGTGTGCCAAACTACACTGCTCAAAAAAATAAAGGGAACACTTAAACAACACAATATAACTCCAAGTAAACCAAACTTCTGTGAAATCAAACTGTCCACTTAGGAAGCAACACTGATTGACAATCAATTTCACATGCTGTTGTGCAAATGGAACAGACAACAGGGGGAAATTTTTGGTGATTAGCAAGACACACTCAAGAAAGGAGTGGTTCTGTAGGTGGGGACCACAGACCACGTCTCAGTACCTATGCTTTCTGGCTGATGTTTTGGTCACTTTTGAAAGTTGGTGGTGCTTTCACACTCGTGGTAGCATGAGACGGAGTCTACAACCCACACAAGTGGCTCAGGTAGTGCAGCTCATCCAGAATGGCACATCAATGCAAGCTGTGGCAAGAAGGTTTGCTGTGTCTGTCAGCGTAGTGTCCAGAGCCTGAAGGCGCTACCAGGAGACAGGCCGGTACAGGCGGTTGGCCCTGGGTTCCTCCTAATGCAGGACAATGCTAGACCTCATGTGGCTGGAGTGTGTCAGCAGTTCCTGCAAGATGAAGACATTGAAGCTATGGACTGGCCCACCTGTTCCCCAGACCTGAATCCGATTGAACACATCTGGGACATCATGTCTCGCTCCATCCACCAATTGCACCATAGACTGTCCAGGAGTTGGCGGATGCTTTAGTCTAGGTCTGGGAGGAGATCCCTCAGGAGACCATCCGCTGTCTCATCAGGAGCATGCCCAGGCGTTGTAGGGAGGTCATACAGGCACGTGGAGGCCACACACAATACTGAGCCTCATTTTGAGTTGCTTTAAGGACATTACATCAAAGTTGGATCAGCCTGTAGTGTGTTTTTCCACTTTAATTTTGTTTGTGACTCCAAATCCAGGCCTCCATTGGTTGATAAATTTGATTTCCATTGATGATTTTTGTGTGATTTTGTTGTCAGCACATTCAACTTTGTACAGAACAAAGTATTCAGTGAGAATATTTCATTCATTCAGATCTAGGATGTGTTATTTGAGTGTTCCCTTTATTCTTTTGAGCAGTGTATTTTCCAGGAAGACTTGGCACCTACCCACAATGCCAAAACTACCAGCACTTGCTTTAATCATCACGGTTTCACTGTTTTTAAATGGCCAACAAACTGGCCTGACCTAAACCCCTTCGAGAATATATGCAGTATTGTCATATATAAGATGGGAGACACCAAACTCAACAATGCAGATGAGCTGAGGACTGCTGTTTTGCCACAAGCTGATTACCTCCATGCCATGATACACTGATACAGTAATTCATGCAAAATAATCTACAACCAAGTATCGTGTGCATATGCTGTCCAAAGGATTGACATTTCTGATTAAAAAATAAATTGGGATTGCTCTGGCATAATTTTAAAATTTTCTGAGAAGCCGCACCAGGGGCATTTTCTGGGGTAGATATGTATTATTCTGATATGATTCTGATGCTGGAAATGCTTATTGGTAAAAAGTTATATATCCAGGCTCAGGCCCATGAGTTTGCAATGAGTCGTCAACCTTGCAACAATCTCTCCTACTGAGTAAGCATGTGGCGACAGTGGGTGATTGATTGCAACAAGTCCTCAACTTTGAAGTAATCCTGCTTACTTAGCAAGCATATGGTGACATTGAAAAGAAATGACTCCCTTTTAACAAGATGAAGCCTCCAGCAGGACCAACATCCAGAAACATCATGAGAGGCCACTGATGGGATTTGAATTCAATTCAGTTCAATTCAGTTTTATTTATATAGCGCCAATTCACAACACATGTTGTCTCAAGGCACTTCACAAAAATCAGGTACATACATTACAATTAATCCTAATCATTGAACAGTGCAGTCAGATTCAGTTATTTATTCAAATTGGATAAAAAGTTTTTCTGTCCAAGGAAACCCAGCAGATTGCATCCAGTCAGTGACTTGCAGCAGTCACTCCTCCCGGATGAGCATGTAGAGACAGTGGACAGTCACTGGCATTGACTTTGCAGCAATCCCTCATACTGAGCATGCATGTAGCGACAGTGGAGAGGAAAAACTCCCTTTTAACAGGAAGTGTGAGTGGCCATCTGCCACGACCGACTGGGGGTTAGAGAGAACAGAGCAGAGACACAAAGAGAACAAAGAAGCACTGATCCAGGAGTACTTTCTATGGGAAGGAAAAGTAAATGTTAATGGATGTAGCTCCTTTAGTCGTTTCATCTAGAAAGAAAGAACAGATAAACTCTGAGCCAGTTTTCAAAGTTAGAGTGAAAGAGAGCACATATAATTAGTTACAGTAAAAGCTCAGTCAATCGCCATGTCTAGGAGAGAGAAAGGGTTGAACATTAAAAGACAGGGCCATGTGGATCATCTGTAGAAGGTGAGCATTAAGTTGTTGCCAGCAGAAGCTCGGACGATTCCCCTCTCCAGAAAAGGTGTCACAGTTAGACAGAGTCAGGTCAAATGTAGCTTCTAGGAAGAGAAAAGTGAGAGAACAAAGTTAAAAGCTGAAATAACATCAAATAATGCAAAATTGGAGAATACTGTGAGAATGTAGCGAAGAGGGTGAAAGTTGTCATTATGTCCTCCAGCAGCCTAAGCCTATATCAGCATAACTAGACAGATTATTTAGTTAAACAGCGCTTATTTACAACAATGTCGTCTGAAGGCACGCTACAAAGGGTCCCACTGATGGTCATTGTTATACTAAAGACCACAAGGATTGGGATACCTCTCTCTGTCAGACTGATTATAACCATTGGAAAAGAGAAGGGGTCATACAGGTAGCAGAAATGGAGGGTGTGTTTGCACCTCAACCATAACTGAGCCGGTTTAGGCTAAACCTGAATCCCCCTTACTCCATCCAACAAGGGGAGAAGAAGACAGAGGTAAAATTGGGAAGATAGCTCAGGATAACCTAAGCCGCTGTAACTATAAGCTTTATCTAAAAGGAAAGTTTTAAGCCTAGCCTTAAAAGTAGACAGGGTGTCTGCCTCACGGACTAAAACCGGGAGCTGGTTCCACAGGAGAGGAGCCTGATAACTAAAGGATCTGCCTCCCATTCTACTTCTAGAGACTCTTGGAACCACCAGTAAACCTGCAGTCTGAGAATGAAGTGCCCTGTTAGGAATATATGGAGCAATCAGATCTCTGATTTATGATGGAGCATAAATAACAGAATCTGGCTGCACTGCTCAATGATTAAGATTAATTGGAATGTATGTACCTGACTTTTGTGAAGTGCCTTGACATGACATGTGTTGTGAATTGGCGCTATATAAATAAACTGAATTGAATTGAATTGAACCATTAAGGGCTTTAAATGTGAAGAGAAGAATTTTTAATTCTATTCTGGATTTAACAGGGAGCCAATGAAGGGAAGCTAAAATAGGAGAAATATGATCTCTCTTTAATTTTCATCAGAACTCTTGCTGCAGCATTTTGAATCAGCTGAAGGCTTTTAACTGCATTTTGTGGACATTACAATAGTCCAGCCTTGAAGTAACAAATGCATGGACTAGTTTTTCAGCATCACTCCTGGATAGGATATTTCTAATTTTGCCATTGTTCCAGAGGTGAAAGAAGGAAATCCTAGAAACCTGTTTAATACTGGATTTAAATGACATGTCCTGGTCAAAAACACCAAGGTTTTTTACTTTATTACTGGAGGTCAATTTAATGCCATCCAGGTTAAATGATTGACTAAGCAGTTTCTTTTTCAGACTCCGGTCCAAAGACAACAACTTCTGTCTTGTCTGAATTTAAAAGCAAAAAATTTAAAGTCATCCAAGTTTTTATATCTTCAAGACATGCTTGTAGTCTATCTAACTGGTTGGGTTCATCAGGATTTATGGATAAGTAAAGCTGAGTATCATCAGCATAACAGTGAAAGTTTATCCTATGCTGCCTGATAATTTGACCTATTGGAAGCATATATATAGTAAAGAGAATTGGCCCAAGTACTAAACCCTGTGGGACTCCACACTAACCCTGGAGTTTAAAGATGATTTATCATTTACATGAACAAACTGGAATCTGTCAGACAGATAAGATTTAAACCAGCCTAGTGCCCCTGATCCCTACAGCATATTCCAGCCTTTCTAAGAGAATATATATATCAAATGTAGCACTGAGATCTAAGAGGACAAGTACAGACACAAGTCCATTATCTGAGAGAACAAAGCAAACACAGAAAAACCCAGAAGCTTTAACATGACATTGTTTCATAGCAGCTACGGTTTAAATGGTAAATAAAGTTGGTCCAAACTTTGTGGAAATGTAACTTTAAGAATTGATTTTAAATGTATAGAAAGGAATATAAAGGAGGACTCCCTTATAATTACAACCCATTGATCTACAGCCATTCTTGTGATTTTTTCACAGCGGTTATTCCCTGACACTGAATTATAAACGACTTTAGAGAACATTTGCAATACTCAACAATTTCTTTTTTATATTTAAAGCATCTATAATCCTAAGGAGCATTTATCACACACACAGCTTCAATCTTTCAAACTTAAAATGTGTTATGGTACATTTATGTTATTATCCTGGAACAGAAATGCTGTAAAACATTCTAATATTACTCATTTAAACCCCCAAAATGGGGCTGATTAGAGCATTACTCACACAGTCTTCATAAACGAATGAAAGGTAAAGTCCTTGCTTCCGATGGTTCATTTAGTTTATATTTCTTTTAGGGTTTTCTGATTTTATTCAAGTATTTGAATGTAAACATCGTACATTTATTTTATATTGAACATCTGTAACAGGGTAACATGTTTTATTTGCAAACAAAAATACAGATTACCCCTGTCATTCAATTTAAATTTAACAGAAAATATTAAATTGAGAGGAGTTAAACAGGGAGTTGACTGAAAGAAAATCCTGGGAATACTCAACCAATAAGAAATGTTTAGTAAGCACCTACCACACAACATCACCCTTGGTTAAGGGTACTTAAAATAGTACTACCTCCCCACCAGGAATGTTTTCTGGAGTAGATATATGCTCTGTTAATCTGATATGACTCAGGTTCCTACAGGGGAAACAAGTGGGGATAAAAGTACCAATGAAGTACCCTGGTTCCACGAAAAGGTTCCTGCAGTGGAAATGCCAATTTAGTTTTTGTTCTGATGAAGTTTAACTTTTTAAGTCAATGCAGTGGGAACCTTTGAAAACACTTAAGCTAGCTGTTTTTTTATACTAAAAGAAAAAACTGCTACAAGAGGATAAACTTTAGCTTTTTTGGTGTGTCGAAAATAATCCCCAAATCTTCTTGTGCATTTAATAAACAGGGAAAAAAATAGGTTTTACTTGTATTTTACATGCCAGTTACAAATTAGAGCTGATCAAGGGAAAATTGGCTAGTTACGATTGATTGGTGCATTTTTAGTAAAATCATTACTACTGCTACTACGACTACTACTACTACTACTCCAACAACTAATAATAAAAAAATAATAATAATCAAAGCTCTAATAAGTAAGAAATGCCAAAACACACGAACCCCCAGACATATAATCAGCAGTAACAATTTTTATGCAATGCCTTTATCAATCACATGATATCAGGGGGGGAAATAGAACAAAGTCAAATGGAAGATGTTATTGTTTTTGTATCTATTTGTTAAGTGATGAAAACCTGTAATGTGTTGTAAAATTGGCCCCTTGGCAGACATAAATATGAATGTCTAACCCTGTGATTTCCCTGTAAACCATTGGAAACCCACTATGCTGCAGAAGTGGACAAATGCTGCTTCTGGGATTAAAAGCTCTCAAACTGCTTATTGGTGTTTATCTCCAGACAGCAGAGTAATAGTAATTTTGATTGTGATCAGGCAGTATGGGTACAGTATTGATACAGGCAGTATGCCCCCCTTGTCAGTGGGCCATACTGCCTGTATCAAAAACTACCATTGCGATGAAAGATTTTTAAGCCTTTTTACATGTTTTTACCATTGGTGCAAGTAATAGTGGACAGTTATCAATAGTGGAGGAGCTGTATAGTACTCAGTTTTCTTATTTTTTAATTGTAAGCCTGTCTTAATCCTAGTACATTTCCTGGGGTAGATAAGGTGCACGACAAACAAGGCAGGTCTAGGTAAGGTTTTAAAGTTGAAAGTAAAAAGAAATAAAAGTCGAGGTACTCTTCTCCTGACTTAGCATTCTGTATTGAAATCTTATTTAACATTATTTCAAATAGAATAGATTGTTGACACTAAAGATGTATATATTTGCCTTCATGTTATTTTGGTGCAGCTTTAGCTCACATCTTGATGATTTCCTTATGGTGTGGCTCATTGCAGGTGTCCTACATAAGGGTAACTCAACTGCTTAAGACTTACATTTCCACGAGGGGATTTTTTTTTTTTCTTTCCAAGGTATTAGCTGGAAAACCGTAAACAGTATATGATTTTTGGTACTTTACCCTCTCAGCCATTTGTGTGTAATCTCAGTTAAGAAGCTTAAGAGTTGGCCTCATCTTTACACGGTGGACAATAAAAAATGGAATTCGCCTCGTTTTCACTTCAACCAACAGGCAAGAAACACAAGTGAGTTAGGCAGATAAAAAGTTGTCCAGACAAGTTTCAGTCCAAGGCTGGTTCCATTTACTTTCACATGTAGACTCACTTTTAAATCAATGGTAACACTCACGACAGACATCCCTGATGCATCTGCTAATTGCCATGTCGCCATATTAGAAACAGTGGTCCTTTCTGTCTTCTGGGACGGGCCACAGGATCATCTCTGGGTGTTTAAAGAAATGTCTGCCCAAGTTCTAATGTGACATTCAATTACCTTAAAGTATCAAGGCTGGTGGAGCATTACAAAAAATCAATCTTGCGTGGAATTTATTAAAGTAAATTTCTCCATAACTCTATATACAAATGTTGGTGACAGAAAACAAGCTACACAGCCGTTGTTCCAACTCCCATCGTCTTCCCCAAGAAACCGCATCCATCAAAGTTAATGGGCTGTAATCATCACTACAAATACTGTGTCATACGTCCCACTGCTCACTCTGGAGTATTCAACTCCTAGTCAATGGGATGTGAAGAGTGACAAGCCTGAGGAACACAGTTTCCCATATCATTAACAGCGAGAAGTGAGAATTTGAAGAGAATCTAAAAAGTTTAGCTTTTTTTTTTTGTTCACCAATTATCTTTGGAGACCAGAAAGAAGAAATATATTTTAGATAAACAAGTGACGTCCAGTCAATACTAGCAACACTGTGTTTCAGGCACCCTTTGTTGCTGTCACCCTGTGAAATGATTCTTATTAAAGCATACCATTGTCTAACGACAGATCTGCTGTGTTGGATGATGGATTAATTCCACAAGCAGCCAATTCTACCAGCTTCAAATCACATCTCACACCATCCTGTATGTCTGCTTATCTCCAGGCTGTACACTGCTGCTGCTGCTGGACTTCTGATTAGACATTGCACAGGTGGAAACACACACATGCACCCACAGAGTCCTGTATCTACAGTGTCAGAAGACATTACACTGACTTTTTTCCCACTGCTTTCCAGTAACCTGTCCCCATAAATTACAGAGCCTTGCAAAAGTATCACAAATGCTTTTACATTACTACCAATAACATACACCTCTTTTATTAGCATTGTTTGTGATAGACCAACACAAATAAGAATATGAGTCAATACTTTGTAGAACAGCCTTTTCCTGCATTGACTGCAAGTCACTGGATAGAGAGATTTTCTAAACAACAATTTTAAGTCCTGCCAAATATTCTGAAATAGATTTAGGTCTGCCCATTTTTACAAATTAGTGCTCTTGCTCTCCCTTTAGTTGTAACTCTGGCTGTGTGTTTAGGATTATTGTCCTGCTGGAGGGGGAACCTTTGCCATAATCTCAAGTCATTTGCCATTTCTAAAAGGTTTCTTCCAGAATTGTCCTATGTTGAAGAAAAACATCCCTGCACCATGCTAATGCCACCACCAGATTTCAGTATGAGATTGTTGAGTTCAGGGTGATGTGCTTTGTTAGTTTTCTGCCAAAGTTGGACCGAGAGGTCAAATTCAATCTCATCTGACCAGAGCACCTTCTTCCACATGTTTGCTATGTCACCCACATGACCTGTGGCAAACTACAAACAGGACTTCTTCTGGCTCTCTTTCAACAATGGCGTTCTTCTTTCTTGCTGCTTGTCCATACAGGCCAGATTTGTAGAGAGCAACACTTACAGCTGTTCTGTCAAAAAATTCTCCCACCTTTGCTGTGGGTCTCTGCAGCACTTCTGCTTCTCTGATTAAGGCTCTCCTTGCTTGGCCTGTCCGTTTAGATGGATGGCCATATCTTCTTAGGTTTCAGTTGTGCCATAGACTGTCCACTTTTGGATGATGGATTGATAAGTGCTCCATTATATTTTCAAAACTTGGGATATAGTTCCATAAACTAACCATACTTTAAGTTACTTCACAACTGTGTGCCTCTCTGATGTGTTCCTTGGTCTCGGTGATGTTTGGTTACTAATGTTCTTTACCAAACCTCTGAGACCTTCAAAGAACATTTGTATTTGAACTGATATTAAATTACACACAGGTGGACTTTATTTTACTAATAAAGTGACCTTTAAGGGCAAAGGTTTGGACCGGATTTTATTTAGGGGTATCAGATTAAAAGCAGCTGCACGCCACACTTTTCAGATTGTTATTTATAAAACGTTTTATTTTCCTTCCACTTTACCTTCATGTGCTTACTTGTGTTGGCTTTTTCAATAAATACATTAAAGTTTTTGGATGTAATGTGACAAAATTGGAAAAAGGTAAAAGGAATAATCGTCAAACCTATGACCCAACCTTAAACGACTGTCATAACCCCATGCAGAAAATGCATCCTGCTTATATTATATATAACAGTGCTTAATTTAGCCTGGAAAAAAAATCCAGTTAAGATATTTGTCTAAAGAATGCTCTAAATTCAACTTTGGAAAACTTAAATCCTACTCAGAGTCTTGCAAAGAACAAAAACTCAGATTTTTCAGCTTCACCACCCCAATAAATGACAATAGTATATATCTCACATTGCATTTTCTTTAGCTCTTTTTAACCTTTATCATGGTTCCACAAACTGCTTTACAGCGTCTCTTATCGACCCATTCAGGCAAAGAATCTTCAGACTGCATGACGACCACTCTAGCACTGAGCCAGAGCTATTCCTAAGTAGTGCAGCTGTGCAGAAGCTAGCTGGCTAGCAATTAATTTGTCATGAATGGAGATTAAAGGTAATTACGCAGCCTACGTGATGGGTACTGGGCTAAATGTGGAGCTAAATTATGTCTTGATCACATAAATATCATGGTGGGCCGAAGGTGCTTTGTTTAATGGAACTGATTCCCACACGCCTGCTACATTAACTTAGCTGCACATGTGTTCTCATCTTAAGCTTCTGTTTGTGAGTACTGATATTGTTCTGTGACGTCAGAGCCTTTTTTTTAACTCCAGATAGAAATTGTATCGAGTTTTCCTCAAATGTATTCTTGTCTACCTGTCTACCAATGAGCGGTTGGTAATAAGCATGGCAGATTCGGGTTGCATGGATCAATGTCCATTGATTTCATTACAGTGCAGATGAGAAATTTAAACAAGAGAACCAAAACACTACACTTGAAACATAAATGCACACTGCCCAGAAGAAATGTTTTTGGAGGCATTTTTGTAAACAAGCCCTAATAGTGTTGCACTCAGATTTGTTTGTCTGCATCATCCAGAAATATGGCTAAAGAAAACCTTTCTGCACACAGATTAGGAAAGTGAAGGCTCTAAAGTCTTAATGTTTACTGAAAGGTATAGATACTTAAGATAGGATCAGATCCTGAGGTAGACATTTATAAATGATTAGCCAATAAGGAATTAATTCTTATGTGACTATGCTTAGCTTGTCCTGGTACCTAGGCCCTGATTCATAAAAGATAAGAGCTCCAGATCAGTTTGACCTTTAACCAACTCATCTGTGTTGTCATGTCATCCCTACCTCTAGTTCCCAGCTATGTTTGTGCATACTGTATCTGTTTATTTTTATTTGTAGTGAGGTTGCTTTGATGAATGATTGTGAGATATAGTAAACTGTATCCTGACCCCTTCTGTTATCCTTTTTATTGTTAAGAAATCAGTTAACTTTTGCGCTCTCATACATTTTTTTTGTTGCTTTTTTTTATTTTTTATTTTTGATTTCCATAACCATAACATATAACATATTGTTATACCCCTGGTCTCCCAGGGGTATAACAACTGAGTACAGAAATAAATGATCATGCACAGAAAAAAAAGGAAACTGATCAATATGTTACATAAAGAAATTCACATTAAGTTTATCTAGAATCAAGATGGTTTTCATTGCCTTTTTGTTGTCAAGTCCTTCAATTGGGGTGTAGTATGAATGGAGCTCCTTCGACGAAGGCTATCCAACTTGGCTTCAAATGCGGCCAACAAATGCGTCCTTCTTTTCCCCATATATTTTCTTTTCTTTCTTTATTGAAAAAAAAAAACACCAAACATAATAAGACAAGAACATAAAATATACAAACGACAACTTCAGGATATAATATCCTATAATAAACTATAGTCTGAAATTAGAGAGAAAAGTTTAATTGCAGGGGCCGTGTTAACTTTTCTAAGAGATTTATAAAATAACAGAAACTCATTTTTCCATGCCATCCAAATAGGTAAAGATTTTATAAAACGACATTTGTGAATCTGAAATTTAGCAAATAAAATAATATTATTTGCCAAATATTCAGTTTTTTTATCCGTTAATAACATGCCATATTTAACGTCTTTCCAAGAGAAAGAATCAACTTTCAAAGACTTAGAGATCAACCAGTTATGAATTTCCTTCCATAAATTTTATACAGGTTCACACTCAAAGAATAGATGTTCTGTTGACTCTACAGCGGAATTACAAAAATAACATTTCTCCGTTTCAAACTTAAATATTCTTTCAATGAATTCTTGTGAAGGATAAATTTCGTTTTGAATTTTAAAATGAATTTCTTTCAATTTAGGGGGAATTGGAAATTTCAGAAATTTGGTTCTGATTAATCGAATTTCACTTTTATTAAAGTTCTTTAAATATAATGTACGCTTAGACGTCCCAGGATATATTTCATTTATTAATAATTTTCTCAAAACTAAATTATTACACTTTCTATCCACATAATGTATGTTAAATTTTATTTCGTGCATTTTAGGAGACTGAGATTAAATTAAATTATTTTTAATTATATTTAGCATAGCAGTTGGAATATTGTCAATCACATTTTGGTAATTCTCAGCGGGATAGATTAAACTATATTTATGGCTAAATTCTTCATATTTTAATATTTACCCTTTGTTATTTAACAAATAAACAATACACCAGATTCCCTTTTTCATCCACTCTTCAATAATAAGGATTTTCGTCTTCTTAGAATCACCCTATTGTTCCATAATGGGACATTATGTGGACTAAAATTATGTTTATAGATCATTTTCCAAAAAAACAAGACCTGTTGGTGGAAAGCAGAGAGTTTTATGGGTAATCTGGAAACCTCAAAATCACATTTCAAAAGGAAATCTATTCCACCTAATTTCCTAAATATGAAAGTAGGAACACTGAACCATATGTCCTCACTACATCTTAAAAAGGATTGCAGCCATTTCAGCTTCAACACACCATTCATTACCTCAAAATCTATGGCTTTTATTCCACCTTCTTTGAGACTTTTAATCACGTCAGCTTTTCGAAAATAATGATGTTTATTTTTCCAAATAAAATTAAAGATGAGGCTGTTTATTACTTTTGTAGTTTTTAGAGAAAAAGGTAGTGAATAAACAGAGTAAATTCAATAGAGTGGACAGCATTTCTGCAACACAGATGAACAACAAAGGAGATAAACTACACCCTTGTCTTATACCTCTTCCTATCTTAAATCTTGGACAAGTACCCTCAGGCAGGGAGACACAGTTGTTTATGTCTGTGTGCAGCATCCTAATTATATTTAAAAAATACTCTCCAAATCCAAAATGTTTTAATGTATTATAAATGAAAGGATGTTTGACAGAGTCAAAAGCTTTTTGAAAATCAAGAAATAAGATATAAGCATCGTCCTCCACTAGATCGTTATAATCTATGAGGTCCAGGACCAATCGGATATTATTATGAATTGATCTACCTTCCATGAATCCTGATTGTGATCCTGATCCTGATTTTAATCTAAATGCTAAGACCATGGTTAGAAGTTTATAGTCCGTATTAAGAAGAGTAATTGGCCTTAGATTATTTAATATTCTTCCATCTTTTCCAGGTTTAGGGATTAGTTTAATTACATCTTGTTTCATTGTGGTCATTAATTCCTTTCGATCTATACTCTCTTTAATTGCATCAAATAATAGAGCTTTAATATCTTCTACCTGTGACACCTTTCTGGAGAGGGGAATCCTCCAAGCTTCTGCTGGCAACAACTTAATGCTCACCCTCTACCGATGATCCACATGGCCCTGTCTTTCAGTGTTTAACCCGTTCTCTCTCCTAGACATGGCTACTAGCTGAGCTTTTATTGTGACTAACTCTATGTGCTCTCTTTCAGACTCTAACCTTGAAAACTGGCTCAGAGTTTATCTGTTCTTTCTTTCTAGATGAAAACGACTAAAGGAGCTACATCCATTAACATTTATTTTTCCTTTCCCCAAAAAAGTACTGCTGGATCAGTGCTTCTTTGTTCTCTTTGTGTCTCTGCTCTGTTCTCTCTAACCCCCAGTCGGTCGTGGCAGATGGCTGCTCACACTGAGCCTGGTTCTGCTGGAGGTTTTTTCCTGTTAAAAGGGAGTTTTTCCTCTCCACTCTCGCTACATGCATGCTCAGTATGAGGGGATTGCTGCAAAGTCAACGCCAGTGACTGTCCACTGTCTCTACATGCTCATCCGGGAGGAGTGAATGCTGCAAGTCACAGACTGGATGCAATCTGCTGGGTTTCTTTAGACAGAAAAACTTTTTATCCAATTTGAATAAATAACTAATTCTGACTGCACTGTTCAATGGTTAGGATTAATTGTAATGTATGTACCTGACTTTTGTGAAGTGCCTTGAGACAACATGTGTTGTGAATTGGCGATATATAAATCAAACTGAATTGAATTGAATTGAATTAAGAAAAATGCTCAAATCTATCTTTCAGAAGACTGTTTTATACCCTCTTTCCATTGACTCTAGTTCTGACCCCTTTTGAGCCAGCTGACTCTTATGAAATATGAGAGATTATGACCCCTAAAAAAACCAAAGTAACCTTCTTGCTTGTAAATTCATTGCTTGTTAACCTCTTAAGCCCAAAGGGGTTTTGTGAAGTTTGAGCTCAAAATAACATGCGCAAATCTAACTGAATATTTCCGAGAATTGACATACTCTATCTAAACCATCATTATGTTAATAATTATGTTTTTCAAATGGAAGTGATAATTTTAGCATTCCTTTGCTGCTGGTTGAGTAAAACCTGGGTGGATTGCTACAAAACTTATTTTTTGGAATCTGTGAGCTCTCTGCTTACAGCAGACATGCTGGTTGTGTGTGTAGAAGCCGTGGGGTGAACAGCTGAGACTGAATTTTGCAGTTAGGTAATGCTTTGGAGTTTATTTTCTGATTCAACAGTTTTACTGTTTTTGGTGTTTGTAGGAATGGTTTATGTCAGGTTTTAGCCAAGATTCTACTATTTCTGTGGATACCACATATGTTTATGTTTAACTAATGGAACCTGCAGTAAAGAAAGTGGAAGAAAACAAAAGTTAAATTCTGCCCCCTGTACTGGGGGTTGGGCTTAAGAGTTTAATATTATTTATTGGAGTCATTATTTATTGGAGGGGTACCTCAATTCAAGTGGAAACCTAAAACATAGAGTACAAAATAAACAAAACTACAAAGGTACAAAATTGCGAAGGGGCAAAATGACTAGCATCAAAACAATGGTAGGTTAGAATGATTTGTGTTTTTCTTTTGTTCCACTCTTAATATACCAATAAAACACCCATTCTTTTGCCTTCAGAACTGCCTTAATTCTGCATTGCACAGATTCAACAAGGTGTCTGACACATTAATCAGATAGTTTGGTCCACTGACATGATAGAATCACAGAGCTCCTGGGTATTTGTCATCTGTGAAACTCCAACTCAACCACATCCTAAAGATGCTCTACTGGATTGGGATGGTGTCTGTAGAGTTCACTGGAATTCAGACAACTTACTGTCATGTTTAACAAACCAGTTTGAAATGATTTGAGCTTAGTTATGTGGTCCATTGTCCTTCTGGAAGTAGCTATCAGAAGATGTGTACAAGGTGGTCATTAAGGGATGGACATGGTCAACAACAATACTCTACTCAATAATGTGGCATTTAAATGATTCTCAATTGGTACTAAGTGTGCCAATAAATATTATGCCCACCCCCTTACACTACTACCACTGTACAATCAAAATTTTGCAGCCTCAGACAAGATTCAATGTGTTGTGGGTTCGGAGAAGGTATTCTGCATAAGTTCGTCTTAACGATTGGCTATTTAAGCTGCTGTTGCCTTTCTTTCATCTCAGTCCATTCAGCTCATTCTCCTTTGCCCTTGATAGCACCAAAGCATTTTTGTCCTCACTTCCTCATGCTGGACATGTTCTCTTTATGAAAACATTCTCTGTAGCCCTGAGAGATGGTTGCAAGTGAAAATCTCAGCAGGTCAGCAGTTTTTGGAACAGTCAGACCAGCCACCAACTGCAGAGTCACGTTCAAAGTCTCCTAAATCCCCTTTTTCCTCATTGTGATGTTCTGTTTGAACATCAGCTATTTGTCTTCACCACACCATGCTTAATGCATTGAGTTTCTGCCACTTGATTGGCTGATTTGTCGTTAGTGTTAAGCAATTGAATAGCTATGCCGAATAAAGTAGCTGGTAGGTGTATAATTCCTTGAAAACAACAACATTTTGATCACTACTTGTAGGTAAAATAACAATTTGTGTTAAATCTACATGTAACTCCTGAGTACAGATCATCATAATATTACAGTGCAAACAGTCCCAGCAGCACCAGAATAAACCAAATCCAAACAAACAGACACATGCAGAGACTATTCTGGTACAACTCCAGTACGGATGTCCCTGATGTACTTGTGTGTTTGATTGGATATTTAGCTCTATCATCCCCAAAAGACAATTTATGGACCTCAACAGATGGAGAAGTCCAATTAGAAATTGAAAAGATGGAAGACAAATGTTCCAACTCCTTGTTCCTCCCTAAGGACACACAGCAAATCTGAGAGTACATGAAGAAAATAAAAGGAAACTTAACTAAATGGCAAAAAACTTGTCAATTCTTAATGTTGTGTTCTCTGAAAAATACGGCACCAAATTTAATAGATTCCACTCACTCCGCATCTACATTATGTATAAATATTTCCCTCTGTTGTCTGAATCTTCAAGGGCAGACATCCCACAAAGCAATTGCCTTGCCATCAGCCAGGACCAAAACAAAAAAGGAGAAGAAATGAAAAAGTGCTTAAATATAGCAACCCCGTGGGATAGTGGAAGGAAGGCTATACTGCTGTGTGATTAAAACGAATAACCTTCATTCAGTCAAGATTGTTGATGGTACATTCAAACGTGCATCTAGTGGTTATGGGGGTAGGTATGGGGGCCTAAAAGGTGCCTGTCCTTAAACTTTTAACATTGGTATTCATTGGGAAGCCTGTCCTCCGCAGTGACAAAGATATGGGAGTTATAAATAATGGCACATTGACCCTAGGTCAGTTTAATTCAGGCTTCCGCTTCTTCTGCCGTGAAAGCGGACAGTAATAATACCTCTAATGGCTGATAGATTGTGTTCATGTAAGATCAATTTTCATCGGGAAAATGACCTTTAGGTTGCTTTGTTGTTGTTGTTCTGGCCTTAAGTTATTATTTTTCATGTCACTTTTCTCGTTGTTTGTCAGTGGAAGCCTTGTGGAGTAAGAGTGGGAAAATAACCCTGTCTCCAAACACGAGAAGTGACGTGTTGCAGGTAGGCTGGACGTGGCTGCAGCTCTACCCCTGAGGGCCATTCAACAGCTGTTAAAGGAAATATAGCTCTCTCCTATTACGTCTTCTCAGATTCTCACTGGCTCCCGATGCTCGCTGTCATCTGGGATCGCTTCTGTTGCCTCTGTCACTGCTGTCCACGCTCTCTGAGAGAATGCTGAGTGCCTTTTTACACGTTGCTGCTCCTTATGTCTCATTCCAAGTAAACATATTCTTACTAGTACTGTGAGGTTCTAATATGTAAGATATGATGTTTTATAGGTTTAATGTTTGATGTTTGCTACACAAACATTATGTGCAGTTCAAAAAAGGGCATTTGTTGGTGCAATGACATTTTAGCTTCTTAGTATTCCGTGCTTTGCAAATGTATTAATACCCCATGTTTTTTCATATTTTGTCACATTACCATCACAAAATTCAATGTCATTTATTTTAATTTAGTATGATATAAAGATTTTTTTTTTACAAATAGTTACCCTCAGACCATAATTGCACAGTGTTCATAGTTGAAATTTTTTGGAAAACAATAAAAACACATTTTTCAGCAAGCACATTATGTTTTTTGTTGTTTTTGTAACAGTAAGCTAAACTATGACTTTGTCAATTATGCTATAAAGCTACCGAAATGAAATGCAGAGAAGTGTGGCGTGCATTTGTGTTCAGCCCCCCCGAGTCATATTTGACCATTTTAACACATAAATACGCTTTGATTTAAGCTCTGGCCACATGTTTAGGACGGTCTGGTTGCCAGAAGGTTATCACCATCCAACCAATCTCAAGTTTTTTGCAGCCTTAAATCAACTTCCAAGTCCCTGATAAAAAAAAGCCACCCCCATAGCAGGATGCTACCACCACCACGTTTTACAGTGGGGCTGGTGTGTTCATAGTGTGTGTAGCTGTCTTTCACACACAGCAGGCCATAAAGGTCAGTTTAGTCTCAAACTAATCTTTAGTATATAATTTAAAGAAGTTGGGAGTTTATTTTGAGTGTGGAGCCATTTTCCTCTTCTTTATTAATAAGATCTGTGTGCAGATGGGAACAAAATACACTTGCAACAAAGAGAAAATTGCTGAGTTCAGGAAAGAAGAATTGTTTGGGTGTTTAAACTCACCAGAAATTTGCAATAGTTGGTAAAAGCAACAATAATGAACAGTTGTTGCTCTTGCATAACATCTACATTGTGCATCTTTTTCGGGTCTGAAACACCATTCAGGATTTCTTCATTTATTCGAGCACTGGCAGATTTGCCTTTGTGATTGGAAACCAAGGGGATAAGGGAAAAAGAATCATGACGGAGAAAAAAAAACAACACATTGCTAGGAAAAGCTGAATGGAATATTAGACTTTGTTCTGATAGGTCTCTGCTTTGATGAAACTGTTGCAAAGATGGGTCACAAAAATTTCTTAAGATTTTTTTTGGCCTCTGGCTTCTCCCTGTCTGGGTAAATGCAGTGAAAATATCACATCATTACCCACGTTGGTCATTTTAGTCCACTGAAGTGAAAATGTGCTCTTGTCTCTTTGTGAATCACAATGACCTTTCCTCAGCTTTATCAGTATGAGTCCCAGTTTGAAATGGTGTATAAAACTAACACTGCTTTGTATTTTAAGAACACAAGGAAGATCCTGTTTTTTTTTGTTCTGAAGGAATTAAAGAAAAGAATAACTGAAGTTCCTTCAGAAAACATTCAGTGAATTTACCTAACACTTTCCACAGCATGACCTGTAAGTTCACTTTACTCAACAGAAAACCTTTCCATACAAAGAAAAAGCTTAAAAACCACCTCTAATTGATTCAGTTACCATAGAACAAAAATGAATATATTAACAAAAAATGAGAAAAATCAACAAAATTCTAACACAACACAATCCTGAATAATAAAAGGTGGACTTGAAAATTGAAAATGCTAATAAAAATTAATCAGTAAATAGTGTTTCTGTGCAGGGATGGATCTGGGAGTTATTGTATTAGTACCCTTTGGGTTGGGTGTTTTGATGTGGTGGTACCTAACCTTTAAATGGTAGGGCTTGGCTCTATGCATTTTTTAAATACTGTACTGTTAGGCCTTTGTAAGAAAATTTACCAAGATATTATGGTATTACCATCTGCCTACAGCCTTGTGATGATGTATAATTACTCCAGGTAATACAGGGCATTCCAGTCCTTTCAAAAAGATTCCTAATATCATTTCCTTAGATGTAAGATGCAACACATCTAATGATAGGTAACTACAAAAAAAATCCCAATGTTCCAGTGACCCAACAGAATCATGTAAAAACCCAACATCAGTTTTAGCTTCATCAGGCAAGAGAACATCACTCCAAGAATTAAAGACTTTGTCCATGAGTGCATTGACTCTTTATGCTGCTTTGGAGTAATGGCTTCCTTCTCTCTGAGTGGTCTTTGAGCCCATGTCAGAACAGAATTTGTTTCCAAGTGGATAATGACACTCTCTTACCAGCTTGGGTCAGCATCTTCATGAGGTCTTTTGCTTTTGTTCTGGAGTTGATAGGCACATTTTGCACAGACGTATATTAATCTCTGAGTTACAGGAGGTCCACAGTTATCTTCCCGATTTCTTGGCTGATTTCACCTCCAGCACACTCAAATGTTAAGAATTAAGCAGCTGACAATGTCATGACACCATCATCTGGTCTGTTTAAAAGTAATCTTAGTGTATGTAAACTTCTGAAATAGAAAAATGTAATAAATAAAAGCTGTGGGTAAGATTTAATGCCAGACACTCAGAAAAATAGTTATGTGTGTTTTAATACGTTTGTTTTAAAAGAAAAATTTCAGTTTTTAACTGTAAAAATCTGCACACTTCCAATTTGCTGCAGTTTTTAATGACGGTATTCAAAGCAGCACTGTTGCTATTATAGGAGACCTGGGTATACCTTATTGTCAAATTAATACTGTATTATAGCCAAACATGACTGGGTAATTTAGTATCTTAGGCCAAACCAGAAAACAGGCGGAAACAAAACATGGAGTAAAAAACAACAATGTAAGGTCCTGTGCTCCAAATAACTACACCAAATAAGAGAAACATCTCAGACTCTCACTAGACTTTTCTCTTCTAAACACAGTTTCATCAAAATACTGCGAGACTGTTTCTGGAATTTAATAGCTGTCATGTCAAAAAATAAATAAATAGCTCGACATTTTCACGAACTGTCTCCACTGTTTTATGTCCTTCTTTTTTACAGTTGATGTATAAAACTGTAGACTTTCTGTCTTCTGCAGCAGGAAATTGAGGTATTGTATAGCTGTGAAGGTCAAGACATCATCTTCAGAACTGCTAAATGGTGATGGGCATTTTCAATTATTTTCTGACATTTAGGTTTAAGTGTTTGAACAGTTGATAAATTAAGGGGTGATTGCGCTAAGTGTTTGATCATTCTTTTTTCCCAGGTTGGGGGGAAGAAAAAGAAATGATCAATTTTTTTCTGTTTTACAAGTCCAGAAAAAATAAATAATAAAAAACTTGAAAGCCTCTTTCCTTAATCCCTCACTGACTGGAAAATTCCTGCTGCTTTCAAACTCTTATTCCCAGGCTTTATCTGAAAAGTGTGAAGTCTCAGAGCCTGAGCGTAGATAGCCCAGATAACAATACGGTGACATAATCTGGAGTTGTCACTTTATAAAAGCTCCTCAAGATCCACTGCAGGCAGTGTGTAACCGTCTTTATGAGTTTTTTAGAGAAAGTGCTTCATGAGGAAATTTCTCTTCTTCCATAAAGCCAGTGGAATGAGAACAATAATTAAACTCAGGCCTAAATGACTAACAGCCATAAGAAAAAAAGTGGCATGTTTTAAAACCTTGTAAATTTTTTTTTTATGGAAGGTAAAATATTTCCAGAAACTGTGTGCTGTAAATCTGGCCAGGCTGTAACCTGCTGCTAAAAAAAGGTTGATTTCTAGATACTGCACACCCTGAATGCACACACTGCAAACTCTGAGTTAAGGGGCCATTTGGTTGAGGAAGCTGATATCCAGCGGCTGCTCCGTGTGGAATCGCACATCAAAGTTAATCTTGCACCGTCTGCTCTGGCGCTGCAGAGCACTAATCTGCTGTCAGTGTGATGAGGCTCCTGGACCAGTTCCCCTTTCCAGCACAGAGCCACTAATCCCAAAGACCTTTCTTTTTTTTTCCAGACAACAGCAGTCGCAGGTCTGTCCTTGAATATTCATCTGGTCAGAAATAGCTAAGCACAAGCTCTGTTTTTTGCATTTTATGTTGCTTTTTTTCATTTAGCTGAACCCCCCTAAATGCATATCAGAACCACTGAGCCATATTGATCTGTTCGATGTTAGCTCATGTGGTTTAAAACTGGAATTGTCAATAGATAGATATACAGATATAGAATGATCTATGTACACTGACCAAGTATAACATTATGACCAGTGGCCGGTGTTGTCCGATCCAACAGTCTAGCTACTGCAGCTCAGAACTGAATGTTGGTTCTGAGAGAAAGATGTCAGAATACAAAGTGCATAGCAGTTTTTTGTGTATGGGGCTGCATAGTTGCATACGAATCAAGGAACCTTTAGTGACCCCCTTCCACTGCCAAAAACAGGCACCTGAGCATCAGAACTGGACCCCAGAGCAATGGATGAAGGTAGTCAGTTCTAAAAAACCACGTTTTCTTTACATAACAAAGAAGGGTGAGTGTGCGTATGTTGCTTTTGTGGGGGACACATAGCACCAACATGGAAAGAAAGTTAGAACAGGCAGTGTAACATATTGAGCATTGTTCTGCTGGGAAACCTTTGATCTTTCTCTTCATGGGGATGTTACTTTTCCATCTACCTCCTACCTAAGCATTGTTGCTTAGGTAGGTGCTCTTGCTCTTCTGGAACCTGTATACCATGATGGCTCTGGCCGCTTTCAGCAGGGTAATGCGCCCTGCCGCAAAGCAAAAATGGTTCTGGAATGGTTTGAAAATAAGTCCAATCTATCGAGATGGCCCATATCTCCTTTGTTATGTTCACAATCAAGATGAAGGACTGCAAAGTCATCTGAGTATTTCTGCAGATGACACGACTCTGACTGAGGTGTACAGAGTAAAAAGGAACGGTGAGAGTACAATCCCCTGTGGTGCTCCTTTGCTCCCACCACCTGTCTCATTAACTGTGGTCTAATTTCTAATCCTACATCTAATGCTGCTGTACCTTTCTCTGCAGTGGTTATTGCACATTTTCTTGTAGTTAATAAATTCTATAAATAAAGTTTTCACCTTTAACCATACTGCAGGCATTAAAGGTAATGCAAGTAATGCAAAATCACAGCTTTCTGTGTTCAAGTAAATGCCACTGCTCTCTCATCTGCATGCCGATTAACCTACAGTCAATACATAATGAGCTCATTAGCATAATCGCTTGGATGTTCTGTTGATTTTGATTTATTCTCATTTTATTTTTTTAATCCATAGCTGTGGCAACTCACAGTGCCTTCAGCCACTCTTTAATGTGGCTTTACCCAACCCATTCAGCCACAAACCAAATTAATTTTATTGTAAGAGCTTTATGACTGTGTTTTTGAAATGTACTTTTAGACCTAAATTTGTGTGAGAAAGATGGACCGATACCTGAATACTTGAGTCCACTCATTCTGGTTTCGAATACTTCAATTTGACATTCCATTTCAAACTAATTACACTCACATTAGCACGTTCTCAAAGTAACATGTCCTTTAATGGGTGCATTCAGGGGCTTGTAAAACTTTCAACAATACAGAATAGCAATTCATCCTCTAATTAAAGTAAAGCGCCACAAGGAATTGCTTGCAATTATGATGACAACGAGCTGAAGAAAAGGTGACTTGGATATAATAGCAAGGTAATGGGTTTGGGTTTTTTTTTAATTATTTTTGCATAGGACAGCAGTTGTTTCCCAAGTGTCAGCGAGTGTAGCCTGAGAGACTGGAGAGCACCAGAAGAGAAGAAAAATGTCAAAGCAGGGCTGTGTTACTGCTGCATGATAATAGAAAAAGAGATGTAGGAAAAAAGGGGCGTTGGGGGGTGGGGGGTAGCGTTTCATCTCCAGCTCATAGTTACAGGCAGGCAGGTCCGGGCAGACGAAGGGTGAGTCAAAGTCAGGAACGGAAGAGTGCCAGAGAGGAAAGGCTTTTTATCATTCCTGGCTCTTAAGAAGATCTCCCAAATGAGGGAGGGTGCGCATGCTAATGTCAAAGCCATGTTGATAACTAGCCGTCTAGTTTTTTTTGCAAGGTTAGGGTTAAGCTGGGATTTGGAGGGGTTGAGGGAATACATGTTTGATATGTGAGCGAGAGCTGAGGTGCCTTTGACAAAACTATATGTGGAGGATTACTCTGTTGGGTTTATCTGTATCTGCGTGGCAAAAGGAGAGTAATTTTACTGGTCTTTATTGAGTCTGTGCGGCTCATAAGACTCTACAGTGAAGCTCGAAGATCAAAGCATTATTGGCAGCACTGTGCCATAAAGTCGTCATTTACTTTTCATTTATAATGCACTACTGTTGGAAGGCGTGTGCTTCATGGCTGTTTTTTTGAAGCTCTCACGGGCTAACCTGCAGCTCTAGAGAACGACTGGATTGCTAAAGGTGAATATGAACAAAATAAGAAAAAATTCAGTGGAGAAAACAAGTAATGGACATATAACATTTTTTCTCAGTAAATGTATTTCTAATGGGATTAATGATATGTAATTTTTACTAAATCTGAGTTAACAAGCAAAACCCTATCAGAACGAACAGAACAGCTTTATTGCCAAATTTTGTACATACAAAAAAAGGAATTTGTCGGTAACTTTCCTTGGGTTTTTGTTTTTTTCATACAGAAATACATATTTACAAGTAAATATAAACATATATAGATAAAAAAATGCATTTTCAACATTTGTATGCTGTTTTTTTGTATTTTATTTAATTTAACAAGAAACAGCCCGAGGGGAAGAAACTGTCTCTGTGGCGGCTGGTTTTTGTGAACACCCCTCTTGCGTCGCCTGAAGGCAAAAAACTCAAACAGTTTATGTGCAGGGTGTGTGGGGGGCTGCAGAATTTTTAGCAGCTTTTTTCCGACCCCAGACCCGTATAAGCCTGGGTGGAGGGAAGGTCAGCCCTGATGATTCTCTTGCTCCGATTATTCGTTTTGGGCTGGACCTGTCCTGTTTTTTTGGGTGAACCCAACCACACGGGGATGGATGAAGAAGGACAGACGAATGAGGGGAGTGTAGAAGATGACCCGCGTCCTGTGAAGGTTGACTCTTTAAATTGCCTCAGGAAGTAAGTCTTGTGGGCCTTCTTCCCAAAAAGTGTCTAGTTGAAAACCATCCAGGTCCTCAGAGATGGTGGTTTTTCCCAAGAAACTGAAGTGATCCACAGCCGACACGGTGTTGTTGAGGATGGTGAGGGGGTGTATGGAGGTGGGGTTTTCCGAAGTCCACCCCCATCTCCACAGTCTTGAGGGGTTTTTTACTAGGCAGTTCTGACTACACCGGGGTACCAGCCGATCCACCTCCTGTCTGTATGCAGACTCATCACCGTCCTGGATCATTTCCAATGACAGTGGTGTCATCTGCAAACTTCAGAAGTTTTTACGGACGAGTCTGCTGATGTGCAGTTTTTGTGTACAGGGAAAAGAGGAGGGGGGATAGAACACACCCCTGGGGGGCACCTACTTATTGATCTGGTTCGGGGAAGATGCTCCCAGTCTCACCTGCTGCTGTCGGTCCATCAGGAAGCTGTTGATCCACTGACAGGTGGAGGCTGGGACGTTGAGCTGAGTGAGCTTCTGGTGGAGGATGTCTGGTTTGATGGTGTTAAAGCCGAGCTGAAGTCTACAAACAGGATCCGGGCGTAGGCCCTGGGGGGTCGAGGTGTTGCAGGATGAAGTGTAGACCTAAGTTAACAGCATCATCGCCCGCCTGTTTGCTCGGTAAGAAACTTCAGGGCGTCAGTAAAGGGCCTGTAGTCTTTCATGCTTTTAACACCAGCCCTCAAAGGATTTTATGACACAGACGTCAGGGGTACAGGCCTGTAGTCATTTAATCCTTGGATGGTGGGTTTCTTGGGCACTGGGATGATGGTGGATCGTTTGAAGCAGGAGGGGACCTCACACTTCTCCAGTGACTTGTTGAAGATCCGGGTGAAGATCGGAGCGAGTTGATTTGCACAGGCTTTCAGGCATGATGGGGAGACGTTATCAGGTCCTCCAGCTTTCTTGTTTTCATGCGCTGAAAGAGCCTGTTTACATCTTCCTCAGAGATCTTTAGTCCAGGCAGAGGATTCTGAAGGTAGGGGGTTGGTTTGCTTTCCCTGGTCGAACCTGTTCCTGAATAGGATGTGGAGGAGTTGGTTTGAGGTGTGAATGGCTTCTTGTCATGTCTGCAGTAGAAGCCATTCAGACGGTTGGCCAGGCGAGGACTTTGTTCAGGAAGGGTGGTGGGGCTTCTGTAGGCAGACAAATGAATTTACAAAATTTACTCATTAAATTAATCCTCAGTTTGATCCTCAGTTCTTTCCATATATTTTCAATTAAATTCAGGTCAGCCATTGTAGAAGGTTTATTTTCTTTCTCTAAAACCAAGTGATAACTTCCTTGGGTGTGTATTTGGGATTGTCGTGTCGTTGAGAAGTCCACACCTGTTACATCTTCAGATTCTCATCCAGAGTACCTCAGTAAATTCCTTCATTCGTCCTCACCTTATATGAAGTCTGGCAGCACCATGCGCTGAAAAATAGTTCCACACCATGAGGTTCCCACATCCAAACATTGTGTGTGCAGTGAAGTCTACTGAGATAGGTTTCGCTCTCATCTGATCAGTCAATACACTCCCAGTGTTTCACTGGTTTGTCCAACTGTTCTGCAGGAAGTTTTATATAAGATTTCTTTGTTCAGCAGTGGAGTATTGTGCTGTGAATGTGCATAGAAGCCATGGCTGTTGAGGTTACTTATTATGTCCATGGAAAAAAAACTGTACCTGCCCCACACACTCTTAATCCCATCAGTCACTTTTCGAGTGGTCCTTGGCTCTTGGACAACTCTTTTGATTATTCTGTTGACTCTTGTGAGGAATACCTGGTCATGATGGGCTTAGGGGAAAGTAATGTTGTACGATAATTTAACTATATTGATGTGAAGGTCTTCGGAGAGAGCTTTTTGCAGTTACTCATCATGACTTAGTTCTTATGCAATGCCTTGGGCATAACTAACCTTTTTATGGGCCATTATTTAGGATTAAACCATCTGATATTAATTAGCGCTGATAGAGAGCAAGATTACTTTCTAAATGCTGACAGGCTTCATTGATCTTGGCCTTTTCGTTTTGTAGCTTAATTTTTTGATATGTTCAAATTTGTTTACTCTATTACACACAACCTAATTTATGGACTCATTTTTTTGAATTTCTTTGTATGTATGGATTGAAGGGGATATTACTGACACCAGGTGTAAATTTTATTTCTATAGTTTCAGTAGAAATATTTCTGCAGAGAAAAATGTGTTCAGCACTTATTTTTTCATTGTTTTCTCAGCTCTATCTCTCATATCTCCTGGATACTTCATTTTACTGCAGTTGAAAATCCAGTCAGAACAACACTGACATTTATCTATCTAAGGTATGTCTATCTCTGCAGCTATTGTTCACAGTTCGTAACACTTGAGCAATCTGTTTTTCCTGCTGCATGCCGTACAACAGGCAGTGGGGCCCTCTGGCTCCCCTCTATCTTTTGTCTCCCATCTCCCCATTATGATGTGTTGCTCTGCCTGCCTCTCCTCCTCCCGCTTATCACCTGCAGTGAAAATCTAGTGGGCTAATCCCAGTGCCTGTGGGATTCCCCTCTCTATAATGATGTATATCTGAGGGATAGCATCAGAGCAGCATCCTATCACCCCACACACTCTTAATCCCATCAGTCTTTGGTGTCCAAACCTGAGTGAGCCAGCGTTTTGGATGTTGTCCACCCGGCCTGCAGCTAGAGATGCAGCACGGAGCAATGGGGATGATGCATTGTGTTACTGGTTCACGCTGGAGATCATGATCATTTATTGTGTTTCAGATTCTGGAAACCTTGTGGTATATCTCCCGGCCTAACCGCAGTGGAACATGCTGTAGCATTGCTGCTGCACTCAAAAATTCTTGCAGGGTGTTTTCTCCCAGTGATGCTGCCAGTCTGTTTAGCATTGCTTATAACTATGTGCATCTCTTTGACACAGTGGAGATGGTAAATACAGAATGTATTTAATATTTTAACATGCTGCTGATGTTACAACGCAGATTTAGCACATTAATTTTAAATGTAAATAATACAATACAGATATTTTTTCAACACATTTCTTCATCTGTGCTGTTTTTCGTAATAATTGTCGACCTGTGTAAAGTGCTTTGCAAAAGTATTCATATCTGTTGAACGTTTTTCACATCATTTCATCACAATATGTATCGAACCCAACGAGAGGTATATGAATAATTGTAAAGAAAAAGGAAATGATGCATGCTTCTTAAAATGGTTTACAAAGAAAAATGTTAAAAGTGTGGCAGGCATTTGCTCCTCTGAGTTATTGCTTTGTAGAACAATTTGCTGCAAGTATTTTGGGGTTTCTCTCTGTTCCTTCTTTTCCAAATGGTGGAGCATCTGTAAACAGCAATTTTCAAGTCTTGCTAACAATTCTCAATTACATAATGTCTGGACTTTGATTGGACTATTCTAACACACGAATATTCTTTGTTCTAAAACATCCCATTGTGGCTCTGACAGCATGTTTAGGGTCCATTGAAGGTTGAATATTTGCCTCAGTCTAAAGTGTGAAGCATCTAACAGGTTTTCTTGCTGTATTGCCCTGTATTTCACTCCATCCATTTTCACATCAACTTTGACCAACTCTCCTGTCTCTGCTGATGAAAAGCACTCAGCATGACTCTGCCACCACCATGTTTAATGTGGGGATGATGCGTCCAGGATGATTTTCAAAGCTAATTTTGTTATTTTCAATGTAAACCAGAAAGTTAAACTTTGGTCACATCTGACCACAGCACCTTCTTCCACATGTTTACCAAGCCCTCTACGTGGCTTGTGGCAAACCCTAAATAGGACTTCGTAAAGATCTGTTTCTGCCAACAGATTTTTCTAACTGAGATGCAGATCTCTAACTGAGATGCAGCCCCCTCATAGTCACATGGTTGGCTGCTGCTCTGATTAATACTCTCCCTGACCAGCCCGCCAGTTTAGGTTGATGTCCATGTGTTGGTAGGTTTGCAGATGCACATACTTTATTTGTTTATTCTTGGGTGATGGATTGAACAATGCCCTGTGAAAAATTCAAGGTTCTGGATTTTATTTAGGGGTATCAGATTAAGCCGACTGATTACATATGAATGACAGACTTTTCCGGTTAAGTTTTTGTGAATGATTTAGAATTTTTTTATTTTCATTTAACTCCACAGAAATATGCTTCTTAGTATTGGTTTGTCACAAAAATTCCCAATAAAACACATTGAAGCTTATGCGTGTAACATGACAAATATGAAAAATACTTTTCCATGTCGGGCATGTCGGTAGCACTGTTGCCTTGCAGCAAGAAGGTCCTGGGTTCGATTCCCGGCCGGGGGTCTTTCTGCATGGAGTTTGCATGTTCTCCCCTTGCATGCGTGGGTTCTCTCCGGGTACTCCGGTACTCTAAATTGCCCTTAGGTGTATGAATGAGTGTGTGCATGGTTGCTTGTGTGTTGCCCTGCGATGGACTGGCGACCTGTCCAGGGTGTACCCCGCCTCTCTCCCATAGACTGCTGGAGATAGGCACCAGCTCCCCCGCGACCCACCATGGAATAAGCGGTAGAATGACTGACTGACTTTTCCATGCCTCTGTACATTTGTCTTTTCTTATTCAGTGGTCATATTAATGTTTTGTGGGTGTGGGGGTGTTTTTATCAAAATAAATATTTATATATACTCATATTTATACTCATATATACTCATATTTTATGAGTGCTCTTAATATGACAAACCTCCATCACAACCTCTCTGGTAGCACTCCATAAATCTTGGAGTACTCACAAGTACAACCGAAGAAAAAATTTATATCATCTTGTCACTCATGTTTGTATGCCTCTGTGGCACGCCGGCAGTATAATCTATTTCCCTCAAACTCTAAATTCATACTTCATGCCATGATGGAGTTCAAAGGGAAAATTAAATTTTTTTCTGCATCTATTATTTAACTGTCACCAAGGATGAAAATTGTGCTCTTTCAGCTTTGTGGAGAAGGTACAGAAAATCGGATTGTTGCGCAGCAATGCAATATTTGCTCCTTGTCATGACGCATGGAGCCTTTCCTGTTTGGTCAGGGCAATGTCTAGGGAAGTCAGTCGCAAAAAGAAATGTTAAGAGCATGTCCACTCTGGCACCTTTTGATCTACTGCAGCAGCTCGACATGGCGTCACCGTGGAGGTACAGTATGTAACACTTGCCGGCCTTTCTGTTATCTTGTTATCCGTGCACACTTTTAATGCCTGTCTCTGTCGTTATCCACTTTGGGCATGGTCAGTGACAGTATCAGAGTTTCAGAATAATTGACAGGTTTTGGTCTCACAGGTTTGGAGTGCTTGCCTGTGCTGCTGAAGCTACTGAGGTGTGAAACTGGGCTAGAGAATTACCTCAGGAAGCACGATAGGGAGGCGTGTGCAATCAGATGGCTGGTGAAGGTCAGACAAAAATTATGCATTCATGGAAATATCAATGACAGACTGAGGACAGATACAGAGAGCAATTAACAGCTCTCAGTGTAAAAGTAGTTGTCCTAAACATTTACGAAATAGTATTTTTTAAAAGAAATATCTTGCTTTCACTGAAAAATCCCTTTAACTTAACCAGTGTAACAAATTGTCTAAATTGTCATTGTAATGGTGAACATTAACCTTGGTTCCTATTTTCACAGAAAATAACCCTGAAAACACAGAAACAGGAGAAATACATTCCAGTCTTGGTTAGTGAGTTTGGTCTATGGTAGCAGGTTAAGTATGGTGCCTTGCGAAAGCATTCATACACTGGAAAGTTTTTCAGTTTTCCACGTGACAATCACAGACGTAATGCTTTTTAAAAAAAATGATTTTATGTATATACCACCGGAAAGTAGCAGGTCATTTTGAAGTGGCAGGAAAATGCTAAATGATTTTCGTATATTTGTCTCAGATTAAAATCTGAAAAGTGTGGTATTCTTCTGTGTCCATCCCCCTTTACTCTGATACCATCTACATAGCTGTTAATTTAGACGGACAGGCCAGGCAAGGAGAGTTTTATATAGAGAAGCAGCCAATGGGGCCATGGAAACTGTGGAGGGGCTGCAGAGATCCCCAAACATGACCTTTGTGATGGAGTGGCAATAAGAAAACCATTGTTGGAAGAAAACCTCCAGATGTCCCATTTGCAGTTGCAGAAGGTGTTCTAATGAGACCCAAATTTAACTTTAGAGTGTGGAGAACACAACACATTACCCTGATTACACCATCCCCACAGAAACAAATGGCGGTGGCAGCAGAATACTGTGGGGATGTTTTTCTTCAGCAGAACCAGGGAATCTGGTTATAACTTGTAGGAAAATGAATTTGAGCTAAATAGAGGACAATATTAGGAAAAAAAACTGTAAGATGCTGCAAAAGATTTGAGACTGGATAGAAGTTCACCTTCCAGCAGGATACCCCTAAATGTACAGCCAGAGCTACAGTGGAATGATTAAGATCAGATGTGTTAAAATGGCAAAGTTAAAGTCAGGAAGCTAAATCTAATTGACACACAGAGACCAGAAGTGACCTTTTTGCTGGTTGCAGTATTATATATTCCTGCCCTGCAGATAATCGTACGAGTAAATCCTCAGCTCAATAAAAACAGTCCTAAAATATGATAAGCCGATAAATTAACAGAGCATACTCACAGAACATAAACCCACAAATGTAGCACATAGTGTGCACACCCTATAAATTTTTTTTGTGATTTATTTATTTGTGTTTTTTTTCCTGGTCAACTATTGTTCTGCTTACAAAATGTCAAAAGGATTCCCTCTTGCAGTTTGAAAGAGTATTGGAATCTTGGCATTTGTTGTGATGTGTTTACTTGTGCTTATAATATACCAGTAGGTGTTCTTAGGTGCATGAATTATTTCCATTGATCCCCCACCTGTTTTTTTACACAAGCTAGCAGGCCTTTTAGTTCCTTCATGTTATCATTGCTTGTGAATCTTGCATTGCTTTGGTGTGGAGAGCTTTACATAGTTTGTTTAACTTATTTTCTGTAATGGCCCCTGAAGACAAAAACAAGGTAACAGAAACAAGTGTGCACATCCTCTTCTGAATGAGAGCGATGATCGCCTGTGACTAATGTACTCTTCTGTGATTACACACTCTGTACAATGATGTCTATACCGTGACAGTTCTGTATGAATACATTCTAAATATATTTATCTACTTCCATTGAAGTAGAACAGATGTTAAATCAGCTTGAATGAGATGGTGAGAGTGAAATTAATTTCAGAATCAGATGACAGCGGTCCCCTGCATAATTCCTGCCATGAAACAACATGCTTAAACAGTGCATTAGATGTGACACTGGGCTTTATTCATCTTCACTCTAATCGGCTAATAATCTATGTAGTTCATGTAATAATTAAACTAGTTTCATCCCATTGCATCTCATTAAAATATCAAAGGTGCGTAGATCAACAAAAGTGGGGCTGGTGCCTATCTCCACCAGTCATTGAGTGAGAGGTGCCCCAGACTGGTCGCCAGTAAATCACAGGGAAGGTTGGAAAATCCCAGATATAATTTGTTTTGAAATGTGCTATAATTTATTTAAACATGCATTCAAAGGAAAGTTTTTGTCATGGTTTGGTAAAAGAAAGACCAAAGTAATTGGGAATAGCTTTGTTCAATATAAGTGTGAACAGTTTAGGGGTGTCACAGTTTGGTAAGTTTTCCATATGCTCATATCAAGGTAAACAAATATATATATTATTTTGTATTTTGCTCAGTCATGAATCAGAGTATGTTTAAAATGTTTGATAAAAATTCAGTTTTGATATGCTGTATCAGACGCAAACTGATCAGTTAAAACTGACCATAGAGGTTTACAAATTAAAGTATAATAGCATTAAAATTATACCTTTTTAAAATTGTCAAGAATGTTGGTTGTAGAAGATTTTGGATATGACTGTGGTGACATTTGATGATAAAACTATGAATAAAAGCATTTTTCACTGTGCACTTTTGCCATTTTGCAACCCCATATTGTACCAACACATTGCCATTTATCTCTTTCTACTTCCATTTTATACCTGCAAACAAAACATTTCATGCCCAAATAGCTAAACCTTGGTGTATATGGGGTTTTTTTGTTGTAAATATTTTCATTATTTATGATTTTAAATGAGCGCAACACTCCTCAAATCTATCATGTAATTTCATCCAAAGGTAAAATATTTTCAGAAGGGTTTTGTTTTACACAATATTCCCATTTCTTTTGGTTTTGACAGAGTTTGGGCAAGATGACTTATAAAATATGACAAAAATGTCTGTGATCTCAACACGGTAGATATTATAACCATATAGAACCATATATTTTTATAATAGACTTTAAGTAGAATATTGAAAATTACTTTTATTTCTATGTTGTCAAACCTGGTGGGTTCGTATTGACACATGGTCAGCATGAAGCATCCTGGTGGGCTTCACCATTTTTTTGTCTTTTATCTTAAAAAGTTCAGTATGAAATGAAACGGTGAAGCGCAAAAAATGACCAGGGTGCTGGTCTGTTATTTGTAATGGCTTTGTCCATAATTTGTAGTCAGAACTATCACACTAATAGGGCCATAATGGTGACAAATGGGGCATACAAACCACGGGCTCTACCCTCCATTCGGCTATAGTTTCTTATGTCGTCACCAAACATGCTGTCTACACGCATAACCTAGACATTTTTGGTTATTTTTGGTCACATGTCATTCGCATGTCTGGAATGAGCATCTCCACCAAAAATTAGAATTTGTTTGTGACTTATGTGATATGTGATCTGTAAGAGTTAGCTGCATGTTTAACGTGCTATATATAGATAGATATATATATATTTAATTTTATATTTTATATATATATATTTTATTTTATAATAGAAGATATACAGGGGTTGGACAATGAAACTGAAAAAACCTGGTTTTAGACACAATAATTTTTTGTATGATGTAGGGCCCCGTTTTGGGCCCAATACACCGTCAGTTCGTCTTGGGGGAATGACATATACAAATCCTGCACAGTGGTCAGAGGGGTTTTTTAAACCATTCTTCTTGCAGGATAGTGGCCAGGTCACTACGTGATACTGGTGGAGGAAAACGTTTCCTGACTCGCTCCTCCAAAAACCCCCCAAAAGTGGCTGAATATATTTTTGATCTGGGGACTGTGCAGGCCATGGGAGATGTTCAACTTCACTTTATGTTCATCAAACCAATCTTTCACCAGTCTTGCTGTGTGTATTTGGGGCTTGTCATCCTGATTACACGGCACCCCTTCAGGATACAATGTTTGAACCATTGGATCCCCATGGTCCCCCAAGAATGGGTTCGGTAGCCTTTGGCAGTGACGCGCCCCTCTAGCACAAGTATTGGGGCCAGGGAAGCCATGATATGGCAGCCCAAACCCCAACTGATCCAACCCCACTTCACTCTGGGGAGCAACAGTCTGGGTGGTACGCTTTTTTGGGGCTTCTCCACACCGTAACTCTCCCGGATGGGGGAAAACGTAAAGGTGGACTATCAGAGAACAATACATGTTTCACATTGTCCACAGCCCAAGATTTTTCCCCCTTGCACCATTGAAACCGACGTTTGGGTTGACACGAGTGACCAAAGGTTTGGCTATAGCAGCCCCCCGGGCCGTGTATATACCCCGTGGAGCTCCCGACGGACAGTTCTGGTGGAAACAGGAGAGTTGAGGTGCACATTTAATTTTGCCGGTTTTTGGGCAGCCGTGGTTTTAGTTTTTTTGGATACAATCTGGGGTTAGCACCCGAACATCCCTTTCAGACAGCTTCCTCTTGCGTCCACAGTTAATCCTATTGGATGTGGTTCGTCCTCTTGGTGGTATGCTGACATTACCTGGATACCGTGGCTCTTGATACATCACAAAGACTTGCTGTCTTGGTCACAGATGCGCCAGCAAGACGTGCACCAACAATTTGTCCTCTTTTGAACTCTGGTATGTCACCCATAATGTTGTGTGCATTTCAATGTTTTGAGCAAAACTGTGCTCTTACCCTGCTAATTGAACATTCACACTCTGCTCTTACTGGTGCAATGTGCAATCAATGAATATGGCTACCAGGCTGGTCCAACTTAGCCATGAAACCTCCCACACTAAAATGACAGGTGTTTCAGTTTCATTGTCCAACCCCTGTATATATATTGATGTAAATATATAGGCTCATACTAAATATTTTCAGTCTAAATACATTGCTGTCCTATTGCACAAATATCTAAATTTTTTACCTCCCACTATATGAACTGCAACAGATTGGTCTTCCCCTCCACTTAAATGAAATTTCATTCCAGCCTTTTGAAATGTCGGCATTTACAGTTGTACCATTATGTTATTCAGAATGTTTTTCATTTTACTCCTGCACCTGTGAGCGTTAGCCGTTCCCTACCCTCTGCACTAATGCACTTTGCAGTCTCCTCTGCTGAAGGTGAGTGAGGGTTACACAGGAAAATCCAGGAGGTGGAAGCTGGAGGTATGACAGAGGTGCCAGAGGATGATTGGATTTTAATGCTCCTGACAAAACCCTCTCAGCTGAAAGATCAGCCACAATCCTTTTGTCAGCATTGCTAAGCTGCCGCAATGATCACAACTGGAATGTGAGTTGGTGGGGAGGCAAGACTTACTTTAACCCTCAGTGCTTTAATCAGAAACAGTAACAGTCAGTAAGACTTACTATTTTCTTTGCAATCACCAACCGCTTGTGTGCAGCAGACTCAGCCAGCAGCACAAAATATCAGAAAGGGATAAAAGTTAAAATTACCTGGTTTTGTTTAGTTTAATTTTAGAAGGAGGCCAAATACAGTGACTTTAACAAAATGAATAAAAAATAACATGAGTGTAAAGCCATCCAGATCTTTTTTTTTCTGCACTTCCCACAAACCAGATGGCGGTCAGATTTCAGACGCAGGGTTCTGGAAGACAATCAAGAAGCAAGATTGCTTTTTTAGGAAGGGGGATTGGTTTAACTAGATGTCAAATTACAGGCTTTTTCACATACACACTCTGATACACACACACCCAGACACACACACACATGCAAACAGGTGCATGTTCTCGTGACTGCCTATGTATGTTCATGGGCGTGTCCGTGTTTTTGGGTATAGGCGGCGCTCGCTGTGAGGCGATGAGGTCATGTGCAGAAATCTGTCTCAAGGCCTCTCTGATGGAGGTCAGCCGTGCAAATGCTGCCACCTAGGTTGATACAGAGACTCATGAATGTTTGATTGGTCTATTATCCCGCCTAGGCGGAGTACATTCATCCACCCGCTTTCAGACTTCAAATATTCCTTTAAGTCTGACATTTCTCCCTCAAAGCACCACAATTTTTACCCACTCGCACGGTGCCTGGCCTCCATCTGCAGTGCTGTAGTCTGCAGGACGATTGTTAGAGAAACCGCTGTGTTGTTTCACGACGGCATGAGCACAACACGGTTTCAGGTGGGTGTAAGTGGGGAATTGATACTCAGTCATTCCGACATTCCTCTTCCTCCGCTGCAGTGAGGATAAAAATCTGGCCATCTATCTTTGCGTCTTGGCCATGTCAGCTCGCGGTGGGAAACGTGGATACCTGGCAGTCAGAGAAAACAAGAACAAAGCAGGAGTAGCAGCTTGGTGTTTCTCAGCCTCCCCCTCATGAACAATCCATCACTGTTAGTGCTTCTCTCCTGAGTGCGCTTGCTCCTACCCACCAAACACCCTCCCCACTCACCACCATGCTTGGCCATCACAAGTTGATGCAGGAAAATGTTGCATTCAACCCTTGATGTAGTATCATCTTCCATGTCCGTTTCAAGTAAAACATATGGTATGAGATTATCACAGTATGATACCCTTCAGTAAAAATACAACAACTTTATGATATCATTGAATTACTTAAAAAATGTAAAACGTAATTAATGACATGATTGTATTGATTTCATTTGAAAAGGAAAGAAACATTTGTTACCCCCAAGGAGATTGTGTTTTTGTCTCAAATTTTCAGAAAAGGCGCGTAATAGGACACAGAATATATGATTAGATTTTGTTGGTGATGCCATCCACCATCTGTATCCTGGGTTTTTTTAAGGGTTCTTTATCATTGCTGATAAAGAACCCATGTTGTCTCATTGGTGAGACAACATGGAATTTCCACATGGTTACTCACCCTGTTAGCAGCTGACATACGTTGGCCAGAAGTCATCCAGAGTATAGCTCATCAGTATAGAAAAAAGCTGACCTATTGCCTTGGTGGAGGTCTGCGCTTGGAGTGCTTTCCTAGTTTATTGTTGCTGCTAAAACAATATAATATATATAATTTTTTTTATTAGGGGTATAATAATGTTAACTATGACAATGTAGAAAAACAATCACCCTGTATATTTGTTCTCTTACGGATTTCTCTTGTTTTTTTTACACTTAAATGTTTCAGATTTAATATTTTAATATTAGACAGAGATAACCTGAGCAAATACAACATCTAGTTCTTAAACGGTGATTCCATGCATAGAAAAAACAGTTATCCAAACTAAGCATTGAATTAATAATCTGGCCCTATGCAAAAAAAAAGGATGTAGGATGAAGGATGTACACAGTGGTGGAGAACTTAAGACAGATGTAGAAATAACACCCAATAGAGTATATACTAATAGGAGAGGGGTTTAGGGAAATATGCTTGTTGCACAGAATATTAACCCTTTTTGTTGTTTTTCTCTGTATAGAGGAACACTGAGAGTCTTAGCCAATATTTGCTGGTTATTTAGCTTGGCTATCTGCCCATGTAGCAGGGTTAGGGTCAGCTGCTTTAGCTTCTTAGCATGATAACAGTACGTTCCAAAATGCACAACCTTGAAAACAATGATTGGCAGTGCTCTTTAGGTTTTAACACTATGACTTACCCAACAGCCAACTATCTTTAACAAGGATGAAACTTTGCTTTGAACAGCCGGAGAAAAACTTCACCGCAAAACTTCCTCTTGCATCTTAATTGAAAGGACTTTAAACCTTAGGAATGCTATGATGGGAAATTTGAATGGTTTTGATATTGTAACTTTTTAACCCTACATTTGTTTTTGCACGTTAGCTTTGCACAGCTTTGGATGTGTAGGTGCAAATGGCATAAACGTTTGGCCAGGTTGTGTATTTTGAACTCAATAGAGAATTTTGTCTCCCTTCAGCATTACCAGCAGTGCCACTGACGTCCATTCAAAGTGCATTTTTATTACACTGCTATTGCAATTTGATTTATATTTTGTTTTAATTTCTCTGGAGTTGAAATCCTTTCAAAATTTAATAATTTACTGGTTTCCACTCAGTGGAGATATCTTTCATCTACTGTAAATGTACCAATCTCCATATACTGGATGTAAAACAAATTTCTTTTTGGGAACTTTTTATGACTGCACAGAAAATAAAAATTGATCTGATACAGTGCTACATTTTTTAACATTTTCAGGCCCGGGTGGGGTTAATCCACTTCCACCCCAAAAGACAATCCAATTTGCATGTACAGGATAGGAACAAAATCAACATTATGCGCTTTTTGTAACAAAAAAAAAAACAACACAAAGATTCTGAGAATCTTATTACCAAAACTGGCATTCATGCAGTTTAAAATTCATCAAGTGTTGAAGAATAGAATAACACAAGAACAACAATAGAATATCATAGAATAGAAGCTTATAAGGGCACCCATAAAAAAGAAAGAAATAGCAAAAATGTCTTATTACAATATACTTCTTATAAAGTTTTTTAAAACAACACTTTTTTGTTTCAAAGGGACCCAGCACAGAATGTAGTGGCAGTGAGGGGTTAAAAGCTTGCCTGATACCAATAACTGGCCCATACCAGCGAGGGGACTCATGTAGCGGAAAGCTAACTTTCAACACAACATCCAGAATCAGTAATTTGACACCTGCTGTCAAGCTGCGTCTGTGATTGCATAAGAAAATGATTCGACTTGTAATGATCTGTAAAACTAATGACATCTGTATGAAATTGGTGGACTTGAAAGCAAACCGGCAGTACACGAAGCCTCATCAAGCGTGATATTAAAATGTCCACTTTACATCTTTTTTTTCCATTGAAGTCCAGGCCGCTGGGTCCAACGTGATGGAAACCCAAAAGCCTAATGACTCAGGCATACGGCTGTGGGCATTAGACAACTTCATTTATGGAATAGTCAACCTCCCGTGTAGTGATACATTCACATTACGCCGCCTCAGTTGAGAGACGCGCTGCTGTCACAGACACTGAGCAGTGCTGATGTCCCTTCCTACCTGCATTTATCTTCCTCTCGGGAGGTAATGGTCTTCTCAGGTCATTTGCGCATTAGGGTCTCGATCATTCATCACACCCACCTGCAATCCTGCAAACTGCTGGTTATAGGGAGGAAGGCTTCGAAAACAAGGAAAACATACACTCTGAATCATTCATGTGCATTGGATGTGAATCTCAGCATTGCCTATGGCCTACCATGTCAACAGAGGGCTATACCCATCTCAATGCTTTCTGTAAAGGATTTGTTGTTTTACGTCTGATTTGTTTATTTTCTGAGAATAACTGCTAACCGATGTGGCAATAACATGTCCTTCTCTTTCCAAGTAAATGTTTTTTCTTATATTCCTGGTGGCACTTGGCACCTTAAGGCTGAATCCTGTTTCTCTTTGTTAAGCCTACACCTATTGCTAGGTTTCAAGTATCCTCTTGGCCTCTCATTTTGTCTCAATTCAAGTTGAATGTTAGAGTTAAAAGCCTTATTGCTAAATCTCTAATTAGGTTTGTCATCATCATTGGTTTTCCTTAACAAACATTAGAAAAAAGGCGTATGCAAGGTCAAGAACAAGATACACAGCTTTTATGGGCATTTAGTTTGCTTAGATAAAATCAATCATAAATTGTGATGCAGTATGGTTTTGTTGGAGTACATGCTGTATAACTATTTAGGTTAGTTTCTAGAATACTCATACTCTACTGTAAGAAGAAGGGGTTATGTGACCACAATAAATAATATCTACTCAAAGAAAGTCACTAATAGTTATTTCAGCTTGATTATGGGTCATAAACTGGAACATTCTCTGGAGTTACCAGGCTCAAACAGAGATCAGAACCACAAACAGTGGAAATACAGTGCGGTGAAAAACTACCTCCTTACGGAATTGTTTCTCTTTAGAGTTTTGCCTTTATGTCAAATAAATAAATGTTTCAGAACATCAGAAAAATGTTAAAATCAGACTAAGATATCCTGACTAAATATGTAAAAAATATTTTTAAATGAATTTATTGAGAGAATAAAATCATTAAGAGCTATGCAAACCAACTGGCCATTATGTTATAATGTAAATGCCTGTCTTAAATCATGAATTAACTTTGATTTACCAAATTTTTTTGGATAGGCATGTTTAATCACTTAAATAGAACCTGTCTGACAACATGAAGCAGGCTGATATTTAAGAACAGATGTGAAACAACGTCCTTAATACCTATCAGTCTGGAAAGGTTCCAAAGCCATTTTAAGTCTTTGGAACTCTAGCAAACCACAGTGAGTCATTGTCCACAAACGGAGAACAATAGTGAACCTTCCAGGGGTGGCCGGTCAACCAAAATGACTCCAACATCCACAACTCATCCAGGAGGTCACAGAAGAACAATGTCTAAAGCCTCGCAGTCCTCACATGCCTCAGTTAAGGTCAAAGTTCATGATTCAACAGTAAGACATATAACAATAACAGTTCTAAGGCAGAAAATACTGCTGGGACTTGAACAACCTGTTCAATTTGATGGAATCATCAATTCTGCGTTCTACCAGCAAATCCTGAAGTACAATGTTCGGCCATCGGTTCATGACCTTAAGCTCAAGCACACTTGGGTTTTGCAGCAGGACAATAATCCAAAGCACACCAGCAAGCCCCCCTCTATGGCTAAATGGCCCCAAAAACAAAAGGAAACAAACTAAGTGGTTCTGGAATGGCTTAGTCAAAGTCTTGGACCTACCCTCCAATGTGGTTGAATTAAAGCAATTCTAATAAGAAGGGTGGCGTAAAAACTCTCCACTGCGATGTGAAAGACCGGTTATTAGGTTTAGGTGGGCAATTACTCTTTTACATAGGGTCAGTTTGGTTTGGAAAGCTTTACCTTTACCTTTGATTTGAAACATTTAGGTGCAACAAAAAAGCAATAATGGAAGAAATCTCTAAAGGAGCAAAAACATTTCACAGCAATTTAAGTGAAGAGATGGGATTGAAAATCGGTACAGTATGCAGATGTATGCTCTTGATATTCTTTTATTCTTTTATCAATATCTGCATTTCATAATTTACGACCTGCTTTAATATGGGAATAAAGAACAAAACACCACAGTAGCTGTTGCTGAGGAGCACAATCTTAAACAAATCTCCCCAGGATTCAGCATCTCCCCTCTTTGCTTGCGCTCGATGTGAAACTGCTCCCTGTATCTTTCACAAGCTGTTTGGCTAACAGAGGTCACAGAGGATGTGTAGCGCATTTGGTCACGACGTGAAGGCATTAGTCGCTGCCAGCAGGTGTGTAATTATATATGAAACAGGGTTTTAAAGCATGGTGGCATGGAAAGAAAGTAGGCCAAGACGAGTAATCTTCAGAGAAGTCCTATTTATTCCTCACCCGCTTCAGATGTGTGACTTCTTATTTGAAGTTGTGAAATAATCCAAGGTCAGTGTAACTATTTCAGGACTCATAAAAATAACATGAAACACATGACAGCTACAGTGACCCCCCCTCACAATATCTTGTGAGGGTACAACCAAAAACTTAAAAGTATTTTCTTGGTATTTTAACTAGAACAGCACAAAGCAGCGTTTACTTGTGAAATCATACATGGTTTTCAAAATCATTTGCATATAAAAATATAAACAAAGTGGCCTGCATTTGTGTTCATTCCCCTTTACACTGATGCCGCTAAATAAAATCCATAGAAGAAAACTAACATTGCACCTTGTCCTGAATATGCCATCACCACTATGAAACATGGTACCAAGTACCAAGCTGTGGGGATCCATTGCTTTAGCAGGGTCAGGGAAGCTGGTAAGAGTTGATGAGAATATGATTTTTTTCAGATTAAAAGGTAAACAAATCTTTGTTGTGTGCAATTTATATTTAAAAAATAAACATCACATTCAATATTTTAATGATACAAACAAAGACTGATGTATGTCAATCATTGAATATTCTAAGGATCAAGAATGAACCTCCCACCTTAAAAAATCTCACCTTAACAAATTACAGAAAAAGTGTTCATCTGCCACCACCAGCTGTGCCACATTTGTACCATTCTTGAAATGTGGTCAGGGGCGGCACACAGAATCATTGAATGGGCAGCAAATGTCCCCCAGGCTGTGGTTTGAACACTCCTGGTTTAGATCAAAGCATATCCAAATGTTAGAAATGCCCAGTCAAAGTCCAGAGCTAAATCAATTTGAAAAATGATGGCAAGACTGTGAAAATTCACAGATAATCTCCAACCAATCTGAGGTGCCTAAGCTATTATTTGCAAACAATAATGGGTAAAATGTGAGCATAGATGTGCAAAGCTAGTACCCTAAAAGACCTGCCGCTGAATTTTGCAGCAAAAGGTTGTTTTATTAGGTATTAGTATTCTACAAACAAATGCATCTTCCTGTTTTTCTGCTGAGTCTGCTTACAGTGATCTTTGTTTTTTTTCTGTCTTTCAGGTACGGTGACATGGTGCCAAAGACGATTGTGGGGAAGGTGTTTGGGTCCATATGCTCTCTGAGCGGGGTGCTGGTCATCGCCTTGCCTGTCCCTGTCATAGTGTCAAACTTCAGCCGTATCTACCACCAAAGCCAGCGGGCAGAGAAACGACGAGCCCAGAGGGTACTGACCAACCCCAACCCCCCACGCCTCTCCATTCTCTTCCCTCTTTTTTTAGTATTTATTCGCTTCTCTCTGCCCTTTTTCCTCTGTCCCCGTCTTATCCGCCTGTAACAGAATGACAGGGCAAACACTATCTTAAAGAATATTAATCTTTTATTGTGCTTGTGTGGATGTGCGCATCGGGATGGGCTGAACTTGCTCGAGTGTATTTCAGTGAGTCAGAAATAACAGAAGGGAATGACAAAGGCTAAACAAATCATCTGTCTGCAGATTATCGTGTCAGCAGCTTTTTAAAAGAAAAAACTGTGTATATATATTTTTTTCCACTAAAAGCGTTTGCCTAGTCAGAGTTTTGCTAAATGTAGATTTAGCAGAACTTCTTCCTGCCGAATACTGTTGCTGTCAGACAGAGATAGAACCAATTAGTGTGACAGACAAACGGACAGGGGCTGAAACAGAGGTATTTTTGTTTAAACAGATAACTCGCCTCGCTAGAATCCGTGCTACCAAGATTCGGGGCACTAACGCCTATATGCGCTACAAACAAAACGGGCTCCTGATCGACGCATTGGAGGAGGTAACGGCGCCAAGCAGCAGCATGGGGTCTGAACGACCTGGGTCCTCGCTGACACATGCATGCCGCTTTTGCTCAAGGACTGAGTTGGGTTGGGGTGGTTGGGGCATGCCACCAAACACTTTTTGGGGGGGTGGGGGGGCGGCGTGGGGGGCTTCTCATGCAGTAACGTAGGACCCGATGTCATTCCAGCGCTTCAGCGTGATCCTCCTCTATCTTGCATCGCACCTTTCGGCTGCAGCATTGACATGCTTCGTGAACACTATCTCTGTCCCAAACAGCAAGGGGATTTAAGGGAGGGGACTATTTCTTTCTGGTGGAACACAGCCATTACAGTCACACTGACTCATAAACAAGCTCTGCATGTTTGTCCAACAGGGTTTGGAGGGGAAGGAGAGAACCCAAAAAGGGCTTATCGGAGAGTGTGTCGGGCCATGGAAGCTGTGTGCTCAGCCTACATCTCCTCTAAACTCTGTGTTTGATTTGTGTGTGTGAATTTTTGGGCATCCAGGTTGTAGTGCAGACTAATGCAACATGTCGTCCATCCCAGAGCATCATCAACTGTGTGTGTGTTTTATAAGTGTGTGGTGTTGTTATAGTGTGAAATTTGTGCTGTGTTTGGTGCAGTCTGTTTGATCTGTGTCGAGGTGCGCCACTACTGTTGATCTGAAATGAGCTTAGCTTGAATTTGACTATTATAGTCCTTTTGTACCAAAGGAAATGATCTTGCATGTCAGCTAGAGATGCACCTGAGATTTGTGGCCAATTCTGCTCTCAGTTAAGAACAACAGTTAACTCAAAAATACCGATTTAAATTTAAAGGTTTAAATTTTAAGTTATTTTCATTCAGCCAACTTGTTTGTTTCTGATAGAAACTGAGAAATGTACCTTTCAAAAGATAATGAAACAATGTAACAGCAGTATCCATTTTGTAAAAAAAAAAAAAAAAACTGTTTCATTCAGTCATTTTCTATACCACTTCTTCCATTGTGGGTCACGGGGAAGCTGGTGCCTATCTCCAGCAGTCTATGGGCAGGGTGTACCCTGGACAAGTCGTCAGTTTATCACAGGGCAACACAGACACACAGGACAAACAACCATGCACACAGAGTACCTGGAGAGAACCCATGCATGCACAGGGAGAAGATACAAACCCCGGCTGGGAATTGAACCCAGGACCTTCAAGCTGCAAGGCAACAGTGCTACCAACGGCGCCACCATGTAGCCCCTGTTTTATTCATATGTTATTTAAAAAGATATGTAAAAAAAAAAACAGGCGATAATAATTCTAATAATTAATGGAAGAAAATAAAACCCTTCTTACAGTGGCTGTACTGGTACTTTTGACGATTTATCTTCCGTGATGAATTTTCTCATTGCCCTACTCCTAATCCTTAGTTCCTTGGCTGGGGCACCCCAAACTTCAAGTCACGAGACACATGCTGATAAAAATGACAAAAATTGTATTATTAAATTATTAAAAGATTACTTAAACCTAAATCTGACAGGGGTGAGAATACTTGTGGGTTTAACTGTATAACATAAAATATTTTTTTCTAGCCTTCCTGCCATGAGCAATCATTAATTAGTTATATAATGACCAGAGGCAACAACACACTGTGTGTGTTAGAGAGCACTCATTGTAAAACAGGGTTTTATTATTCCAAAACAAAGACAGAATCAATACGGAGTTGACATTTCCAAATGTATTTAGCATCTTATGTTAGTGATGGGCGTGGTTAGGATTGTTTACGCTAGTTATTGTTAGACTTTGGTATGAGATTATCACAGTTTGAAAACTTTAAGTAAAAATGATACGGTTCTATGGTATCACTTGATGCAAAAAAATGGTTAACATAATCTTATCGCTTTTACACTCAAATTAGTTTGAGTTAAGACAGCGTTGCCCTCATAAGACTGATAGGTGCTTTTCCTTTTGTTCTCTTCTTGTGGCTTTACATGTTCTTTGCGACTGAAAATGTTCCCAAATAGCTGAATTTGTCTTTCATGTAGACAAGGAATAACTGTAATAGCCATCTTTCAGCCAGCTGAGCGGCAGTGTCGAGGCGCAGGGTGTGGAGTCTATTTCTCTTGCATCTTAATAAAAGGGCTTTGAATCACAAAAACGGTATGACAGAGGTTTTTGGCAGTTTTAAAGTATAAAACATTTTAAACCTTGGTTTAACTTTACCTTGGTGCTGGTAATTGGGCCATGCTTGGTAACTGTATACATCAACAGATAAGCAGAATTTCAAATTTACAAATGTCAAGGAAGCCACCAGGACCCGCTGTAGTCCAGTTCACACTTGTAGCAGCCTGAATGAACTTGCCTTCATTAAAAAACTCCAGTTTCCTTTTAAAGAAATCAGTCATAAAAAAAGGAAATGATTCAGATTAAGCCTAAAAGCCATAAATTACATCTTTTGCCTCGTCTGACTTCCTTTAAGCTGGATATAGCTACCTATGTGTGTCAACATAGGTCAACAAAGTGTCAACCAGGCACAAGGTATTATCACTGATCGGAAAAAGACAACGTTTTTGAGTTTCAGACTGCCAGGTCACTGTTTTGTGCTAATCAGGCTGAAAATCATTCCTGTTACCAACGGATCTCTTCGTGCATCTCTGCAGTCAGCCCAAATTTCCAAGCATCTAATGCAGTAGATTGGCTGCCAAGCTACAGATCAGCATTTTAACTTCAGTGCTTTGCCTTCTTTGTTTTACCGCATCAATGCAACTGGTTGTTTATTTTTGAGTCTGAGCCTGCTCATCTATTCTGCAGCTTCTTTTTCTTCTTCTTCTTCTTGTCTTTGTCTGTTTTAACTTTGTGTTTTCTAAGGCATCTAAGAAAGCAGGACAAGCCCTGGTTGGAAAGTCTGCTAGCCCTCCTTTCGAGAGCCAACATAATCATTTGCTGCACTGCTTGGAGAAGACCACGGTAAAAATTATTTTCTTAATTAAAGCTATTATTCATTGGTTCATGTATTGTATTTTTTATATTGCACAGCAAAGGTACAGTGGCCATACAAGCAAATACAAAGCTGAATGAAGTATGGATTTCCATCGCAGGATTTCACAACATAAACGTTTTTAAAATTCGCACAGAGGAAGAAATCTGCCAAATTAGCCTTGTGTCCACTTGGAATGAAATCACAAGAGGCCCCAAAATCGAGCTAATCAGCTGGCATTAGTAAACATGGCAGACATGTGACTTGTGAAAGATTTGATTTTGACATAGGCTCTCAAGCATTCCAGTTGCATTTGGGTTACAAGGAGTTCAACCTGACATGCTTGATGTTTGCTGACCCTCAAGCTGAGATGGATACTGGATGACATGGCTAAAGGAAAGGGGGGCCAGAATTGCAGATAATGCACCAGATCTGCAGGAAACAATGTTGAGTCTAGAAAAATAATCTTATTGGAATGCATCCACCAGAACCTATGGTTTCAAAAACATCTTGACTTGAAATTATTCTTGAAGACCTTTAATAAGCTTTAGCTTTAAAACCTGTGTCCAGTGGAAAGCAATAACGTTTGCATCTCCCATTTTTCCTATTAAATTAACACTCAGACTTTTCACTTTTCCCTCTGTAGAATAAAAATCCTTTCATGTAACATTGTATTACTCTTGCAGTCTGTGCTGCATCTTCAGTAGTGCCAACCTGTTACAGTGAGATAAGAATAGAAACAAAGTGAGTTTTCCATCCATGTTCAAACTGTAGAATCTATTTTATATGCAGCACTAGTTAAAAATAGCCGTAAATGGGGTTGGTAAATGTGGAGTCGCTTTTTTTAGAAATGGGTTCAAGATAACATGACTGTTCCTGCCAGTTACCTTATTTTCTTCCAAACAAAGCAGCCTGCTTTGTTTTATGTTATCTATAATTCAGAGAAGAAAGAGACTCTTTAATTCTTGTTACATACTGAGGTACGGTTTTTGTCATGTGTAGCTTTAAAGTCAGTGCAGAGACATGCGAAAGCAGTGACTCAGTGGAGGATTCTCCTGTTGGTAAAATACCTGCAGCTTGTTTGGGAAACACTACGTAAAGGTTACAAAGCATTCAGACTGCTGCACAAATGTTTGCATTAGGCCTCTCTTGATGTGTATTATAGATAATGGAGAGATGAGCAGGAGGTAGGAGAACAGAGGCGTGATTCAGGGTACAGCATCAGATCCTTCAAGGTGTTTCCCTGCCACCTGCTGGTGGGACCTGCAACATATCTCCATACTGACCTTCAAGTTCTGCTCATTTGTCACAGGGATAACAGTTATGTTCACACAGATGGCACTTAATATGGACATCTGGCCCAATATAATCGTACTCCCTTGATAATTCCTTTTTCATCTATCGAATAGTTTTCCTCTTCAGTCTGCTCTAAAACATCTTTACTCATTATTTAGCACATTCAAACGCTGATGTAAAAAAATACCCTAATGAATTTAAACCTCTGCTTTCCTCCTCCACCAGAACCACGAGTTTGTGGACGAGCAGACCTTCCAGGCCAACTGCATGGAGATCTCAGTGGTGAACAAGTCGGGCTCCCGCACTTCCTCAATGTCCTCGTCTCCGCACGGCCTTAGCTCGTGCTGCTCTCGACGCCACAGGAAGAAGAGCAGCTTCAGCCTGCCGAGCACCAACAACCAGGAGCTCAGCACCATACAGATCAGAGAGAGGCCCGTGTCCAACAGGTCAAAAATGTTGGGCAAAATCTACCTCCAATGTCCACTGGAAACAGAATGCAAAGATTTTCCAGTTAATTTTATTAATTATTACACATCTCAAGTATGCAGCAATTACGGATGTAAATACAAGAAGTATTCATACCCCTTGAATATTTTCCCATTTGGTCACCTCAAAACCCCTTTTTAGTGATAGACCAACAAAAAGTAGACGTGAAATGATACAGTTTTCCAATTATTTAACAAAAAATCTAAGAAGTGTGCTGTCTTTGTTTTGAATGCTTTCTACTGTGATCCTCTAACACAAAATCACTTTTAGAAGTCATCTGATTAGTAAACATATTCCAGCTGTGTGTAATGTAATCTCAGTATAAATGCAGCCTTTCTTTGAAGACCTCAGAGGTTTGTTGGAGAGCACCAGTGAACAAACAACACCATGGACACCAAGTAACACAGCAGACAGGTCAGGGATACAGTTATGGAGAAGTTTAGAGCAGGGTTAGATTATACAAAATCCCAAGGTTTGAACATCTCACAGAGAACTGTTCAGTCCAAGATCTTGTGGGGTAAGGAGAGCATTAATCAGAAAGGATCCTTGAGACGTATGGTAGCTCTTGAGGAGCTGTTGAGATTCATAGCTCAGGTTGACAAATCTAACAGGCTATATAGAAGAGCGGCAATAAGAAAACCGCTGAAAGACATAAATAAGAAGTCTTGTTTAAAGTTTGCTTCAAGCCATCAAGGGGACGCAGCAAACATTTGGAAGACGGTGCTCTACTACATGTAAATGAACACTAACAGTACCAATAACCCTGAACACACCTTCCCTCCTATAAAGCATGGTAGTGGTAGTATCACTCTGTGGGATGGCTTTTCTCAGCAGGATCATAGTAGAAACCAGAGCACCAATGAATGGATTACATCAAACCTATTAAATATGCTAAAATTCAAATAGGTCCTCCATTCCAATCTGACTAAGCTGGGGCTAGTTTGAAGGAAAAAAATGACAAAATTGTCATTCTCTACATGTGCAAAGCTAGAGGGCATATCCCAAAAGACTTTAGTGGCAAAAAGTATTTCTATAAAGTAACAACTGAGGGGATCCTTTTTCATCCACTTAACAATTATACACGTCATTGCTTCTGTCTGTCGCATAAAATCCAAGTAAGAAGCATTGAAATTCTCTGGTTGGAACATAAATCATAGAAAAAAAACATGGGGGCAAGAAAACCTTTGCAATGAACTGCAAGACATGTTTAAATCAATCTACTTTCAGCAATAAACACTCAATTGTTTTGGAATTTGATGCTACCATCATTATGTGAATAAATACAAATATTTCTGATCAACATTTCTCAATATAAATACAGACAATTACTGAAGATGTTACAATGTGTAACATACAATATTAGAACCTAGATAGCCATGCACTCAAGAAAAATAGTGCTTTATTGTGAATCCTTCAGGCCCTCGGGCAGTGGCTTTGTAGTGGAAATCAATGCATGGTTTGAAACATCTAAAAGTTTTCTTGTGAGAGATGCAATTCAGACTCTTAAAACAAGAAAGCATAAAAAATGTATTCACATTTGTCAGGAGTTGAAGCATCATGTGGCTTCGACGGCACAAACTTCATCCTTTTTCAACCTTCTTACTCCATGTTATAACAGTATGGCTGTGTACTAATAAATCTCTTTAGCAAATTTGGCTGCAAATTGGACTTTTCATTCAATGAAAATATTTGAGGATAATAACCAAGGAAAAAATGTCCCATTTTGTTAAACATCTCAAATTCTCTGTCATGCAAGAATAAGAACACTACAGCCACTGATCCCTACAGTTACCATAGCAGTTTTAAAACAGCTGATGTAATACAGGGGTAAACATCTTCCTTTCCCAGTTTGAAAACTATTGATGGAGTCAAAGTCAAACCAAGCATAAATTAAAAATGAAACTTTCAGTGATAACTTTTGATATGTTGTCCTTTTTGACACCAATGTTCATGCAGTAGGCACTAAACATCAACTCTAAACTATTTAGAAAAAAACGTCTTTTTTTTTGTAATTGTTGCATATGAATCAGTGTTGTGTGTACACATAAAAGGCAACTTACGGTGCTCTGGAAAAAGCCTTTACCCTTTTCACATTACAATCATGAACTTTAACAGATTTTATTGGGGTTTTATTTGGTACACCAACTGAAAGTAGTTCTGACATCCCGTAATAAAATCCAGTGAAATTACACTCAGAAAACTGCCAATTAGTAAACAGACTAGTGAGCAAGAGGAACAGGGAAGTCCAAGGAATCAATCAATCAATCAAGCCACCAACCAAAAATGGCCCATGGTAACTCAGGTGGGAGAATCTTTCAGCAGGACAATTATTCCTGACATTTTCCACAAATTTGCTTTCATAGAAAAGCGGCAAAAGGAGAGCCATTTTTGAAAGATTTCGTTTGAAAGAAGTCCCCCTTACAGTTTGCCACAAGCAATGCAGCGGACACAGCTAATATGTGGAAACAGCTGCTCTGGTCAGACAGACCAAAATTGGACTGTTCTGGCCTGCTATATGTGGCAGAAAACTGATATTGTATGTCACCTTGAAAACAGCTTCACCATTGTACCACATGGTGGTAGCAGCATAAGGATGAGGGGAGGCATTTATTTTGCTAAATACAAAGCAGTCCTGAAAGAAAACCTGTTAGTGGTTAGAGCCAGAGCTGCAAACAAGTAGTATAGATCAATGCATATTCATGTTTTAGAATGGCCCAGTCAAAGTAAGCTAAAGATAATTTAAAAATAAACTACTTTGTGTTGGTCTATTAAATAAAATCTAATAAAGTACAAGTTTTATTAGATGACAAATCTGTAAAGGTTTAATGGTTATGGATTCTTTTGCATGGTAGTGTCAAAGAACCAGCTTTCAACTGGATCTTTAGACACTTTATCACCAGCAACCTGTGACAGAGACCTGTGTGTTGCAATTTAATTAGCTGAATCATAAAAAAAACGATGACATCTTTGCAGACTATAATAGAATTTTTCTTATCAAAGTGGGAGAGAAATTAACTCACAATAAGAGAAAATCCAGACTTTGTCTTCATAAGTTTTATTCAAAGGCATTTCTGCGTTTGAAGACCCTGTCACTGACGAATCAGTGAAACAGAGGCCCAGAACACAGTTTACAGACAGTATTTATAGCAGAATGAGGGCGTTGTCTCAACTTCAAAGAGTTTAACTTTATGGCCCCTAAACCCTTCCAGGACAGAGATAAGACAATTATTAATGAGGACAACCATCTGCTCTTCCTCAGGCACAACCCTCCAGGATGTGTTTTAACCATTAAACTTCTGGTAATGGTTTAGAGTCCATCTACTCTAAATACCAGAACACTAATAAAAACACTGAGGTCAGAGGAGAAAGGTGAATGAAAGTTCACAGCACTTTGAATACTTTGTAGCACTAAATAGAAGAATTTCCATAACAAGACAAAAAGAACACTTGATTTTTGCATCAATAAGATGATTCCCGTAAAGATGCATTTTTAAGGCAAAGTTGTAGATCGTTGCTGGATTTCTACATAATAGATGTGAACTGAATTTCAGACGCTGTTCATAAGTTTTTTGGCTTGTCACAGGTTTTTAAATCACACACCACACAATATGCTGTAATGGTCAGGTACAAAGGCTGGATAGAAAATGTGTGAAAAAGTAGCGAAAGAAAAAACTTTGAAAGACCTTTAGAAAGCCTGGAAAAATATTGATCAAGTTCCTCGAGTTTCTCTTGTTGTATTTTTTACAGGCTCTGTCAAACAATGCACAAAAAACACATTTCTTTGAAAATTTCTTCACTAAATTTCTTCACTAAATCTTTCTTTACTAAACGCTTTACCTGTGAAATATTCCAAAAATTAACTCTTGCACTAATAATTTCTTCAAGATCAGCTGTCTCACTCTCCTGATTCTCCTCCTCAGCCGCTCCAGCCTGAACGCCAAACTCAATGAGACTGTACCCTTGAAGTGTGACGAAGCTTACATCTCCCCGACCATGGTCCGGCTGTCCGCCCCGGTGGTGACCTCGTCAGACAACACCTCCACCGCCACCACCACATACTTGCAGAGCAACATCGTCCGAGTATCTGCCTTGTAGACGTAGCGCCTATCTGACCTGATCAGTTAACTGGTCTCGAGAAGTACCAGATGCTGAGGAGAGGGACCACCGAGCATCAACCTGCCATAACCAAGAGGGATTATAAACTTAACAGTGGTTGGGATTTTTATTTGAAGTTGTGATTTCATCTGATGTCAGACTCTGCATGGTGTTAAAAAAAAAAAATACAGTGCGGACAGCCGCCTGGGGAGTTTGATGTTGAACCAGCAGATCTTGCTTCATTAAGCACATCAAACCGCGAAAGCGTTTGGAATGATCGTCATCGTTGCCTAAACATACTGAGAGAAAAAACGTATTTTTCAGTATGTGACTTAGACGTATTTGTTCTCTCTGATTCAAAGGCGGAAAAGTCTCGAGATCATTCTCGACGACCTCTAATGATAAAGCACACATATTCATTGCCTAAACGGGCCATCTTTGTGAATATGAAATCACTCTCCATTCTGTTCTATTTAAAACTCTTCGATTAAATGCTTTCTTTTCTTCCCCCTTCACTGTTGTAGAGTCCAAAAACCATACATCCACTGGAAGAGATCGATGTTGTGAATAATCATGAACTTGACTCATTAACTGGCTGGTTTAATCGCCTGATGAATAAAATCACCCGACTCATCCGGACCTGTTTGTGAAATGTGCAAGTGAAAGTTAAATGACCAAATCTGTGTTAGCTTCTATATTTGCCATACTGGCTCAGTGTGAAAGCCGCTGTCGGTAGTTAAAAGTTGTTATTGATAACTATACAGGGTATACGTTAGTTAGGGCACAAGTGAATTGGGAGATGTCCTTGGCAACACTTAACTAACCTTATGTGGACACGTACAGAATGGTAGCATCGGCCTGCAACACCTTAGGAGAGTACAGTGACTGACTTCCTCACAATGACTTCGTTGACTCCATTGCGTCAAAGCACCATTTTGTATATTTTTCATACTGTAAATATTTCTCGGTTGGGACTTTATCAAATGCATCTAAAGTTGGCTCCTATCATTTCTAGATTTAGTTCGAACTATTGTTGGCCAAAACTCTTTCTGTCTGTTACCTGGTTGAATTTAATGATTTGCATGCTGTCATTGCAGAATTATGTTTTAATTAAAGTGTGTCTCTGCTTCTTGTTGGGAGGTTTGTCAGTGACGGGAAAATCAATGGAGTGGAGCACAATAAAGCTGGCGTGTGTCCTGACTTTTGAAGCCTGCTTTTAATGAAGTACAAATCTTGCCATGGACTGGGTGTGTAAGGGTAAAGAAAAGGGACAAATTTATCACACATTGTGCATTGGTGCAGTGGATAGAATAAACAGTGCAGCTCTGCTGAAGCATCTATAAAATGGCCCATGTCGTTCTTTAACCCTTCCTTGCATAGTGGTCACTGCAGCAGTTTTCTTCTGTATGCATGTGGATGTTGATGGTATAGCTTCATATACAGCTGAAACCAGATACCCTGTAACTGTAATAAAAAGACACGTAACATTTTTTTCCTCACTGTCTCACATCCCTCTTCCCCTGTTTGAGGTCCAAAATTATTTCTATTTGCTAAATGGCAGAATAATGAGAGGGAGGATGTTTTAGGATCGTTTTTTTCTTACTTTTTTCAACTTCAGAAGTTTACATTAAGATTACTGTTTGTGAATACACCCAGCAAAAAATACCTTAATTTTTGGAGATTTGTACTGAGATCTGATGAGACAAAAATCTAAGTGTTTGCTTATAATGACCATCGTTTACATTTGGAGGCTAAAGGAAGAAGCCTGCAGGTTTGAGAACACCAATGCCTTCACCTCCAACTGTGAGGTACGGGAATGGCAGCATCATGCTCTGTGATTTGTTTTGTTTGTTTTATTGCTGCAGGAGGGACTGGAGCAGGTCACATTAACATTATGTGAAAATATTAAAGCAACATCTAAAGACATCAGCAAGTTAAAGCTTGGGCTCAAAAGGGTCTTCCAAATAGAATGGCCCTAATCATCCCAACAAATTAGTTATACAGGTGCTAAAGGACAGCAGACACAATTCTTTGAAAGCCCTGATCTGAGTCCCATAGAGAATTTGTGGACAGAGCTGTAAAGATGCATGTAAACAATGTGGCCTACAAACCTGATTTAGTTACACCACTCCTGTCAGGACGAATGGGCTAAAATTACAGCAAACAATTGTGAGAGGGTTGTGGAGGGATACACGAAGAGTTTGACCCAAGTCATTCAGCTTAAACGGCAATTCAATCAAATATCTAGGAAATGTACAGTAAAGACCAAAAGTTTGGACACACCTTCTCATTCAAAGAGTTGTCCTTATTTTTATGACTATGAATATTGTAGCTTCACACTGAAGGCATCAAAACTATGAATTAACACGTGGAATTATATACTGAACAAAAAAGTGTGAAACAACTGAAAATATGTCTTATGTTCTAGGTTCTTCTAAGTAGCCACCTTTTGCTTTGATTACTGCTTCACACATTCTTGGCATTCTATTGATGAGCTTCAAGAGGTAGTCACCTGAAATGGGTTTCACTTCACAGGTGTGCCCTGTCAGGTTTAATAAGTGGGATTTCAAGCCTTATAAATGGGGTTGGGACCATCAGTTGTGTTGTGAAGGGGTGGATACAGTACACAGCTGATAGTCCTACTGAATAGACTGTTAGAATTTGTATTATGGCAAGAAAAAAGCAGCTAAGTAAAGAAAAACGAGTAACCATCATTACTTTCAGAAATGAAGGTCAGTCAGTCCAAACAATTGGGAAAACTTTAAAAGTGTCCCCAAGTGGGGTCGCAAAAACCATCAAGCGCTACAAAGAAACTGGCTCACATGAGGACCGCCCCAGGAAAGGAAGACCAAGAGTCACCTCTGCTGCGGATGATAAGTTCATCCGAGTCACCAGCCTCAGAAATCGCAGGTTAACAGCAGCTCAGATTAGAGAACAGGTCAATGCCACACAGAGTTCTAGCAGCAGACACATCTCTAGAACAACTGTTAAGAGGAGACTGTGTGAATCAGGCCTTCATGGTAAAATAGCTGCTAGGAAACCACTGCTGAGGACAGGCAACAAGCAGAAGAGACTTGTTTTGGCTTTAGAACACAAGGAATGGACATTAGACCAGAGGAAATCTGTGCTTTGGTCTGATGTTGGTCTGATGGTCCAAGTTTGAGATCTTTGGTTCCAACCACCGTGTCTTTGTGTGGCGCAGAAGAGGTGAACGGATGGACTCTACATGCATGGTTCCCACCGTGAAGCATGGAGGAGGAGGTGTGATGGTGCTTTGCTGGTGACACTGTTGGGGATTTATTCAAAATTGAAGGCATACTGAACCAGCATGGCTACAACAGCATCTTGCAGCGGCATGCTATTCGATCCGGTTTGCGTTTCGTTGGACCATCGTTTATTTTTCAACAGGACAATGACCCCAAACACACCTCCAGGCTGTGTAAGGGCTATTTGACCAAGAAGGAGAGTGATGGGGTGCTGCGCCAGATGACCTGGCCTCCACAGTCACCGGACCGAACCTAATCGAGATGGTTTGGGGTGAGCTGGACCGCCAGAGTGAAGGCAAAAGGGCCAACAAGTGCTAAGCATCTCTGGGAACTCCTTCAAGACTGTTGGAAAACTATTTCAGGTGACTACCTCTTGAAGCTCATCAACAGAATGCCAAGAGTGTGCGGAGCAGTAATCAAAGCAAAAGGTGGCTACTTTGAAGAACCTAGAATATAAGACATATTTTCAGTTGTTTCACACTTTTTTGTTCAGTATATAATTCCACATGTGTTAATTCATAGTTTTGATGCCTTCAGTGTGAAGCTACAATATTCATAGTCATGAAAATAAGGACAACTCTTTGAAAGAGAAGGTGTGTCCAAACTGTGTCTGTACTGTTTATATACTTCTAAATTTGAAGAAAGTTAAAAGAAAAAGAAAAAATCCCCAATAAATTCTATTTCTCCTGTTTTCCTTTTCGAAAATAGAATTAACTTAGGTAATTCTGACCTAAAACAAAACATGTTTAGTCTGATTTAAAGTCAGACAGTGAGAAAAATAGGTTTTGTGTCTTTTTAGGCGATGTATGTATATATCTGTTTTCAACTGTATTAGTGGTCACTTGCAGCTGGCAGCTCTTCAGATGCAGTTTTCTTCTATGTGTGAGTGTTGATATATGTTATTGAACTCTTGTGGAGTGCTCCATACACTGCCACCCACTGGTTAACCATTAGGTGCACAAGAAACCTGTACTTGGCCCCCAAGACATCATCAGGAACATCTTGCCAGTCCTGTTATATACACTGCTCAAAAAAATAAAGGGAACACTCAAATAACACATCCTAGATCTGAATGAATGAAATATTCTCATTGAATACTTTGTTCTGTACAAATCTGAATGTGCTGACAACAAAATCACACAAAAATCATCAATGGAAATCAAATTTATCAACCAATGGAGGCCTGGATTTGGAGTCATACACAAAATGAAAGTGGAAAAACACACTACAGGCTGATCCAACTTTGATGTAATGTCCTTAAAACAAGTCAAGATGAGACTCAGTATTGTGTGTGGCCTCCACGTGCCTGTATGACCTCCCTACAACGCCTGGGCATGCTCCTGATGAGACGGAGGATGGTCTCCTGAGGGATCTCCTCCCAGACCTGGACTAAAGTATCCGCCAACTCCTGGACAGTCTGTGGTGCAACGTGACGTTGGTGGATGGAGCGAGACATTATGTCCCAGATGTGCTCAATCGTATTCAGGTCTGGGGAACGGGCGGGCCAGTCCATAGCTTCAATGTCTTCATCTTGCAGGAACTGCTGACACACTCCAGCCACATGAGGTCTAGCATTGTCCTACATTAGGAGGAACCCAGGGCCAACTGCACCAGCATATGGTCTCACAAGGGGTCTGAGGATCTCATCTCGGTACCTAATGGCAGTCAGGCTACCTCTGGCGAGCACATGGAGGGCCATGCGGCCCTTCAAAGAAATGCCACCCCACACCATTACTGACCCACTGCCAAACCGGTCATGCTGAAGGATTTTGCAGGCAGCAGATCGCTCTCCACGGTGTCTCCAGACTCGGTCACATCTGTGCTCAGTGTGAACCTGCTTTCATCTGTGAAGAGCGCAGGGCGCCAGTGGCGAATTTGCCAATCCTGGTGTTCTCTGGCAAATGCCAAGCGTCCTGCACGGTGTTGGGCTGTGAGCACAACCCCCATTTGTGGACGTCAGGCGCTCATACCATCCTCATGGAGTCGGTTTCTAACCGTTTGTGCAGACACGTGCACATTTGTGGCCTGCTGGAAGTCACTTTGCAGGGCTCTGGCAGTGCTCCTCCTGTTCCTCCTTGCACAAAGGCGGAGGTAGCGGTCCTGCTGCTGGGTTGTTTCCCTCCTACGGCCTCCTCCACGTCTCCTGGTGTACTGGCCTGTCTCCTGGTAGCGCCTCCAGGCTCTGGACACTACGCTGACAGACACAGCAAACCTTCTTGCCACAGCTCGCATTGATGTGCCATCCTGGATGAGCTGCACTACCTGAGCCACTAGTGTGGGTTGTAGACTCCGTCTCATGCTACCACGAGTGTGAAAGCGCCACCAACATTCAAAAGTGACCAAAACATCAGCCAGAAAGCATAGGTACTGAGAAGTGGTCTGTGGTCCCCACCTGCAGAACCACTCCTTTGTTGAGTGTGTCTTGCTAATCGCCAAAGATTTCCCCCTGTTGTCTATTCCACTTGTGAAATTGATTGTCAATCAGTGTTGCTTCCAAAGGGGACAGTTTGATTTCGCAGAAGTTTGATTTACCTGGAGTTATATTGTGTTGTTTAAGTGTTCCCTTTAATTTTTTGAGCAGTGTATTTTGGCACACTCGCAGGTACAAAATAGACATGTTGGTTACATTAATATAAACTAGCAATTTAGGACAAATATATTGTTGAAGTGTATTGATCTTTTATTGGGAGTAACGTACAATTAATGTCCATTCTAGTAGACTATAGGCTAACTGCAAGTCAAGAGAATCCCCTTATTTAGCTGATTTTTAACAATTTAAAATTGCAAAACACAACCATGGGATACAATGCTATGTTTGCGGATAATGCACTTTGTCACTTCCAGAAGGGCCTGTTCTTAAGTTTGTTGTTGTCTTCTCAGCCGAACAGCTTCTGTGTTGCTGTTTTAAAGTTAGGTTGGTTGAGGCTGCCAGCTGTATCAATCTGCCTCAACAGCTGTGACTCATCCAAAAGTGGATTTCACAACAGGCTGTTGTTTGTACAATAAACTCATGCAGCCAATATAGACTTCACCAATGTAACTTAGTTTAGTAGCACCAAAGCTGTTGAAACAGCGACAAACAAACGAGACAACAAACCTTTAGACGTAATAAATATATAGAATGTTTCCTGTTAATACGAACATTTTTTGTTTAACTTGTCATAAACTGCTAAATTCAACAAAATTTTGATTGGCTGTTAGCCTACCTGAACTCTGAGGATTTCTTCAGTTTTCTGCACCCTCACTTGCTACAGCTAAGGGAGCTACTACTGATCAAATTTTACTGCTCTTCACTTCGGAAACTCCAAACTATCCCTTTAACAGCAATTCATACCATGAGAGGGAAAATATTGTTCTGGAAAGTACTTCAATGGCAAACTACAAAAAAATAGTTTTTATCAGTAACTTACAGTTTTTTAACCAAAATAATATTTTTGCAGCCTAGTTCAATCATGAAAGTTAAATTTGAATGTGTTTCTAGCTTTTAAAACTGAAGTGCAGTACAGGTTATAAAGACCTCCACCTAAAGCCTTGGAGCTAACATAATGCTAACATGTCTAATGAGTATGATGTTTTTGACAGCGTCTATGGATGTCTCAGACAAGTAGGGAAAGTAATATTTTAGATTTAGCTGTGTTGGAGCTGAGGATACTGAGGGAGCTAAAGATGCTGAAAAAGCTGAAGAAGATGAAGATTTTCTACCTGACAGAGTTCAGGGATAAAAAAAGGAAAATATCAGATACATGGAAGCTCAGGTTCTCAGCCATAATATCTTCCCAGTCCTTCCGTAGTTTGATATTGGTAATATTAATAACACCTAAAGTAGTTGCAATATTTTTCAAATTCCATTTTTATGTTGGGAGGAAATTCCAAGTATAGATGTATCCATTAATGGACATAATGCACCGCTGGCTGTATTTTACTTGACATTTTTACTCTATTTTTCATTAAAATAATCACCAGCAGTAACTGCTTTTGCTGTAAATAAACATTTCTTTGTTATTAGGCTGTAACTTTTAGTTTTTGTAACCAAAACAATAACTTACTTGCTGATTCATGCAGTCTTCTGAGTTATATTGTCAATTTATGCAGTAAGGTTGAAGTTTAGCACATGACAGAAGGAACTATGACACAAGTGGATGCTGAAGATGTAGATTTTTTAAAAATAATGTATGTCAGTGTGGGAGCCTTGTTTTTTTGGTACTTCCTTGTACTGGCACATTGTTGTAATTACGTTTTGTTGTCATTCTCATTTCCTTTTTGTTTACTGCCAAGGACAATAGTTTTTTGTTTTGTTTTCTTGTTGAAACATATTGTTCAACGCGGTGGGGGGGCAAGAATGAAGAGCTGAATGAGTGATGGATGAGGAACATGCAGAGAGAAGAAAAGAAATCAACAGACTGTAGTTTCTTTTTTCATTACATTGAACAATATTGGAATATTGTGAAGTATGTTGTATTTTAACATCTAAATGAATGTTATCGAAAGCACTTACGTAGCAATTCCTGAGTGAGGTTTTCATAGCTCATCCATGAGAGGACTAAAAACTATAATACAATCACCAAGGTTTTATAATTTCCTTTTCCTGTTTACTCCAAGTGTGTCTGTTGTATAAAGACTGGATGACATGATGAAGCTGCTATCAAACATGTTAGGACCTGACTGGCCCAGCGGTGGGTCCTGTCAGCAGGTCTCTGTAGACAGATAAGCTGACCTCAGTGCTTGTTTGAGGCGGAGCTCTACAGCGTCCCCCTGCTGAGCTGAATGTTGGTTCAACCAGGTCCTCACAGCATGTGATGTTTCTGCTCTGCAGTGTTTAGCAACTGCTGAGAAGCCAGCAGGTGGAAAAGGGAAGAAATCATGGCAGCATGTAAAACAAAAGGCTTCCTATTACCAAATAAAAACATCCCTTTAATAGAGGGATTCTGACAGTTTTTTAGTTTTTTATTATGCTGTATTCACTATATTAAATCAGATCCATAACATAACTTTGAAAACTGTTGATACACCTTCAACTTTTTCACACTTTGTCACATTACATCTGGAGATGCACTGATCAGGCTTCCCCAGGCCGATACTGATCTTTAAGGTCTGCTTTCCGTTCTGAAATATATACAATGTCTTTTATGATTTTTGTTATGCATTAAAGCACATGTCCTTACTCTTTACCTGATTTTTATTGAACTCAAAAAAACTGCAATAAAACGTATCATAATGGGAAAACGTTTATGCCTTTTCATGGCATCATAAGTCTAAATGTATTATCAGTGTGTAAAGGTCAGATGAGATGTTCTCATTTCTTATAGAATCTGGATTTAACCCAGCTTTTCAGCTTATAAAACTCTGAGCGAAACTGCGGGTTCACCGCAGCGTATATTATCGGGTTGCTCAGTGATGTGATGCAGGAGACAGACACCGACAGGATCTCCATGTCTTGAATGACAGACAGCTGAAAAAAGCAAACGGGTACAACATTTTAGAGCTCAGCTGGGTTTCACACATGCAAAGATCTGTTTGTGGCACAGATGGAATGATCCAAACGTGCCTGTCACTCTCATATTTGCATGGTAATGTCTTCAGAGCATGCAGTAGAAGCTGGCACAGAGACTCACCTGAGTATTCCTGTTTTTGTGAACAAGAAAATTAACCAGGATGGTTGTGATTAGCGGCAGCCAGAATAAGAGGAAGGTTATGATTATGTAGCCGGCGCGCTTGGCCATTTTACTCTCCTTTTTTTTTCTTGCTCTCTCCTTGCTGGCCTTCGAAGGCATGATGCAGACAGCACCTTCTACTTGTATGTGTTGTTTTACAGTTTCATTACTTAGGACAGGAGGCACTGAAGACTCTTGATCTAGCGTAGGTGCTGCATGTGTTTCTCCTCCGGTGCTGTTGTTTTCTTGTTTCAGATCAGTCAATAAGACAGAGATAGATTGAGGATGATCTAATTGTGTAGATGATACATTCGGGGGGCAGCTTTCTTTGAGCGGACTTTCAGGTTTCAGGCTTTGTCTGGACGGATTTTCATGGTTAGGACTGCTTGACCTTTCCTGCATCATTCTGTCAGCAGCCACATCTTGATTTGAGGCTTTTGCTTCTGTTTTCTGAGCACTGCATTGCTCCATTTTTAACGTTTTCTCTACAGTCTGCAATGCATCCTTCGCTGCAAGAGGGTGGGGTTGTTCCATCTCTAAGTGACTCATCTCTACTGTATTTTTAAACCCAGTCCTAACAGAACTCATGGAGATGCTTTGTGGGGCTCCCTCGGAGGTCAGCAGGAACTTTTTCTCAAATCGACTTGGTTCAGCAACACTTGGACTCAGAGTTTGCTTGTTCTCACATTTCTTTTGCCCATTTTCCACTGCTGTGCTTTGCTTATCTTCCTTAATGTCCTTTGTAGGAACAGAAATGCCTTCATCAAATATTTTGCGATTGTGTGACCTCAGTAGAGCAAATATGCGAGCATAGAAGCCAGTGATTATCCCGAAACAAAACACCCACAGAGGGAGCAGCACATAGAGACCAACGGTGTCATAGGAGAATGATGTTCCTCTTTGGCCTTCTTGGCATCTTACATACACAGGTGAGTCTCTCAAGAACATCTGACAAACAGCAGCCACAGAAATTCCCAGGATCCACGTAAGAGTTATCAGCACCATGATCCGTCTTTTTCGTTTACTTGTTATGAAGGGATTCGCAATTGCCTGGTATCTCTCTGCGCTTATGCACCCCAGCGTGGACAACTGGATGCAGCTGGTGAAGGAGAAGGAGGCCATTTGTGTGTCACAGATCAGATGGTCCACATGCCCTCCTCGGTACATGGTCAGCATAATGTGTAGAAGAACAGGGCAGTCGATCGTGCACCGCAGGAGGTCTACCACAGCGAGATTCACCACCAGCGCGTTGACGGAAGTTTGCAGCGACTTTTGGTGACACACTGCCAAGATTACGAAAACGTTCGCCGCTGTTCCCATGGCGCAGGTGATTAGCAGAACAAAGCTGTTTGCCACTACAAGGGCAAAATTGATGTACGCCTCCCAAACAGTGACGTTCCCAGAGCCCCCTGCAGGTGTGGCTGCCCCACTCATGTCCTAGTTCAGAGACTCAACATGCTCGGCTGGCTGTGCACGCTGACTGAGCAAACATCAAGCATGCTTCCGCAGTCGCATACCATCTCTCATGAATGAATAATGGGCAAAGCTACGGCCTGGACAAGGTACCCTCCCTTTTCATTATCACTCCGCTGCACCAGCGGGTCACCTGGGAGTCCTTGCTGTTCACATTCATTAAAAACTCTTCAGTGTATTCACAGCTTAGACAACTGGGGGGCAATCAGAGATGGCTGCTAATTGAAAAGCAGTTATGCCACTTTTGTCTCATCTGTGACATATATGACTTCATAAAACCAGTCAAGCGTTCAGGTTTGAAAGTGCATAATAAGAATGGGATGCACATCCTTGCAAAAGGATTCATAGCCCATTGAAGTGTACCACATTTTGTTACATAACAATCACAAACTTCAGTGTATTTGCTTGGGATTGTGTGTGATAGGCCAACACAAAGTAATGCACAATTGAAATGAACATGCTTTTCAATTTTCTTTACAAATACATATATATATATATATACATACATATATGAAAGTGTGCTTTGCATTTTTATACCACCTGCCTGATTGAATACTTGTGCTGCAGTTACAGCTGTGGGTTTTTCAGGGGTATTTCTCTGCCATCTAGAGACTGACATTTTTGTTTATTCTTCCTTGCAGAATAGCTCAAAGATAGATTAGATGGAGAGCATCTGTAATAAGGAACTTTCAATTAGTACCACATGTTTTTGATTTAATTTATGTCTGGAATTTAACTGGATCTTTTTAACACTTGACTTTGCTGATTTAAACCATTTTATTGTAGCCCCGGCTGTATGTTGATGCCCTGTTGGAAGCCGCTGCCCCACTCTCAAGTCTTTTTCAGCCTCTTCCCGTTTATCTCCATTTATTTTCGCATTAACTTTGACAACCTTCCCTGTCCCTTGTGAATAACGGCTTCCCCGTTGCATCATGCAGCCACCACCATGTTTCTCCATGAGGATGGCATATTCAGGGTGATGAATAGTGTTAGTTTTCGACCATCCAAATTATTTTGTATATACGTCAGAAGGTTGACCAGAGCAAACTAAAGATCGGGGTAATAATGTAAATGTGAAAAATTTCAAGGGGTTTAAGTAGCTTTGCAAGGTTCTGAAGCACTATGATGAGCACACAAACAGCTGTCCATTCAATTTGACTCAGAGATTTGGAAAGGTTGAACTCCTGGCTATGGTGATGCCAGATGGATGAGTTAGGAGTTCACGAATTAGCTCTGGAAATGATGAGGGAAATGCTGCAGGATTATGGTTGGATATTGTGTAATCCTGTTTGGAGATAAGTGTGAAATGCTCTTTGCTTCAAATACAGAAGCTTATGGGCCATGAGAAATATGGGATTAGATTAGCACAATAAGATACAGTCCGGAGCATCCAAAATGTTACACTTAGGAAAAATCTCTGGGAAATGTACGGACAAAAACTAAAACTGTTGGATATAACCTGCTTTTCATTTTGTTTTTCCCTAACTGTCATATCTGGACAACATCAACTGAGACAAGATATGCAGCCCAAAGTAAAAAGAGTTTCAGTTTCTTTAGAATTTCACTTCCACACTATCTGCAGAAAGTGGTGGAAAGAACAACATTGGAGCAACACTTCACAAACCAATAGAAAATGCTGACGTGCCCATAAAAAGAAATGGGATTTGAATATTTTACCTTTTAACAAAATATCACAATGGAATTTAGTAGAGGGATCTGCTGTTCAGAAATGAAGAGTCGCATCAAAAATCTGTTGATCTAAAGGAAAAACACAGCTAATTTTCTCTGGCTAAAAGACGTTAGTCAGGTTGTTTAACCTAAATTTGTTTCTCTGCTTTCCCACACAGTCATACTTTGTTCCACAGTAAACCCACCAGAGGTACATCTTTAAAAAAACTATTGAGTGTTGCTTATTCTCACCTGGCTAATACCACTATTCCACACAGACCACAAATAACACGAATCGCCAAGAATTTCCAAATTTTATTATTCTTAGTTAAATCGGTCATGAATTTGTAACTGGTTTGTATTTTATTCTTAGTCAGTTCTTGCAATTCTTGATCAATCTGGAAGTTTTGAGCTGTTCAAAATTTTGGTGCCAAACTCCCGAATCCGAAACATCTCGTTAATTTTTTAACAAATTCCTAGTTCATTCTTAGGTATCGTAACGGATTCCTAATTTTGAAGGCATTCCTATGTGTTCTTAAATCAATCGCGTTTCGTGAAGCATTGTCTTGACCACTCAGGGCCATTGTGCCCTCTAAAACTGTCCAAGTCTTTCTTCTACAAGAAGAAAGATTTAGGCAAAAAACAAAGCTAAATTAACTTTTTTAAATTCTTTTTACATTATATGTCCAGAAACAAGCACTTCAGTTTTTACCTTTTATTGGCAAAAACACTTCACTTAAAACATTTAACTTCTAAATATCAACAGTCATCATTAAAATTATAATCACTCGTAATGGCCTCATTCCCAAAGTACCATTTTGGCATGTAGACAGCATCCCGTTATTGTTATGGTGACCTGGTTACCCCAGGATGCCATTCACTATAGCAGTTATCTGAGAGTGAGCTTTGAAGTTTTCTTTTTTTTTTTTTTTTACACAGTCCTGCTTATTGTCTATAATGCCAAGGCAAACATGGGTCCTCATTCAGCCTCTTTTATCACAGCTCCAGCTGTTTAAGCTTTTTAAATATCACCCTGAAAGTAGGGAGTAGCCCTCTTCTTGTAGCCATTTACTTACTTGTAAAAATAAAAATACATCTGCCTTACTCAAATTGCATGTTCTTTAGTTTTCCGATTTTAAAGAGTGGTTAAGAGAAATGAACCTCTGTGTCACAAGTATTCCCCCCCCGGGGAGAGCTCAGTAAGGAGTTGAGAAGTCACTGATTGAAAAGTCCCGGCCACTTTAAAGGATTAAAGTAGAAATTATAACAAGGCCTCTGCGCCATTTATTTACGTAGAGAAAAATATTTCCCAATTTTCCCCATTTAATGAATATACTTTAAGTATATTTAGGTTGGGTTTTTCGAATTACGATTATGCTACTGCAGTTAAAAAGGATTTATTTTAAGGCTTTTTAAACATCTTTACCAGGGGTTAGCAAGACTGTAGTTACACTGACAGCATATGGATGAAATTATAACTGTACATAGAGCTGCAAGTTTTAGTGCTGCTATCTAGCTGTACTTACTATGTAATCCACCATTAAAACATTGCTGGACCTTACTATAAGTTCTGATCAGAGGACCAGGCTGATGTCTGCTGAATTTGATCCATTTTGCTTTCTTAGTATTTGTTTGTTATTCTTACATAAAGTGCTCTGAGAGAAAATATTTTCATGTGTTTTAATGATATTACAAGACAACCCGAAACTGGGAAACTTTCTCAGATGAGGTACCCTCTCACAGCGAATTAAACCAGGTACCTTTTAAAGGAGGTTTCACTTCCCTCCTATTTCTTCTGCACTGTCTGGCTGTGATTGCTTTGTCTGGTCTCGTTAAATAGGCATACAAATGGAAAATTACAGACAGCTACAGTTCTCAACAAACAATCTTTTGTTTCAGCAATATTTTGTCGTCTTTCAACACAGCATCTGTCGAAGCAAATCTGAAACAAATTTGAGAAATTAAATTGTCTCACTGAGTATCTTACTGCCACTGAATGAAATAGAAAGAGAGAACGAGGGCACCCGTCAGTATGATATCATTTATACAAATGCCAAAGAGAAAACTAATTTCACAAAGAAGGTCTAAACAAAAATTAAGACAAAACCGTTTCCAGTTACAGGTACAGCTTGATAAATAGGCATATCACCAGCATTATTTAACTAAAAAAGTTAAACTGATATAATAATTTAAACTGATTACCGTACATACAGAGGGGCAAATCCCAAGTGTTTTTTTTTTTGTTAATTTTGATGATTATGCCTACAAGCTAATGAAAACCCAAAAGACAGTTTCTAAGTAAACTGGATATTACATAATACCATAAAGAAATATTTTTATTAAGAAATGGATCCAACTGAAGAGTATGTTCAGGTAAAGTAGAGTATGCACCATTAATACATGAGTGATTGACTGGGCGATCGGAGGAATCACTTCTGCTGAGGTGTTAAGAACCCACGTTGCTTTAATACCGGCCTTCATCTTGTCTGCATTGCTGAATTCTTCTTGACAATACTCTGGAGAGTCTTCTTTGAGTTTTGGCCGAATGAGTCTGCTGACCAGTCAAGCACATTGATACTATTGTTATTAAAGCGCTTTGAGTGCCTTGTTGCTGAAAAGCGCTATATAAACAAACTTGACTTGACTTGACTTGACTAAAGCAGATACTGATACTTTTGGCAGTGTGGGCAGGTGGCGAGTCCTCTTGGAAATGAAATCTGCATCTCCTTGACGCTTGTCAGCAGGGGGAAGCATGAAGTGCTCTATAATTTCTTGTAGATGGCTGTTCTGGCTTTGGTCTTAGTAAAATAGTGGACCAACGCCAGCAGATGACATTGTTCCCCAAATCATCTGTGGATTCTAAAATAAAAAAAACATACTTTCACCTGAAAACAGGAGTTTGGACCACTGAACTGTCCTGTCTTTTTCTCCTTAACCCAGGTCAGACACATCTGATGTTGTCTCAGGTTTAGGAAAGGCTAAAAACAAGGAATGCAACAGTTGTATCCTGGATACATCTGTATGAAGGCTTCGCTACATCTTTCTACACTTTTTCCTTACATTCAATTTTCCACTAATTTGAGTAGATACAGCATTTTGTGGACAGACCACTTTTTGAAAATTATGTTTTGTAGCTTACAGAACTTGTGGAGGGTAAGCATCAAAGCATCTCTAACGTCAGCAGCCTTTACCGACCCAAGCACCAAGCGCATAAAAGGAATAGTGCAGCAATAACTTTTCAGTACACAAACATTTCTGTATAAAAAAACCTTATTTTATTTTTCTGAGAAACTGAGTTTTAAGTCTCATTAGCTGTAAGCCATATTCATTCAAATTAGCGAAACAGACCCTTGAGTTATATCACTGTGAATCTGTGTAACATATAAGTTTCACTTTTGAAATTGAATTACTAAAATAAACAAACTTTTTGGAAAATATTCAAATTTAGTGAGCTGAAGCTGTAAACCATTAGGACATTTTGGAAATGTGCTAATGCTACCAGTAATTTTCCCTCTCCATTCTCAGCTCTGTGTCCTTGACGAGGCACCGACAACTGCTGTCAACAACAGCACCCTGTGTGTTTTGGCTGGCGAAAAGTCACAAAGGCGACACCTTGCAGTGCATGCTGGCGCTCCTGCTTATGGAAGACAGACAGCTCCCCACATTCAAGGAGTACAGAGGGATGCTGACGCTGGTGGGCCCTCTGGGGACGTACCGCCCGCACGACAACACCTCCAGAGCACAGTCACGGAACTGGTGGATGTAAACACACACAGCCTTGCTGTCAGGAAATGCATAGACAATTAAAAAATGTTTTCCTTCTGTCTCGGATGCACACTGTGCCTGTTTACCTTTTTGTTGGAAAAGAAGTAGATGATGGGATTGTAGACAGGGCTGGTCTTTGCAAAGTACATGGGCAGAGTTGCAACTAGTGGAGGGATGTGCAGCTCTGGATTCACCACTACCACCACTGACAAGGCCGTGTAGGGAAGCCAGCATACAAAGAAGGTTATAATCATTGCCAAGACCATGCTGATGGCGTGATCATTTTCACTCTTTCTGGAACGGCCACCTTGCAGCTCAAGGCTCCTGTTCAACTGATAAAAAGTACATTTTAGCCCCCATTAAAATCAAAATTTTAGAAGAGTGCAAACAAGTAGTAATTTAAGAATGAATATTAAGTGGTATAAAATGTGTGCACCTTTCTCAGGGTTTTCAGCACATGGAAGTAGCAGTAGATGATGATTGCAACAGGAATGATGAAACAGAGTAGTGTGTACAGAATGAGATAGCTGTAGTTGCTCCACGATCTCTCCTCCCACGCCAGAGAGCAAGATGTCTGGACCCCTTCGGGACTGTAGGAGCTCCAGCCAAATAACGGAGTAACAGCCCAAAACAAACAGAAGATCCAGACAAACAGCAGGCCCTGCATGCTTCTCCGCATGCTCACCCCAGAAGCATCTTTTGGGTGGCACACTACATTGTAACGCTCAAAGGCGAGAAGCGTTAGAGTGCAGAGAGACACCAGACCTAAGAGAGACAAAAAAATTATGAGCTTTGAGCTTTGAATTTGGAGAAAATTGGAAAAATCTGCTTGAGTGGGATACAAACTGTGTGAAGCATGGATGAAAAAGTATTCACACAACGTTTTCACAGTACTAACTATATAGCCAGAGCTACAATGGAACAGTAGTCAGTGGCAGGAGTAAAACTGATGTCCATCAAATTTGACTGATAGAGATATTCTGCAAAAAAAACAATGTCTCATTTTTCGCCTAGTTCACAATAATACACTACATTGTCTTGGTTTATCACTTAAAATTTATTTAATACATTAAAGTATGTTGCTGTAGCATGTCAACTTGTAAAACAACTCAAAGGGGATGAATACCTTTGCAAAGCACTGTAAACCTATCTCTTATACGTTCATAAAGAAATGTATTAGAGATAAACTGGAGGTCTACTCATAGACATGTTAGATGTCCATGAGTAGATCACTAAGCCTGAATCATCACGTAGCATCCCCACCCATACAGCGTCACTTACCAAAGTAATTAACAGAAAATCCCTGGAAAACGCAGGCTGTGTGGCCGATAAAGAAGGAGCCCCGGTAGTTTGTGATGGTGGCCATCAGCGAGCCGCACAGGGCGATCATAAGGTCAGAAACTGCCAGGCTGAGGATCAAAATGTTCATGGGCTGGAGAAGAGACGTGTTTCTCAACATCACGGCTATCACCAGTCCATTGTTAAAAACTGAAAACACTGTGTTGATGAACATCGAAAAGGAAACAATACTGTAGCCCACCCTGGGAAAAATAGGTGCATCAGTCACCATCACCTCTGAGGGGATGGATGTAAGTGGAGTGCTGTTTCTCTCCATGCTGCTCAAATGTTCCTGTGAGGCCCTAAAATGATCCTGCAGACTCGAAGTTGTTTGTCATTTCTGGTTCCTGCTGGCTTTTGGTTTCATTAGAGAGCTCAGATCGTGCACCTGTCTGATTGAGAAAGCCAAAAAAAGCAATATGGGAAATTGGCTCTTAACAAGATTTGCATGGTTTAAACCTCCTCAACCCGGGGCTGTAATTGTAATTGGAATGTTGAGCCTGATAAACAGCACTCAGCCGTCAACATTAATTTTCCTGAAAACTTAAAAGCCTGCGATGTATATGAACCAATAAGTATAGTTAAATAATTGAGAGCAGCTGAACAAATATTCATTAAACACAATTAATGTTAAATGTGATTACTGCAGTAAAGAATCTTGAAGAATGCCCTCTAATGCTGGAGAGGATACATTTTAATGATAAATTGAAAAATAAAATTACAAACAAATAGAAACAAAACAGGATGTGAAGGTTATTACCATCAAAACTTTATTTAATGAATCCCTTTTACATGACGTGTCAGTGCTTCACATGATTTCATGTCAGAATGTGTAAAGGAAAACACTTTGCTTATTCCCGTAAAATCCTCATAAACTTAGATTCTTTGTTCATTGAAAACGGCAGCATCCACAACAACAATAGCCAATTACCAATCTTCTGATATGAGACATACAGGCTGACTTTGGTGTAAAATGGCTAAACCAATAATAAAAACAAACATCATTGTGCAATATGTTTGAATGTACTGCACAAAATCAAGTGAACCAAAATACTGCATAATATCAGCTTGTTATAAAAACACACATCCTGCAGTAATGTGAACAGATTAAGGCAATGGAGACTATAATGTCAGTGTAAAAATCCCCATTTCACAAGGGGAGGCAAAAGACAATAAGGCAAAAACACAAATGCATGTTAAACCTAATGTGTGACTGCCCCCTACTGTTTAAGCTACCTAAAATGCATCTATTCTGTTAAATAAATCTAACCCACTCTCACTGTTACGCATGCAGATATAAGCACGCAGGGTTTTAGCTTAAAAAGTAATACATTCAGAGCTCCTTAAGACATAACTATCTAAAAGGACTGAAATAAATACCATATTTAAAAAATCAAAACACAATTTTCATCTCTGTTACACTTTAAAAGGGCAAATAGTATTTTAGAGCCTTAAATAACGATTGACTTTTCAATCGTTTGTCAAAGCAGATAGGTAGTTTGAAAACATATTTTCTGAAACAAAAATGAGCTTTTAGAGTCATGTACCTTAAACAGGAATACACTTAAATATAGTTTATAACTGCAGTGTCTGGAGATCTCTTAAGGAACTCATGGAACATATTTTTCACAAAAAAAAAACAAAAAACGATTATGTTTGTGGAATTTGGCAGACGGATGTGTGTCTGCTTATTAGCAACACAGAAAAACAAAAGAGTGAGCAAACATAGATGAGGATGAGATATTTCTCCTCATCCTTCAAAACTGTCTCACAATTTTTCCCAGGGTTATGAAATAATTGGAATCTTAAATTTAAGGGATGGAACAACTCAAAGCTGAGGGACCCGGACACAACACAATTAATGCCACAGTCATAACCAGTAACAACAGCCAGACCACCAAAACCACTCCGGTTGCATGTTCATAAGCATAAAGTTCACCAGGTCAGAAAATTTTCTCTTTTACTATAATCAGCTGTAACAGCAAAATTACCTTTTCTGTGTCTGAGCCAAACAAAAACTTTTAGTAAAGTGACAGATTATGTTTCAGTTGACTTGCACAATCACTGAAAAGCTAATATAAAGCATTCTGGTTGTTGAGAAAAATGGGAGTGCAGATGTTTGTGCTAATGAACGTTTATTTCTTGTTCATCAGAGTAACATTGATGGTGAGAACTAGAGTAGAAGTTGCAGCATCTAACTTGAATGCAGTCAGAATTTCTTTCACTACCGTTGTCTTGGATGGCCGTTGCTTTATGCCATAATGCCCCAACTTCAGCTTTCTAGACTCAGCGTCATTGTTCTCAAATTTCAGCTGAGTTCTCAGCTGCCTTGTGCTTGATTTGTTTCTTTTGCATTTTTTTGCACGATTCTGTACTTTGGACATGAAAATTAATGTAACTCTCATGATCTCCAAGTCTGAACAAAGTTGAGAAGGAAACGTTTTAAAAATGATGCTTTATGCCCTTTAAAATACAAACTAACTCTATTGAAGTACACTTCTTAGAGTATAAAGTTAAGTAACTGAGTAGTGGTGATTGTTCCATTTTAATGTCCTGCCTGATCAGACTCCGCTTTGGTCCTGTGGAGCCAGAAGAGGAGAAGAGACCCCCAGTCCAGAAGAATTTTGTTCAGGCCAGAAGGGGGCCTCATGCTGCAGGGGGGTGCGTCTAGGAAAAAAGGTGTGCTGGAGGTCATATTTGAGCATGCAACTGATGGAGGCCATGTAGATGTCAGCAAAGCGTGAAAGTCGGCGCGAGAAGTAGGTGGGGTTGTGGTAGGTGCGGAAGAGGCTGCCGAACTGAGAGTTGAAGATGTCCTTCGTCTGCGGCCTGCCATGAAAACAAATTTAATCAAGATGGGGACAGTTGACTGACAGCTGAGTAAACCACGAGTTTGTTTCTAACTATAGATTTTCAGACCAAATCCATCTTAAATTACTTCATGGCTTCTCTTTCTTTGATCCACTCCTCGACAACAGCTTGGGTTGCTGGATCCCGGTGCGCCTGTTTAAAGGAAACCAATGCATGTTAATCACAAAGATGTCAAGATGGAGAGATGTAAGAAGATTAAATCAAATGCTTGCAGTGATCTTCTGACCTGCATCTGTTCGATCAGTACAGTCAGAGCCTGTAACCAGGTCATCATGTGGACGTACTGCGGCTTGTTCATGATCTTTATCTCCTTCCGGAGCTCAGGGATGATGGCACCTGTTCTCCAGCCATGTTTTAGAGTTAAATCCTGATGGTCAAGAGAGGAAAAAAAAAGTCAGGGTATGCGTGCTGCACCATTTTACAATGTTGACGTTTTTCTACAGATTTACTACGTTTGTGTCAAGGGTTCATTTGCAGGAAATAAATGATAAACTAGTAAAATGACAATTTTACGCTTAGGTAAACATTATGGATTAAAAGAAATGTACATAATCAAATAAAAATTATTTTCAGCTTGATGGGCTCTGATGGGTAAGTGGCTGGCAAGAACCTCAAAAAGCCTGATATTTTTCCAATCAGTGAATGCACCATACTAAGAGCTAAAAAGTCTTACAAACACTCTTGTACGGAAGCTGATACCAAGTCTCAGTGTTTGCTATTTCTAGTTAAGTCAAGTTTATTTATATAGCGCTTTTCAGCAACAAGGCACTCAAGGCGCTGTACATAAGGAGAAACATTACAATGATACAGAAAATCAAACAACAGAGGTAATTAAAAAAATAATAGAGAATAGAATGATGGATAAGAAAACGAAAGGAAAATTGGACTGAAAACTTAACTAATAATGTTTAGATAACACATTCAAAGGCCACTCTAAACAAATCAGTTTTTAATCTTGATTTAAAGCAACTTAGGGTTTCACCGCTTTTACAGTTTTCTGAGAGTTTATTCCAGATTAGTGGAGCATAAGAACTAAAAGCTGCTTCTCCATGTTTGGTTCTGGTTCTGGGTATGCTGAGTAGATTTGAGCCAGAAGACCCGAGAGGTCTGGGTGGTTGATACACTGACAACAAATCTGTAATGTATTTTGGTGGTGAGCCATTCAGTGATTTATAGACTAACAGAAGTATTTTAAAGTCTATTCTCTGAGCTACAGGGAGCCAGTGTAGGGACTTTAGAGTCGGGGTGATGTGCTCCACTTTCTTAGTTCTAGTGATAAAATCTTTCACTTTCTTAAATCTAGTTTGATTTATTTGAACTGCCAGCCTCTAAGTGCTATAGAACATACTGGATTTCTAAACGTTGGCAGCCTCAGAGTTAAGGTAAGGATCTGCAGACTCCAGGGACTATACACAGAGGCTGCTGTTGAAATGTGAGCCACATTTACCGTACTAATCAATAACATAAGATTATGAGGGGCCGTTAGGGACATTATTCTGAATTTATTCTCATGCACACTACTGAAATACTCCCATACACAAGTAGCAAAGGAGAGATGAAGGGCTGTTTCCTTCTAAGGCAGCATTTGCGGTCTGATTACGTCACAGCGATGCGACGAAGGCTGTTCAAACTCGAAGGCTCCTCCAAAGGGAGCCTAGAAATACATACTTCTTTTCCCCAGATATTAAGGATGGGTCCAGTGTATTCTTCGTGAACCACCCAATCCCATGATACATTGCAGGTCAAAGCAGATTGTTGATACGGAAGAAAAAATGGCAGAAGAGAAAGAAAAGCTGTGAATAGAATTGGATATATTACGCTTTCTGTGGAACATAAATACCTTTTACAATGTTTTAAGGCGAGAATGTTGTTGTGTAAACCTGAAATATCTGCTCCATTTACCAAGATATCGCATAATTGCAAAGCTGCTGCGAAGTGTTCGGAAATGTCCGCACCCGTTGTTAAAAGTTTTACCAATAAATGTAATTAAATACTATTGGTCATTATCAATATACTTTATTTACAGTGTTATATTTTTTTATATCTATGAACATAAACAAGATATTTTGAATATTTTAAATGGATGATTTATAAACGAAAATAAAATGAAAAGATAATAAAACAAGAAAATTTTGAGGAAAGCAAGCTTCTAAGCCATCAGGAATATGTGAAAGGGATAATAAAGACCATGTGCAGTTATTTACAGTGGAGACAGCGGGTTTAACCCTCAGGCTCTATTTATACGGCTTCACAGCTCTGTGCTAATTATTTCCATCCTTAATTATAAAGGTGTGCTAAATAATATCTTGTAAAATGGTTATATTCTATAATATATATATATATATATATATATATATATATATTATATATATAAAATATATAACATCGTTTTAATATCATTATTAAAATGTGAAACTATAAAATGTATTATTTATTTATGATATTAAATATTTGTTGTAATAAAACAACCAATTTTCCTAGACAATATTATAATTCCCTTAATGAATAATAATATTTATAATTTAGTTTAGAAAATTATACAACTACAATGAAACACTAAAATAAAACCAAAAAAAAATCCCCTGCCGGAAGTATTTCTTTTGGCGCATGCATACATGTGCTGATGGGACGAATTGTGCTTCCGGGTAATGGAGGTCGCGATGGACCTATGGTCGCTCAGCATCAAGGAGTAAACAAAGCGGCGGAATATCGCAGTTCAGAATAAGGACACATGAAACGATTCCTGGAAGTCTTGCATTGCCTGCATACCTGCAGTTAAAAAAGTTGAAAAGCATTTCAGTAGTGTGTGTAAGAGCATGTAACATTTCAGTAGTGTGTGGGAGAGTAAATTCAGAATAATGCCCCTAGCGGCCCCTCATATAAGATTCTTGAGAGCGTTTAAAATGTCAACGCCATAATCATTTTGTATTTGGTTTAAGATATTAGTAAAACTTTGTAACAACAGGTAGTGTGATGTCCTGATATAAATAACTAATGACCACTCAAGGTAGGATGGCTAGAAATAAATATTTAACACCCCAATATAAATGCAGTGCTGCTTCACAAAAAAACGTTTAAAAGACCAAAGGACAACCACACAGAGAGCCAAATTAAACTAAAAGCAATTTTGTCAGGTATGTTTTTGTTGTGCTTTTCTTTATGTCGATTTTGGTTTCGTTGCATTATTGTTTCATTCTGTTTTGAGAAATGTTAAGTTGCTTCGTTTTTGTTGTTTCTAAAATATCTTGCTTTTCTTTGACTAAGAACATTATTAAAATGTTGTATTTTCTAAACTCTGGTATTATCTGTTGTTTTTTTTATTGTTGCTCATCAGGCTCCTTTGCCATTACGCACTTCTGCAGTTTTATTGGCATCATAGCCAACTTTATAGGGAACAAAAAGGAGCTGCTCACCGCAGGACATTTCATACCAACAGGCATCAATTTGTACTCGTTTTGACACAATCTGGCGGTTTAAAGTAATTTTTTTTAAATCTTCATGTTGTCTACTGTTAGGAAATGTGGTTATGTGACTTGCATAAATATCTACCAGCAGGAGGTTGATTAGGTTTATGTTGGTTTGATTAGTGGTCATATATCGCCTTAATTCATAAACATTAACTGGCCCAAATAGGGTCAGAACCACATTCAATAAAACTTTGTTCTAACATATAATCTTCAGATAGTAATAAACATTAAATTCTACATGAAATGTCAGCCTTTTTAATGATTTTTGATTTCCATGGTTCGTAGATTTGCTCATTTTCCTCCATTTTGTACATCGCTGTGTTTTAAGAAATGCTGCTTTATTTTCTTGATCATTTTTGCCTTTGTAATATTTAGCATCTTCTAAAGCAGTCCAAAGTGTAAATACAGTCATTAAAATTAAAAACAATTTTAATGTGAAATTTTTTACCTTTTTACCTGCCCGACAATAAACATTCAATATTTTATTGAAACAAATAAAGTAGTATTTTTTTTTTCAGAAGACTGATCTGTAAATTATTGTATATCCGAAACTTGATAAGGGTTTTGCATGTTTTCCCTATTTTAAAAGGCATACAAGGTCTTAATTTTCTTCATCTACAATGTTTTTCCTCTTTCATTTTTCTATCTTTAAAAATGTGTGAATTATTTAGTCAAGTATAACAAACGATGCTGTGCCCAAGTCTGCTTTTGAGTAAAACACACTGGATGGTTTCATTCTATTTACTTTCAAATTAAAACGAAAACAAAAAAAAGAGAAAGAAATAAAAGACAAACACTTGTGTTGTTTCTTAGGTCTCAAAGTTTTGATAACATTCTTGTTTTCTGTTAAGTTGTATTTTGTTATGTTTTGGTTTGGAATTCATTAAAAAATTTTTTTTTGGTTTCAATTTCAGATTTCATTCACTCAGTCAGCTTGATCGGACTAACACTTGATGGGGGAATCCATCACAAACCCATCCAGATTTGGAGAACATATTTCTGGACTTTGTGTCCTTGAATCTACTGCTCAGTAACCTAAAGACAGTGTGCCCATTCACAGCCTTAATCTCATTCTCCAACCAGGGTGTCTGACATTAAATGTGGTCAGTATACACAACAAATGTCAAGTTCCATCGCTTTAAACAAGCTCGACAACATAATTGACCCACGGCTGCTGGCCAGTGAGCCGGCCTTGTGCCAGAGATGTAAATTGCATCTTTCAGTATCACTCTTAACAGCTGATCATGCATATTTATAAACACATCTCCAAAGCACGTAAACTGTGCGATTTAAAATATTATATTGGCAGAAGTCAGTTTGGCAGTGATAAACGAGCTGCTTTTAGAGATAAAAATGTAATAATGCGGCATGATCCTGATGTACTGACACTAAACAATCCGCACAGATAAAGTACACAGGACATAATACATTTTAGTGCCCATTAATCAATTGCAAACTTTGAGTCTCAGTTTGTGCATCTAATAAAAGCAGAAAGAATCAGGATCAGAATTACTAAAGCTTTGCAACTATAATAACAAAATAATAATTAAACCCTTAATTTAGCCAGGATGGCCCCATTGAGATACACAATGGGGCCAATGAGTTTCCAATGAGTTTTTTTCAAAGCTTAATATTTATTGTTTAAATATGCAGATAAATGTTAGGAAGATATGGATGGACAGGATTAACTTCGCACATGGCTCAGTTGCACAAATTTGTATTTCAGTTTTTAATTCAGAGTGCAAGAGCTACATTTAATATGAATTATGCATATTGTACCAGCTAGAAAAAAGGATGTCTTAACATGACTGCAAGTTGGGACTGAGGAAAATGTGAGGGCTAAAAACAGGAGGTAAAAGGCTTATAAAGGATCAAATTCTCTATTGGTGGAGAACATTAATAACAACATAGTCATCATTTTTTGAACATAGATTTACAAGACCAAACTTTTTGTACCATATCTATAATTTATTTTGTTATAAAGCAAACAACTAAACATCCTCCAAGAGTGAATCCATATTCCTTTTCTTTTCCAGAGGTATAAATATGGAATACCAAAGAAGATGTTATCAGAAGTTAACTGTGGCCAATTCTTTTTCTAAGAAAATCATAAACCATCCAGACTCTCTCTTTCAGGCTTGAAAAAAAGTTGGGTACAAACTCCTAAGAAAAAATGCTCTGCTGAGATTTGGCCATTTTAACTATTCTTTATCTATATTATTCATCAAAATACTTAACCATCGAGAGAAGAACCCTGATAAATTAGCTTTTCTTTGTGTGTGTGTTTGTTTTTTGTTTTCCACCATACACACGGTAATCTGTTATTGTCACATAGGAAACATGGCATGGCAAAGACATGCTGTGGCACTGACATAGCAGTTGTTTTTGTTACTACTGTTCCGTCTGAAATTTACATTGAGATCAATCAAACATCTTAAGGTCATCAATTCTCCAACAACATGGGAGAGAATGACAAACCGAGGATTTTACAGCACTCGTGAAGCTCAAAAAACCATGTGGGTGAGACTGAGTGAAGTCACACTTCAGTTTGCACTTCAGTTGCTGCTTAAAGTAGAACGCTAGAAGCCTTAACTCCAGCCAAAAGAGGCAATGGTCTCCAGGTGGGACAGGTATTAATCAAATAAAAGTGTGGAAATACACTTTATGCCCATTCTTAAGTACAGTGGAGCACCTGTGATGCTGTGGGCCTTTTCTTGCTGTTTTGGCAGCAACAGCACACAACAAACATAATGTGCATGTAGTTGGTTATTTATGAGCTAGTGGTTAAACAGGTCCATATTGTTATGGCTACGTTAATGTGTTCTGTTCCTCATAAAATGCTTCGGGCTTCACTGATAACAAGCGTATTTCTTCTGTATTTGTGTCGGCAAAGTTTTTGAGTCTAATCTGATAAGCCGAGACTCCCATAGGGCGGTTCCTGTGAACTGTAAAAATAAATTGGAATGATAAATATGCCCTATGGCCCAATAATGTAGAGATAAAACAGGATCAGTTTTTTTTTAGCTGAGAGGAAGACATGTTTCTCTGTGGTAAAACAAGACTCCTCTTTGTTCAAACTCCAAACAACACTTTGCACAGTTAAAATGAGCTATTTGTTGTAAATATGTGGGGATGCTGCTTACTGCCAGGTCACTGTAAATGTGATCTCCAAAGTAAAGTACTTTCGATCCCCTCCAGCCAGTGAGTCTGAGGAACTCATAAAGGTTTCCCTGCAGAGCAAAAAAAATACATCAGATAAAACCATAAAACTGTTACATCAATAAATGTGGCCACAGTGGGCAACAGACACAGAAAACTGCTGGGATATTTCTTTAAGCTAAATCCTGGGTTTATGGTTTTGGGACTGAAGTTGGGCAGTTTTAATCATTAAATACGTAATGCAAACATGGTAATATTATGCTGAATAATCGTACTAATGTCAGTAGGTTGTGCTCACATCAGAAGACGATTTTCTTCACATAAGAAAACATTACCATTTTAGCTGCTAAGTAGTTAGCTAGCTAGTGCTAGCTATGTTCACACATTGACCAAAGAACTGCTCATAGAGTGCAGTGGATTGGTGTGCTGTGTTAAATTGTTTTAATACACATAAATAATTAATCTCGTAATCTAACGAGTATTAAATTAAAATTCTCTCTGAATGATGAATTCTCTACCCAGACCCAGGGAAATGTTCCAACGTTTAACTTTTATTGTTTTATTGGTCGCACCCAAGAGCTCCAAGAAAGGGTTTCATCAAATTGGACATGATTTGGAATTTTTCATCTTATCATTTTTAATGCAAAATTAAACTGAAAATAAAAATGAATTAGGAGTTTACCAGGTTATTCTTTTCAACCTACCCTTTGGTAGCCGTAACGTTAAAGATCATACTCTTAAACCCTTCTATTGTTTATTTGGGGCCCTTGTGAGTACCAGGTGATAAATTAACCCAGGCATGGATCGGTCCGTATTTGACTAAGGACTGGGAGAGCAAAATAACCCAAAATTTGATTTAACCCAGCAGTTTTTAGAGTGCATGAAATATGAATTTTCTGACAGTACCTGCTTGTAGATCTGCCCTTTCTCTAGCCTGTGAATTCTGTCCCACAGTAACGCACCTTTGTTTGTCACTCGCCTAAAAGGTCTATGACAAGACAAAAGGGCAAATTGTTAAAAGTTTAACAACTAACGGTCTACAGGTAACTGCATGCAGTACAGTCATATTTATGAGAACACAGTAGAAATTACTCATATAAAATACTTACTTTCTTCTGTCGTTGAAGAAACTAGGTTTATCAGCTTGGACAATAACCACATCAAACAAGTCTCTCCAGTCTTTTCCTACAATGTAGCTCATTCCATGGTCCCTGATGAGAACAAAGACATTATTCATTACTAGGGATCATGGTCAATGGATACCTTAACATGTGATACAGAGCACATACCTGATGATGCTGCTACACTGACATTTTCTACAAAATACTTGGGAAATCTAAATATAATACATCCCAGTGTGTGTCGATGTATGAAAACAAAACAACAAGAAATAGTTGCCTTGCTTGGATGGATTGGAATCTAGCAGTAGACACTGTATTTTCACTGCCATCTGCTACAAACCTGTTATTACGTTTCTATTGGCACCTTGATGGTAATTAACTTTAAAAAGTGACACTTCAAGACAAGAGAAGCCTATTTCGACCCATCTGTTTGAAAGCCATTAATTGAAACATGTGGTAGATAATAAGCAGAGATAACCAAAAAGATGAACGATTAAAGCACATAGTGATCCCAACTCCAAACTGAATCTACTATAAACAGGTTTGAAGCAGAAAATATGTTAATTCAGTTAAGTTCAGTTTACACCTTTATTGTATCTCAGGGGAAAACCTGGTCTGCAGCAGTTGTTACTAAAGTTTAGAAGACAGTATATGCAGACATTAGACAGATCAAACGATATTGGAAGCAACATGACCAAGTTTAGCCGCAAAAATTGGCAAAAATAAAGCAAACAAAAAAAATCTAGTTGAAAATCAACAAAATCAGACAATAATATTCAGTGCATCTCAAAATCAGTAGGAGAATTTGGTTGGTTTAGTTAATTTACTGCACCTAAAACAAAAAAGACACCATATCTCTTGCATTTTGCCCTATTTAGTCTTTCTTCCAACCAGAGAAGAACAAATTTATTCTGTAAATGACGGTTGCTGCTGGCTAAAATTGACCTTCCCATTCTCCAGGATTGTCTTTACCAAATTTTGGTAAAAAAAAAATCACCACTCATCTTACAGGTTGTATTCACAATACAAAGACATGCAACTTTGAGAGGAATGAATGAACAAGAACAATTAATTAACAGACCTATGCATTTCCATTTGGCCCTTTCCTACTTTTTCATACATGTAAACAATTTCAGACCCATGTACTTATACTATTGGTTGTGAGTTTATTTTTGTTTTTAGTAAATTCTTTTTATTTTATGGAAAAAAACAGTCACAAAAATGCTCGAATCTCACAATTTAACTGTATATTGGTTAATGATAACTTTGTGGTAGACTCTATTTCCCCTATAATTTTGGACCTAATTATAATTAAAAAAGTGGACCCTCGTGAAATATGACAGATTATGACCCTAATCTACAATGGCTGACAGATGGAAACATGCAGCAAACGATTAAACGAGCTGCAAATACATAAATGATGGAAACACACAGACACAAAAAACAACTGCAAGTTACAAAACAAATGCAAAAGAAAAATGCTGCAATAGCAAAACAATTGCAAGTTAAGAAAAGCTGCAAACTAGCTCCAAAAAAACGGAAGTGCGCCAGACCACTAGGGGGAGTGGACCACCAAGTCCAAGGGGACCAGAGCTTTAGTAAACATTAACTGGATGCCCATAGGACACTTGGACAGAAGATACAAAAAGTACATTTTCTTTTATGTTTTTTTAAACACTTAATCTTTTACATTATTAAAGAACAGCAGCATATTTACATCCTTAGTATTAGCACTCTAGGGACTTTGATTTATAATAGTGTGCATTTCTCTATTATCTGTAAAGGTAACGTTAGTCACTGTAGCTATCTTCATTGAAACCGTGTGTTATGATTGAATTTAACTTTGGTTGTTTTTGCAGTATTTTTCCTTTGCATTTGTTTTCTAACTTGCAGTTGATTTTTGTGTTTGTGTGTTTGCATCATTTATGTGTTTGCAGCTCGTTTAACCGTTTGCTGTGCGTTTGCACCTGTCGGTCACAGTACTGATCAAGTGAAAATAACTTTACGTGCCACCAGACATTACTGACTGGAGTCATTTAACCACATTTCCATAAGGTAGAAAATTACTTTAAATTGTTGGCTGTCTAAGCGGGTCTTCCTCTGGAAGGTACAAACTGACACGTTTAGAAAAACTTCCTGAAGGTTTTCGCTATTTCACCCCAGTAAATGTCAGGTATAAAACAAAGAAAATAGATGGTACCTTTGAACCAAACGTGCAGAACTAATGAACAAGCCAGTGACTCTCATTAAATTTGGTAAGGCGTTGCTCTAAGACTCATACTAATAAAATGTTGCAGTCACCATCAATCAAGATATTAAAGGTTTATGTCAGAACTGTGCCACCCAAAAAAACGTTTTTACTACTGTATAAAGACCCGCCCCTCTTCTCCTTGACTTTTGACCCAGTATTAGCTATACATTTTATTTGACATATTTTCCTGTTGTTTTATTTCTTACTTTTCATTGTTTTATTCACTTTAAATTCAAATGTTCTGTGTATTTTAACCATTCTTCCTGCTAACCACTTTGGTGAGTGCCTGCTTTGTGATGGACTTGGCTTGGCTGTAGTAGACTGTCAAAGACAAAACACAGATTTCATTCATGGGTATTAGAATGAAGAGCACTGTATTTTCTGTCACTGGTTTTACAGGAGCATATTTTATTAATTTAAATATCAATATTTGGGACCAGCCCAGCTTTATGGCAGAACACACAGAGGGGTAACAATATTTTGTCTCTGATCAATAGCTTTTCCTGGCCTACGGCACATCAGCAACAGGATGTCTACACTGCATAGCTCTGGCTCAGTGCTGGTATTTTATCAGTTTGTGCAAAACCCAGAGAACATGCAGCAGTTAGATACAAACTACATTAAATTTAAAAAATGACTGTAGTTATTTTGCACTTTCCTGGTATTCTCATCCAAATGGGGCACTTTACAGTCCCATTTAGCCATCGTTGCAGCAGTTTTTTCTGTGACTTACATGTTGTGCTTTTCAAACAAATTCACGCATTGTTGATGCACTGGAAGCAAATTACAGTTTGAGCTCATTTTTCATAGACACTTGGAGATGCATGCTGGAAAAGCAGAGCTCGAACCAACGACTCTACCTCCTGAGGAACCTCAGATTCAGCTGTCAGCAAACCTACCTCACTGAAATATTTTCAGCATGCATTCTTAACGTCATCCAAACTGGATTGACATAGCAATTTAAAATACTCCATAAAAAAAAACTGAAGGATCAGCTTATTTCAGTGTGTGTACACATCTCCCTTCTTATTGCTTTGATGACTTAATATTGCAGACTATTAAAACAAGGACATCACCTTATTGCTTTTGGGCTCTAGATAATGTTTGAAGCTAAAACTCCCAACTGCTGAATTTGTGCAAACAGCTCTGACTTCAAAGGACTCCATGGTCGATTTGAAAGTGTACAGAATAGTAAATATTAGCGCTCTGATGTGTGAGGCCCATCTATAAAACCTGGGAAATACTGTGCCTTTCAAAAGTATTCATACCCAATAAACTTTTTTCCGTTTTTGTCAAACTACAACCAAAAACCTCAATGTATTTTATTGGGCTTTTATGTGACAGACCAACACAAAGCAGTTAAAAAGTAGTTAATTCTTAAATAAACTCTGTGGGTAGCTGAATAGTGTATGTAGTCTCTTCGGAGTGGATTCAAGTCCCACCAAACATCTACTAATCCCATTCCTTTTGTTATAGTTGTTGTCATCTTTGTCACTGATCTTTTATGTCTTTTAGTGCTTGTTGTGTCTAATTCATTATCCAATATCAAATTTCAATCATATGCATATGCCCCCATTTCTACTGCTATAGTGTCCGGTAATGAAATAAAGAATTGCTTATCACTCTCAGATGGTACCAAAGTGACTGTTGTATCCTCCCCTTAATGATAATACATCATCCCATCTTATCTCTTATTGACACTGAAATTTTAAAGAGTTAGCTAAAAGCACAGCAACGCCTCAGTTTGAACTATAATATGTATTGCTAAATCCAAACGTCTTTAACTTCTCATGTTGTATTCGTGTTAAGTGTGTTACTTGTAGGAAGCTGATCTGGTTGTTTTCGCTGTTAACTATTATCTTTGGTTTTTTGACTGGGTCTCCAAGTCCATAAACATTTAAAGCCATACTATTGGCACCGCATCGGGTCAAATGTGAAAGGTATCCATCCCTAGTACTAGCATCTTGTGGAGAGGAGTTTGGAATTGTATCTTCTCTTCTTTCAATACTTTCTTTATAGGTGCCTAGAGTTTTCATTGTTTAAGTGTTTTCTGTGTAATGGTGGTCGAAGTAAACTCTTTTGGCTCCAAACATCAGTGTTATTTTCTCCTACGCTCTTTTTAAGACAGTTTCTTTCAACGCATTTTGCTGGATGTTGATCGTGGTGGCTGACCTGCCTTCAGTTTCGGTGTCAATGCTCTCTGAATCTGCCGGTTTAAGTTTAATGCGAGTTCTTTCTGTAACCATAAACTATGCCACTACACAGCTGAGTCTTCTTTTACGCCATGAACCCTTAAGTTGCTTCTCCTGGTTCCTGCCTCCAGGTTGTCCTGCTTATCCAAAACATCCCTATGTTTCTCCAATAACTCCTGCAGTGCAAAGTTAGCTTCAAAGCCCTTTCGTGGAGTAATTGAAGTTGGCATGAGGGAGCTCTTGATTCAAGCGTGCATACTCTACCTCGACACCCCCGGAGATGCAGGATGTTTAGACCCAACTAAGCTCAGTTTAGAGGTGTATGTCCAACACTCTATTCCTGACAGTTACTGCTATTGATAAATTATTAATAAATATTCCATAAAATGAATAAATATCCCCATGAAATAAAACAAAATAATAATGTTAACTGAAATTTTTATCTTGTTTTATTTAATTCATTTCAAGATTTTTTTAATTTACTTAAAGATTTATTTATTTATTTCATAATGAAGTTTTATTTTGTGACACTTTTATTTTGTAAACCTACTTTACGTATTTCAGTGACTTTTACTTTTTAACCCCATTTTTCATTTTAAGCTCTTTTTATTTCATGTTCTTATATTCAAATGATGGGGCCGAGTTTTATCTGCTGGGTGGCGCCGGGACAGCAGGGCCGAGCTCAATTCATGGCTGTGGCCGGCAGAAGACAACATGCCGGAGCTGCTGCCCGGAGGGAACCAGGGGGTTCTGCGAGGAATCCCCTGGTTCCCCTGGGGCCAGACCGGCTGTAAAAACCTTTAACATGATGCCACGGCGGCCGCCGCTGTTTCTGTGAAAGCCAATGCTGATTATCGGCAAACGGGATGTCGTTATTGTTACTATTGCCTGTTAGTCAGTGATTACTTTCAAATGATGATGTCATTATTGGTTATTATTTAATAAACAGCGTTAGACCCATAACATAAGGTGGCTATATTTACTTGAGATGGAAAATAAATAGCACTATGTGTGTGTATGACGTGCTGAAAGGATGACGAAGACTTATTACACAAACAGCTTCCACAAAAACATCGGCAACCGCCGTGGCAGGCTTCTATGGCCGGTCTGGCACCTTCTGGCATCCTCGCAGAATCCCCTGGCTCCCTCCGGCATGCTGTCTTTAGGCAGGCAGCCGCATGCTTCTGCCGGCCACAGCCACGAATTGACCTCAGCCCTGCAGTCCCAGCGCCGCCCCACAGATAAAACTCCGCCCCCTCATTTGAATATAAGAACATGAAATAAAAAGAGCTTAAAATGAAAAACGGGGTTAAAAAGTAAAAGTCACTGAAATACGTTAAGTAGCTTTACAAAATAAAAGTGTCACAAAATAAAACTGCATTATGAAATAAATAAATAAATCTTTAAGTCAATTAAATAAATCTTGAAATGAATTAAATAAAATTAGATGAAAATTTCTTTTAATATAATTATTTTGTTTTATTTCATGGGAATATTTATTTATTTCATGGAATATTTATTAATAATTTATCAATAGGAGTATTTATTTATTTATTTCATTTTGAATGAAACGGCTCTCCATATCACGAAACATCTGTATTTATACTTAAATAACACACATCTATTTAATAAATAGGTAACTTCTGAAGGTAACTGTTTTAACCAAATTTTCTTCAGGCGAACAAATGAACGTTACAGTTTTAAGATTTTCTGTGTAAAAGATGAATTGCAGTCATGCTTTTAATTGTACTTAACAAATATTCACTACTTTTTGGTGGTCTGTTACATAAAATTACAATAAAATACACTAAAGGTAGTGGTTGTAATGTGACAAAAGAAACAAAAAAAACTTTAATGTTCGGGGGGTATGAACACTTTTGCTAAGCACTGTAATACAGTTCCATAAATTCAACGTTAGGGCTGAAAAACATTTTCAATTATTACAGTGAACAAACAAGGCTGCAGCTTACTCACACAAAATCAAACGGGCTATTGGTGATGAGAAACATCTTCTTCCCGTGTGCAGACAGCTTCTTTAACACAGCGTGGCTTTGCTCACCGTACCAAATGTATTTCTCTTGAATGAGCAAAAAAAAAATAAAGGTCAATAGTACCAATCTATTGTGCTTTTATTTAAATATCATGACCTGTCAATGTTGAAACTATGTGTTTGCACCTTCTAAGATAAGGCCATACCATTTATGTTTCCCCATTTTCTCAAACAAAAAGATATGTTTCAAAGAATGTTACCAATATCTGCCTCCACAGCTCGATACATAATGCCCTTGACATGGACATCTCTGATAGCTTCCTGTGAGGAAGAAAAGCAAACAGCACTTAGCCAGAAAGTCAGTGACACACAATTAGTATTCAGCTCTGACAGCAACTTCACTCTGTAAATAAACAGTCCGAAGCACAAGCAAGCTCATTCTTGAATACGAATGAAATAGGAAGAAAGCAGGACTTTAAATGCTTTGTTGCCACAGTGAGAAAACTTATGAACAAATGAATCTGTAAAAACCACAAACTTAAGGGGAAACTTAAAACCTTCATCCTATTCAAAGACTAGCTGACGCAATAAAAAAACTTGGAAAAATTTAGAGGTCAAAACTGAATCATAAAGCGAGGGGTGAAGATGAAAGGGATTCTAATGACAGCTATCTGTCAAAAAAATGCTTTAGCGTCACAGAGAACAGACAGGATCAGCACGACAGCAGGCCTCAGAGGGAGAACACAGCGCTGATTTCTCACCGCCCTTCCTGTGAAGTAGCTGAGCCACATGGCTGGTGGCAAAACTGCTCGACTAAAATTAGACGCTGCTTTTTAGTGCTAAAATTAAGATGGCATTATATGGCTGGAGTGTCGCAGCGCACTGCAACGTGTAAATACAGCAACACTCTTGCATAATTAGTCTTAAGAAGCTACTTATACCCATAAACTTTTTTTTGCATTCTATTATAATCTCAAACCTTAATGCATTTTAATAGTATTTTATATATTTATAGACCAACACAAAGTAGTGTTATAATGGATACTCGGTTACAAATTTCAGTTTGTGGCAAGTCATGCAAACAGTATCCGTGGTGGAAACCTGACACTGTACATCACCCTGAACACACTGTCCCCCACCGTGAAAATGGCAGTGGCAGCATTATGCTGTGGGTTGCTTCCCGTCAGCAAAGACTTAGAAGCTGGTCAGAGTAGATGGAAAGATAAAGGGAGTGAAATACAGGGAAGAAAACCTGTTAGAGGCACTAAAAACTGGCTGGAGTTTCACCTTAATGCAGCGCAAAAACCCCAAACAAACAGTCCAGGCTGCAATGTGATGGTTCAGATCAAAACATAATGATGTATTTGAATGTCCTAGTCGAGCACCAGATCTAAATCCAGCTGACAGTCTGTGGCAAGACTTTAAAAACAGATTTTCACAGATGCAATCCATCCGATCTGAGTGAATTTTGTTATTCAACAAGAACCATAAATGTGCAAACCTGGTAGAGACATAACCCTCATTATTTGCAGCTTTAGTCGACGGGAAAGGTGGTTCTACTATGCGGAATACCAATGTAAACAACCTTTCATAGATATGTATATGTGAATAAAGTCGAAAACAGTGTTCATCATCATTTTAATTTCCCTTCACAAACATACACTGCTTTATGCTGGTCTATTACAAAAAATCCTAATAAAATACATTAAACGTTATGATTGTAATGTAAAAAAATGTGAAAACGATATACTTTTGAAAACCACTGCATGGTAGGAGTACTAAGGAGGAGCAGTTGAGGTACTGACACACACTGGCACTGGCAGATGAACCACGGATAGAAAGAATGATGAATGATGCGATGAAGACAAGGCATCTTTACCTTAACGTCTTTGTAGAGATGGACGGGCTCGTAGTCGATGTTGTGCCTCATGAAGAAGTCATTGACACAAGAGAGGAGGGTCATCTCCGGCAGGGAGAAAATGTCCATGAACTGTTTCATGGTGTGGCCATGTGTACTCTGTAGGACAGCAGGCATCAGTACTGTGTACATCTGAATCTTTAGCATCTAAGGTAGAGCTAGAATGTATGTCACCTTGCCATAAAAGTCACTCATTATCTCTAGAGGAACATGGGAGCCTTCATACATGGCAATGACTTCCTCATCAGGAACTGGATGAAGACCTCTGCATAAAAAATTTGAAAATATTTAACATCTTTGGCTAATTAAATAATAGCTATTTTACTTCCTATCGAGATACAATTAGGTTAAAAAAGTCTTTGTGACATTAGAAAAGCTTATTATTCTAAAAGCAAATAATAGTTAGAATTTCCTTCTACACTGATGAGCAGAAGCAAAACACCTGTAAACTGTTCCCAGCTGGATATAGTGAAAAGCATCGATCTTCATCAGGAGTGCCTGTTGCAAAATCGGAAAAATGATTTAACATGGCAACCCGTGTGAGATTCTGTCTGCACAGCTTTGCAGAAGAGAAATTTCTCTCACCTTCTGGACATCATAGTGAAGCCCTCTTACAGCAAAATCTGGAATATATTCATACTTCCGCAAACCCTCCGGATACTAATGACAAACAAACAAAATTTGAAGTGACGGCAGTTTTGATAAACAGAATACTAAAAACATCAGATAATATTAAATCTGCTTAACACAAGGCTAATACAGTTAACAGATGGGGTCACAGCCCAGTGTAATCTAGAGCTGCACAATATTTCAAATTAGAGTAGCAATGTGTGCAATATTGCAATCACAAAGGACTTCTAAGATGCAATATTTAATAGAATATTATTTTTCAAGTGTTATACATGCAAATGATGCATGGCAATAATATATCTGGCCTGCTGGATAGTCTTTCACTGCCCCCCCAAGCCCAAACTTGATATATGATTTTAGTGGCTAAGATGCAAAAAGTGATATTGCCCTAGGTTAAACCCTAAAATAAGATTAATATATGGAACCAACAAACAGGGTTCCTGAACATTTTATATTCATAAAGTCAGTGCTTTTTAAACTCGAAATTTCAGAAATGTTTATGCCAATTTTGAGCCCAAATTGAATGCATAAACACAAAAGCTCACTGTAAATACACAGCGGTAGTCAGTTGTAGTCATCTTCTTTGTAAACAATGGAAAGTCTGGGATTTATTATCTACACAATGCAACAGGGAATAATGTTTCTAGATTCTATTATCTTTTTTCCCTCCACACTTATCCAGATCTGAAAAATACTTGAATCAATCCCAGGCAACACATAATTTTAGATTTCATTTAACGTTAACACAGCTAAAAGAAAACTAAAAAAATCATTCAGTGGGGCTGTTTTTAAAACAGCCACACACGGCGCCTCACCCGGTGGTTGTTGATGAGGATGTCTCGCGCTATGTTAAAGATGAGCGTGTGGAGGTGGCTGGAGTAGAACGCCAGGGTGTAGTCGTAGTCGAAGCCGTAGATCTCGATGTCTCGTAGGCTCATCTCATTGTTTGCAAAAATGGTGTCCGGATCGACAGAGCTGGTGCATATTACTAAGAGAAAAATTTAAGATAAGAGGAAAGACACCGGAAGCTAAATTTTATTTAATAAATTGCCACCACAAACCCCCTAAAGACAGGATAACCTCTGAAGCGCAGGTTTCATTAAGGTAACAATTAAATGTATACTGAACAAACACATAAATGCAAAACTTTTCTTGTTGCTCCCATTTTTCATAAGCTGAACCTGCAGATCTAAGACTTTTTCTATGTGCGCAAAAGGCCTCTTTCTCTCAAATATTAAGTAAATCTGTGTTAGTGAGCACTTCTCCTTTGCCGAGATAATCCATCCACCTCACAGGTGTGGCATATCAACATGCTGATTAACAGCATGATTATTGCACAGGTGTGTCTTAGGCTGGCTACAATAAAAGGCCACTCTAAAACGAGCTGTTGCAAGTTTTGAGGGAGCATGCAATCGGCATGCTGACTGCAGAGCTGTTGCCTGTGACTTGAATGTTCATTTCTCTACCACAAGTTGCCTCCAAGGGCATTTCAGAGAATGTGGCAGTACATTTAACTGGCCTCACAACCGCAGGCCATGTTTAAGCAGCAGCCCAGGACCTCCTCATCCAGCATCTTCACCTGCAAGATTGTCTAAAACCAGCCACAAGTACAGCTGCAGCAACATTAGGTTTGCATAACCAAAGAACTTCTGCACATCTGCATGCTCGTCGTCCTCATCGGGGTCTCGAGCTGACTGCAGTTAGTCGTCGTAACCGACTTGAGAGGGCAAATGCCACTGTACAGTTCCGGTGGCAGTCCGATGGCATCATGTGGGTGAGTGGTTCTCTGATGTCAACATTGCAGATCGAGTGGCCCATGTGGCGGTGCGGTTACGACATGGGCGGGCTTATGTTATAGACAATGAACACAGGTAATTTCTATTGATAGCATTTTGAATGCACAGAGATACCGTGACGAGATCCTGAGGCCCATTGTTGGGCTGTTCATCCACGACCATCACCTCATGTTGCAACATGATAATGCACGGCCCCATGTTGCAAGGATCTGTACACAACTCCTGAAAGCTGAAAACATCCCAGTTCTTGCATGGCCAGCAGACTCCCCGAACATGTCACCCAGTGATCATGTTTGGGTTGCATAAACAGCATATTCCAGTTCCTGCTAACAGCCAGCAACTTTGCCTAGCCATTAAAGACGAGAGGGCCAACATTTCACAGGCCACGATCAACAATCTGATCCACACTCTGCTGCGTGATTCAAATGGTCGACACACCAGATACTGACTGGTTTCCGGTTCCCCCAGAACCCCCTAGTACAGTAAAACTGTAATGTTATACAAAATATTTATCATTGTATTCAAATAGACTCAAGCAAAAAAATGTAAATAAATACCTGTTAAATTTTGTATTTTTTAAAGTACATTTTCTAATTGCACACAGTATTATACTTTTGTTGATCTGTTCTTTATAAAGTAACAGTGGGAATCTAACACAATATTAGCAGGTGATTTAGTTGGGCTATCTGCTCCGGTAGTGAACCTGTAGTCAGCTGCTAAACAGACATTGACACTATAAAAAGGGGTGGCCCTCCTCTATTTTCGACATCCAAAAATACTTCCATACAGCCAAATGTGTCTTTTTGAGATCGAGGGAAAAGTGTGACAGCATTCTTTCATTCAGCTGACCGGCAGTGCTCAACAATAGCTGGAGGAGGGGCAGCTCTGTGTTATTATAAGGAATATATATTCCTATATTATTACAGAAACTGTTGGATGGCCCTTGTTGTAGCATGATACTGATAAATGGGGGAATGTCCATCATTACACTGAATTTAATTTGTCGACATTCTGTATTATTCGGGTACTGGACAATATTATGTCAGTTGGACTTTAACTCAGTTTACAAGTGTCTTACTTACTTAAAAGATTTGGGTTAACAAAATGAATCTTTGCCTCAGGATTTGTGATATTTTGTCCTCATAATAATAGCTATAATGTAGCTATTCTTCTGTCAGCCATAATATTCCAAGAGCTTCCAAAAAAAAGGTGTAAAAAATAAGGACATTAGTCAACAGCATTGTAGCAGCCTTATAAAGCTACAGTATTGTTGCATTTAACATATTAATGTTAGAACAGCATACCCTCTGTCTGTCTTTTAGTCTCTTTGTAAAGAGACCACAGCCTCTCCGTAGCGTCCTGACCCTCTGAGGAGCTGCTGCGCACAGATGCTGCGCCGTTTTTGGCTCCAGGCTGCTGTAACAGCGGCTGGACGCCGGCTCCTACGCAGGACACTGCCCTGAAATTCTTCTTCATCCAGCCAGACCTGAACGGGTGGTTGGGTAGCCCCTGTTGAGAGCTACGGAAATTACCCACTCTCCACAGACACCCCGTGTGTTTCACCAGAGACGAAAGGGACCGCGACAAGGGCGCCATTGCAGTGTTTTCTGCGGGACGAGCGGTGCGGAGGTTGCTTCGGACTACCTGTCGACCGCAAGCGGGAAAAGCTTCTTTGTAAATACCGAAACGGTCCCTTTGTGGTTGCTCTGACGTTACTTCCGTGTTTCTACAGGTCACAGCCAATGAGAGGCCGATGCGTCTGGCATTCTGCCAGCCCTGGGAGACCTACAGAAAAAGATATTCATGATGCAGAAAACTTACATTTCTTAGATAATCTTACCAAAGTTTTGCACTTATTTAGATAATTAAAAATAAATAGGAAATAAAAATCGATAATGGACAACCCACTCTTTTAATGACCATAAAACAACTACCTTTCCAGTTTTCATTTTGACAACCAAAGTCATGACTAAGGAAAACATTTAGAATAGATCCTGCTCTGCCTTTATAAAACAAATGGACGACAAATTAAAATAAAATCCTGAATAAATCTGTTTGAGATGTGTTGGCTCTGCTATTTTAAAAAGGTATTGAATAGAATACACTTTCCACAGTGTATCAAGTTAAAATAACATATCAAGATACACACATTAAAAGAACAATAACAAAACACTTAAGAATAAAGAAAAAACAAATAAGTCAAATAATACATAAAAAATATTTAAAATTATTCAGATAAAAAAATACATGAACACAAAAACTTTTCTGTATTTTACTGCCATTTCTGGCATACATATTACCTTACAGTGAAAACCCGATTCCACATTCTCTGTTTCCACCTTTATCTGAATTTGGCCCATTATTGCCCTCCAGTGACTTTCCTCTTATGCAATATGAATGCCTTTTTCTCATTAAGGTCAGTGAAAGGCCTAAAAATCTCTTAAGATAGATGAACATTTAGGATAAAAAGCAGTCAGTTCAATTCAGATGCTATTGTATCATGGCAAATTGCAGAAGACGTCATGTCAAGGCACTTTACAAGAGAAACAGGTGCAATTCATATCAGGACAGGTCCGAATTTATTTCAAATCAATTTAATCATGCAGCAGCATGTAGCAGATTTAAGTGCTTACAGTCCTAATGATAGCACAGTGCAATAAAAGTCAGTTTATCATATTATGCCAATTGGCAAATATTTATCCAAGGTTATGGTAATGAGTCATTGACTTTCCAATAATCCCTCCTCCAGAGCAAGAGTGTGGCAACATAGAAGAACCACTCCCTATGAACAAGTAGAAACCTCCAGCAGTACCCAACTTAGGACGAGCTGCCATCTGCTGTGACTATAAAATAAAGACAAAGATTATCAATATTAATGTGTATCTGAAATAAAAAAGAATATATCCTTCCTTTCATTTTTACAAAGTCAGAACATATGAAGACACTAGGGAAAGTGGTGCCCATCTCCTGCAGTTTGTTGGCAACACAAAAAAGTTAAAAGCAGAAAAGTAAAAGTGAAAATAATGAGTAATTCATATGTTTTTGATTTTTACTGGAAAAAGCAAAGTTTCCTGTTAAGATTTTGACTACCGAATGTTTTTTGTTATTGTATTTGCTTTTTTCAGTGGCTAGTAGAGTGGATTACAGAGTTGAGTCGAAACACATAGGCTCAAAGATCAGACTTGCCCTTTTTTTCAGCTTGCCATTTTTCAGGGGTTTGCTTTGTTTTTTTCTCAACGTTCCTCCAACAGTTACATTGACAAGTAACTGCAAATGTTGTGTAGGTGTCTATATGCAACTTTTACCTTTTGCATTTACCTCTTTGATAGGGTACAGATTATTGCCACAACCACCCACAAAACAGACCAAAACTGCCAGGTTATTTCTTTAACCCAAAATACTAGAATAAGGCTGTTGGTACAGAAGTTTGGTAGTTTTAACTGAACAGTGACTCAGAAATTGTGAGTCAGCTTGATGGGTTAGAGAGAAGGCTAAAAGGAGAGTGCTATTGCCGTATTTAACTATCTGTCAGTATCGGCTGCAGTCTTTCTGTGAGTAGGTGATATGCTCTCCCTGTGCAATATATTTGTTCTTCTCGATACTCAGGCCTGCTCCCACCATCTAAATCATGAATGCCAATCTAAGTGACCCCTTTGATATAAGCGTGTGCGTACTTGTTTTTTTGCCCTTTCCATCTCTGAAATATCCAGTGATGGATTGGCCACCTGTTTAGGGTATACCCCACCTCTTGTCTGTGGATCACCAGTATATATGCACCAGTTATGAAAAATGCTTTAATTTACGAAAATCATTCATCTTCAACCAAACATTACTTGTTTAGAAATCTAGGTATGGGTTATTATTTTCCACCCTCTATCTGAGAGCCATAATGGTTAATCTAATACATTTTTTATCCCGATATGTTGGGTCAAATCCATTTCCCAACCCTGCTGTATTAAATCAACCCAGGGCTGGATTGGTCCATATTTGATCCCAAACTGGGTTGGCAAAAATAACCCATATTGGGTTATTTTTAACCCTGCGGTTTTTAGTTTATTTCGTTCTGAAAAAGTCCCCTATGTAATCCTGAACATGTTTAATTGGGAAAAGAGAAAATATTTATTTTCAAACATGGTTGTTTATCTATGTCACATTGGGTTTTACATTTGCAGAAACTGGAAAACAATTATAGATAGCGACTTTAGAATAGTGTGCCATGAGTTCTGAAAATCAGTATTATCTTAACTCAGAACTGATTGTTACAAATAAGATGAATTTATTAGAAATTTGGATATTTTTTTATTATATGCCTTTTGGCGCCACACATAGATACATATGTTATTTTACAAGTGCAGCCTAGTGTGATGCACATACAATCAGATACACCCTTGAGACAAGTAAACAGAACAGTATCCACATCTGTTTAACGCAACCATTGTTCGTCGAAAGTAAAAAACAAAAACAAAAAATCTACTAACTGAATATTGCCATCTGGTGGAATAAAATAAGTTGTGCACTTAAAATAAAATTAATCCCGATTCATTCATGCATTTACTTATTGAATGCTCCAAAATTGTGACTAAGAATATAGACCCCGGAACCTAATAATTAAATCCTTGATCAGTTCTACGTCAGTCGCTGAGCTTTACTAAACATGATAGAAGACAATGCATTAAGTGCAGATCCTATAAGCCTCCATCTTTATAGAGAAGACATAATGCATATCTTATATTTGTATATGTATATCATCTGATTGCATCATGCTTCACACATACATATTATTACAATGATATACTGGGAGCAAGTATGGCAGTTGAGCCATAAACGAAAAAGGTCGTAGTTTTTTTTTCAGTGTCATTAAGTCTCATTTTGTCACTATGACATTACACAATAAATCAATCTTTAACTAACTTGGATTTTCATCAAAAATAAACGCTTAATTTAAGGAAGTGATAAGCTGAATATTCACTCTTGGCCAATGGTGTCTAGCCACGATTTTCGGTCATCGACTTATGTTGAAGTATCTGATTGGGCGGCAAGTGCCATATGCTCGGCAGTGATTGGTCCAATGTTGTGCGTGGTGCGCAGGCATTGGTTGGCGGTGCTTGGTTTAACGGATGGGGCACGCTTGGTGGCAGAAGTAGCCGCACAGACCCTGCTGTAACGACAGAGCTACCTGCGCTGTTTCCTCTGCCTTTTGTCTCAGGAGCTGAAGACTCACAGCATCAGTCGAGCTGTATCTCAAAATGAAACGAGTCTGGGTGGTAGGGCTTCTTTTTGCACTTATATCCTTCGGTGAGTAGCGGGAAAATATTTTGTCATTGAGGCTCACTTGGTGTTGTCCATAATTTTTAGCTACAGCAAGGCTAATAGGAACTTGTCTTTGTGCTTTTTTTTTCCCTCCAGCTCGTTCATACCAACGCTTTTATTTTCTATAAATATGCATTTGATAATTAAGCCTTGCGCGGTTTACTGTGTTGCTAAGAGCATCTTCAATTGTCATCATTGCTTACTGCCTTTCCAGAAGTTTCTTGTTGGGGAGGAAAAAAACGCACGTTGACTCCTAAGGAGATGAGGAAATTCCAGAGCAAATACGCTTTTAAATTTTATTCCTTTTGTCTTTGAAAGTCCCTCGTGATTCGTTGTAGTTTTAGTTGTAAGTTTCCATTAACAAAACAACTTATATTACTTTTGGACGTTTTTCTATGGGACTCGTGCATGTCCAGATTGGGTCCAAAAATGCATCCTATCAGTCAATCTGACTCTAAAGCTAAATTCATCCTTTAAATGATCCGTGTCAAACGTTGCCACACACGCAGAAACATGCTACTATATACGATGTGAATATGTAACCATCTCTTTCATGGCAGCTGCTGTAAGGGCCGAAGATGAAGTGGACGTGGAAGGCACAGTTGAAGAAGACCTGGGAAAGAGCAGGGATGGCTCCAGAACAGATGATGAGGTGGTGCAGAGGTAGGTGCAGCTAACTTGCTAAAGAGATTACAAATAGGTTTATAATATGTTTTAAATGTATCACCATTCAAGTATTAGTGTGCACAATATCAACATTGCAAAGATTTATTTGAACAGCAATATGTTAGATTATTGTAATCACATACAGCCATTCATTCATGAATACTTGGTGTACTGATATTATGTTCCATACTTTAGGGTTACAGAAAAAAGCCTTATATGGCCATTAAGAAGCAGGATGGCCTTGCAAAGTACTTTTCATTGCCAGTTCAAGTGCTGTAGCTGACAGTTCGCTAAAAAAATTGTTTTAAAGGAAATTATGCTTTTAGGGTTTCTCCCTTTTATATGGTTAGGCTACTTTCACTCTGTGGATCATATGTGCCGTGAAGCTAAAGCATCAATAAAATAAAAGTATATACTTGATTAGCACAGGACATGATTGTGACTTTCAACAAAAAAAATTTTTGTGCAGCCCTAAGATTGAACCGTACTTTTTTTGTAACACTGACAGTCAAACATCCTTGAGGTCAGCGTGACCAAGCTTATGTACACAGATCGTCAGGTTAGGCATGACTGTAGCTGGGGGCACATCTCTGATAGATCAGCAAAAGTGTCCTCATGATTAACGCTACTAAAGCGTCCGTTGTTGTAGATTCTCAGTCATTGAGAACATGACCGTCCGAAGTAACTCAAACGAGGAATCAAGTTGCTTTCTGATTAAGCACTTGGTATTAATGTTTGAAATCTATGTGCTCTGTTTGTTTCACTTGTGTTTCTGTATTTGTCTGCCTTCAGGGAGGAGGAGGCTATCCAGCTGGATGGTTTGAATGCTGCTCAGATTAAGGAACTCCGGGAAAAGTCTGAAAAACACGCATTTCAGGCAGAAGTCAATCGTATGATGAAGCTCATTATCAACTCTCTTTACAAGAACAAGGAGGTCAGTAAGGGAAAAAAAACACTTAAAGGTGGATGTACTGTTCGTATTATTGTTGGGGAAAGCTCACCTGTTGTTCATGTCTTCCAGATCTTCCTCAGGGAGTTGATCTCTAATGCCTCAGATGCTCTGGATAAGATCCGGCTGTTGTCGCTTACCGATGAGGCGGCTTTGGCAGCCAATGAAGAGCTGACCATCAAAATAAAAGTAAGCAGATAAGATAAATCCTGTGGGGATTAAAAAAAGGTGGTTTTAAAATGGCTAAAAAATGTTCCTTTAAACACCTGAAATGAGATGGCAGCGAGGGTGCAGGAGTTATTTTTTTTCCTGTAGATTGTTTGAAGCTGAGTTTTGCCGCTCCTATCCCACTGGTTTAAAAACAGGACTTGGAAATTGTTGCTTGCTTGATCTTTTTGATTAAAGTAATTGGTTCATTATAAACCTTTTGATTTGAATGTTTTATAATTACCATAAACTTGAGTATTTTGGCTTGATTAACTGTTACACTGGAAAAATAAGCCTTTGTACTTAATTGCATTATTCCTGCTTCGCAGTCTGATAAGGAGAAGAACATGCTCCACATCACTGACACCGGTATTGGAATGACCAAAGAGGAGTTGGTGAAGAACTTGGGAACCATCGCCAAGTCGGGCACCAGCGAGTTCCTCAACAAGATGACAGAGATGCAGTCTGAGGGACAGTCTACATCAGAGCTGATTGGCCAGTTCGGTGTGGGTTTCTATTCTGCTTTCCTTGTTGCTGATAAGGTCATTGTGACATCCAAGCACAACAATGACACCCAGCACATCTGGGAGTCGGACTCAAACCAGTTCTCAGTCATCGAAGACCCCCGTGGGGACACGCTGGGAAGGGGAACAACCATCACGTAGGTTTAATTGACTATAGTGGCTATTGTATAACCTGTAAGCATTTTATTAGGTAGCTAGCTGTTACTGCTTAGGCTCTAGTATTGCATTGACTTTGAACTTGAGCCTTCTTTCTCCGATCTCAGATTGGTCCTGAAGGAGGAGGCCTCGGACTTCCTTGAGCTGGAGACCATCAAGAATCTTGTGAAGAAATATTCTCAGTTCATCAACTTTCCCATCTACGTTTGGGCTAGCAAGGTGATTATCCAGTTCTAACTCGGATATGTGCCATATTGCCACGCTAGCAGAAAATGTGAGAGCAAATGGTTTATTTTACTGTTCTTAATATGCAAGACCGAAACGGTTGAAGAGCCCATCGAGGACGACGCAGAGGAACCAGAGAAGGAGACTTCTGAAGATGAGGCTGAAGTAGAGGAAGAGGAGGAGGAGGATAAAGACAAGCCAAAGACAAAGAAGGTAAGACTTAACATATAATTAGATAATGCTTTAGTTAGAACTCTTTATATTTTTACAGATGCACTAACATTTGTTTAAAGCGCTAATCTGTTACCATTTTTCCACCTTCTTGATAAATTGAACTGTAAAGTTTTGATAGTAAAAACAGTAATTTTCCCAAACAACCTGAAGTTTCAGAGCAGTGTTTCTTTGCATCACTTAAAATTTACAAATGCAGTAAAACCCTCCAGGTTAACTAAAAAACATCTTTACTATACCTGTTATAGCTTACATTGCTTTAACAAGTTCAGCTTCCTGTTATCTGCTGATTTCTAGCTTTACCTCGTAGCAGCCTAAATAAACACCCTGCATCCCTCTGTAGAAAATGTCCTGCTTTCTAGCTATTTTGACCCTTTTTAGGCTTCCTCTACATGTACGTTTTGAGTACCCTGCTAACAGTGGGGAAATAAGTATTTCACTCCCCAGATTTAGCAAGTTTTCCCACTTTCTTCATAGGTACATTTTAACTGGGAGACACAATCTAGAAAAATCCAGAAAATCACATTGTATATTTAAATTAGCCATTTTTATTGCATAAAAGTATTTGATACAATAGGAAAAAATCCACTTTAAAAAAAAAATAATAAATTTGGTACGGCCAGATGTTTCCTGTAGTTTTTTACCAGGTTTGCGCACAGTACAGCAGGGACTTGAGGCTCCTTCGCCCTACAGAGTTTTAGCTCCATCCAACGACTTTTATTGGCTTCAGGTCTGGAGACTGGCTAGGCCACTCCAGGACCTTGAAATGTTTCTTACATGGCCACTCTTTAGTTGCCTTGGCTGTGTGTTTGGGTTCATTGTCATGCTGGACCGACCCACCCATGACCCATCTTCAATGCTCTGAGAGAAGGAAGTTGTTGTCCAAAATCGATACATGGCCCCATCCATCCTTGCCTTAGTACAGTTCATTCCTCCTGTCTTTGTAGAAAAGCACACCAAAGCATGATGGTTCCACCCTCATGCTTCACAATTGGGATAGTGTTTTTGGGATTGTGCTCATCCTCCTTCCTCCAGACATATGATCTTCTCCCATGCTTCTTATGGATCATCCAGATGGCCATAGGCAAACTTAAGGTGGGTCTGGACGTGCTGGCTTGAGCAGGGGGACCTTGCGTGTGCTGCATAATTTTAATGTATGATGGCGTGGTGTTAATGTGGTCCCAGCTCTCTTCAGGTCATTGACCGGACCCTCCTGTGTAGTTCTAAGCTGATCCCTCACCTTTCTTATGATCATTGATACTCTGAGGTGAGATCTTGCAGGGAGATACAGTCCCAGGGAGACTTCCAGTCATTTTGATTTTTTTTTTTTTTTTTTTTTTTTTTTTCCCATTTTCTAATAATTCGGCAGCAGTTGTTGCCTTCTCACCAATATGCTTACCTACTGTCCCGTAGCCCATCCCAGCCTTATACTGGTCCACAACTTTTGTCCCTGGTGTCCTTAGACGGGTCTTTGGTCTTGCCCATGGTTGAGAGGTTGGAGACTGATTGTGAGGACAGGTTTTTTTTAGACGGCTAATGAGTTCAAATAGGTGCAATTAATACAGGTAATAAGTAGAGGATAGAAGGGCTTCTTAAAGAGGAACTAGCAGGTTTGTGAGAGCCAAATTTTTTGCTGGTTGCTAGATGATCACATATGTATATCATACACTAAAATGCTAATTAGTTCAACTTTATACAATAGGATTGGCTGGATTTTTTTTATATATATATATTTTTTAATTCTGTCCCTCCCAGTTGAAATGACCTCTCCATTCTTTGTAAATGTGAAAACTTGCAAAATCAGCGGTCTATTAAATACTCAAAATAACCTTGAGTCTTTCTCACACCTTAATGACTAAAGACACTTGGTATGGTGTGGAAGCTGATTGGGTTTTTAGTTTCGTACCAGCTGGTCACCAACCAGAACCAATTATTTTTCAAACTTCAGCTCTGATGTCTTTGCTGCCGAGTTCATAAGTAGTGTTACCATTGGTAAAGTCCGTATGGAGTACCCAGGGCCAGTTTTATTTTTTTGTTTAACTCTCATTCACATTGTAGGTTGAGAAGACGGTTTGGGACTGGGAACTGATGAATGACATAAAGCCAGTCTGGCAGAGACCAGCTAAGGAGGTTGAGGAGGATGAATACAAGGCCTTCTACAAGACCTTCTCAAAGGTATGAACAGCCTAGGTCTGTCAGAGCATGGTGTAGCCTTTTAATGGAAAGACCTGGTTAAATTCCAGTACTGTTTTCCTTTCCATCAGGACAACGATGACCCCCTGGCTCACATTCACTTCACAGCTGAGGGTGAAGTTACCTTCAAGTCCATCCTGTTCGTCCCCACATCAGCCCACGTGGCCTCTTTGACGAGTATGGCTCAAAGAAGAACGATTATATCAAGGTTTGTGGCCAAGACAGTGTTCAGTTTCAACAAATGAAAGTGAAAACATATGCAGGAGTTTGAGATTCACGTTGAAACTTTGTCACAGCTGTTTGTCAGGAGAGTTTTCATCACAGACGATTTCAACGACATGATGCCCAAGTACCTAAACTTCATCAAGGGAGTGGTGAGTTATTAATGGCTGGTTTGTCTATGACCTCTTCGGTTTCTGCTTGATCTCAGTGTCTGAGACTGTGGTTTACTTTGCCAGGTTGACTCTGATGACCTTCCTCTGAATGTGTCCAGAGAAACTCTGCAGCAGCACAAACTGCTCAAGGTAACCTCAAAGGCCGACACAATCTCAATACCAAGGGTTTCTTCTGGTTTTGAACCCCTTTTCAAGTAGTCTTTTTCTTCTTGGAATCATTTATATTGTAATCGGAGCTCATTAAATCAAAAGTGAAAGAACACTTTGTAAGAAGCCATTTCTCCTCTTTGTAGGTCATCCGCAAGAAGCTGGTCCGTAAGACTTTGGACATGATTAAGAAGATTGCAGATGATCAGTACAACGAAAAGTTCTGGAAGGAGTTTGGAACCAACATCAAACTGGGTGTCATCGAGGATCACTCCAACAGAACACGTCTGGCCAAGCTGCTCCGCTTCCAGACCTCCAACAGCGAAACGGTCTTGTCCAGCCTGGAGCAGTATGTGGAGCGCATGAAGGAGAAGCAGGACAAGATCTACTTCATGGCTGGTACCAGCAGGAAGGAGGTTAGCAGAGGTGGAGTGGTGGTTTGGAAGTGTTAAAGGGTTAGAAGATGCATTGAAATAATTTGTGGTACTATTGTGTACAGGCGGAGTCTTCTCCCTTTGTTGAGAGGCTTCTGAAGAAAGGCTACGAGGTTGTTTACCTGACGGAGCCTGTGGACGAGTACTGCATTCAGGCGCTGCCCGAGTTTGATGGAAAACGCTTCCAGAATGTGGCCAAAGAGGGTGTCAAGTTTGATGAAAGTGAGAAGGCCAAAGAGAAGAGGGAGGCCCTGGAGAAGGAGTTTGAGCCTCTCACTAATTGGCTAAAGGACAAGGCCCTGAAGGACAAGGTTGGGATCCTGCTGTGTTAGTTATTTCACAGGAGATGAACAGAATCATGAATCTGGCTTCTGTTTTTAATCTTCACAATCAAAATATGTCTTCTCTCAATAGATTGAAAAGGCCGTTCTCTCTCAGAGGCTAACCAACTCACCCTGTGCTCTGGTTGCCAGTCAGTACGGCTGGTCAGGAAACATGGAGAGGATCATGAAGGCACAGGCTTACCAGACAGGAAAAGACATTTCCACAAAGTGAGTATTAATACAGCGGCATGGGATGAGGGGGAATATCAGGTTAATTTGTCTTGGTAACTGAACTCAAAGTGAAACTTTGAGATGCATTATGCACAGAAGGACATTTGTGTTTATCTACTAATTTAATAATATGGCTTACAGCAAGGGAAAATCCTCAAATGACTGACTTAGAAAATTAAAATTTTACATGACTACAAATACAGAAAGTTGTGAATGCCAAAATGTTATGTTGTGCCTTTATACAATCACGGGGTAAGAGTGCTGACATGGGAGTTGCTCAGCAGACTGACCGCCTCCACAATTTGGCCGTTCCGAATGCCGTATCCAAAGATATTAATGAAAAGTTGAGTGGAAGGAAAATAACACAAGCTACTGGGAATTCTGCATCCCTGTAAGCATTGCTAATTTGGGAAACTCACAAGGTATGGGTGGCAACTGCAGTTCCTTAAATCAGTTTTAAGTAATCATCAAATTAATGTTTGAAATGAATCCTTCAATGTTTAGTGATTCTGTGTATGCTTTTATTTAAACACATTTTTCAGTTTATTTTATCGCTATGCGCCTGTAAACCTGTCATCTCCTGCATAATTCTTGTTATGACTGCTATTTGAAGCCCACATGTATTCTCTTCTGTCCCTCAGTTATTACGCCAGTCAAAAGAAAACACTAGAAATCAACCCCAAACATCCCCTCGTCAAGCAGATGCTCAGCAGAGTCAGCGTAAGCTTCTTCAACATCTTAATAGATGCATTGTTGAATCTTTTGGCACACAATTTTAATGGTTTCCACATGTTTTAATGTCTTCAGGCTGATGCTGAGGACCAGACCGCATCGGATCTCGCAATGGTTCTGTTTGAGACGGCTACGCTGCGCTCAGGATACCAGCTGGCTGACACAAAGGCTTATGGAGAGAGAATAGAGCGCATGCTCCGACTCAGCATGAATGTTCCCCTGGATGAACAGGCAAGTTCATGCTGCTTGTTTCACTGTTTTGTTTTGTTTTTCCCCCACAAGAATTTTAATGATTTCAATCTTAATGGGTACCTTTTTTTTTTATTATTTAAAAAAATTGTCTCTTCTGTAGGTGGAAGAAGAACCTGAGGAACCAGCAGAGGAAGAATCTGAAGAGCCAGAGGAACCAGCAGAGGAAGAATCTGAAGAAAAAGAAGACTTTGTAGATGAAGACGACGAAACGGTGAGTACTCTTCACATGCTCAATATACCCTAAATAATATGAATGTCAAAGATTTGGTCGTTTCACTATTTTTTTTTTTTTTTTTTTTTTTTTACCATGCAGGCAGAGACGAAGGATGAACTGTGAAGCCCTGAACGGGAGGATGTGTGACAATGGAACTGGAAATTGGACTCATTTCTTGTTCCAGTGCCACTGTGGTTAATGTTGTCCTGGGTGGGGTCCCGGATTTTTTTTTTTTTTTTACGGAGACTATTGCTTGTTTTTTGTGTTTTTGTTTTTTTTTTGGGTTTTTTTACATTCCCCATGACTGTAAATTTGTTAATATTTAACTGAACTGTTTATGGAAAGATACAATTCTGTCTATTGATCAAATAAATGTTACCACAAATCTAATGGGGTCTGTTCTGTGTTGTAAAAACTAAAAGTTTGTTATAATGCAGAAGTGAAAGCGTTTTGCAGGTGGTAAAGTACTGCTAAACCATTACTTTGCATACATGGTGTCAGGCAAATCTAAATGTGGCACAGTAGGCTATTTTCATAGACTTGAACTTTTGAAGAGGGGGAGGGCGCTTTATTCATTTTATCAGCAATAGTTGTTAAACTTGGAATAGAAAACTATTTTTAACTGTTTGCACCTTAAATGTGCTTTTTTTTTTTTTTTTTTTTTTGGCCTATGGCTTTCTGCTGCAATTGGCTCGGTTTACTCCTCACTTGAATTAGTGGAGTGTGAAGCAGATTATATGTAAGGGTAAGCATAAAAAAGGTTTTAACTGTATTTTCTGGTGGTAAATTAAAGCATTTTTGTCTTTACTGAAATGATACGTTACCTTTAGAAGTGTATTTGCCCAATAAGACTGCCTTAGTTTAATATTACTGAAATTGTGAAGCATATATATATTTTTTTCCCCAACTTGTGTAATGGTAAAGTAGCATTAATATTTGCAATAAATCATGGTTTAAGGGGGAGGTTAGAGAAAATGTATGAAACTGAAACTTGTGACACCCTGCGAATGTTTTGAGGTGCCAAACATTTGTTTTTGATGTCAAGTAATTTGATACCTGTAATCATAGTTTGGGTGAAATATTACAGTAATAAGTAGGGAGTTACCAATTTATCAGACATAAAACTGACCTGTCAAGGAAAGCTGTGGGGATCCTATTGGGTTTGGTAAAAATCTAGAAATGTTAAAAGAGCCAAGTCCACAGGCATACTTTTTTAAAAGATGTATTTTATCTAAATACAATGACAATCTTTTGACATTAGCATTCATACATTTTAAAATCATATCTTGGTGATTTAGGATTATTCTTTGTCACATTTAGCCCCTTTAAACACCATTGACTAAATGTGAAGGGAAAACGTCTTTACACGTTTTATAAATGAAACGTGTACGTTTTTATTATAAACTTCTGTCCTGTAGGTGGCAGTATAACCTAGATAGGACTGTGTCAGAAACTAGAAGACTAAAACTACTGTAACTCAGAAGGGCTGTAGGATCTAGTACAGTGTTATGCTGATTTTAGGTTGAAATATCTTTAAATCTGACGGTTTACATCTACATTTCAATACTTAAGAGAATTTCTTTGGGGCTTTTCATACACGATCTCACTTATGTATATGCACATTTACTTGACCTGTTCTCTCTGTAATGCTGTAATTATTTGCAGATGTCTGATCCTCACCAGCCCAGTATAATTTGGAAATTCTTTATATTTTTCCGTTGTTTTTAAGAATCTTTTGAGGATTATTAATTCAGAGTTGAGTCCTAATGCACTCTAGACAGAGTAGATGTACCTTGATATTTGCTTAATAACCTACTAGAAAAGGCAGACATGTAGTGGTTTCCTGTGAGGAGTCAGAAAGCTATAGCAGTGCTTACATGTACTCACCAGAGTTGGAACACATTGTGCCTTCTAAATAAAAGGTGACAGATATAGGCCAAAGCAGGGGAAGGTCCTATTTGGGAGCCTAAGGGCCATAAAGGAAAGAGAGCCACGGTACACTGATAAAGCAAACTGTAGATTACGTCATATTTCAAGTTTTTTTTTTAACTCAATAGGCCCTATCAGGGGAAAAATATACACCTTATCACATTGTTCAATAATCTAAAAAATGATCTGTCAGCACTTAAATTGAAGAAGCAAAGTCTCAAGACATAACATTTGTGTCACTTTTGGTCAGTAAAGTTTAACTATGAGTAAGTTTACATAAACTACTATGAGAAATACCATGTTCAACACCGAGTTTGTGTTGTGTGTGTGATTTGTGCACACCTAAAGTTTTAATTAACTGCATTCAAGCCCTAAAGTCGGCTGATTTTCAAAAGATTTTGCTGGATATCTTCAGCACACGTGGCTAAGGTCTATTCAGGCTTTTTGTTTTATGACAAAACACCATGATGGCATCTAAAATCTGCCACACAGTCAGAATGTTCTGAAATCTTCCAGTGCACAGCAGATTCATTGGTTTTTTTCTCCAAGAGATGGGCCCCAAACTCTCTGTTATTAAACAATTAAAGGCCATATGGCTTTATAATAAGATTCGCCTCAGTACCTTTTTTTTCTACGTGGTTAATAACACTAATGTAAATAGGGGCAACATGTTAATTCTAAATTGTTTTGTGTTAATCATTCCACACACTAATGGTTTATTGTTTACCTGATGGATCGTATACACCAAATATAGGCCCTATACCAATGTTTTATTAAGCTGCAACATTTACAGTGATGGTCAGATTTTTTGGGGGTTGCTTTTAAGGATTTATTTTAATTATTTTCTCAAGTCAGAAGACAAGTAAGTTCTATCAAGTTTCAACTTTTTTGATTGTCTTAGATACAGGATCAAAGTAATACGTACAAGCTTAGATATATACATACGCCCTCACTAATATTTGAATAAATGTGCTTTAGCAGTTTCCTCTTGTGTAGCCATGTGACCTTTCTTCTTGGTAGAGTTCATTTGCATTAAAGAGGACTACTTCCACCTTACGTTATGGAAGGCCAGGTCCTCTCAGAGAAACCAGCGGAGATAAACCAGCTCCCTGCATTTTTGCTAAGAACAAGGGTCTTATATTCATCAAAAGGCAGGTGGTCCAGGGGCACGTTCCCAAGGTCTGTGTATTGGGGGAGTATGTGTAAATTGACTCTGTATAGATTAGAGAAAACACATAACTACTAGAAAATGTAATGCCAAATAATTGCTTTTTTTCATAGTCTTTGAAGATGTGTGTGGTTTCATCATTTCACCCTCAAAAACTAAGAGTTCAAGTTCAAATAAAACAAACAAACAAAAAAACAACAGTAATGTATTTTACTTCGTAGCAAGAACATAACACTAAAATGTGACACCTTTTAGTAATCATCCGCACATTTTATCGGTTTTTCTCACCTATTTATTGACCACATTTTAAATCAATATAACAGCTTAATTATCAATGTCAATAGATAGAAAATAAGCATGATGTGATGTCTAGTTCTGCTGTCATGGATCTGACCTCTTCCAGTGAAATTCCATGTCTGACAAACAGTCTGCTTCTCTTTCCCATAATTTGTATTTTGCGACTGACTGCAGTTTCTGCGCCGCTACGGCTCATGTACGCAATCCCTGGATAGGTGGTTGCCATGGATTCCTGGGTCACATGCGTGGGTTTCCTATAGCCAGAAGCAGCAGAAGATGCTTGGACCAAAATCCACAGCCATTTTCATTCAAGAAAAAGAGAGGATCCGCTGTGGACGGCTTGCTGACTGACTGGGGGGTGGCCAGCCTACACCCGGTTATTCTTATTTCCAGCTGTGAGCTGCTTTTTATCTTTTTTTGTAATATTTTCTAGAATTCGCAGCAAACCGGTTTTGTCCACATCCATAGACTGAAAACAGGAATGAGTATAGAAATTCCTGAGGGACTGACGGAGCTGTTACAGAGCTTTACCGTGGAAGTGTTGAGGAATCAGCCCAGGGATCTGCTCGAGTTTGCGTTACAGTACTTCACCCGGCTGAAGGACAGCGAGACCAAAGAGGCCTCCTTTGGCAATGACCAAAATTCGGCCCCGAGATCTGGGAAAGCGGTCAATTTCATTGACGAGGCCATGCAGATCGATTCGGAGAACGGGGAGGAGGACGACGATGAAGACGAGGAATTCATAGGTGAGCCGATGTTTTCTTGAAATATATGAATGTAGATTATCTTAATGCCTGCTGAAGCATGTGCATGCATGGCAGTGTCCACGGCTGCTGCTCGCTGGGAGGTAGTAGGAACAAGGCGCAGAGATGCTCGCCACCTTGCATCCACAACCGCGCTGTCATTTGCCATATATGGTCACGGAGGCTGAAAGACGGACTATATGTGTCCTGCTCTGCGTCTATGTGCCAGTTTTTATTTAGGTTAAAATGCTTTTCCATAACAACTGCAGAATCAAGAGATCTTTTTCATTTTTGTTGCATCGGAGGCTCGCTTTGATACTTTGTGCTTCATCTACAGGCCACGATACAGCTGGCCTAGTTACCCTTATTAGCTAATGGGAAAAATATGGAAAAAACATACGATCTTGTCTTTCCTGAAGTCTCACAATTGTCTGTGCAGAGCTTGCAAGCAGCTGCAAAACAGATCTGACACAGCATCCCAATGAGTAGCGGGCCTTCAAAGGCTGGCTGCAGGGCCGGTCCGAGATTTAATAGGGCCCTAGGCAGAATTTGATTTGGGATCACACTTGCTGATAAAACAGCTGGAAAACAATTGGGATTTACTCATTGTTTTGGTGCTGATGTAGTACAAGGTGATAAGAATATAATTTGCTCTATCTTATTAAATTCATATTCACAAACTGAAGTAACATGTTCATAAATAGAGATTTTACATTGCTTGGTTTATTAAACCAAAGACCATCTATAGTGCTTATTAATAGTTTTACCTAAGCTATCATTACATTTTACACGCATGGCGCCAATTGACTCGTGGCTGCTCAGAGATCTCCAACTTTCCAAAACTGTCGGAAACAACTGTCCCTGAGGACATTCTCGTTGTATTTTTGACTGGGAATTAGAAAATTCAAAATCAGTAAAAGTACAAGTACAAACAAAACGCAACATTAATTTAGGGTGGCACACAAAAACTAATCATACATCCATCCATTTTCTATACCCGCTTATCCTTGCAGGGTTGCAGGGGTAATGGTGCCTATCTCCAGCGGTCATTGGGAGAGTGGTGGGGTCAGTACACCCTGGACAGGTCGCCAGTCCGTCACAGGGCAACACAGAGACACACAGGACAAACAACCAAACATGGACAAACTTGTTTCAAAGGACAATATAGTGAGACCAATGAAACTAACATTCATGTTTTTGCACTGTGGTAGGAAGCTGGAGTACCCGGAGAGACCTCTTGAATACCCGGGATAAACATGCAAACTATATGTTGAAAGACCCAGGTCGCTATTCGAATCCAGGACCTTCTTGCTGCAAGGCAACACACAGCCATGCAGCTCCCCTGTGCAGCCACCAAAACCAAACACCATAACAGAATTTCGGGAGTTTTATTTAGGTATGTTGCCATGGTAGAACATGACATTTAGGCTTATGATTCTTTAGATAACTTTACAGTCCAGTAGTTAATTTTCTCAAGTACCTGTATGCCATAAAATCGGGTGATTTGATCCCTTTTCTTGCGCTTGTACATTTTTTGTCCTTAATTTTAAGATACTGTAGCTCTTTTTCTTTGTGGTATCAGTTGAGGGTGGGGCCAGGACTGGGATGGATATAAAGATATGGTGTGCAGGAAAGTTGTCTCTAGGTCAGGCTTAAGCAACAAAAAATAATTGACTACACTAGAGGTAGAATTATGACTCTGCTAACACCACTTGAAAATCCTAAACAATTTTAAATTGTTAATCAAATAATTAATATCGAGAACATAATAATATTCTGTTTTGGGTATTATGTTGCACATTATAGGGCTGCTTGGTGGCGCAGCTAGTAGCTCTGTTTCCTTACAGCATGAAGGTCCTGGGTTCGACTCCTGGCCAGGGTCTTTCTGCATGGAGTTTGTATGTTCTCCCCGTGCATGTGTAGGTTCCATCTGGGTACTCTGGTTTCCCCACAGTCCAAAAACATGACCATTAGGTTACGTCTCTCTCAGCTGCCCTTACTTGTGCATGGTTGTTTCTCTGTGTTGCCCTGCAATGGACTGGAGACCTGTCCAGGGTGTACTCCACCTCTCACCTGTAGACTGCTGGGGATAGGCACCAACTCCCCCGTGACCCTGTATGGAAGAAGCAGGTATAGGAAATGTATGGTGCACATTTCAAAGTTCGCTCATTCTTGACCCAGTTGGCTTATAAACACAAACAAAACTACTTTCAAGATTTGTGCTGTGCGAGAATTTATGGTCTAGCCTAGCTTACTCGTGGCTTTGGCCAAGTCTGAATGGCTGTAAGGCTTACATACAGGCAGGTGCACCACATTCATGAGTTAAATCAGCGTGTTTTAGGGGTCATGATTATTGATAACTTGGCCACTGCATGGCTGTGTGTTACATTTGAATGCTTTTTTTATAATCATTGAAATTATTCAAAGAGCTAAATCCACTCCAAAGCAGCTGTCCTCATTCAGGTTTTACCACGATGAATATGGATCCCTTAATGAGTTAGCTTCCACAGGGGAATTAGCTGTGAAATCACAGCCACCGAAACCCCTTTTAATAATAGCTTTCAGAGCAATTGGGCTTATGATGAAATTGAACATGTGGCTTTTCATTGTTTACAGCACCAGTGATCAACAGATTCATCAGAAGAGCATCAGGTGAGTTCCAGTTTGCTGCTTGTCAAAGTTGGTTTATAACTTCCTGTAGCTCTGGTCTGTATCATTTCTGGGAGAATGAAAAGCTTCTCCAACAAATGAAAATATTTCTTTCCATCGGTCTTTTTTCATCTTCCTCTTATTATAATAAGGTTGATTTATAAGAGCCTGTGAGGCTGCTCAGTCTTGAACCTGATTTATTATGTCAGTGAGTGATGTGGGGGAGGAAATCAGGACAAGTGATACTTATCTCTCGCTCACAACAGAGGTAAAGGTTGTGGCTCTGGTAGAAAGATGACTCCACTTTTGCTGATATGGAACATTTAACTAGTATTTAGGTAAATTATAAGTATATAGATTGGCTAATGTAAAAGACAGAAGTGAAAAGCATGTGCTACTCCCCACCCACACACACACACACACACACACATGCAGCGCTTTGCAAAAGTATTCACACCCCTTGAATATTTGTCATGTGACGAACACAAACTTCAAAATATTACTTTGGGATTTATGCATTAGACAAAAACAGTGGTCTGCATTGTATTCAGCCCCCAGTATAAACTTCAGTATGAAGTATAAAAAGACAGAATCTCAGTATAAATACAGCTGTTCTATGAAGGCCTTAGAGGTTTGTTAGAGAACATTAATGAACACCATGGAACATGGCAGGCAGGTCGGGGATACAGTTGTGGAGAGGTTTAAAGGAGGGTTTGGTTTTAAGTATCTCAAAGTTTTTAAATCACTGTTCAGTTCTGTTATTTCAAACAGAAAGATATATGTTACAACTGAAAATCTATCAAGACATAGTGTTTCACCTAAACTGGCAGGCTAAGCAAGGACAGCATTATCTAGAGAAGAAGCCAAGAGATCTGTGGTAATTCTGGGGGAGCTGCAGAGATCCACAGCTCAGTTAGGGAAATCCGTCCACAGAATGACTATTAGTTTGGCTCAGGAAGAGGAGAGACCTGTCCCCTACAGGCCATGTAGGTGACAGCAAAAATCCTTAAGAAGATTCTCTGGTCAGATGAAAAGTTGATGAAAAATACAATGTCTGATAATAAAACTAAGACTGCCACTGTAAAACATAGTTATGGCATCATTGTGCTGTGAGGCTCCTTGGGATTCAAAGACAGGGAAGTTGATGGGAAGATCGATGGAGCTACACACATAACGATCTTGGAAGCAAACCTGTTATGCCTGGTTCACATGGCAAGATTTAAAATTTGTTGGCTGATTTCCAAAACCTGAGAGACCCCACATGTGACGATAGAAAATTGTAGATTTGATCCTACAGTGTGTTGTGTCTAGCCACACGGCAAGCACAACACACCACACGAACAGATTTCACTCATGAACATTCAGATGTGAGACGGGAAATCTTACAAACCCTCTCGAGAACAAACGTAAGATCAGAGTAATCCTCCTCTGCGTTTCTGTCACATCGCTTTCTGATTGGCTATACGTCACATTAAGCGGGAACACCCGAGGACAAACAAGTTCAAAATTCTGTCTTTAAACAGCTGGTAGAGACATTCCCCCAAAAGACTTAAAACTGTAATCACAGCAAAAAGTTGTACTACTAAGTTTGACTTTAGGGGGCTTCTTACAAATTTATGCCACACTTTTCTGTTTTTTTATGAAAAAAGATTATGAAAACCATGCATCATTTTCCTTCCACTTCATAATTATGCAATCCTACATGTATTTGTTGGTCTGTAAAATAAAATGTCAATAAAATACAATGATGTTTGTGAGTGTAATGGGACAAAATATGAAAATGTTCAAGGGCTGTGTAACCTTTACAACTTACTGTATTGTGAGCCCCACTTACTGTTTAAATGACTTGATAAAAGGATGGGAAACAACATTATTTCTCTTTATATGCCTAAAAGGTGCTTGTACAAATATGACGTAATACAGCTTGCTCTATAGTAAATGTTCTTTGAGATCAGCAAAGCAAGTACCAATGTAACATTATTCACCTTTGTTGCTATCTGTAATACAGTTTGTGCAGAGGCGTTCAACCCTGACGATGATGAAGAAGATAAAGAGCCATGGGTAAACGGCAATCCACACCACAACCATACACATTTATATTTTAGCTTAGAATCAAAAGACATGAAGAATTTGACTATTTTAACATAATCATTGACCGCTGTTAGGCAGTCCAACAGAAACACATTTTATCTCACAGGTAACCCACCCCAAAACTGATGAGCAGAGACAGAGACTACAGGAAGCTTGCAGGGACATTCTTCTGTTCAAGAATTTAGATCCAGTGAGTACATGACCAGAAGTCAGCAGCTTTTGGTTTCTTTTTTTTAACCTCTGTGCATCATTTCAAACCGTGGTCAGTTTATGTTGACAGATAGATTTGTTTAAACACAAATAATTCAATGGCTTATGTTTCTCTCCCTCTCAGGAGCAGATGTCTCAGGTTTTGGACGCCATGTTTGAAAAGTTTTGCACAGAAGGAGAGCACATCATTGATCAAGATGATGACGGGGACAACTTCTATGTAATTGAAAGGTGCTTTAAGCAGTTACTTTTAAAGGATTTCCCAAATAATGTTGTGTCTATATATTTTTTTAATAAATAAATGTGTGGTTTTGTTTTTATTCAGTGGGACATTCAACATTTTCGTGAAGGTCGAGGGCATGGAGAAGCTGGTGGGCTCCTACGACAACAAAGGCAGCTTTGGAGAACTGGCGCTGATGTACAACACCCCTAGGGCGGCCACGATAATTGCAACCTCGCCTGGAGCCCTTTGGTGCCTGGTAAGTCAAACATTACATACCCGCGCAGGAGCACAGCTGGCTGCTTGCTCAGGTTTTTCATACAGTGTGCAGTCAGCTGGCACAGATTGAGTAAATACCCAGGCTGTTTGTGGTTGTGTTGCAGCATGGTGCAACAGAAGGAGATGGCACAGATAGGATAATGTAATGTATAGCTGAAAACATACATTTACCTTAATTGTATAAAAAGTCTGTAACTTAGGTCAAACATTTTGCCTATATTTTCATAACCTTTTCAAAATAGTTTGCTGGGTCTTAGGCCCATTCCTCGTGACAGAACAAGTGTACCTGAATGAGGTTTGTAGGCTGCCTTGCTCACACACACGTTTTCAGCTCTGGCCACATATTTCTGTTGGACTGAGATCAGGACTTTGTGGTTCCCAGTCCAAAAAATGACTCTTAATCCACCTTGTAACTATTTTGACGGTATGCCAATGGCCATCTAGAAGACCAATTTGGGCTTTAACTTCCTGGGTGATGTCTTGAGATGTTGCTTTAATATATCCATCTGTTCTTTCCTTGTGATGCCTCCCCGTGCACCATTTTCCTCTCCAAAAATTAAGGCTCCTGAGTGCAATTGTAAAATGTAATACTGCTTTTGATGTACTTTAGTAGTAATGGCTTCTTCCTGTCTGAATAGCTTTTCAGCCCATGTTGGTTCAAGACTCAATTCACTATAGATAGTGACACTGTGTTACCAGCTTCAGCCAGCATCTTAGCAAAGTTTTCTTCTTGGCTTAAAACTCACATTTCACAACAGAAAATTTTAATCTCTGTCTTCTTTTTGAGCATTATGAAGGTTGGAATAGCCCATGGTGTTTATTCTTGTAGTTAAACGTGGCACCATCTGGAATTGTACTCATGGATGAACCAGATTTGAGGAGGTTCATTATTTTCTACCTGATATTATGCCTGATTTCCTTCTATTTTCCATGAGTACACACAAGTAAGCAGTGTGTTTGGGGAATTGCCTTAATATGCATCCACAGGTTTGCCTCCGTTTAACTCAAATGCTGTGAATCAACCTATTAGAAGCTTACAAAGCCATAGCATTATCATCTGGGTTTTCCCACATTTTATTTCAAAGTATTTTTAGTGTATGTAAACGCTTGAATGTCAAGGAAGAAACAAAAAATTCTCTAAAAACTTATTTGCTTTTTATTCTTGCAAAAATTCTAATTAACCTAAAAGAGGAGTGATTTAATACATGTGAGAAAAAGAAAGGCTTTTTAAAAACACACACAACCTATGTAAATATCTGGTTTCATCAGTTTTGAATCCAGTGGGGAGAGCAGTAATCGTACTGGTTGATATGAGTTTACATTATCATGGATGCTAATTATCAAGCTAATGTATATTGTATATATTGTAAAAATGTTTTATAATTGTTTGAAGGTCAGTTTTTAAAGATTTTTCTTTAAACAGCAGAAAAGTTTCTTGTGGTCAAATGAGCTGTTTGACAGTTCCGTAGCAAGTTGGCCCTTCATGTAAAACAACCCACTTATTCATGACTCAGCAAGGTTTGTGTCCTTCAAAAACTGGCTAGCAGCTCTGTTATGTCATCTATGGGAGACGAGGGACGTCGATGCTGAACCCTCTGCTGACCTGAGAGTCTTAGATTGTGCACAAGTCTTAGATTGTTCACAGACTGTGAACAAGCAGGAGCTACTTAGTCTGAGGAGGAGCAGTGGTGCCAGAGAGTCTCTGAGCTAACAGAAGATTACTGTAGACATGTTATTTGGTGTCTGACCTGCAGTAGTACTAACCGTTTTATTAAGTAATGTGGATCACAATACTGTCATGGCCAGCCTTGGCTAGAGGGCGCCCTCTGCAGCTAATGATACTTTCTACATTGTGGTTTACATCATTGCATGTTGACACCTTGTTCTATGGCCAATTTTTAACTTAAACCACTGGAGCCTTTTTGCAGGTCGATGGCATGAGGAACGTTTGAGTGCAGGCTCATTGTGACACCCAATGCGTATTGTGGTTTCACGACACTGCAAGATGACATATGATTTTTCTGCATTCATTAAAACAAGACAAGATTTTTTTGTGAAAAAAGTGTTTTCACAAAAAACATTAAAGACTTTTCAAATTAAGCTCTGTTTTAAACTCTGTAATTAGTGTAGGATAGCATCATTGTAGGTTTGACTTGTCCACATTTTGTTTTCGTGTTTTTCTTCACCTATGGTCATCCTAATGCTAATTTAGCATTGAAAATGCCCCCTTTCTGTTTTTATAAATAGAATAAAACCTTGATTTGAGATTTGATCTAGAGATGATCAAATCCAGCCCAGACAATAGCTCTGGAGCAGAAGCTAACTTTAGCACCGTAAGCTGCTAATGGTTAGCTAGTTGGAGTACTGTAAATTCCAGACTACAGAGCGCACCTGATTAAAAGTCGCATGCTCTGATTTTAGAATGAAAACCAATTTTGTACTTGTACAGGCCGCACCAGATGTTAGGCCACGGGTGTCCCACTTTGTAATATGAGATATTTACACAGAAAGATATTACACGTGAGGATTTTTAACTTTTAATTTAAACCGTATGGTAATATAAACAAATGCATATTCCAAATGCTTTTTTTCGAACAGTGCCTAACACGGCTACCTTTAAATATACGTACGTTATCAGTAACACACAAATTACGTTGCTAATGCTTTTTTATTGAACAGAGCATGAACAACATTCAAATATCTCCTAACTGATTTACACTGCAGCCTACCAGGTCAAAAGTCATTGATCACCTTCTTCATCTTCTTCCTGCGCACTGGAACCATCAAAGTCCTGTTCTTCAGCCTCAGGATCTCATCACTCACTTCAGCCTCTTCATTGAAGCTCTCACTTGAGTACACCCGGTCCCCTTAATCACGCAGCAGTCCAGCCTTTCGAAACCCGTTGGTGATTTTCCATGTTGATGAGGGTGAATATAAATGACTGATTTACAATACCGGTAATTGAATTGTGAAAGTGCTCTTGATTTATCGCACAAGTTCATTGGACCTCTTTGAACTATTCATCAATTTCATTGGTCTACTGTTACCAGGCTAAAGGTTTTTGGCGGCATGAAAAAAACATGCATTAGCTGCACCGTTGTATAGGCCGCAGTATTCAAAGTGTGGGAAAAAGTAGCGGCTTATAGTCCGAAATTTAAGGTAATTTTTACAGTGTTTATAAATTGCTTTTATCTAGTCTACCAGGTACCAAAAATTTGGACACAATACTGATTTAAAAGTGGCGGAGGCTTTTTCAATGCTTTTTTAACTTTGTGTTGCTAGCCAGCCAGATGTCCTGCCTTTACTAGAAGACTTGATAAATCTAATAGGGCAACTGTATAACTAACTCCTTTCTTATTTCAAAATAAATGTCTGAAACAGGTTTCAAGATAAAAACACACACCATTAAAATTTATTTTATTTACCTAAGAAAGCAAAGTCTCATGCTAACAGCAACTGATAATTAATTATGTCATTTTACACCCCCATTATTACATTATTGCAATAATGGGGGGTAGGGGATATTTCCAGAAGTCATCGGACGAGAGGCAGGTTACACCTTGAACAGGTCGCCAGTCCATCACAGGACAACACAGAGACGCACAGGATAAAACCAGGCATGCCCAAACCCATAAAAGCAATTTAGAGTGACCAGTTAACCTAACATCCATGTTTTTAGAATGTGGGAAGGTGGAGTACCTGGAGAGGGAACACCAATTATCTGTAAAGATAAATAATAGTGATAATTTTTATTTCAAACTGTTTCAGGATCGTCTGACGTTCAGGAGGATTATAGTGAAGAACAACGCCAAGAAGAGGAAGATGTACGAAGCATTCATTGAAACTCTACCCCTACTCACGTCTTTAGAGGTCAGCTGTGCATCGCAGTGTTGAACGAAGTGCATCATGAAGTCACAGAAAAGTGCTGATAATCTAATATGTTTGCAGGTGTCGGAGAGAATGAAGGTTGTAGACGTGATATCCACGAGAGTGTATAATGACTCACAGCACATTATTGCTCAGGTAATTCATCTCTGCGTTGATAATTTAAGGGTTTTTATCCTCTGCTTTGCACTTGCAAATCCTGAGTTCACTTACCTGCATTGCTATGTTATAACAGGGTGATTTAGCAGATTGCTTTTACATCGTTGAGAGTGGCCAAGTTAGAATCACCATGAAAAGAAGCCGGGTAATTTTGGACATTTCATATTTTTCTGTATCCTCTTCCATTTTCAACCCAAAAACTCTAAGAGTAAGCTCAGAGTGCATACTGGAAGTGTGTTTTCAGTTCTGGTTTCTTATTTTTATACTTTTTTGTTTCTCAAAAGACAAAAAAAGACGAGGAGGAGGAAGAGGAGGTGGATATTGCCACATGCACGAGGGGCCAGTATTTTGGGGAGTTGGCTCTTGTCACAAACAAGCCCAGAGCTGCATCGGCATATGCTGTGGGGAGTGTCAAATGTTTGGGTACATTTTGTACACTTCTTTGATGTACTGTATTAGGGGTCTAGGCAGCCTTTTTGCTATGCCTTTTTTCTCTTCAAAAGTGTCTGTGCAGAATTTCTCATAAGACAGGAGACATTGTTATTTAGAGCTCCAAATGTGAGTTTCTGCAGTCACAGTGTCTTGTAGAAGTATTTAAACCCTTTGAACTTTACATTTTGTCAAGTTACAACCACGAACTTCTATGTATTTCATGCGGATTTTATAATATAGATCAACACGACGCATTGCAAAATTGAGAAGTAGAATGAAAATGATACACAGTTTTTAATATTTTTTGTAAATAACAATCTAAAAAGTGTGACATGCATATGTATTCAGCCCTCCTGAGTGAATATTCTGTAAAACCACCTTTCACTGCAGTTTCTGCGGCAAGTCTTTTAGGGTGTGTCTCCATTGGCTTCTCTGAAAAATACCTCAAGCTAAGTCAGATTGGATGGATAGGGTCTGTGAAAAAGCAATTTACATATCTTACCACAAATTCTTAATTTGATTTAGGTCTAAACTTTGACTGGGCCATTCTAACCAGGCTTTGATCTAAATGATTCTATTGGTTGTAAGTCCTTGTCGTGTTGGAAGGCAATCCTCCAACCCCGTTTCATCAACTATCTTTCCATTAATTGACCAGCTTTTCTGTCTCTGTCAAACAAATGATACTGCACCACCATGGTTCACAATGGAGATGATGTATTCCATGAATGTTATGACACTGTCTGTTCTTTAATGTTGTCTAACAAACCTTAGAGCTCTATTTATACTGTAAATTACCCACAAGTTGATTCTACTCACAGTCATTTTTTTGCCGTATTTAAGTAAAGGGGGTTGTTTTAAATTAAAAAAAACTTTTACAATTTTTTTTCTATTTAAAATATATATACACTACTATGTGTTGGTTTTTTTCATAAAATACACTGAAGTTTGTGGACAAGTTCAAGAAGCATACATTTTTGCAAGGTGCTGTGTAAGTGATTAATCAAAGTAATTTTACCCATATAAGGTACAGCCCTTTTCCCATCTTTTCTATAGATACAAACATCCACAATCTGAATACTCTGGTAACAGTTTCTGTTCGAAAAACATAAACTGTTGCAACCTTTTGGATGAGTGTTGTCAAGCACTTAATTAGCATCCTGACTTTGCCTTGACCCCAATAAAAACTTTTTTTTTCATTTGACTCTATAAATACTTTGTGTTTTACATGGCCTTTTTAAAATTCTCATAAAAATCAAAGCCTTTTTGTCTTTCTTTTAAGTCATGGATGTTAAAGCCTTTGAGAGACTGCTTGGCCCGTGCATGGACATCATGAAGAGAAACATCGCTAATTACGAGGAGCAACTGGCGGCCTTGTTTGGAAGTAGCACTGAGATTGAGCAACAGAGTGCATAAAGCGACTCCAATGAACCATGGTGGAGCCAATGGAAACAGACAGGCTCACTGTGGATCTTTTCCACAATACTACTTAAAACAGGAGAAGAAATGTGAATACCCACTACACTACATTTGAGTGTGTTACAATTAAGACTAAGATACGGCCCGTTTTAGTAGAGTGTACAACAGAAAGTTGCAACTTCAACACGCCAAAGCTGGGTTGCTTAAAGCTTGTTTTATTACATTAACCATGACTTTCACTGTAAAGAATATGCGTGCATTTTACTTGTCGGTGTCAAGTGCTTCACTTTTTTTGTAAACCGAAAGACTTTGGTAAGCTTAACCCCAATTTTTTGACAATGGTATTCTAAAAAGAAAGTGTATTATTGCTTGTAAATTTCTAAACCTTATCCGTCGTAGGATGTCAAAGCTGACTTATGTTTGGATAATCATGAGCAGATTTGCCACATTTACCTTTCTCAGTAGGAGAAATCCACGTGAACTACAGTGGTGTGAAAAAGTATTTGCCTCCTCACAGATTTCTTCTGTTTTTGCTTTTTTTTTTGTCAGATATTCATACAAGTAAATACAAAATACAGATTTCATTTACTTAGAGAAAACTATTCAAACCAACCTGTTCCTATATAACAAAAAAGTAATTGCTCCCCTTGTAAATCAAGCATTAACTATGTTTAACAAAATTTTTTTGAGAGCTGAGTTAAATTTCACTTACCGAACCGAGACTTGATTACTATCTGACCTTAAGAAATCACAAGAAATCACGTCTGACAACAAGAAGTACACTAAAAGATCTCAAAAAGCAATACATCATGCCGCATTCTAAAGAAATTCAAGAACAGACAATAAAACAAAGTCAATGACATCTTTATCTAGAAAGGGTTTCAAAGCCATATCTAAGGCTTTAAGGCTCCAGTGAACTGTAGTGAGAGCCATTATCCCCAAATGGAGACAGTGGTGAACCTTCACAGACGTGGCATGTCTGCCAAAATTGTTCTAACATTGTTCTAAAACTCCAGGAACTCACAAAAGAACCCAGTACAACATCTAAAGCACTGCAGGCCGCATTTGCCTTAGTTAAGGTCTATGTTTATCATTCAACTATAAAAATCAGACAGGACAAAAATGTCCTCTTTTGGAGGGTTCCAAGGCCAAAGCCCCTGCTTACCATAAAGAATGCAGAGCTGCATCTCACATTCGCCAAAAATATCTGGATGAGCCTCAAGACTTCTGAGAAAATATTCTGAGGACTAATGAGAAAAAAGAGCAGAACAATTCAGCGTGTGTGTCCTGTTACATATGGCATTAAGCTAACACAGCATTTTAGAAAGAACATCATACCTGCAGTCAAACATGGTGTTAGAAGCATTAAGGTCTGGGGCTGCTTTGCTGCTTCAGGACCTAAATGACGTGCCCCAATTAATGGAAACATGAATTATGCTCTCTCCTCTAAAATCCTGAAGGAGAATGTCAGAACATCAGTTCCTGACTTTAAGCTCAAGCACACTTGGGTAATGCAGCAGGGCAATAATTTGAAGTACACAATTAAGTCCATCTCTGGATGGCTCAAAGGTTGTGGAGTGACCTAGATCTGAAGTCTAATCTAAATGAATTGCTGTAGCATGTTCTTGAACAGGCAGTTCATCCTGAAAACCCTCCAATGTGGTTGAATTAAAAGGATTCTGCAAAGAACAGTCAACCAAAATTGTTCCACAGAAATGGCTTGGTGGCAGTTGTTGCGCCAAATTGTGCAACAAGCAGTTTATTAAATTATGGGGGAAATTACTTTTTAGCATAAGGCCAGGTTAGTTTTAATAGTTTTTTTTCTTATTTAATGAAAACTAGCATTTGAAAACTGCTATTTGTATTTAATCAGGGTATCTTTGGCTAAACTTACATTTTGTTTGGCAATCTGAAGTAGTTATGGAGTGACAGTTAAGGAGTGAAAGTAAACCTACAGCAAAAGAGAACTGCAAGGGGATGAATACATTTTTCACAGTACCGTATTTCCAAATCTTTCATACTATGTTGACAGCAGAACTGAGTTCACATTTATACACAAATACATTTTTGTTTATCAGCAGGTTATAACTCTTTAGTCTGATAAACAGTATTTTATTGTTGATAAGTGTTAGTGGCTCTTTGCCTAAATACTCTGCTTTTACAACAAAGCTAACATCAGAGGGAGAGATAGCAGATAGTTTTGTAATAATATACAACACATTGCTGTACTATTTTGAAAGTGTTATTATAAGGTATAGGCCCACTTTTAATTTAATGCGTTTCTCCACTGGATTGTAGTCATGTAGGCAGTGTCTTGAGACAGCTTATTTTTCTGTGTTTCAATGTAAGTTTTAGCTCATACTTTTTGTGTAGGTGGAAAATATACTTTATCGCTGTTTACCTCTGCCAACAACCTTTACAGATACCTGCTGAACAGGACTCTAAAGTGGGTCATCATCTTCTTCCCCCAACCAATCTCTCCTGTTTTCTCTGTAACAAAGTTCTCTTGTTTTTTGTCTGCAACAGTTTACATTTAAAAATGCTGACACCCCCCCGTTTTAGTAGCACTTTTACTTTATAAGGCAAAACCACAACTTTAGCCAGAAAACAATCACATGTTTCACTTTTCATGTCATTAAAGAACATTTTATATTTGTGTGTGACATGAGATTATTTGTTGTTGGCCATGAAATCAGGGAATTTCACCCCTAGGTCCTCATTCTTCAACACTACCGTTTCTGAGGAATAGGGTGTCCAAGTTGTTCCTGTAGTGTAGGGGGGGAGGGCTCAAGTGTCATTGTTTTTCAGCCCCTAAAAATTCTAAGATTTTCTGGCAGCACATTTGAATGAAAAAGTGGAAATGTTGCACTTGCAAATGCACTTATGATTGGAAATAAATGTAAAAAAATAGCACAAGTAAAACTAAACTCCCAGATGTTTAGTTTGATGTGTACCAATGTATTATTTTCAGTTCAACAGGTTCATATTTCTTTATATTATATATATAAATATAGTTTAAAGATCTAATCTAAATGCAGTTTAAATAGATTAAAGCAGTGGTGCATCTCAGTAAATTATGTCATCATCAAAAAGTTTATTTATTACAAAGTAAATTTAATTGAATCATACAAATTTCAAGTCACGTACATACATTACAACTTATCCTAATTATCAAACAGTGCAGTCAAATTCCATTTATTGTTTAAATGGGTTAAAAGGTTTTCTAAGGAAACCCAGCAGATTGCATCGAGTCAGTGACTCGCTTGTTTCAGGTGTTTGTTTAAACCACCCAACATGTTATGTCCTACACTGATATGGAAGACTGCTGACTGGAAAGTTGTCTCGCAGACAGTCATTGATAACTTTCATAAACAGTGCAAGCCATAAAAGGTATTTGCTAAAGAGGAATGCTGTATCCAAGCATATACATGGAAAGTCAAATGGAAGGAAAATGTGTGTGAGAGGAAGATACAAAAGCAACAATCTGAGAAAGATTTGTAAGGTGTGGACTGGGGTTGGACACAGCATCTGAGGCATTTTACCCAAGGAGGAAAATAACTGGACTTTTGCTCAGTGGTCCAAAATCCTCTTGTAAGATAAAATGAACTTTTGCATTTAATTTGGAAGAAATTTGTAGAGTCCGTAGGAAGAGTGGAGCAGCACAGAATCCATGTTGCCTGAGGTCCAGTTCAAAATTTCTTCAGTTAGTGATGATTTTGGGAGCTGTGCCATCTGCTGGTGTTGGTCTACTGGGTTTTGTAAAGTCCAAAGTCATTGCAGTCATGTACCAGGAAATCTTAGAGAATCTCATTCTTCCTTCTGCAGTCAAGCTTTTTTCAGATACCGATTTTATAATCCAACAGCACCTGGCACCTGACCATACTTCCAAAAGTACTAATACCTGCTTTAATGACCATCGTATCACTGTGCTTTACTGCCCAGCAAAATCTCCTGACCTAAACCCTATAGAGAATCTATAGAGTATTGTCAACATGAAGATGAGAGACACCAGAGGCATCTTACCAACCTGGGATGTCCTGACACCTCAGCAGTGCCACAGGCAGAACACTAACAGGGTAAAGGAACCCTGACCAAGGACTGAGTGCATATAAACTACGTCAATACTCTGTGCATATTCTGCACAGAGTGTTGACATAGTTTTTAATAGATTTATATTTCTTTATTAAAAATCAAATTTTATAGGTCTTATATGAACTTCTGGCTTTCACTGGCTGTGAGCCATGATAATCAAAATTAAAAATAAACTCCAGAAACTATGTAATGACTGTTTTGAATGAATAACTAAAATAATATCGTTCTTTTCATGATATTCTAATTTAATAAATTGCACATGTATTTCCTAGATCTTGTAGTTAGAAGACATTGCAGAAGAACCCTAACAATGTATTGTTCATGTTATTGCCAATCAGCTATTAGTGGGCAGTAACGAGCATATACTTTCATCCAATTAGAACATGATCAACAATCTCAACACCTCCTTCTTTACTTTGCACAGTTGTATCAACCAATAGAATAGCTCCTTTCATGAGCCTGATATTCAGAAGGACCAATAGGAGGCGTCCTCTGGAAGCCTTCATTCCTGCCCCTCGAGTGAAAGCCACAGAGTTTCTTGATGGCGATAGAAAGAAATGGTAAGTGGGAAGTTGAGAACACATTTTCGAAGAAATAATGGTTCAAACTAAGTTTTCACCTGATTTTTGTGCCCTCTGTGTCTTTGCAGCCCTAACACAGTGTTTCAGCGGGGTTGTCACAGTTAAATTTGACGTAAAATGACAGCCTGAGATCGACAATGTTTTATCCTTTCGTTGTGACGCTCGTTGATAATCAGAAACCCATCCGACAGCTGTTTTGCTAAATAAAGCAAATAATTTAATTGACAAAAGTTTTCGTAACCCGAGTGAAAATGTGATCTGGATATTTGTCGATGGTTTCGTGTCATTCATTTTGAACGCAGCATAGGTTGCGTCATGTCTCAACTTGTTGACATTCTTTTGTTTACAGCTGAGACCCGACAGGCTCTGGGTCTCGGCAGATGTGCATTACTTCTGCCTTTATATAAAGAGGACCCAGCAGGCCTCTCGTTCATCTCGTCATTTTCAACATTTTAACACGTCCGAAGCGTTTAATTAACAGTATGCTATCAATGAGTCCGCGGTTACGAAAGCGAAGCCTCGGGCTTTCCTCTACGGGGAGCAACAAAGCTCGTCCTTTACTTCTTTGAGAGCTGATTCATTTAAGCGTAAACGGCATCTTTTGTCTTTAAGGCGATTTGACTTTAGCTCCATGCTAATAAAGAAGCGTCCTTGTTTATAGCTTATAAAACATCGCACATTGTCATCAGTAGCGTTGTCTTTGTTCTGCTTTCGAGTTTCAAAGTTTTGTGTAACCGTTTTTAAGACGATATTCTGTTATTTAACTCTTATGCTGCGTAGTCATGAATGAATGAGCTCTGATGCGCATGCGTCAAACCCCCTCTTAGTTTATAAACAAGGCCTCCACGCAGCGAGTCACATGACCAGAATCAGACAAAGAATTCCCTAAAGGCTGCCCACACTTTCCTTGATATTCATGAATAAAATTACATTCGTGGCTTCAGACAGTGGAGATTTGTTTTTCTTGCCAAACCCAAACATCTGATGTGTACTTTGTAATGTATAAATGTAAAAAAATATTTCTCACAGAAAAACACACTTGGATACAATTATAAACACAACATTTGATTATATTTGATAGAGATGCAACAATGAGAATTTTGTGGCTAATTTCCGATGGAACAATATATACCAACAGTATTTGAAATTTTCCCTCTAGCCTTCCTGTCATGACCAACTATATTAGTTTTAATGAGATTTTTAAAACAAAGACAGAATAGTTGTAGAGTTGACATTTTAAACAGCATGTTAGCATCACTGAAACCACATTCTGCATGTGTATTCCCTTCAGAATCTAGATCCTTACTTTAATATTGAGTTTTTCCAAAAGTTCCTAATATTTCCAAATCCAGTTCTCAAACTGTTAAAACTGAACAAGTTTGCTGTACTCCATTTAGCTTTTCTGTTATCAGCTAATAGGCCTTCTCTCTCTTGCGGTCTCACAGCCTGAATAAAACACATAAAAAAAATACAATTCGTAAAAGAAAAAAAAGAGAAAACTTACATCTCTACACTTCATCTACCCTTCATCTGAATGCGGCCTCACTGGTTAAAATCAGATTTCTGAGTTTCCGACCGACTACTTACCCTTCCAGACCAGTAATTCTAATTCAAGGGACCAGCTAATTTCATATCTAGTTACACGGAATACAAACTGGCCCAAAATTCAGTTCAAAGAAACCGAATATTTGTAAAATTTTGAACTTCTGATTTTAATTCATTTAAAATTATAATAAAATACACTCAGTTTCAGCTGATTATTTCTTGACAATTATTAAAACATTTTTTGCGACAGAAATCCAGCTGATTACATTGATCCATTGATTTTAATTATGTGGTGTTGTTTTTTTCTAAACCAGCTGATGTTGCTACAGATGGAAGCTAAGTAAGCTACTTCACAATCTATGTTGGAAAAAAAAGAGGAAAATACACATATTGAGAATGGACGAGTCCTTTGATCCACTCAAGTGTAACGAGGACCTGCCTTCCTCACCTGGCTGCCACATGGAATATGGTGAAATGCTAACCCAGAAAGATGTTTGTTATTTGCTATATTCTTTATGCCATATTTGGGCTGAATTGTATTGTAATGTTTCTTCAGATGACATGCCTGAACTGCAGGAAGTGGAGGAAGACCAGAGGTCTCAGGGATTATTTCAGGTTGGAGCCGTGTCCCACCAGGAGCTCAGCTGCTCCCCCAACACCAATTGGCTCACCCAGTTAGCCAACATCGCAACCAGCCCCCAGAGCCCCCTGCTAAAGGACGTGCCACACAAGAGGTTCATCAAAATTTGCACTGACTTGAAACTCAGTCAAGGGAAAGGGATACATCAAGACTACTTAAGCTACTATCAGACTGACTCTAGTAATAATACTCTAGTATGCCTCTGGGGAAGTTTTCACAAAGCAGGAATGGCAAGTTACTAGTGTTGCTAAGAGGAGTTGATGGGAAATACCCATGTATCTGTATTAATTTTAGCTGCCGTTCTGTTGAGATCATCAATATCTAGAGCTGCAAAAAATTAAGATATTTAGTTTTAGCTGTATCCAGATTAATGTACCACTTTAAAACTATACAGTGTCACTTGCACAGTATGTGCATGCCCAACGTAATTTTGGTATTGTGTTTAAAATGGCACAGCAACTGTGTATTGACCATGAAAAACATTTACATTTATCGCAATATCCATTCCAGATCATCTCCAGTTCACATCTTTGGCAACAGTAACAGTTTACATTCCTATGCCCGGCCTCCATTAGCCAGTAGCGCACCCAGCCCTTTCAGAGGCCACCTCAGGGAGCGCAGGCGTGTGAGGGTAACCTTCACTCTCCAACTAAACCTCTACAGGACCATTTCCTGTTAAACTGTATTATCAGGCTGTTTATTTATTCCTGTCAATAACAGAAAAAATACTTCTTACCTACAACAGGCCAGCAGTGAATCAGAGTCTGGGGTTTTCTCCATGTCCTCGTCGTTTTCTGATGATGAAGACATGGCATGGTCTCATTCTTGGCCGTCCACAGCCTGGCACTGCTTCCTAAAAGGTAAATGCCTTACAAAAATATTCATACTCGTTTTGTTTTAACATTATATCATGTTACAACCACAAACTCCAATGAATTTTATTGGGGCTTCGTATGGTAGACCAACACAAATAAGCATTTATTTCTGGAGTGGAAGAAAATATGTAGTACATTTAATACATAGTATAACAGTTGATTTACAAATAAAAATCAGAAAAAAATATGGTGTTCAAATACAAATGGACGGCAGAAGTTTTTGATTTTTATTTGTGAAAAGTATTGTAATTTTAAAATGAAAATAAAGCACACTGAAGTTTGAGGTTATAACGTGACAAGGTATGAACTATGAAGCATTTGTGTGCACTATAATAAACTTAAAAATCACCATAATAAACTTAAACAAGTCGTTTCATTCAAAAAACACACAGTTTGATCATAATTATGTCTGACACTTTATTTTAATAGATGTGCAATTAAAGAATGCAAAAAAATACTACTTAGGCAAAGCTTTGCACTCTGATTTAACAACAGCCAGGGTTCTTGAGTGTTTTGGGAAGGAGCAGATTTGTAAAGCAGTTCTAACCTCTGGTGGTCAACCAGCTGTACTGCATCCATTTTCATGCATCGTGTTTGCTGTGTTTTACTCACCAGCCTATTCATCTTGTTGCATTGTTGTGCTGATAATTCAGGAACTCGCCTGCGCTTCCATCGAGGTCCTAACGTAGAATGGCAGGAAGCTGATGAACTGGGGGATTCAGATGATGACTCTGATGATGAAAACATGTCACAGTCCTCATTCTCAACCAAAGTAAGAATTTGCAGATCTCGAGACTTGAGAAATAGTTGAGTTTTCTAACTTTTCCTGAACTAGCCACAAGGTGGCAGACAGGTTGCCAGGAAAATTGCAACAGTCCAGTAAATGAAACGTAAATGATTTGCATTGATGGTCCCTTGACATAAAACAGAAACAGATGGTTCAGGAAATAAGACACCAAGCTGTTTCTAGACCAGCTGCACACAGACTGTGATTTCAACTTGCCCATTCTGTTGATAAATAACAGTCCTATTTACTTTTTGCTTCATTTACAGAGATTTGGTTCAGATGGACTTAAACTGGTAAACCATGAAGATACAATATCCTTTGGTCAGGCTGCTCTCAAACTGACCTTTGACCCCGGCTCCCCAGAAAAAGGCCTCCTCACAGCAGAGTGCAGACTGGATCACCCGTTTTTCGTCAAGAACAAAGGTACCATTGAATTTTTTCTTTCAAGCAGTGTAGATTTATTTGTTAGTAGGCAATAAAGATTAATTTTAATTCCAGTCATGCATAATCCATTGTCTTAATCACATTGGAGACGTATTAATACACCTTTAATAGTTTCACATTTTGTCACAGACTTCTGTGTATTTCATTGGGATTTCATGTAAAACATCAACACAAAATAGCAATCTTTTTAAATTTCAAATTCTGAAAAAGAGTGGTGTCCATTTGTTTTCAGCCCAGTTTACTCCAATACGCTTAAATAAAATCCAGTTCAGCCAAATGCCTGCAGGAATATTTGGTAGGTTTTACTATTTCAGATATCATGCAGTTAAGCTGTTCTTGCCAGTAATATATTTGGGCATATAAATTAACTTTCTTTGGCTTTTATAACCACACCTGATAGAGATTTTAGTAGCTGTGATGCTAAAGCACAAGTAGTGGTGGGAACATTCTGATACTGGAAATGAAAGATAAAAATGAGGAAACTGTGAGTTAACCTAAATCAATATTATCATCATAATATTCAACAATTCTGCATCTCTAGCTTAAATCAAAGCCCCTTCTAAGTCTAGACCTAAAGCTATTAGAGAATCTGCGGCAAGACTTGATAATCAGTAGATACTCTCTATTGATTCTGATTCAGCTTGAGCTGTTTGACAAAGAAGAATGGCCCTTAGGCTCTAGATTTGCAAAGTTGCTAGAAATATACCATTGTAAGAATTTGCAGCTGAAGCTGCAGTGAGAGTACTGCACCAGGGGGACTGCATACATATGCACACCACACTTTTCAGATTTGTATTTGTTAAAAAAACATACATGTAAACACGTATGCTTTGCCCTACACAGTAATACACTTCCTTCTGTTTGTGTATGAGATAGAATACGCTAAAGTTTATGGTTGTAACTTCAAAAAAATTATTTAAGGTTAAAGTGATATTAGTGCTATTACAATGCAATGATATCTGACCAAACACCATTTGCTTACTGCAGACTACTGACTTACGTGGGTTTTGCTTTTTGAAAGGGCTTTAAGTTCCTGCCTATTTGTAAGAGGTCATCTTTTTCTGTCAGGGTGGTCTTCCTTTTATCCCAGCCTTACTGTGGTGCATCATGGGATTCCTTGCTATGAGATGCAGCTGGGAGATGTGTGCCTGCCACCAAACCACCCAGATGCTATTAACTGCGACGACTCGGTGGTCTTTGACACCTTCAGAAGGTACACTGTTTATATTCTTGTTTCCATCTCTGTAATCCAGTGGCTGAGCTGTGATACATCGGTCAGAGGAAGTCTTATCATTAAATATTAGCCCTGATGTAATTCTGGACATAAATACAGGTGCTGGTCATAAAATTAGAATATCATGAAAAAATGTATTTATTTCAGTAATTCCATTCAAAAAGCACAACTTGTATATTATATTCATTCTTTACACACAGAGTGATATATTCCAAAGGTTTATTTCTTTTACTTTTCATTAATATAACTAACAACTAATGAAAACCCCAAATTCAACATCTCAGAAAATTGGAAAATTAATTAAGACCAATAAAAAAAAGGTTTTTTAGAAATGTTGGCCAACTGAAAAATATCAACATAAAAACTATGAGCATGTTCTGTATTCAATACTTAGTTGGGGCTCCATTTGCCTGGATTACTGCAGCAATGCGGCGTGACGTGGAATCGATCAGTCTATAGCACTGCTCAGGTATTATGAGAGCCCAGGTTGCTCTGATAGTGGCCTTCAGCTCTTCTGAATTGTTGGGTCTGACGTATTGCATCTTCCTCTTCACAATACCGCATAGATTTTTTATGGGGTTAAGGCTAGTTTGCTGGCCAATTGAGAACAGGGATCCCATGGTCCTTAAACCAGGTACTGGTAGCTTTGGCACTGTGTGCAGGAACGACGTCCTGTTGGAAAATAAAATCTGCATCTCCATAAAGTTGGTCAGCAGCAGGAAGCATGAAGTGCTCTAAAACTTCCTGGTAGACGGCTGCGTTGACCTTGGACCTCAGAAAACACAGTGGACCAACACCAGCAGATGACATGACATCCCAAACCATCACTGACTGTGGAAACTTTACACTGGACCTCAAGCAACGTGGATTCTGTGCCTCTCCTCTCCTCCTCCAGACTCTGGGACCTTGATTTCCAAAGGAAATGCAAAATTTATTTTCATCAGAGAACATAACTTTGGACCACTCAGCAGCAGCCCAGTCCTTTTTGTCTTTAGCCCAGGCAAGACGCTTCTGACGCTGTTTCTTGTTCAGAGTGGCTTGACACAAGGAATGCGACAGTTGAAACCCATGTGTTGCATACGTCTGGGCGTGGTGGTTCTGGAAGCACTGACTCCAGCTGCAGTCCACTCTTTGTGAATCTCCCCCACATTTTTTAATGGGTTTTGTTTCAAAATCCTCTCCAGGGTGCGGTTATCTCTATTGCTTGTACACTTTTTTCTACCACATCTTTTCCTTCCCTCTGCCTCTCTATTAATGTGCTTGGACACAGAGCTCTGTGAACAGCCAGCCTCTTTAGCAATGATCTTTTGTGTTTTGCCCTCCTTGTGCAAGGTGTCAATGGTCGTCTTCCCCATGATTGTGTAGCCTACAGAACTAGACTTAGAAACCATTTAAAGGCCTTTGCAGGTGTTTCGAGTTGATTAGCTGATTAGAATGTGGCACCGGGTGTCTTCAATATTGAACCTTTTCACAATATTCAAATTTTCCGAGATACTGAATTTGGGGTTTTCATTAGTTGTCAGTTATAATCATCAAAATTAAAAGAATTTAAGTTTGAAATATATCAGCCTGTGTGTAATGAATGAATATAATATACAAGTTTCACTTTTTGAATGGAATTACTGAAATAGATAAAATTTTTCATGATATTCTAATTTTATGACCAGCACCTGTATATAGAATTTCAAGCTTGGGAAATGAAATTAATATGGTTTTATTTTTATTTCTATTGAACTCAACCTAGGTTTTATTTTTTTAAATATCTAAATTTAAAGGTACTTAAACTGCAAAAACTGTTTTGTACACTGGAAAAATTGTATTATAGTTGTTTTAAATTAAATACATGCAATGCTAAATTGTCTGCCATGGCCTTTTCTGTTGCAGCTATGACTTTACCCCACTAGATTCCTCAGCAGTCTATGTTCTTAGCAGCATGGCCCGTCAGCGCAGAGCCTCCTTGTCCAGCGGGGGCGCTGTCAGTCCAGACTGCGATAAGCTGGAGCGTTCCTGCTCCCCACAATCCTCCAGTAGTAAATCCCACCGGAGCCACCACTCAGGGATACCCAGCGGTGCCACGCCTACAAAATGCAAGCGGCCAATGAATGCCTTCATGCTCTTTGCCAAGAAGTACAGAGTGGAGTACACGCAGATGTATCCTGGAAAGGACAACAGGTGAACTATAGCCAATATGGTCCAATTATTTCTTTTTTTCTGTAGAAAAAATTAAACAAACGATTAGAGAACAACTTTATATCTGAACTAAGTTATTGTATTGCAGTATCACATTCGCATATGGCTTTGATTCAGTATTTGGTAGGTTATTATATTTCGAGTGGGATGGATTCACTTTATTCATGCCAGTATCATATCAGGTTTGTTGGATGGACTTTGAGGGCTCTCGATGCCCTCACCTGATTTACAATTTAGTGGGTGAGATGCTAAAGCTCATGGAGAGCGATGAGGACATCATGATGGCATGAAAAGAAGAAGGAAATCTGGGTTAATGCCAACTAATATCATTGCAATTTGCACCAGTACTTTTGCAGTTGACCTACTATTGTGCTGCCTCATTACACTGTAAAAAATCAGTTAAGTTTTCTGACTATTAGGAGCCATTGTTTTGTTGGTAATGATTCATACCACTAGTATTTTTTATTTAATTGGCTCTAAAAGAAAGAGAACAATGTTTCCGTGTTCCTATTTTGCTGCCCAGATTCCTAACCCTGAGAGCTCTTGTCCCTGAACTTTCCGATGCATCCCTTTTCCAACACACCTAAATCAAATGATTGGGTATTACCAGCCTCTGCAGATGTTGAAGAAACTCTGTGGGAGTGTTGGAGCAAGGAATGCAACTCAAATTTGATCAAAGACTGAAGTTGGATATAAATCACGTAGACACTCTTGAGTTGTACCATTAAAACGTGACAGAAAAACAGTGAATTGTTAATGGAGACAAATCTGTTCTTGTTTTTTATACATGCAAAATACCTGCTTTTTGTTTTAGAGATATTTTAAAGTGTACTGAAGGGTTTTTGTATTGACCCTTTTACCGCTTTAATGTTTCAGCTGTAGACTGACCGATTTAACTTATATATCAGCATTAGGTTTAAATCTTTTGACAAAACCAAAGAATGTTGCTTTATTTGTATTTAGCCTCTTCATTATTTTTGCATTTCTGAAACAAAACACCGGCCAATTCTTTTGCTCAATTTCGCCTTTACAGTTTCTGCTTCATTTCAGGCACCCACGTAAAATTATTTACAAGGGCTTTTGTTTTAGATCCTGTTGTTTTTATATTATATCCTTCTCCTTCTGTTTCAACCTCTAAACCCCAGAGCCATCAGTGTCATCCTGGGCGACAAATGGAAGAAGATGAAGAGTGAGGAGAGGAGGATGTACACCATGGAGGCCAAGGCTTTGGCTGAGGAGCAGAAAAGACTCAATCCAGACTGCTGGAAACGGAAACGAACCAACTCAGTAAGAAACACAGCGAAAGGTCATTAAAGTCTGGCAGCGTTTCATAACAACCTACACAGAGAGTTCACCTGCATCTCTCGTTCTCCTCTTTCAGGGTTCTCAGCAAACCTAGAAAATCCTCCAGACTCACCGGCTGCTGGTGTTTTAGCTTTGAGACACGTTTAGTCCGACGGACAGCACCTATGCCTCTTAGCTCTCCTGCATCCTTGAAACTCAACTGTGATGCTGGAGTCATATGCTTTTGTAACCTCAACACATAGTGACAAAATAGAATTATGAAATGTATACAAAACATGTAATCTAGTCACTAACAGCTGATATATATTTTCATACATGTATACTTTTTAAAGATGTCTTATTCCCTTGAAAAAAGTGTGAAACTTCTCACCTGCTTCAGGTCACTTCTTATTCAGTTGAGAAAAAAAAACAAAAAAAAACATTTGCACAGAAAAAGCCACAAGCATCTGGTAAAATTGTAGAAAAGGGGAATTTTAGAAATCTTTTATAACTGTTTGTATTCATTTTTGTAAAGTATATGCACAGATTGGTAATTCAGTTTGTATTGCAGTGTATATTCTACTGCATAATGATGGTTAACAGTTTATATGAATCCCTATCATGCCACCAGTCAAGTTTCTGCACTTTATATAAATAATGTAATCTGAATCTATATAGCCATTGTATACAGGTAAAAACACAGTTTGTATATTAAAACTAGTATCTTAATAGTTAACCATTTGACACAGTCATGGCCCAGCAGCCATGATCTGCTTTCAGGTTGAATTTTGAGTGCTTTGTTCATAATGTAGAGGTTTCACTGCACATTATGCACAGAATATTCTTGTATCATATTATAAATAATTTTTTTAAACTTCTCAGCCATGTGTCCGTCTCTTATTTTAGATGTACATTTAACTCCTTAGATTTGCACTGCAATGCTTGTTGTAAACTGGAAGTAAATTGGAAAATTTTGACCTGAACTCTGTGGGCTGAGTGTAGGAAAACATCAAAGGTTTCAACTGAATCATATACCTGGCGGAACCGTGGGGAATCTCAAAGGAAATGTAAATGAGAGAAAATGTTTTAATTGCAGACAATGTTTTCAAGGCAAAATTGTGTTTTTCCTGGGAAAAAGTCTCCTTTGATATGAAAAATTGCGAATCCCTAAATGTTGCTTCCCAAGCCTTAAAGACCAGAAGACAAGTGGTTGCAGCGGTAAAAAAGTCCTAAAAATAAAGGTGCAGACAAGTTTGTGGGAGGAAAACAACAAAAAGAAGTAATCACATCTCATGTGACTTATTCCATAATATATTTAAAACATCTAATAAACAAAGCAATATAAAGTAGACGTGAACAATTTAAGGCAGTATTGTCAACAATTTAGGGACAATTATTTAAAATGAAGCTTTGTTTAGGAGCATATTTTTACATTAGATTTTACTAAAAGTTAAATACAAATTTTAGATTAAGACTAACATGTTTTCTCCTTCTTTATGCTTATTTGTCACACCTAAATACATGTATTTCAGATTACCAAGCAAATTAACATCAGACAAAGTAAATACAAAACACAGTTTTCAATGGTTGATTTCCTACATAAAGAAAAAAAAAACTGTCCAACCCAACCTGGCCCTATCTGTAAAAATAATTGCACCTTAAATCTAGTAAGTAGTGCCACCCTTGGCAGCAGTAACTGCTTTCAAGCTTCAAGACAACTGGCAATAAATCTTTTCCATTACTTTTGAGGACTTTATCCCACTCTTTTTCTGCAGACCTTCGGGATTTTCTGGTAAAGAGCAGAATTTATGGTTACCTCATTAAAGTGCTTGAGGTCCTGATGCGGCAAAACAGAACCAGACATCACACTAGGACCACCATGTTTTACTGTTGGTATAATGTTTTAGTTCAACCTGGAAAGAGAAACACAGAGATGGCAATTAGAGGAGTTTATTAGCTGATGTTTGATTTCTTTTGGCGCTCGGACCCTGGTGGAAGGCATGGATGCTGATAATGAGCTTGAATAAACATCTTAGGGTTAGAATTAGAGGAGTCTTCCCCCCGGGATCCTGATACTGGCGGTGGAGTGGAGGCCTGAGGAGATAAGGGAGTTGATGGTGGAGATGGGGTGGAGGAGGGTCGAAGCTCAGCTGAAGAGCAGGAGATTCTGCGTATGAAGTTCTTTTAAAGCAAAGCCTGGAGGGGGAGGGATGATTGGCTGAAGAGGAATGTGGATCAGGAGCTCATTGGTTGGAGCGGAGAACGTGGTGGAGTAATTAGATGGAGCCGGAAGTGGAGGTGAGTCTTCCAAGTAGAATTTTTGTCAAAACTCCCTTTCTGAAATGTTTTAGTTCTATACCAGATGTAACGGGACCCACACCTGTCAATAAGTTTCACTTTTGTCAGTCCACTAAATAGTGTAGTTTAAATGTTGTTCTAGGTTTTTTGGTGACTTCCTACAGATGTTGATTTGCCTTTGGGACAATTCTAGTTGCCTGGTAACGCCCAGGGAGGTTCCATGTTTTCACTATTTGAGGGTACTGGCTCACACTGTGGCTTACTGGAGTCCGAACGTTTTGTAACCATTCCCAGACTAGATAACGATCTATCAGTTTATCTGTTCTTGACTTTATTTAGATCGGGGTGTGAGATCTTTTATCTACTTCATGTTGTCAGGCAGGTTTCATTTCAGTGATTGATTTTTTTTTCTATTTTGCAGGTCTGGCAGTAATCATAATCAGAATCAGCTTTATTTTCAAGTTTGTGCACACAAACAAGGAATTTGACTCCACTACACTTTGCCCTCAGTGAATATTTTTTCTTTATAATAAATGGAAATAAAAAAATATTTTTTTAAATGTACATATATACACAAGTGACTTTAAAGAATAGAAATAATGTGGGATCAATCCAAGTATGCATGGTGTTGTTCTGGACTGTCAAGTGTTCATCAGAGAAACATCCTGGGGGAAGAAACTGTCTCTGTGGCGGCTGGTTTTAGCAGACAGCGCTCTGTAGCGCCGACCTGAAGGTTAAGTTCTAAACAGTTTATGTGCAGGATGTGTGGGGTCTGCAGAGATTTTAGCTGCCCTTTTCCTGACCTCAGGCCTGTATAAGTCCTGGATGGAGGGAAGGTCAGCCTTGATGATTCTCTCTGCAGCCCTGAATGTTCGTTGCAGTCTGGACCTGTCCTGTTTTGTGGACGAACCAAACCACACTGAGATGGATGAAGACAGGACAGACTGAATGATGGCAGTGTAGAAGATGACCAGCAGCTCATGTGGAAGGTTGTACTTCTTGAGTTGCCTCAGGATGCACAGTCTCTGCTGGGCTCTTCCGAACATTGTCTATGTGTGAGGATCATCTCAGGTTTGGAGAAATGGTGGTTCCTAGGAGCAAATCAGGCCTGGGTATGGCTCATCCCAGACAGTTCATGATTTACCAGGGTGTGTGTGTGTGTATTTACTCATGTTATCTTTGATTCAATTCAATTCAAAAATACTTTATTAATCCCAAAGGGAAATTAAATGTTGTTGTAGCTCATTATGAAGGTTTCTTCAAAGAGCCGTTGTAGATGCTGATCTCCTGTAGCGCTCCGTCTTACAGCACATCTGAAGAAGCCTCTGACTGAAGACACTCTGTTGTTGTAGGACAGTCTCATGAAGAGGATGCTCAGGGTTCTCCATAATGTTCTTCATTTTATGAAGAATCCTTCTTTGCGCAGTGATCTCCAGAGGTTCCAGAGGAGTCCCCAGAACAGCATTGCTTTCTTTATCAGCTTGTTGAGCTTTTTTAAGTCCCTGGCTCTGATGCTGCTTCCCCAGCAGATGATGGCAGAAGAGATCCCACTCTCCACAACAGACTTACAGAAGATATGCAGCATCTTGCTGCAAACACCAAAGGACCTAAGGATCCTCCACAAGTACAGTCGGCTCTGTCCCTTCTTGTAGACGGGTTCACAGTTGCATCTCCACTTCAGTCTGTTGTCCAGGTGAACACTGAGGTATTTATACTCCTCCACCACCTCCACCTCTTCTCCCATGATGGAAATAGTTTTTGACTTATTCCTTTTGCTTAAAATCTACAATCATCTCCTTTGTTTTAGTCACGTTCAAGATGAGATGATTGTTTCCACACCATGCCACAAAGCGGTCCACCACCTTCCTGTACTCAGCTTCTTGTCCATCTCTGATCCACCCCACAACTGCAGAATCATCCGAGTATTTCTGCAGATGACAGAAGTCTGTCTTATACTGGAGGTCTGAGGTGTACAGAGTGAAGAGGAATGGTGAGAGTACAGTCCCCTGTGGTGCTCCTGTGCTGCTGAATACCTGGTTAGACACACAACCCTTCAGTCTCACAAACTGTGGTCTGTTTGTCAGGTAGTCTTTGATCCAGGAGATTGTTGAGGCCTCTACCTGAGTCTTCTGGGGTTTCTGACAAAGCAGATCAGGTTGAATTGTATTAAATGCACTGGAGAAATCAAAGAACATGATCCTCACAGTGCTGCTGGCTTTGTCCAGATGAGTGGCTTTGTTGAAGCAGCTGTGTGATGGCATCTTCAACTCCAACTCCACAGCGATAAGCAAACTGAAGGGGGTCCTGATAGTTTATTGTTTGCTTACTCAGGTGGGCCAACAGGAGTCTCTCTAGGACCTTCATGATATGGGATGTCAGGGCAACAGGTCTATAGTCATTGAGGACTAATGGGTGAGTTTTCTTTGGTACTGGAACAAGACAGGAGGTCTTCCACAACACCGGAACCTTCTTCTGGGCCAGGCTAAGGTTGAAGAGGTGCTACAGAATCCCACAGAGCTGCTCTGCACAGCCCTTCAGGACTCTAGGGCTGACATGATCTGGACCTGCAGCCTTATTCCGATTCAGTCTCTCCAGTTGCATCTTCACCTGACTTCTTGAGACACACAGGTGGAAGGCGGAAGCAAAGGGAGCATCAGCATCTTCTGATATGGTTGAAGACAAACATGTAGAAGCAGAAGCATACATGGCTGAGGTGGAAGATAAAACATTAGAGGTGTTAGTGGACAGCTGTGGGTCCTATGGATCAAAGGAGGGTGGGATGTCTGTTTGGCTGTGAGCAAGAGAGGAGGATGCTGAACTTGTTTCTGAACTGAACCTATTGAAGAATGTGTTCAGTTCATTGGCTCTGTCCAGACATCCATCGGTCTGATCATCCTTCTGCTTGAAGCCTGTGATCTTCTTCAACCCTGACCACACATCTCTGATATTGTTTTGCCGGAGCTTGCTCTCCAGCTTCTGCTGTCTCTTATCTTAACTTTAAGTTGCTTCTGTATACTCCTCAATATTTCTCTGTCTCCCTCTCTGAAGGCTCTTTTTTTTTCTAGTTAAGCAGGTCCTTCAGGTCACTGGTGATCGAGGGTTTGTTACTGGGGAAGCATCTTACGGTTCTGGTGGGGATGATGTTATCCAACCAGAAGTTTATATAGTCGGTGAGACACTCAGTCATGGCATTGATGTCCTCTCCATGTTCTTAGAACAGTGCGTCCCAGTCTGTAGCCTCAAAGCAACCTTGCAGAGCTTCTTCAGCTTCCTGTGACCGTTTTCTCACAGTCCTCTTTATTACAGGTTGCCTCTGAACAAGGGGCTTATATTTTGAGAAAAACAAGATTGTGATCTGATTTGCCTAGAGGAGGTCTTGCTGTAGAGATGTATGAGTCCTTGACATTTGCATAAAACAAATCTAATGTTTTGTTCTCTCTGGTAGAGCAGCTGACAAACTATTGAAACGTTGGAAGTGTAGCAGAGAGTGAAGCGTGGTTAAAATCACCAGAAATTGCCACAAAAGCATTGGGGTTTTGTACCTGTAGCTTAGCAACAACTGAGCTGATGGTATCACATGCCGTGTCGGCAACAGCGGAAGGTGGAGCGTATACTGTTACCAAAATAACACTGGTGGACTCTCTGATATTTAACTTATTTGATCATTTGTTTTCTGAAACACTTAAATATGACAAAAGAGCAAAACAAAGGGGCCACCTTTCCACAGCACTGTATACCCTTGATGTAATAAGCTGATCAAAAGACCTGCAGACTGAACTTCTATTACCATAACTAGCACACAACTTCAATTCTAATTATCTTCTTACAGATTGTTAATATTGTTTATTTTTGAAAACTGGTAATTGTCACAAATTGTTAAATTCTAAGATGCTTTATCCTGATCTTTTTAGAACATTTTCGAATAAATGCAAAGTTAAACCTCATGTTATTGCTAGTTAATCAATTATTAATTAAAGAATTAAATTAAATTATGAGACGTCTGCATTTGCCGACAGGTAGTTTGGTCTACTCTTACCCAGCAAACTGCTTAAGCTCTTCAGCTATTGTCTCAGTTTTGCAGAGAGTGTTTCTGCACTGCAGTTTTCCCAGCTTTCGGTAGATGCTCAGTAGAATTAGGATCTGGGCACGTGGAGGAGACCGTTTAAGAAAAGGAAATTTTTTCCCCTGGCTTTTCTGGAATGCTTTCAGCTGTTTATTTTGGTCATTATACTGTTAGAGGACCCATGACCTGTGACTTGAGCTTTCTGACACTTGGCAGCCTTGGCGCCTTGGTAGTCTTGAGACTTTATTGTGTCCCTCATAGTTTCAAGGATCCCTGTGCTAGATGCAGCAAATTGTTGCATAAAAACAAGCAACCTTCTGTAGCACAAATATGAATACAAAAAGGTGGGAAAATCACCTATTATTCTTAAATGGGATATCGTCATACCAGTCCAGTCATCATTTAAAGATTGAGGAGATTACCTGAAGAAATGGACTCTAACTATGTACACCAGCATATATATCTACCTTGTTAACTTCACTGCCACAGACAAAAATGAAGATTAAATTATAATTTAATGCAGTATTTATATGGTGTTATTTACACTTTCTAATCACAGGGAGCACATTAAATAAGTAACTGACTATTTTTTAAGTGAGATTTATTTCGTTGAAGGTAAAGTATGTGGTTAAGGTGGGAAATACAGGGATGTCATGCACTAATTAATTGTTACCAATCATTAAAGAATGAACTTTGTTATTTCTGAAATCATTTCAGAAACCAGTGTTTCATATTTGGGAGTCAGTCGTAGCCCAGGCAGAGGGGTAAGGATTTTTTGGTCCTCCGCAGGATACAGCACACCTGCGTGGCTTCTTGATTCCTCATCTCGTGGTAACGGTTGGAAAATGGCCCATGTACCAGACCACAGTAATTTTTAACAAACACCAGCTGAAGCCACGGGTCAAGCTTGGTGTGACTAAAGGTGCAGCTGCAAAAGAGCAACAAGTAGGCATGCTGGGACATGTCCCAGATTCGAAAGGACATGTCAGTAGGTGTGTGGTTTTCCTAACAGTCAAAAAATAAGATATTTTGCTAACCTGATAATTCAAAAATACAGCTCACTGTATAACAGAACTATACCTGCTTAGCTGCAGCTGCTACTATCATACTGGAAATTGCCAACGTAATCAGAAAGGTGTTCCTTTCTCTAAATGCTTCATTTTCCTTCTGTAAACCCAGAGCTGATATGACTTTCCAAAAAGCTCTGTTTTGTCTAATTAGTCTAAAAGATTTTCTCCCTGACTTTTGTGAATATTCCTTTTGGCAAGGTCCAGTCTGGCTAGTTTCTTTTCTGTCAATATTCAAGCCCTCCTGAGTCTTCTTTCATGGTGCCAATGATGATTCAAAATTTGACAGATGGTGCGGGTAGAATTAGGTGCTGTACCTTGACCTTGGAGCTCAGCTTGAATGGCTTTGGATAGTCTTCTTGGCACATTTTCTACCATCTGCACTTTCCGTCTAATCAACCTGGGGTTGCTTTCTACATTGTGGGAGTACAGCTTCATAAACGGTATACTTTTAAATAGTGTTGGAAAGCACTGTCACAAGAACATGAAGCTACTTACAGCCTTTACCTTTAATGCAGATAACAATAATCCTATTTCTTCTTTGTTCCATATTTACTGTGGCACACACAACAGATAAATAACTACACAGTAGAATTTTTGTTCCATCAAACTGCCTAGGGTGTCATATCCACGGTGGTTGTGTGCAGGCTGGGTTCAGTCAATGTGTTTGTGCAGTGTTTTTTCCTCCTACTCAGGGTGTGACTGGCAGGTGCTGCGGCGCAGCTGTTGCTCATCAGCGAGCAATCAACCTGGGCTCAAAAGGAGTGGAGATCCAGGAGGAGGTGTCAGCTCGTTGTCTCACTAGCGTGGTAAACAGCTCGGCCTCTGCTGCTGCAGCACTGTCTTCTACTTTTTCTCTGATCATCTTGTTTTTTCTCCTGTGCCTCTAGGATATGTTCTGTGGGGTTAACGTCTCCTGCCATGTTCAGATGAATGTGGAAATTCAAGCCTCAAAGGACTTTGGCCGTAAGTCTCCTTTCTGCCTCCCTCCTGGACCCAGGCTTCTGGAAACAACTTTTTATCAAGCTTCTGAGAACCATCCATCTGCCTGTCCACCCTCCCATGGATCATCGTTTCCCCATGGGGGCCGCTGAATGGAGTAAAGCACAAAGTCAGAAGAACGAGGAAGTACCTTTCTCCGCTGCTGCACCCTCCTGTCAACCTCAACCATCGTGGTAAAGACTCATTCCTCCCTGACCTGGCTAAGGGCTTATTGTGTGAATGCTGAAGGCCATTCACACTGTTGAGATCCTGTTTCTCTTATTATTATGTACAGTATATCTAACACTTTTTGGCACCTATCTCCTCCTTCATACTTTGTGCTATTTCAGCCATTCAACTTTTAAAATGTTCAGCTCATTTAGGACATTACGGCTATGACTTTTGGTATTAATACTTTTTAAAATATTCAGCTTTTTGTGCCGATTTGTTTGTGAATGAAAAATCCATCTTTAGTCAGGTTAAAAAAGGTCCAAATGATCCACTTTTTCACAGGTTCACACCTCCCAGACAGATTGAAGTAGAAATTTGAAAAGCTCCATGATTGTTCAGCTAGGCCTGCTGATTCATATGGTGCATAAATCAAATCGATAGCCCTATAGTTTTAGAGTTATTCAAAGTTGTTTGAGAGCATGTTCGAGCAGTTTTCTTTTTCTCAAATTTTCAGTTTTTTCACCTGGTGTTGTGCCTTTTATTGTTATATTTATAACAAAAAAAGATTGATATAATCGTTCCCCTGTCCTTTTTGAGAAAAACTGCTTAAGAATGACGTCGATATCCCTTACGGTTTCCAAGTTATGGGCGGTAGTTCGGGAGCATGCGCCTCAATGTTAAAAGCCCAGGCCAGGAGGAGACGATAGTGAGGTGCTGCATTAGAAATGCTGCAGGTGTCAAGTTACACTGACACTCTTTGCTGATTGGCTGATTCACTCCTCACTGTTCTATTTATAGCTCTGTGTATCTTCCACTGTATATGTCAGTATGTAAATATGTCTTTCTTTCTGCCTCTATTCTCTCTATGTCTCAAATTTGGACACACACATCCATAGATTACTATCTTTTTGAGGACTTTGCATTGACTTCCATTCATTTTCATTCATTTCTATGGCCTAAACCTGATCTGACCCCTAACCCTTTGACCATCTACATAGGAGGCAACTACATGGCGGCCATTTTGTGTCGAGTACTTAAACAGCATGTACTGCTGTTCCAACAGCTAGACAACAGTGATTCAATTTAAAAGGCAATTTCATAGACTTTTGCATATAGGCTGTTAGCACATCATCTCTATCGGAACCAGACCCGAACTCCATCAGAACAAAGAGGAAATTTCCATCAGAACCAGTTAGGAACCTTCCACCAGAACCAGGTCCAAGTTCTCTATCAGAGCCAAGGAGAAACATACACCAGAACCAGTTACAGACTTCCACCAGAACCAGATACAGATCTCCATCAGAACCAGATCCAAACATCAGAACAAGGAAGAAACCTCTATAAGAACCAGATCCAAACTCCATCAGAACCTTGCAAAAAGCTCCATCAGAACCGGAAAAAAAATCTGTTTAAGAACCTTCTACAAATTTTCACCAGAATCAGGTATAAACCTCTATCCGATCTAGGTCCAAACTCTATCAGAACCAGGAAGAAACGTTAATCAAAACCAGGTCCCAACTCCACCAGAACCTGGCACAAATCTCCATAAGAACCTTGATTAAATCTACACTAGAACCATGTACAAGCATCCGTCAGAAACGGGTCCAAATTCTATCAGAACCATGTACAAATCTTCATCAGATCCAGGAGGAACCCTCTATCAGAATCAGGAATAAACCCCCATCAGAAACGGGTCAGAACCAGAATGAAACCACTACTCTGTGACTTATGATGATAAGACCATCTTCATAGGTCCCAGAGGAGCATCAAAACAGCGACCATTTGATGTCAGCCGCTCAAACAGCTTCTACTGCTCTTCCAGCACCTGAACAAGAGTGAATAATTTTAAAGGGCAATTTCATAGACTTTTGAATATAGGCTGTAGAAAGCATTAGCATTTTAGCTTATACATTGTTTTTGCATAGTAGATGGGGTAAATTAATATCAGCCTTCATGCTAGTGATAGCCAATATGCTAATGTTAGCATTTTAGCTTCTCTTTCTCTCTCCTCTCTTAGCTGAAGAACACATTTGTCTTTTTAGGCAATTTCTTGTTTGTTTTTGTGTTTCTTCAGCCTATTTGTTGCTAGTTCATTCTTTTCTGAATTTTTCTGCCATTTTTTAAAATATATTTTAGCACTGACTTCAACTTCTTAGGCAATGTTTTTGCTTCAGTCTATTCTTTTTCAGCTCATCTATGGGCAGCTCTTTCCTGCTTTTTTTAAAAGTTTTTGTCAGTTCTTGCATTTCAACAGTTATTTCAACAAATAGTTTTGAAGTGACTTCACCTTGTTACACTGTTTTATAGCTAATAGTCTTCCTGTTTAAACAGATCAGATGGCAGTTTTTCTTTCCTGTTTCTGCTATTTCTTCTAATTTATCAGATTTCAGCTGATGTTTGCTGTCAACCTTAGCCACTTTCTGCCAGCTTCCAACAGGAGTTTAGCATTTCTGTTTTCTTATTCATAACATTTCAGCAGATTATCTGAAGTCAATTTCAACTTGTTTCTGCCAGCTTTCAGCTAAAAAATTAATCTTACAGCATTCACACTGCATTTTCGCAGGAAATGCAAATTTTTCTAGTTTGCTATAAGTTTAACCCTGACAGACTTTAATATTATTGATCCACCTTTTCTCAAACGCTCTCAAAGTCTCTTTGCTTCTCCCTCAGTGAGATTCCAATCCTGTCCGCTGACCCAGTCCGGATTCCAGAACGAACGTACGTTTGTGAATAAACTATTTGAACGCTGTCCTGGTTTCCTCGTGATTGGGTTTATCAGAGTCTTAAAACTATCCATTTTGACATAGGGCAGATGTAATACTAAGGTTAAGCACTTTGTTAGGTAAAAAAAGGTCCTCATTTGGGGGTACCCACAAATCTATCTATACCATTTTAGCACATCTTGGTAAAATAAACATCAAATTATTTCTTTCATCAGTCTTATGCATTTATTCTGACACACAATTCAATCACTTTTTTTTTTTTTGTTTCAACGAGCTGAATGTACCAGCGTCTATGCCCTCTGTTTTCACCAGAGGGCGCTATTACTACACTTTCCTGTAATGAGATCTGACTTTCTCCCTGTAAAAGATGACTACAAACGCCTGCATATATATATATATATAATTTAGGCACATCTCAATAAATTAGAACATCAAAGCTCGAAACGCATGTAGATGCATCACATACAGAATGATATATTTGAAGGATGTTTTTTTGTTAAATTTTGATTATTATGGTGTTCAGAAATTGGATTATTACCTAAAACCATTTTAAAAAGAGAGGTATCTGTAATGCATGTCATTGTACTGCATAGTATTCAATCAATACTTGATAAGGACTCCTTATGCATGAATAACTTAATCATTGGAGCGTGGTATGGAGGCATCAACATGTCTGCACTGTCTCTCGTCCTTCGTTTGACAATGACCTTGTACATTCTCCATAGGCTTTGGTCAGGTTAGTTTGTTGTCCAAACAGGCACAGTGGTCATTAAAGCAGATGTGGACAGGTGCCAAGTCCTGCTGGAAATCAGCCTCTCCATTAAGCTCGACAGCAGAGGGAAGCATAAAGTACTCTAAAAATTTCTTGTTTCACTCACTCACTCAAAACATCTCTCTCTAGCAACTTGTATTCTGTGCCTCCAGACTCTGGGACTTCAATTCCCAAATGAAATACAAAGTTTACTTAATATGAAAATTGTACTTTGGATCACTGATCAGGAGTAAGTTTTTTTTTTTTCTCCCCAACCCCAGTAAGACATTTCTAAAGCTGTTTCTTGTTCAGGAATGGCTCAACAAAACAAATACATCAACTGTAGCACATGTCCTGGAAACGTCTGTATGTGGCGTCTCAAGAAGCTCTGACTACAGTCGTAATCCAAACCTTGTGAATCTCCCCTAAACTCTGAAACTGACTGTTTAACAATCTTCTCAAGGCTGCAGTTTTCCCTGCAGTTTGTGCACCATTTTCTGCAACACTTTTCCTTCCACTGAACTTTATTTTGTAATGCTTGGATGTGCCAGTGACTGTTTGCTGAACAGCTATCACGTCAACATCTCCAGAGACTGTGCACATGACTACATTACAGAATATTAATGTATTTAAAAACTTTTATTTTTTAGTCAGTCATTTTCTACCGCTTATTCCATAGTGGGTCACAGGGGGAGCTGGTGCCTATCTCCAGCAGTCTATGGGCGAGAGGCGGGGTACACCCTGGACAGGTCGCCAGTCCATCGCAGGGCAACACACACACAACCAAGCACACACTCATTCATACACCTAAGGGCAATTTTAGATTGACCAATTAACCTAACAAGCATGTCTTTGGACTGTGGGAGGAAGCCAGAGTACGCGGTGAGAACTCCATGCAGAAAGACCCCTGGCTGGGAATCGAACCCAGGACCTTCTTGCTGCAAGGCAACTGTGATACCAACTGCGCCACCATGCAGCCTTTGTTTTTTATTGTTTTTACATAATATCCCAAGAGGAAACTGAGTTTTCATTATTTACCGGTCAAAATGACCAGGATGTCAATGTCAAGAGTTAAATTTATTTAAAATAAATAAAAGACAAGAGTTGAGACTTCTAAGAACTATTTAGCATCTCATACTCAAATCAGTCAAAATAAACTCTTGAAATATGTCATATGTTTAAAAAAAGCCTTTTATTAAAAGGGAAATCTCTCAGTGAATTAATGGATTGGACAGGGAAATTCATCTTCATGTTTGTGAAAATCTTGAGCTCCCTGTTCGACTCTGAGTAATATATTCAGCATAAACCGATGAGAGATCGTTGCCTTAACTCTACTTGTTAAATAACACTGATCAAGAACCAACTTACTCTTCTGCACAGGGATCTAATTAAAACCCATCCATAACAAACTGCTCCAACAGGAATACAAGTCTGATGTAGTTGAGTGGGACACGAGAAGCTGAGTCTGATATGCTTCTGGCTGCACATCGCTTCAAATTTACAAGGACTAAAGAATATCATTACTGTGGTTGGAAATTAAAAGCATTTTTCTAATCTTGTCACACTTTTGGAAATTAAAACAATGTGTCATTGTCAGAACGCACAAAATGAAAGCAAGGTTTTATTATTTATGAACCTGACTGTGTGGACACTGAAGAAATGTGGTATGTTGCAGCAAAAACACATTTGATGTTGTTCAACAGGCGGGTAGAAAGTTTGTTTTCACTTCAAACAACATTATTCAGATTGAACTGAGCTGTGGCCAGAATAGCAACATGTATTAAGGATTCAAAATGTGCAAATTAATTATTCATTTGGGGTAACTGGGTTGCAAATGAATCCACACAGGAAGTGATCTAGGATAAGTGAGGAGGCAAACTGGTGACATATATGCATGAAGTCCTGTGACAGAACATTTAAAGAAGACGTGAATGCTAAAAATGAACCACTTGAATGGCAGAAAATGCGACAGGCATCAACGCTGCTGGCTTCCTCATAAATCAGAGGCTGCACCTCAATCATGGCTGTCTAATTAAGGGCAATTAGCTTAAGTAATTCACTGAGAAAGCAGACATCCAGTGTCTTTGTTAGAGCAAGTGGTTTTGTCTGGAAGGAATGTCTGAAAGGCATTTTGATGTAGATATATAATCTTATCTTTCTTAGGCACTAGGTATTATAATCTGCCCAATCACTGGCATAAAAAATGTGCAAAAGATACAGCTCCTGCCTTCCCTTTAATGTCGGCACATTATAAATCACTTCGATGAATGTATCGAGCCCATTTGTCTCTTGCTTTAAATGACTGTGCAAGACACAAGGACAGTTTAGACAAAAAGGAGCTGACACCAGAGAGAAGAGACAGGTCAAGAACATAAGTGGATTTCTATCTTACTTTCTCAGCCATCTCGTTTTTCACAAGAGCCTAATATTTCTGCCGGCTTATAATATTGTCAGTGACGACAGAGACGAGGCATGAAACTAAGAAGGGAGGGACAGGGTTTGCTCTTAGCCTTTTCTATCCATCTTCTGTCCTAATAATCCAGATACTTAACTCTTTCCATGCTGGGAAGAAGAGCCAGTCAGAAGTTTACAGTCATCCTGCCATATTGATTTGGGGCTTGGATTTGGAATGTTAATAAAACATACAACTTCAAAAACATTATTTTGCAGGGGCTTTAATATAAAGACCCCCCATTAACATTTGGATAAATGTATCGTAGCAAGTTGTAAAGAAGCCACAACATTTTTTGCACCCATCAACAAGTCCCTCTGATTCTGGTTGTAATTGTAGAGTTCAGTTGTAATTTGGTGAAAATCTTCCTTATGTTCAACCCCACCTTGTGCAAGTCATCATTAGCACTAGTGGCAAAACAAACCCTAATCATGAGGCTAGCACCACCATGCCTCACCTCGTCTCCTCCAACCATAATTTTAGCCATTGATGCTTGAAAGCTTAATCTATGACCATAAATCCTTCTCCAGAAGGCATTTGGCTTGTTCTTGTGGACAACTCGATTTTTGGAGCAGAGGCTCATTTTTAGTTGGTTCAAAGTGATCTAAAACTGGCTTCACGTTTGACAGGGACACTGGTGCTCTAGCATTTTCAAGTTCAAACACTTTAGCCTTGTAGGTTTTGGGTCATTCCTGAACATTGTAATCATTTTCTTTTCATCTCAGTTTGGCAGTTTAGGTCCGATTGTTGACATTAGGACACAATAGGGTGTTCAACCAGGACAATGATCCCTAGCATACATCATAGATTTTGGAAGGCCAAATCTCCAGAATTGCCTCTCAAAAGCACCAACCAAATGTTATTGTCATAATGCTGGTTCAGACTCTGATACACACAACCACGAGAGGCAAAGAGAAAGTTTTGAAAACAATTTTCACACTGTTGAAGCTAGGATGAACGAGAACCAGGAACTGGGTCAATTCCGGAGTTATCTGGACAGGCACAAAAAACAAATTTAGCTGGGTCCAGACTCAGGGGGAAAAAACAGAAGATCTTGCTGATAGTGATTAGTTTGATGGACTTACTGAGTGAGAGGCTGGATAAGGAGGTAGGGGGATAAAGTCCTTCCCCACAGCGTCTGTGGTTGTCAGGCAGTGAGCCAGCTGGTACCTGTGATCTCCAGTTAGAAAAAACTGTCCTTTCTTCCGCAGGGAAAAGGCGAACGATGGAGGGTGGACGGGCAGGTGAATGTTCCCCTGAGTTGAGTCCGACGGTTCTTCTTGAGAGGATGGGTTTGGAGGTAGTGAGCAGGGACCATGAGTCAGAAAGGCGTCACATTTCTGAGTTTCCTCTCAGCGCAGGTTACTCCATGAGAACCCCAACTGGGCAGGATCTGTTGGACAGGGAAAGACAATGAAACGATTAGTTTCCTGGGAAAAGCCAAACTGCATTAGAGCAGGGGTCTAGCCTTTTTACCACTGAGTGAACACAACGGGCTGACCCCTTCCTTAGGTCCTCCACTCCTTAAAAACCCAGCTGATTGCTGTCAGGATGAGGAACACCTGTGCAGAAGCACCTCCCCGTCACACCCTAAAGGAAAAAAAAGAAAAAGCAAAAAGCACAGCAAGGCCCAGCACAGCACATAACCTGCACACAAACACTGTGGTGGTTGACAGTTATATGATGTTATATATAAAAAAAGGACTGCTAAAAACAGTCAAAGTATGAATGTTTTACTACTATTAAAGCGAGTAGTAGCCATCTTGAATGCTGAAGTTGGTTATAGTGATTTTGCCGCGACTTTCCTACTTATAATTCTGACTTTCGAGGGTGTTCCAGTTGAAATTTCATACTTCTAGGTCGAAAATTCCAACCTCCAAGTACAAAATGAATGCACCACTACTTTGGGAACCAAATAATAGTGCATGCACAGATATGAGGCTGTAAACATCATTTCAACCTTTGAGTGCATAATTTGTTGCAAAATTAACAATGCATTCATGGTCATAAAGACTGTATGTAAACTTGTGACCAGAACTGTTTGAAATGGATTTGAAGAATAATATATACAGCTTTCCTTCTGAAAGATTTGCAATACTGATCACATTTTACATTTTTTGTTGCGATGCATTCATCTCTTTGGCTGTGCTACTTTTTTTTCATCTATTATAACCGATGGCAGCCTTTTTTTTTAACGTAGTTCAGCAATGCTGCTTTTTAAAATCTGTATAACGATTTTAGAGTCAGAGGACAAAAAGCAAAGCAACAGTTTCTGACCTCATCCAAAAACTCTGCTGTTTAGAGTTTTATGATAACAGCAGTAGAAAAAATGATGGAAAGGTTAATACCTAACCTGAAAAACACCTAATACTTCAGTTCCACCTTTTAAGAGGCCAGCAAAAACCAAGTGACCATTACTTTGTTTTTATTAGCAAGTGATTTTAAACCGACTTAAGGTGATTTTTTTTTTTGCCATAGTGAAAAGTGGAAAGTTGCAACAGCATCTCATAACCTGTGTCAAGTAATTATTTGTACTCAGTTTCACAAATTTCTGTAAAACATTTAACAGAAAATAAACATAAACTTGGTTACAGAGCATAACTTTATCTTAGCATTTTAAGGACTTTATATGCAGATATCAGCAAATATATTAAAAGACAACATGCTCTGCTTAATTTTTGTCCTTTTCATTCTATATGTTCCTGCTCCTATTCTTTTGTCCTTTTATAATATCCACAGCTCTGCCTGCATGCACTCCCTTGAGTCTCCCTCTAATTGGTTGGTGTGTGAAAACAGAGAATTGGGGGAAAATCATTTTATTATCTTGGTCCACAGGTTTCAGTAGAGGGAGAAGTGGACCTGAATTTACTCTTGCTGATACAATTGGCTCTTTGCTCTGACAGCCCAACAACAGAACGACTGAAAGGACAGAAATCACGTGAGAGTCAAGCAGAGCTCCAGACGAATGCTGCTGCTTTGGATTACATGCAACAGTTCTTAAGGTATATTAATCACACACAGCCAGGTTACATTGCCTTGCGAAAGTACTCATGGCTCTTGAAGTTTTTCACATTTTGTCATGTTTCAACCGCAACCGCATTTTATGTTTTTATGATGGATCAACACAAAGTAGAGCATAAGTGTGAAGTGGAAAATGATCACAGATTTGTACTTTTTTTTTTTTTTTGGTTTTTTACAAATAAAACTACTGCCAGTTAGGTGAAAGAGGCTTCACCTTGCAATAGAAATCAAAGATCGTTTTTATTTTTTAAAATTGATGTATAGCAAAAATGAAATTAACAGGATATAATCGGACACAAGTGATTCTTTTTATTCTGATGTAATTGTATGTTATTGCATTAGTAGACTATTTCTTTGGACTACACACAATAATTTCACAGTCTGATACAGTTATTACTTTCCACTGTCTTCCAATCCACAGCGTTACTTCTTTATTTAGAAACACTGTTACATTGTTTCTCCACTTAGATATTTTAAAGTTTTGATGAATGCATAATCAGGACAGGGCCTGCAGTTCTCTATTAATTAAAATAATAAAAAAGTAAAACATCTTCCCTATCTCTTTGATCTCTTGTCCATCATTTTTGTTTGTGGCTGAAGAGAGGACAACTGATCCAACAATAGTTAATGAGCATGTTTTTTCTTGCATGTATTTTGTGAAGTCTGCTTTGTGATTTAGGTGCAGGAATACAGAAAATTACAGGAGCAAAACAGTTACAGAAAATGGGGTTTGTAGGGCTGGTAGAAACGCACCTGCGATTCCCACTGCAGCATCAGGTGTTCCTACAAAGCATACTCTACTTTGTGTTATTCAATCACATTACATCTCAGTAAAATACATTAAAGTTTGTGTTTGTAATGTGAAAATTGTGGAAAATGTTAGGGTACACCAATACATTAGCAACAGTTCGGATAATCAGTGATCACTGAAGTTGTTTACAAAGCAATAAAAGAAGTCAGCTACCATAATGCAAAGTTTAAGAGTAAACTCTTGAGAAAAAGAGCAAGTTCATTGAGAATGATCATCTGTCTCTTTTTCTGAATGTCCAAAATACCACAAAGAAATTTCCAGGAAACCCACTCAATTTTAGCCAATGTTAAGAAGGTGTTAAGAATGTGAATGACTGTAAAACTCAAAGAAATTAATAATTTATCAGCTTCTACAAAGGATCTCTGGATCTAATTCATTGCGGCCGGATCTAGGTTTGCAGCAACTTTTTTCCATTTTACAATAAATGGCTTCAAATGTCAAATCTGAACCGGTAAAATGTTCTTCTATCCTTTTTTAGATTTTTGGCTTTACATGATCCTCATATACATGAAGCTCATACTCTGACATACAGCTCTGAAAATAATATGGACAATTTCTTGGTTGTGTCCAATGAAACATTTTAGGAGGAAAAAGACTCTGATCAGTTTAAATGAAGAAACACATAGATCAAAATAGGATCTGGATCAACCTTTTCATCATTTTAGAAAACAGATTTTTTTTTTGCTCTGATAGAAAATAGTTGCTGTAAATTGAACATTTGGCAAAACTCCTTATGGTCTTAATGGATTTAAAAAGGAGTTAGAAAGCTAATGCAGTCCACTTTGAGAAAACATTCACAAAATGAAATCCCCTGAGCCTTACTGTGCATTCAGTAACTGATTAATATTTTCTCTGGAATTAGACTCAAAGCTCAGAGTCACATGAGTTTGCCATTTACTGAAAACAGTAAACACAACCAGCCTCACATCCTCATTTCCTGTGTTTTCTATGTCGAAGGATACAAGTCATGCACCGATAACACAATTAGCGTCTCCTGGAGATCAATAGCCCCAGAGCTCACAGATAATTAGACATCGAGACATGGCAGATAGAGAAAAACTGAGACAAATGGATTCATTTGACTTCTTTCTTCATATGTTTCTATGATCTGCTTTGAGTCAACTGGAGTTCTCTATATTTGTTTCTTTCAGGATTTAAGAAATAAGTGCTCGCTGGAAGTTAATGTTGATTGTTCTCCAGATTTTCAGGGTTAGTTTTTGTTTAAATTTCAAAAAGCCTTTGTGGGTAGAATCCCAACCAAAATATTGCCCATGACAACAATCGTGGGTTCTTTTTTCCATGTGTCTATGGTATACTAAACAACAGTCAAAACATTTCTGAGTGATGGTGACCCATTCTTGGTTTATCGAGGCTGAGAATCTAACTCAATATGTTGGGTTCTGGCTATCCAACCTGCTTTTCCAGAACTCACAACAGAAGTTTTTGGTCTATAATTCCAGTACTAGGATTTTTGACCCAGTCTGTAATCATGTTTATGTTGTGAAACTGTGCTTCACAACGCTAAAATGTTGTCTGGATGGTTGTCATTAAAGACATTAACACACTAGTCTTTGTTCATTGCATAGATCTTGAGAATTGTTGGTAAGCCCACTTTCTTGAATGAGAAGCAACCCCCACACATGGTTTGTATAGCATGCTTCACTGTCGACACACCTTTTCTTCCCAAGAAAATAAGTTTCCAGATGTCCCCAACATCTGAAGGTGGATTTATCAGAAAAAAAGTAGCTTTGCACCAGTCCTCTGCTGTCTGTACTTGTACTTCCAGAACAGAACATAGGTAACTTCATTGCAGCCTTTCACAACCCTGTTGTCCATCATTCTTCTCTTCAGTGTGCATGTCGAGGCTTGAGGTCCAGGCTCTGCACCAGTGGCAAGATGATTCTGCAGCACAGTCGGCAGGGGATGATCAGGGTACTCACTGAACACTCTTGTGTGTCTTGAAAGTCTTCACTGCAACTCCATCTCTCTCGTTGAAGTTCTTGATGATCTTTAAAGCTGTTTTCTCTAAAACAAATTCAGCATTTTTTTTTTTAAATTCAGAGCTTTTTCCAGCAAAGCAATAACAGCTACATGTTGTTCTTTGGAGGTAGACCATCAGCCGCAAATGTTTTCACTATGACTGTAGTTTGAGGCGGATTTCCTGAACAGAAATGCACTGATGTCACCAGACTAATCAAGACAGATGACATTATGAAGAAAGCTAATTAGAAAAAACAAAGAACCTGTGTGGGTGCTATTTTAATTAAATTCAATTTAGTTTATTTATGTAGTGCCAATTCACAACACACATTGCCTCAAGACACTTTACAAAGTCAGTTCAGTGGAATAATACAGATTCCAAGTCAGGAACATACATTCTAATTGATCCTAATTATCTAACAGTGCAATCAAGTGCAGTTTAGTATGCAAATTGCGGTTATTGTATCTCTGTTGCTGACTTGCAGCATTCACTCCTGGAAGAGCATGTAGCTACACTGGGCAGTTGCTTGCATTGTGTCTTTGTGACTTTGCAACAGTCCCTCATACCGGGCATGCATGTACCGACAGTGGAAAGGAAAACTCCCCTTTAACAGGAAGAAATCTCCAGCAGAAAGACGCTCAGTGTAAGTGGTAATCAGCCACAACCGACTGTGGGTCTGAGAGAACAGAAGTAGACACAAAATTACACAGAAGCACTGATCCAGGAGTACTTTCTATGTGAATCAAACGTAAAACCTTAAAGGCAGTAGTAGCTCCTTCAGTGGCTTCATCTAGGAGAGAAAGACAGCTAAGCAGATGAACTCTGAGCCAGTTTTCAAGTCAAGAGTATGAAAGAGAGCACATACAGTTAGTCACAGTAAAAGCTAGGTCTCGGAGAGAGAGTGTTAAACACTGAAAGACAGGGCCAAATGTATTTACTAATAAAGTGACTCCTGATGGCAATTGGTTGCACTCAGTTTTAATTAGAGTTATCAGATTAGAGGAAACTGAATACCAATCTACGCCACACGTTCATTGTTTTTATTTAGAAAAAATTTTGGAATTGTTTTTCCTTCCACTTTGTGTTGGCCTATCAAGTAATATTCCAAATAAATATGCAAATGTATATAAAAGTATATTAAAATTTGTGGCTGTTACATGACAAAATGGGACAAAAGTTCAAGCGGAACTAGAAGCAGAGAGAGTTCATGGTTAACATTTAATAAACCTTAAATTAAGTTTTGTTCTAACGAACAAAAAAGGTGGTGCATATGTTATTTACAACAGCAGTCAATGAAGATGAAGAAAAATGTGGTTTAATGATATCGTTTGTTTGACACCTCTGCTTTCTACTCCCAAAAGTGCTCTACACACTCGAGAAAAAATCTCATTATCATCTCTGAATGTTCACCTCTTTAATTTCATTATTTTAATCCTGACCTTATCCATGCAATTTACATATGAATTAAAAAGGATAATGTCAGTGGTTGTGGAGTGAAAGCAGTGACAGCTCACATTTGCATACTTTTGAAGGGAACCAGTGACTGTTTTTAAAAACATGAACAGTATGAGCAATATCCTTTGTTATATTCCCTGTTAAATATCAACATATAGCATATACTTTGGCTTAATAATATGTGTGCTTAAAAAAAACCATACATTTCAATGGAAAAATGTAAATTTGACCAGGAAATTGGTAGAAAAAAATCTGAAGATGACAAGTCTACAATTCAGCCTGATGGAAACGAAAAAATACAGTTTTAGACTATGAGTTACTGTGGATGTTGCAATATTTTCTGGACAAGTGAAATTCTGCCTGCAGGATTTGGCGCCTATAAAGCATACATTTATTAATTCCATCAAATTGCTTGTGAGATGTCAGTCACAGGAAACGGACATTTAAGCAGTATGTATGATTCGAATTAACTGATAATGTGGTGTTTTGCAACTTTTAACACTTGTTAGGCTAAGTCACAAACATCAGTGTATTCTTCGAAAACCCGTGGCATTCATATTTATTCACCCTCCTTTGCTCTAATAGACCTAAAAAAAATATAGTGTAACCAACTGCCTTTAAAAGTTACCAAGAGTAAATGCGCTCCCCTGTGTGAAATTTAATCTCAGTATAAATTCAGTTGATCTGTGAAGGCCTTAAACATTTGTTAGAGAACATTAGTGAACAAACAGCATCATGAGGACCAATGAAGATGACAGACAGGTCAAGGAGACAGTTATGGAGAAGTTTAAAGCAGGTTTAGGTTGTAAAACAATTTAAAGTAGGGTGTTAAGCTTTGAACCTCTCCCTGAGCACTTTTATGGCATAACTGCAAACTGACGAAGCCATCTAACTTAGTTAGTTTTCTAAAAAAGTTTTGTTAATCTTTGCAGCTGTTTGGAATCCTAGCACATTTCAACTGAGCATGTATGCCATGGTTTATGGTTTGTTAATGATTTAGCTATTTTGTCTAGTTTCCGGGATAACGTAGATGCACACTGTCTTTTTCTGGGGCAATCTTTGGTACTTTATGCAGAAAAGAGACAACATTTTATCCATTTTATCTCCATGGCCAGAGGGTGACTGTTGTGTGTTGATATTGTTCATGTATTTCTCTCTCCATGTGTTAAACTTGACTATTATGCCTCCTTTTAACTTGATAATATAAACTGAACGTTTACCCCCTTACCATCAAAACTAACAAACTAAAATGAGTTTTTTTGCATCATGATTTTGTTGTTACCAGGAAGAGGAATGATGCTGCAGCCTTTAGGCATTCAGTCACTTCAGACTTTTCTCTCGGAAACATCCTACAGGTAAGTAAAGCTGAAATGACAGCACAGATGTTTTTAATGTCGGTGACAATCTTGTCAAAAGTTCAGACTCATTGCTTTCTGACTACAAAAGCATAAGAATATTAGATGAGACCAGGTGTGTTGGGAATTTGGCCATAATAAAATGCTATATATTTTATGTGAGCAAAAAGAACAAGACACAATAATACATAAATAAGCTGACAAAGCTTAGGTTGCAAATGCTAGGCAAATGCTAATCAATACGCCATGACGCCATGACTCAGCAAGAGAGTGGCTTGCTCTGCTGTATGCGGACGGCAAAAGATTGTTTCATTGAACATTACTGCTGTTATAGAATGGCATTCATCAGGTTTTATGTAATTCACTGGGGAAATGAAATTGCCCAAAATTCAATGCCTCTAAGAGCCAAAGAGGCAGTTGCTTTCCCTATGGGACAACAGGACTTGTATTTTCTGAACCTGTTGGCTACCAGTTCAGACACAGTGCTGATTACATGTTCTTTAAAACACAGTTTATATTTTAATCCCTTATTGTATTTGTGAAAACAAAACAAAAAGGGGGGCTTCTTAGTTTTTCCAAAAAACTTGGAAAAAATCTCATCCCACCTTGTTCTTGTGAATCCAATATTGTGTTTTGTGTTATGAATTCGATGTGTTGTTAAACCTCAACTGTACTATATTTTCAAAAACCACTGACCAAACCATTTTGACAGGCTTAAAACCATGCAGCATACTAGCATAAAATAGACCCGCTCATTTATTTAAAGCAGAGGCTGTAAAAGGGTACATTAAATTATCTTAAAGGGAAACATATGGAAAAATATGTTTCTGATGATAAACAAATTTAAAAATCTTGTAGCACAGCGTCTACAGATAAATGAAGTACATGTAAACACTCACAATGTGACAGGTAAGCACAGTAACTTGGCAGTCGGCCTGTGCTTCAGAGCATGAATTTGGCACCACCACAGAGTCTGTTCCAAGGACAAAGATAAAATGAGGCAAATGCTGCTTTGTATTTGGTCGCTTTATCTTTTCTTGAATCTCTAGAGACTTCTAACCTAATACCTTAGTATCTGCTGTTCCATTACATGTTCTACAACAATATTGATCGACCCTACAAGTCACTTGTCACAGATTGTTCTCAGGTAAATAATATACCAGAGAGCTTAGATGAACATTTTAATAATATTTTTAGGTAAGATATAAAGCAGAGAGCTGTTAATAATGTGTAATCAAATAGACAAATGTCTCTAAAGTGGTCTAACCCTAAAGTATAACAATACTTATATATACTGGAATAGCTATATACCGTAAATTTCGGACTATAAGCCGCTACTTTTTTCCCACACTTTGAACACTGCGGCCTGTACAACGGTGCGGCTAATGCATGTTTTTTTCATGACTTTGATGGTTTCAGTGCGCAGGGAGAAGATGAAGGAATCAATGACTTTTGACCTGGTAGGCTGCAGTGTACATCAATTAGGGGATATTGGAATGTTGTTCGTGCACTGTTCTGTAAAAAAGGATAAGCAACGTAATTTGTGTGTTACTGATAACGTACGTATATTTAAAGGTAGCCGTGTTACAGGCACTGTTCGAAAAAAAGCATTTGCAGTATGCATTTGTTTATATTACCATACGGATTAAGTTAAAAGTTAAAAATCCTTACGTGTAATATCTTTCTGCGTAAATATCTCATACACAAAGTGGGACACCCGCGGCTTAAAATACGGTGCGGCTTGTACAAGTACAAAATTGGTTTTCTTTCTAAAACTTGAGGATGCGGCTTTTAATCAGGTGCGCTCTGTAGTCCGTAATTTACGGTATATAGTGTGATATGTTCAAAGCATAGGATATTGTTTTACAATCTAAAGCTGCTTTAAACTTCTCCACAACTTTCTCATTGACATGTCTGTTGTGTTGCTTGGTCTCTGTGATGTTTGTCCATCAATGTTCTCTAACAAACCTCAGAGGCCTTCACAAAAGAGCTTTATTTATACAGAGGTTAAATTACAATTTTACCTTCAAAAGGGATTCAATAAATAGATTGGAGTTTTCTAATTAGCAGCCTTCTGAAAAGGGGATGTATTTAAAAGAGGCTGCAGTCTAGATTTTTATTTGTAAAAAAAATAAAACAGTTTACTCATTTCCTTCAACTGATGTTGAGACCATATAAAATCCCAATAAAAATACCTTAAAGATTTTGGTTCTAGCATAACAAAATATGAAAGGTCAAGCAGTGTAAATACTTTTGCTGGTGTTCATATGAAGAAAGCTGGCTATTCTAGCTTTGTCGTTCTTTTAGATTCTCTTTGTGTGCAACATTTAAATAAATAATTGCATATTAAAACCTAAAACCTCATGATACATATGAAGTACATTACTTTCTGGAAGATTTATCTCAGTATAGACTGAATTTGCTGACATAGCACTCTGAAGATGGTGTTTCAGCGACACGATACTATCTAGTTACTTACATTAAAAAAAAAAAACAGTTATAGCAAGTCATCAATTAGGGAGGTGGACACAAGACTTACAGAAGTCTGTTAATGTTAACCTGTCTGGCCTACTCTCTCTCTCTGCACTTCATCTTGACTGTATTAACAGACACAGTTGGTGATTTTGCAGACCTCAGACATCATCACTCAGATGTCATCTCCTCCTTAAGCAATCGCCTTATTATTCTGACGTACTTCCACTCTAAAACATTCATAGCTGCTATCGTTGGTCATTACATGTTAAATATTCCTTTCAAACTGTATTTGGATTTTATTACTGCATGTATCATGAGCAGCGACACAGAGAAAGAGGAATGGCAATCATTACCTTCAATGTGGCACAGTGTCACAGATTGAGAAAGATTGTTCAAATAGCTTCTGTTTGCTAATGGGGACCACGCATAAATAGTAAACTCAACATAGAAAAGAGAAAACGCGAGAGAACTCTAATGATATTTGGCTGGAGGTCAAAATGGTTTTCCAAGTAGGACATGTCTGAACCCCTTTAATAGGGTGGAAAAGACAAGAATATTTGGATGTGAAAAGAGAGGAGGGTATGAAGATTCTATATGTGGAAGCTGTGGAATGAGAAGCTTTTATACTGAGATATGGTGGGAGTGACTTAGACTTAGACGTGGTCTTTGATGTAAAATTTACATTTTCTGCTAATGCAGACCACACCTAAATAGTAAAGGCTCTTTCTCATAATTCATCATAACACATTTCTTGTTAGTTGTTCTTGACTTTTTTCATACCTATACAATTTTCTCCAAGCAATAACAAACCTGGACCTCCACTGGACCATGAATGAAAGAAATCAAAGTCTTCCTAATTTGTTTTTAAAATGGTTAACTGTTCTGATACATCATTCCTGCTCAGGAGCAATATATTTCCAGCCTGGAAATCCAGTGTATGGATAATAATAAACACCAACAAATTTAACAACTGTCACAGGAGGACTTCTCAGAGAAGTGAATTGAAATTGTCATTGTTTTCTTCTGTAATTCAGGTCTCATGTGTTATATGAAACTGCACTTGGAATGTTTTAACAGTAACTGTATAAGGCAAGATATTAACCTTGTTATTGACAGGATTTTGTGATTGAATCCTGTTAGGGTTTGAAAACTTTTGTATTGTTTATCACTCTTCCTTCCCAAGGAGAGGAGTGAGTTATGCTACTATCAGCAACATCTGGGGGCTGCTTGTACCAGTCCCCACTCCCTCTCTGTTTAAAAGCCAAACACATGCACCCTAACCCTTCTGACCCCACACACACAGACACACATACACCCCCTAAATGCTTGGAATGTCTGTTGAACTGTGTGTGTGAACCACATATATAAATAAAGAGAGATGGTGCCAACACTTTGTAGTTGCACTGCAGAGTGGGCTACCATCTTGCTCCAAGATTAACAGAGACTCTGTGTCGTTCCTTCTGAGCTTGACTATTTCGATAATTAATACCTAACATTGAATTGGTCCTTCGAGCCGGATATTGTAATCTAATTTATCTATCTTTTACAGTGACCTGAGGATCCCGGGATCACCTGACGCTGAGGAAGCGCTACTGGAGGTCCGCCCCAGGACGGTGGTCCAAAGATCCGGTGGGTGAATTCGCATTGAGCTGGTAGATTATTGCTTTACTCGACGCTTGGTGACTCTTGGGGTCCGAAAGAGTCACTGAAGTCAGCTCAGAGGTGAGAAATTGTGTTGTAATAAATACTTAAAACAGTCGTAGGTAGTGTCTCGCCGTAAGGAGACAGCAATTGGATAGGTATTATTCCGCCGGAAGGGAATAGCGACAGAAACGACTAGGTAGTTCTTTGTGGTGTACCTCTGAACAGAGCTTAAACCATGACCAGGACTGTCTGTATTGACCAGGGGACGGTATTCCAACATGAAGGTTCAAAATACTAAATTCCATAAACATAATAAAATAATTGATGTGAAACATAAAAAACACTTACTCAGGTATAAAACCAAAAAGTGGACAACATACATACTGAAGACACAAGCTAATGTGTAAACTTTGAACTGGCTTTTGGTGTCACACTGAGAACAGAAGTAGAATGGAAATTTTATGTGCATTCATGTGAGTTGCAGCAGACTGTTTTGGACAGGACCTGTCACACAGACATCCTGGAGATGAATGACAGCTGAGACTCTGCAGCAACTGGTCTTACCTGCAGGCCACAGCCCACTAAACAGAGTCTGTAACTTGATCTGACCATGATAGATGATGGTGTCCACTTGGCAAGACCACCTACCTCCTAACACATGAAAGGAAAACATGAAAAAAAGCACTTAAACAAGGTTAGCAATTTGTCATTCGTCTGTATGTAAGATGAGAATATTCTTTATCATCTGCACTTTAGGAATGCTGGGTAATATTTACCAAGACTGGAAAGTTCAGAGCACCAGTGAAGCCATTAGATACTGAAATGCCATAAAGTCTAAAAATAGTACCATTGATGAGTGAATGTGTTTAAATAAAGCCTGACATCATATATTAAATCAGTAATTATTGTTATAAATAGAGCATTATCTCACATTGTGGCCAACCCAGTGTGCTTTTCTTACCATATCAGTGGTGTTTTTTTCGAGGGAGCCTTCTTACAGAGAAACCCGAGTCTACACAGCCCTGTTAAAATGCCAGGTTCAACTGTTAATCTATCAACACTATAAAAGGAAAAATATAAAAAATAAAAATGCTGCAATAACTTGGTTACATACAGTGTTTGCATCCTTAGACAAATAGTTTGTATTTCACTTTTTGATCCACTTTTAAAATGATGTATCTTATTTTTGCATCACAAAAACATTGTATTTTACCAGAGCATTGTAGACTTCGTAGATCTTCTATGTTAAGAAATGATCGCATTGTTGGTTTAGTAATAAATCAAACATATAATTAAAATGTTCATTGATGTTTCTGTGAATTAGACAAAGACAATGGATGGCCAGAGAGAAAATACCAGAGGAACTAAAACCTGCAGAGACTAAAAAATAGAGAAAGAAAGAGAAAAAATGTGCCACACAGATAGAATGTAGGAAAAGGCAGACAGGTGGTGGTTATTGAGAAATTAAAGGTGAGAAAGAAGAGAGAGACGCAGGGCTGTCATGGTTACATTCTAAAAATGGCAAAATAACTGTTAATTACCACCTCCACCCACAGGTATCATACATACTGTACATAATAGTGAAGGTGGCAGGACGCCTGCTACAAAACCTTGTCTATTCATCAGCTGCAGGTATTTCTAGAGGGCACGCAATGTGTCAAGAGACTACCCTCGTTTTTCTTTTCCCACTACTTTCTTTTTTTTTGCAGCAGGAATTTATGAGGAAAATGTAATATGTGTGAAGTAAATACCTGGAGATCTGCTGTTCAGTTAGATATACAGCCTGACATGAGGTCTGCTGGATGTGCCGACTGCGCAGAGGCTGCTGGTTGTACTATTATCACTGTTTAGCCGGCACGGGCACAGATAGACCCTTTAGCCCAGGATGAGAAAAGTGCCTGAATTTCATTCTTCAATTATCAATATTTAAAAAATAAAAATTCCTCTCTGCCTTTAATCTCCCAAAGTATTTTGATATTTGACAGGCTGTTATTTGAGTTCTTGTGAAAATTCTGCACCAGAATGATCCACAAGCCCCCGCTATTCATCGAGTCCTCTACCTTCAACTGCCAGCCTGATCTTTATATCACCGGTCCCTCATGGCTTCCCCTGTAGGTGGTCGGCCCACTGGGGGGATGGCCTCATGTCACTCGTTCCAGCTTGGCCCGGCAGGGTCATGCAAGGAGTGACCCAGCCACCAGGTGCTTGCGGACAGCCCCCAGTCCCAGGCTTGGCTCCAGGGTGGGGCCCTGGTTCCGCTGTATTGGGTGTCATCTCATGCCTCATTCTCGTTGTCTTTATGAAGGCTTCTGAACTGCTCTTTGTCTGGCCCATCTCCCGGAGCCTGTTTGCCATGGGACACCCTACCAGGGGTAGGTGGCCCTCTACAACATGGCCTCTGGGGTCATCTGAGCACTGACACCCCTCCACCACGTTAAGGTGGTGGATCAAGGAGGGGAAGTTTTTGTTTTTTAAATGAAACCTTGTTCAGATTACATAAAATGTGAACAAGGTTTAATAAAAAAAATGTGCTTCTGGCCTAAATCTGCAGTTTTGACAGTGAAACAGCCTGGTTGTAGTTTCTTGATGAAAATCCTAATGCCCTCCAAAATTATCTTTCTCTTGCATTAATCAACAAGGGTCACCAAATAATTTACTGACACAGAGAGTCTAAATCCATGGTATAAATATCTAATTTTAATTGCAGTCCGAGCAGTTCTATGTGATACTGATATTGCGTAGAGTGATAATGATAAATGTGTGGTATAGTGTGCATTCCTAGCAATGATTCAATATCATGACTTAATGTCAAGCTACACTATGCAGATGATCTCTTAATATCATTTCACTTCCATAAACACATTTGGAAAAAACTGTAATATGTATAAAAGTAGTGTTTGATGCAATTAAATTTTAAATTAGACTTTTGTTCATCCTTAAGTGTGCAATTCTTTTTCATTTGTGCAAAACAATTTTCGCAGTTTCTTTTGCAAATAAAGTCTTGCACATCCTCTTGTGCTCTCTGGTGTCCCTCTCACCCCTGATTCTCCAAATTGGGATTATTCTGCTATCTGCTGCAGGTAAGATTATGATTTCTCCTAACTCCTTCACGCACCTCCACAGAAAAAAAACAAAAAACGGTGAAAATGCAGACAGGCCAGGATTTGGTTTACCTTATTACAGTTTTCTATTTCAATGTAGCACAACATAAAGTGTAATTCAGTTTTGTTTAAAACAATATTTCTTTGTTTTTGTTCTGGTGTACACTCTTGGAAAAGGACAGACTTCTGGAATGTAAATACTGGAATGCAGCTCATCACAATGTAGAAATAAAGCCACAGTGAATTAGTCACATTATTTATGCAACTAGGCTTACTCAATTCTGAGGTCAGAATAAACTCTTCGATGCTCGCTTATGAGGAAAATGAATTCTGCTTTTAAATTCTGAATTTTACATGTTTTTTTCCCCATCAGGTCACATTAAAAATGTGTAACATTTATTCTACATGTAATGTCATAGTGAAAATATATATTTTTTGCTTTAAATAAGAATGTAGTGGAGGAAAATTTACTCCATTTATAGATGCAAATGTATCAGTGCGCTTCAGTTTTCTCATTTTTCTGATGCATTTTTTATTTTATGCAAATGAGGGAGAGTGTTATGGCCAAGTCAGTTGGACTGTTCTAATCACTTCAGCCAGCAGCAGAAAAAAAATTAAACGAATAAATAATAACTGGAAGATCTCCATGAAAAAAAAAAAAACAAGATTGGAAAACAGAAAAAACTGACTTCTAAAAAACTTTAAGCCAATGGCAATAAATCAATGACAAGAGGAGTAAAAAAAAACCAATGTAACAGCGTGATTAAAGCATTCTGTAAATAATTTTAATAACTAGATACCCCCACCTGCCAAAAAAGAGGATTAAAAGTTGGACTTAAAGAATACTGTTACTGCAACTTCATCCGTACATATCACAATAATTATGCCAATGTGTAACTCATATAGGTATTGAGCCTCTGAAAGGTCTAGATCAGAGCTGCACTGATGGGGAAAGTAAAATGAACCATCAGTACAAACTTTATTTAGGGGAAAGAAGATCCTCAAAGCTAAACTGAGCTTGCTCCATGAACAGCAATTATACTCCCGGGATGAGAAATATTGGAAAGATAGAAGGATCAGAAACAGTTGAGAACTCTGTCTTGGCGCCTGTGTATGTTATCTGATTCTTACCATTAATATTATCCCTAATAAACAAACAAGGCAGTGGTTATTTGGAGAGGAAACGTTTTGTCTGGAGATTAGATTACTGTTTTTCAAACTTCGGTACTCTGAGTTCTTCCAGTTTAAAGCCTGATACATTTTCCCAGCTGAAAACTTCAGCACTGAACTGACATGACTTTCTGGCCAGCTCTACTGTATTGCTGATGAGATCTGTAAAACAAGCAAATAATCACTGTTCCCTGCTGACAGATGGCGCAGCATGTCTGGACTTTCGCACTTAGAAAAGGTGACGATTTGGAGAAGTGGCACTTCACGAACTCTGGCTCTTCCAAGTGTTTGCTCTGTAAGCAGAGTCAAAAGCAAGCAGCTCCCATCAGAACTGCAGAGGAAGTCTACCCAGATGTGTCTACTTCAGAAGTTAATTTCTATAGACAACAAAAAGAGCATCTGGAATGAGTTTTATATTTTTTATTTTAGACATGAAAAGAGGGCAAAAAAATTCCATCTCTGCATGTGTAGCACCCAACCCAAGTAGCTAAGTACTAAGCCTTCGTTAATGTTGTGATAGTACTATAGGCGGGGCCCTGGGAACGTTAAGTCCTCTACTAATGAACAAAAAATGGTAAACAGGAGAAACAATAATCAGGTTTTACCCTCTAAACTTATTTATGCTTTCCAACTATGGCAGTGCCTCCAATTAACAAGAAAATATCTGCGCTACCTTTTTCTTAACCTCACAAAACAATGCTCTTTAGGTTTAAAATCTGTTTAAATCTGCAGTAAATAAATTATGACACAACTCAAAATCTAAATAAAAAGAAGATTTTAGTGAAAAAAAATATTAAGACATATAAAACAAAACACAATAAGAATGAAGAACCGGGCCGAAAGAATTACCGGTCGGTCTACGTTCCTACCCTCACCTATGGCCATGAACTTTGGGTCATGACAAAAGAACGAGATCCCGGATACAAGCGGCTGAAATGAGCTTCCTCCATAGGGTGGCCGGGCACTCCCTTAGAGATAGGGTGAGGAGCTCGGCCATTCGGGAGGGGCTCGGAGTAGAGCCGCTGCTCCTCCACATTGAGAGGAGCCAGTTGAGGTGGCTCGGGCATCTATACCAGATGCCTCCTGGACGCCTTCCTCGGGAGGTGTTCCAGGCACGTCCCACCGGGAGGAGGCCCAGGGGACGGCCCAGGACACGCTGGAGGGACTATGTCTCTCGGCTGGCCTGGGAACGCCTTGGGCTCCCCCCGGACGAGTTGGAGGAGGTGTCTAGGGAGAGGGACGTCTGGGTGTCTCTGCTGAGTCTGCTGCCCCCGTGACCCGGTCCCGGATAAAGCGGAAGACAACGAGTACGAGTACAATAAGAATGAGGTGTGTTCCTATACACAGAACAGTATCACAAAATATGATATTTAATAATATACTGCTTTTTAAGTTCAGTTCAGATTCAGACCTTTTTAACAAAGTCTGGTCTCATTAAATAGATAAAGAAAACCATTGCAGGCCTGAAACGCGGCTCGCGTTCGTGGTGACCACAAAACACAAATGGTTGCTTCACTTGTAAACAAGCATAAAATAAAATGCACCTGCTCTAAAGTACTCACTGATCCTCTTAGTTCAGTACGAGAAACGGATGAGGTCTTAACTATCACCAGGCGGGTCCCTCTCGAAAGCAGAGCTGAAATTAACTTCACACCACAAGTTATATGAAGTACAGTGAAGGTTCTGCCCACAACAGAAGAGTCCAGAGAATTCCTCTCGGTCCACTGTGTATTAGAAGTCTCTATTTAGGTCATATATTCGGCTAAGGCTCATATACTCTACATATAAAGTTACCATTAGCTCGCGCTAAAATGCTAACTCACGATTAGCATCACACTTCTATGCACTTCAACATATAGCTTTAAGCACAGAAATCATATACATCAAGTACGCACTCATTACAAGGTTAAACAGTCCAAAACAGGAACGTAGACTCTGCATCCACGACTCTTTATGACCGTTTTCAACTGAGCTCCATTTCTCAGCTTCCTTTTGGCAAAACGTAGCAGCCGAATGCGTCCACCTGGATGGTTTTACTCTTGCCTCACTTAAGTCCCACCCTCACACATGTGATTGGACATTAGGTTTACATCAACTAATAAAATAAAATAAAATGCAAGACTGACAGCACAACATGTTAGGTTGTGGACAGAGCACGCATTTAAAATATATATATTTTAATCAAGCTTTCAGCAAACATAAGCAGTATGTTACCTAAACTAAACAGCAAAACCTTTCGTTGTTTAAAACAGTTTTTACCTATTTATGAACACTTCTAACAGATAAATGAACCCGATTTTATTGTGTTTTTAACTATAGTTACTGCATTTTAATTCAGCTTTAATATATTTGCAACATATGTAGAATTACAAATTCCAGTGATAGCATTTAAATTTTAGCCTTATTAGTCTGAAAATAATATTATAGGCTGGGCTACACATGATTTGAAGTTAAATCCACAGACTCCAATCTCCTTGGCCAAATAATTTTGTAGTGTTTCAGGAGCTGCTATGCTCTTCCAAGCAGTTAAAAATCTATAAGAGCTGGAAGCTCTAAAACTGTATCCAAATCAGTCTAAAATAGACAATGTAAAGGTTTTTGCATACAGGTTTGATTACAATAACTACAACAATTACTAGTGCTATGCTGTTGGTAATATTAAAACAGCTTTGAAATTCACCCAAATGACAGGAAATGTCAGAAACTGTGCCGTCATTAAAGGCAACCTGACCTAAAGTGAACCTATTCAGCAGTTTCAAGCATCTATTGCTATGAAAGAGTAATTGCCCCTTGCATATTCTATCAGTTTTCACTTTTTTCTTGCACTTTATTTTTTCAGACAAATGTTTCTTTTAAAGGAAAAATCACCTGAGTAAACACAAAAGGCAGATTTCAATTGATGATTTCATTTATTAAGGGAAAACAGCTGTCCAAACCAACCTGCACCTATATGGAAAACTGAGTTATATTTAACTAGGCACAACCAGGCATGATTACTATCAAACCAGTAGAATCAAGAAACTGCTTGAAGGGAACCTGCATGACAACAGATGACAAACAAAGTCACTGACTTCCATCAGTATGGGGAGTTACAAAGTCATATCTGAGGTTGCGGGACTCTAGCAAACCACAGTGAGAGTCATTATCCACAAATAGAGAAAACCTGGAGCAGTGATGAACCTTCCCAGGAATAGTTCATCAATAACTCATCCAGAAGGTCAGAAAAGAAGTCAGATCAACATCCAAAAGAACAGAAAGGCCCATCTCACATTTACCAAAGAACATATTGAAAACCCACAAAACCTTTTAAAAAGTATTTTGTAGACTGGCAATCCAAGTGAAACCTTTTGGAAGGTGTGCGTCATTTACATCTGGCCTAAAGCTAACTCAGTGTTTCAGAAAAAGAACGTCATACCTACAGTGAAACATGGTAGTGGTAGTGGGATGATCTAAGGCCACTTTGCTGCTTCAGGACCCGGGTGGCTTTTTAAAACTGATGGAACAATGGATTCTGCTCTCCATCAAAAAATCTTGAAGAAGAAAGAAAGTTTGTGACTTTAAGCTCAAGCATTCTTGGGGTACACAGCAATACAATGGTGTTTTGGAGGGGCCTTATCAAAATCTTAAATTCAATTAAAAAGCTGCAGTTCAAGGCCATTTAAGGTTTAGGGAACAATTACTTTTCACATTGGGATCAGCTTGCTTTGAGCAGCTTAATAAATTAAAATCATAATTTGTATTTGCTGTATTTATCTTTGTCTGATATTAAATTATGTTAGATGATCTGAAGCATTTAAGTGTAACAAAAAAAAAGCGAAACAATAGAAATGTGTAAGGGGCCAAATTTTCCATGTACATAGGTTTACATTTTTAAAAATACAGCAATGCTGGCCACATTGAGCACCCATCATGTGCACCCATCATGTGAAACTGTAAAGAATACACCAAGGAGTCCTGTCAGTGGTACTCAACATACTGTTAATTGTGAAGGTTGTGGTGTGCCAAATTGCTTTGTTGCCAAGGTTTCTAATCACCCTGGTGGAGGCGGGGTGGGGGGTTGGGGGCGGGGGTGGGGCGGCACATGCACTTGATTAGCACAAAGACAACCATCGGCTTCATTCAGATTGCTATCAGAACTCAGCAAATACACGGTTAAGGATAAAAGAAAGACAAACTGGAGCCCTCAGTATAGAGTAACAAGTAATGCATAAACATAAACATATACAGTTTTACAGTAAGCTTACAATTTTCATTTATTTTCTACAAGCAGCATTTTGTAATCTTTACCTCACTCTCTGACTGCCACACAGATCATCGTCTTTGTTTTGCTCATTGTTTCTGTAACAATAATTAATCACTGGTATGCGTGAGAGTAACTGATTGCGGCATGTACATGAGACAACATTTATTCCCTGCAAAGAACAGAAAATCTGTGCCAAGGACAACATTTGTGATTTGGGTTGAATGCCTTGCTGCTGAATAAATTTGGACTGAAGGATTTTTTTCTAACTGATCCAGTTAATCTCTGCAATAAAGGAAGGCAACAGAGCTTTTACATACATTTACTAAAACAGATTAATGTCAAAAACATGAAATAATCAATAAATATACGTCATGCATACAAATAAAGTGTGTTGGAGGTTCACCAAATGACTGAATAAATCCTTGTGTATGCTTGAGAATATTAGACAGAACTGTTGGTGAGTTCTGTTTAATATAACTTTACAGAATGCCCAGTCAATGTCCAGACCTAATGCCTTATTTGCTTTGAAGCTCATCTGGTTTAAATTTATTATAATAAAATTATCATTATAATATAGTACATGGTTTTCTCCCAGCATAAGTCAATAGCTTGTTACCACTTGTAACCACTGAGAATGTAAAGTCAGAAGCTTTTGCCATCATAAACTATGAAATCAAAACAACAAAATATAATGACACCATGTATAAGGGTAATAGATTTGCTTTCCATAAACTGCACAACAACAATAATGTTCTATATAGTGTAGCTCTTTGGCCTATTAACATTTGTAGCTAATATTACTAATATTATGGTTATTATAGCTAACTTTAGCAGTGAGCACATAAAAGACATGTACTTATGGGCATCAACTATAGAAGAAGATTTGAAAATCTAGCTTGAGTGTTTGAATTGCAAATAACAAAACAAACAACAAAAACAAAATAACAAAACAAAAACAATTATTAATCTGCAAGCTTTTGATATTCATTGTGTCTAGTCACTGTCATTGTTTGCTGTCAAAGACAAATGCTGTGCTTTTTACAAATCTTTGTTTTTTTTTTTACTGAATATTGTAATTTCTTTAAATAAATGTCATAAAACCAGCTTAAGTGAAGCATAGATGGCCTGAGATAGAATCAGAGATAGAGCCCATGCAATCTCTCCCCCCAAGCCTCAACCCTGAGCAATGGATAAATCAATGCAAAAACTCCACAATATTTCCTGTTATAGTAAAGTTTCACTCTTGTAGCATTTCCAGTTGCTGTGGAATTAGTTCTTGAGTTGTTGCCCTGTTGTGTTGTCAGATTCGGCAATTGAAAATATGTTGTCAGACTGGCCAAAAACACTAGGTTACAAAGCATTTGAAATTGTTTGTGTGGCAGCTGTTTTGGTACCTGATGGAAGAAAGCAAAGAAAATAATTATGACAGACAAGAAACAATTAGGTGCTGTGACAAATCCATGATTGGTTGTTAGCTATTAATGCCAATGATTTCCTTCTGAGGTTTCTATTCTTGCTAAATTAAAGGGCTATTTCACCGTTTTAAGATCTTAACTGATTTGATCCTCTCTAGTTCAAAATCAAATAATACATGAACTTGACCCGGATAATTCTGCATTGAACAGTCTATTTTTAAAACGAAGATTAACATTTATGAAACTGTTACTGTATTTGTGTTTTATTGGCATTGGGATCACCAACAAGATCAACAAGAACCACCATATATCTACTAGTCAAACCTGGGCTGAAATGTTCTAAAGCAATAACAGTTACCTAAAAACACAGTTTATCATTTTACCCTTTTAGTGAAAACTACAAAGTTGGGGATATTTTATTTCCCAAGAATATTACTAATCTCATCTTGTCTAGGTTTTGTGAACTCATTTGTGTGCATCTTCTCATCTCTTGGGCTGGATGTACTGCATCAGCATATCCCTAAAATCAAATAGTTTTCCCTCTTTGTTTCATTGCTCCCTGACACTGTTGTTCAGAATGAATAAAATGAGCTGCTTGGCACCCCTCTGCAAAAAAATCTAAAGCAGTTCAGGTTTTCTCACCCTCTTTCTGAGACTGTAGGTGGTTTAGCTGTTTGTAATACACAGTCTTCCCTTTATGTGTAGCTGGGGCTGGTAATACGAGATGTAGACCACTGTATTAAGACAGAGGTGGGTGTGCTTCCAGTGACTCAGTGCAACACAATGCTGTACCCAGAATTAATGATGACAGCAACTTCAAACGTGAGGCAAGGTATGACAGCTCCATGAAAAATAGAGCATGAAGGAGCTGCCTTCAGGTTCTACACTTCAAAACCTAGACTTCTGAAGTAATCAAATCTGGAGAATGTAGTGTATTTACATACTTATTATCGTAGTTGAAAAAAACGTTAAAAAAACTATTAACATAAGCAGTAATCACCCACAGAAATATAAAATTGTGTGGGCAGAGTTAACAGAGACGAAGAAAGGGTTTCAGTAAAAAGTGAGAGGTAAAAGACGTAAAAGTTGCATATTTCCTTTCGCTTCTGCAGAAAAGTAACAGAGCTTAGGCAGTGTTTGAACTACTTTTAGCTTTTAGCTGCAGGTTTACATCCATGTACTACACCTGCTTTATTCTGTTCACTATATCACGAAACGTTTTGGATCACTTGCCTTTACACGCAGATGAGCTTTATCACATCATATTGTAGAAGAGCTCCGCCTCTCTGTGAAGTATTTCCACGAGGTTTAGAATGTTTTATGGGATTTAACAATGAGCCCCTGTGACATTTGTATTGCGGATCCTTAATTGTTTATGTTAGAAAAATCACATATGAATAGCACAGCTAAATAATGCAGCAACAGTTTTTTCTATTGTTTGCTTATTGTGTGTGTGTGTGTGTGTGTGTGTGTGTGTGTGTGTGTGTGTGTGTGTGTTTGTCTGGGCGTGTCCTTCACTGAGTTGGAGGGCCTTATCTTGGCATTCCCTCTGGAAAAGGTGAACAGACAATAGTGTTAACTTTATCTTTTTGGTAAATGCTTACCTCTGCCATTTTCTGTCTACCAGCAGGTGTGCGCAGGCAAAAGCATTTCCCAGGGGTTTGCACACAATTTATTGGTTATGGGATGGTACAAACTAGGAAGTGAATTAAGAGGGGGTGATCTGGCAAGATGATGCTTTACACATTGATCTTAGAATAAGTTTTGCAATGAAATTCAAGTATTTTCAGTTAGTATTTTTAGTTGTAAATAATGTATTGTTTTGCTTGCTCCTTATTAAATGTAAATATTGCCATAGTATTATCAATATTCAATGGTATCAGACAATGAAGACCCATTGGTATTTAAGCAGTCTGTCATCCAATGTTTTGTTGTTGGTGGTTTTGTTTGGTTTTTAACACATTTGGCCACAAAATAAAAAGAAGAAGCTTCCACGAATATCATTTCTGGCCTTGTTTATTGCTGCCATTTTGGGTCCCATCTCCATGGCCGCCCAACAATTTTCACTAGAATGTAACATGGGATTTTCTGACTGTTCTTACAGAAACACGATGAAATCAGACACTGATGTTGGATGATAAGGCCTGACACATAGTCTCCACTCTAATTCATCGCAAAAGTGTTGTATCAGGTTGAGGTCAGGACTCTGGGGAGGCCCATCAAGTTCTTCCACCGAATTCGCTCACCCATGCCTTTATAAGGAGACTCGTGACTTGGATTGCCAGTCAGAGAGGTATAATTCCTGACTCCAAAGAACTATTCTCCAGTGCTCTAAAGTCTAGTAGTGATGAGCTTTACAGCACTGCCTCCAATGCTTTGCCTCGCACTTGAAGATCTAAGGCTTGGATGCAGCGGCTTTGCCATGAAAAACAATTCCACAAATCTCTCTTTGGACTGTTATTAAGTTAATTTGATGGCCACATTATGTCTGTAGCCAATGACTCTGCAAAAAGTTTGTGACCTCTGTGCACTAGGTGCCTCAGCAACTGCTGACCCTGCTCTATAATTTTACATGGCTTACCACTTTGTATCTGATTTGCTATAATACTTCTAACAGTTGACTGAAATTCCACAAAAAAGGTGACTCCTCCGAGCTCTTTCAGACAGTCAACTTGAGCTGTGCTGCTGCCTCACACCTGAGCTTTCTCTCATTCTGCAGAATATATCAAGCATAAAATAATGAATTGGGCAGTTTATTTAAGGTGCAGAACATCCAGCTGCACTCTGCATTTCATGCAATGCTCCTGCCTGTCTGCCTGCCTTCTGCTCCTACATTGTGTCTTCTTACAACCACAAAGTGTAATGCACTTTATAGGGATTTTCTGTCATGGAACAACACAAAGTACCACATCATTTTAAAGTGAGAAGACAAGGTTTTGTTTCTTCACACATAAAAATCTGAAAGGTGTGGTGTGCATTTGCATTTAGTCTCCTTTACTTTTGATACCTTCAAATAAAATCTAGTGAAACCAACTGCCTTTATAAGTCACTGTAAATAAGAGTCCACTTCAATGTATTTCAATGAAGGTTTTAACATCTCAGGGAGCACTTCTCAATTCACCTTCCAAAAATAGAAAGAGAATAGAAAAGGGACAATTGAAATTAAGCTTTTTGCCTCCATGCTAAAAGCTACATGTGGTGGAGAATTAACTCTGCACATTAAACTGGACACACCATCCCACTTTTAAACATGGTGATGTCAACAGCATACTGTAGAAATGTAAGCAGCAAAGACATGTAAGCTGGTCAGCGTTGATGGGAATATGAATGGAGTTAAATATAGGACAATCCTGGATGAACACCAGTTACAGGCTGCAAAAGACCTGAGACGTTGGTTGAGCTTTACCTTCTAGCAGAGCAACAACCCTAAACATACAGCCAGAGCTACAATGGAATAGTGTGGCTTTAGAAAAATTAAATGTGTTCGAATGGCCCAGTCAAAGCACAGACCTAAATATGCTTGAGAGGATTGGCAAGGCTTGAAATGTGTTCTTCACCCACACTCTCCATTAAACTTAATTGAACTTGAGCTATTTTGTAAACTTTAATAGACAGAAAGTAGAGACACACCACCATAGGTTGCTATAAAAGGTAGTTTTAAAAGTATTACTCAGGGGGCTGACAAAAAAAAACCCATCATACTTTTCAGATTTTTTGTTAAGGTTTAGTAAAACATTTTGGAAACCATGAATTATTCCCTTCACAATTATGCATTCCTTACATGAAACATTAACTTTAGTGGCTGTAATGTGACATAATGTGAAAAGGCTCAAGGGGTATGATTGCTTTTGTAAGGCACTGTATTGTACAAATAAGACTTGCCAACTCTCTAATAAAAAACATCCAGCCTCTAGTTCATTTTGAGCTCATAGTGAATCCTTTCTTTCAAAGTAGCAAATATTCATATCTCAGCATCATCTTTCTGTTCATTCAGCTTATATTCAGGCATTCAGGAGTTTAAAGAGCAACGTGCATGCAGTGTTATGCAGTGTTATGCAGTGTTATGCAGTGTGTATTACACTATTGAGAATTATTTCATATTCAGAAATTCAGGAGAAAAAGGCACTTGGAGCAGTGCTTCTAAAATCAATGTGTTTTCCACCAACTTTTCATATTATGTAACATGGTTGAGTGTTTCTGCCTCTGGACTTTCTACACTATGAGTATTGGTGATGATATTTTTCTTCTTTAGCTGTGTTAAAGCTGTTTACATTTTTATTCCTATAAATTTTGTTTCAGTATTTGCTGCATTGTGCAACATATCACCTTTCTGATTTAGAGTAAACTTTTCCTGACCTAATGCAGTGTACTTTCCAGCCTGGGCAGGTAAACACAGTAATGCTTCTGAATCAATAAACTGTGTAAAGAAGACCTTTTGGTATATAAGCCAGAATCGAATCGAGCTGATAGAAGTTAGTGGTTCACTGTGAAGTTGCTCCATTGTCTCCCTCTTGGTTAGATGGGTGAATTGACTGCAAGAGGGTGGTGAGAGGTCCTGTTGAAGAACAGCCTTTTCTAATGTATCACTTTGTCATATCTCTCCTCTCTTGATTTACTGCCCCCCTACCGTCCAACATCTTCGCTACCATAAAGTAGTTTGTTTGACGCTGTGTGATATGATTAATAGCCCACCAGCTTCACCATAATAAAACACCTGGATTTATTACTGATATACTGTTATATATAATGGCACACTTTACAGGCAAATGCAATCAGTTTTACAACTTTGTCTTTATCTTTGTGTTTGGGTTTGTAGATCACACTAGTTATATTCATGTCCATGTCTGAAAATATGTCATGTAAATATGTAAATAAGTGCAAAAAGAATAAAAAAAATATAGGTACAATGCAGTTAAACACATAGCGGAAAGTTGCCAAAGAGTGATGATGTTGCTTTTAGTATGCCTTTTTCTGACTTAGAACAAAAAAAAAGGAAGAAAAAGCTGTCGCCTCTATGGTCTGGCTGTTTACTTCCTGTTTAAGCTATCTGTCCTAGCCATGGTATGAAATGTGTTGTGTTCTCTTCTTCCATGTTTGGGTTGTTTCTAAAAGAGCATTGGATTCTGGTTGTTGAGGAGAAATACATCTTCTTCCCCAGTTTACTTCGATTAAACACACCTGCTTTCTCTATAAATTATCTTTGTAGAAAGAATGCTCACTACCTATTAGTTGTGTGTTGCAAATAAGAGGAGACATTCATTCAATTCGCTGATGATCCTTGATTAAATGGCAGCTTGGAGGAGCCCCTACTTCTGCTGCCACCCACACCCACTACTATTTGCTCTCATTTGTTTCTGCTTCCATGATACAAACATCTATGGAAATGGACCCAGTTGGTGAAGATGTATTTTTTTTTTTTTGACACATGCTGATCATCCTGATCTCTCTATTTGCAGCAGTAGGCAGGGTCACCTTCTCAGTACATGGGGAGAGCAACTCTCCATTGACTCCACAAGCGTAACCACAATAGAAAGTGTTCAGGGCGAGAGTGATGGATAAACAGGTTCTATTTCAATACGGTGCTTGCACGCTCCCCCATCTATTGCCGCCCTGGGGCAACATCTCTTATACCCCACATCAAAAACCACCACTGCATTCTACTTATTCCTGTTAAAAGTATATTTTTTGCTAAGAACATATTTTCTGCTTACATAAACAGTGACAGGCTTTAATGAGGCATGGTTACATATGCCATGTCATCATCCATTTATAGAAGTACATAAATGGTTTTGAGGGCATGACTTAAAAGCTTCATACATTTGCATGAACCAACAACAATCAGAATCAGAATCAGAATCAGCTTTATTGCCAAGTTTGTACATACAAACAAGGAATTTGACTCCGGTACACTTTGCTCTTTGGTTTTTGTTTTTGCACTACAGAATATACATATTTACAATGTACAAATATACACATATATAAATAAACAAGTCTGTTCTTTAAATAATTTTTTTAGTGATGGTTGACCTGGATGACATTTTTAAAAATGTCAGAAATTCTCTTCACACTTTTTTCATATAAAAGCAAGACTTTTAAAAAATGATATTTTGAGCTTCTGCACAAGCAAGGGATAACCCGTTGGATAGAGAACCCAGTGAAGGTAATGGATTTGCAATCAAGGAGACTAATTGATAAAGATTCTTCATAAAGATATTTAAAGCCAAAGCAAAACAAAACAAAGAAAGCCCCCAGATCTTTAAGTCTTGAATCTGTGGGGCATAACTGCAGTGTTTTTTTATACAGGAGCTGTCATCTATTTCCACAAAGCAGTGAACCAGAAGACAACAAAAGGGAGGCCACTACAAAGAGTGTGTAGAAAGACTGCCAGACATACCAATAGATAAATAAACTGAAAGGCTGTTTGAATCAAACGTGTATATTTTTAGTGAGCACACAGAAAATCTGATCTAATGAAGTTGGGGCAGCAGCACAGGTTTTGAAATCCCAAACAGTATGGGAGCAAAATATGGTCCAACATTTAGAGTTGAAACAGAGAAGATAAAGTATAAAACATTTCCAGTTATGCAACTTGTGACATCTAAAACATTTTTCATTTGGAGGAAGAGGATTTTATTCATTTCTAACAAGTGAAATAAAGTCCGATGACACACATTTTTGTGCATTGCATTGGCTCTTAATGAACCACCGTCAATTATAGCACCTAACTGTATTTTAAATATTATGGCATGGATGTCAGAGAAATTTTTTCTGCTCATTGAAGACAAAACTGAATATTTTGGTGCTGTATTTGACCACAAAATTTGTTTTTTGGCTCATATTAAAAAAGAACGTAACTTTCCATTTGAGAAACACTGCCTGAGTTTGATTGTTTCTCTTTTAGTCAACTGCAGAGATTTTAATACAAGTTTTTAAAACGAGCTTTCAGTTGCACAAATGCTGATGAAGACCTGAAAGCAAATTTACACCACTCAGATTTAAAAGTCTTTGTGTTGTCTGATTTTTCAAGTAATTTTTTGTATCATAATGGATTCAATTGGCTTTCAAAATTATGTAATTACCATAACCAAAAATTGAGATGTTGTATGTATTATATAAAAACACATTGTACTCATAAGCATCATTTAGCATTTAACAGAATTAATATATTCAGCAACATATTTACTTGATACAATAAGTCTAAAAAATCCTTGTATCAAAGAGACACACTTGGTGTTAAAGAGCTAAAAAGTTAAATACAGAAAAACATTAAAATAGTTTAAAAACATAGGCTTTGAAAAACCCATTCAAATGTTGGTTAATGCAAAGTTAAATTTGCTTAAATTGATTAGCTGTATTGGAAGTTTTAAATACAATGTCCTTTTTGCTACCACTGAAACCCGTACTACACATAAGAGGAAAATACTGCATTCTGTGTTTCCTGTTTTCACAGTCTGAAGAGATGTGTAGCTGTTCAGAAAGGCATCGAACCAAAATCTGGAGCACAGCAAGTTGTGACAGTTGTTCTGTTTGGATCTGGCTCTTATTTCAAATTAAAATGCAGTGCGGCAACAGAAATGTCAAAAGTTGCTCAGTCAGTCCGGCCAGCAGCTCTTCCACATATTCGACAGCCTCGCTCTGCATACCAGTAACCTGCCAGTGCCTGCTGTTGCTACTCCACACAGCAAGTTCCTAAAGAAATGAAGCTCGTTAAACAAATCACAAAAATATATGAGTTTGAAATTAGGGTTTTATACTATGTTGTCATTGAGAGACAGTACCGTTTTTCTCCACTGGCACAATTACAGTTATTCCAAATTAGAAACGTGAGGAAGGTGAGGAAACTAGTCATAGATTTGACTGCTACTGAATATGAGCAAAAAGACAGCAGTTTAATTATATCATGTAGTGGCTCCATAAAAGCATAGTAGTAGGAAACACCTGTTCCTTCGTACTGAAATTTTTAAAGTATCTAATCAGTAATCAGGCTCCTCTCCTGTGGAACCAGCTTCCGGTTTAGGTCTGTGAGGCGGACACCCTGTTTATCAGGGAGGGAGCCTTCCTCCCTCCCTGTTGGATGGAGTAAGGGGGAGTCAGGTTTAGCCTAAACCTGCTCAATTATGGTTGAGGTGGAAACACACCCTCCATTTCTGCTACCTGTATGACCCCTTCTCTTTTCCAATGATTATAATCAGTCTGACAGAGAGAGGTATCCCAATCCTTGTGGTTTTTAGTATAACAATGACCATCAGTGGGACCCTTTGTGGAATGCCTTGAAACGACATTGTTGGAAATAAGCGCCGTTTAACTAAATAATCTGAACTGAAACTTTCTGTGTAGTTATGCTGCTGTAGGCTTAGGCTGCTGGAGGACATAATGACCACTCTCACCCTCTACATTCTCACACTACTCTCCAATTTTGCATTATTTGTTGTTATTTCAACTTTTAACTTTGTTCTGTCTTTTCTCTTCCTAAAAGCTACACCTGGCCTGACTCTGTGTCTACCTGTGACACCTTTCTGGAGAGGGGCATTGTCCGAGCTTCTGCTGGCAACAACTTAATGCTCATCCTCTACCGATGATCCACATGGCCCTGTCTTTTAGTGTTTAACCCTTTCTCTCTACTAGACATGGCTACTGACTGAGCTTTTACTGTAACTAACTGTATTCGCTCTCTTTCAGACTCTAACCTTGAAAACTGGTTCAGAGTTTATCTGTTCTTTCTTTCTAGATGAAACGACTAAAGGAGCTACATCCATTAACATTTACGTTTCCTTGCCATAGAAAGTACTCCTGGATCAGTGCTTCTTTGTTCTCTTTGTGTCTCTGCTCTGTTCTCTCTAAACCCAGTCGGTCGTGGCAGATGGCCGCTCACACTGAGCCTGGTTCTGCTGGAGGTTTCTTCCTGTTAAAAGGGAGTTTTTCCTCTCCACTGTCGCTACATGCATGCTCAGTATGAGGGATTGCTGCAAAGTCAACGCCAGTGACTGTCCACTGTCTCTACATGCTCATCCGGCAGGAGTGAATGCTGCAAGTCACTGACTGGATGCAATCTGCTGGGTTTCCTTAGACAGAAAAAACTTTTTATCCAATTTGAATAAATAACTAACTCTGACTGCACTGTTCAATGGTTAGGACTAATTGGAATGTATGTACCTGACTTTTGTGAAGTGCCTTGAGACAACATGTGTTGTGAATTGGTGCTATATAAATAAAACTGAACTGAATTGAAAACTGAATTGAGTTAATCTGAAAAGAAGTAAACCATCTTTACAGGGGCACAGCAGACTCCTCCAGGAGCAAAAACAGAATGCTAATGCTGTAACGTTCACCTCCGTCCTCTCTCCTCTTTGAAACATACAAGGGCAATGCTGCATTAATCATGGATTCACATCCCTCCTCCTTCACTATCACCTCCCTGCACACACACACGCACCCACATTTATCCCTGCTTGTATGCCTCCTCCCTCTCCTCTAAACATGCATGCACGCGCACACCAACACACACACACATATACATACACGCAGCCGCATCATTAGTAAAATCTGTCTGACATAGTCCATAAAATTTAAATGTCACTTAACCTAAAAGGCATGACATTGTTTAATTTGTGTAATTAGACTTAAATGAAGACGCCTCCCTGAACTATGCAAGAAAACACTGCACGGCCCACATGCACATCATCGAACATATCATTTTAGCAACACCCACTCCAAAAAAGCACAAGTATGTGCACCCACACAGACACACACGCATGGAAACGCAGTCCAGCACAGCACACTGCCACTTTTTGCTCCACCACTCTGGGCAAAATGAGTGGGAAAGCGGTACAGAAGCATACAGTTGCATTCATGAATTCGAGGTAAAATAAAGAAGCACTTCAGGAAAAACAGGAATAATAAAAAAAAATTATATAATGGTTATGTAGAAAGATCACATTTTCAGAAACTCTGAAAAGATAAAGTATTTTTTTTCATTTTTTAGAAGAAAACGGTGCCGACAGACCAAAGGAGAGAGAGGAGTGATAAGGAATATGAGACTATGGAAGCTTGCTGTGTGTCATAGAGAAATGCTGATATTCTAGGCTAATTGGCAGGAAATTAGCCAAATTAGCTGTCAGGTTTCATGACGAAGAAGCAATAACTTAATATTTTAACCTTCAGTGAGACTTTCGTTTTAATCATTTGCAGTAGATCTGAGCAATATTTCTTTAGGGTTTTAAAAGGTCTGTTTAAAGTTAATCTCTTGCCTGTTTTATGTTATTGTTTATTTGTTTTGTTTTGTTTAGTCATTAAATTCAAACATATGAATCATTCAAGCATAGACACATAAGAGACAAGTTTGCCAAAAAGGTAGTTTTTCAATTGATCTTCAGGAACTTAGGCTCAGGTGTTAGATGAAGCATTTTTAAGTTCCTGTTTGGCCTTCCCTGATTTTATTTTTCATATTTCCCAAAACACCAATTTTCAGATACTGCTTAATCTGCTGTGTTTTTTCCCTTCTACACTTTTTCTGTTTCTTTCCATTTATAACTTTCCTTATTTTGAGTACAAAAGTTGAAAGAACTTTTGAAAGCCTGGAGAACTGTTGGTTAATATAACTAGAGGAAAATAGTAGATGTGCTTTTGCTCAAATCTTGTAAGGTTCAAACAATGTGTCTTGGTTGATACATATACAATTTTGTTGAAAATATTTTTTAGAATTCCACATAAAGAAAACAAAACAAATACCCCCAAAATATTTAACACATTATAATAGGCACAGATTGTGTTCAAATTAATTTTAGAAATGTAACATAATTGCCTTGCAAAGAAATTCAGTCATAACTCTTGAACTGTTCCACATTTTGACATTTGAAACTTGTCTTTATATATTTTATTTGAAAATTAGACCCACAAAATTAGCATAGTTTTCAATATTTCTGAAGTAAAAATGTAAAAAGTGTGGAGTGCAGAGTATGCAGCCCCAATAATATTAGGTTTTTTTCTCATGACTTGTGACAAACTTCTCCATTCAGTGGTCTCCTCTCCTGGCATGACAGTATTGGTTGAACATCCATGTCTTGGTAATTGTGCCATACTCCTTTCATTTGTGGATGATGGATTGAACAGTGCTCTGTGAGATGTTCAAAGCCTGGAATACTGTTTTATTATCTAACCCTGCTTCAAACTTGCATGTCCTTATGCCTCACCTTTCTGCTCTGTTCCTTGGTCTTCATGACTATAGAACAGCTGCATTTAAACTGAGAATAAATGACACAGGATGACTCTATTTACTAATGCACAAGGTTTTAATGGCAAATGATTATGCTAAACTAAATTTAGGGGTATCTGATTAAAAGCTGCTAAATACAAGGAAGCATTTAGATTTATTTAACAGTTTTGTGCTACTTTCTGATGGTCTACCATTTGAAAGTACAAGGGCTATGAATACTTTCTTAAGGCAAAACATTAATTCACCTTGTTGCAAATGAACTACATTGCTTTTCATGCTAAAATGTAATAAAGTACTTTATCCACAAATTGATTCTTGTAGCATTTAATTTGCACTAATGCAGTAGCATATCTCAGAAACTCTCAGTGGTACACCTGCTCTCTGAGTAGAGGACATGCAGTACCATTGCATTCATTTCGCAGACATTTTATCCAAATTGCCTTATAAGTGAAAACACATTGAGGAGATGCAGGGATTGACATCAGGCTCAAGGACACCTTGACATGTGAACTGGGTTAAATAGTGATTAGACATTAATCTTATTACAGAAGAAACTGTGGACATTAGATGGAAACGTCAGAAACTGCAGATTTGTTCACTTTAGGAAACGCCAAGCTTGGAAAAAACCCTAACCCTAACCCTAACCCTGACATGTTTAAGGAAAAATGTGGGACTAAAAACTGAATCCCAAGAATGTTACAGTCTTGAACCAGTATTTGTCTGATGTGATCCTTGGTCTTCATATTGCTGTTTGTAAACTAACCACTGGAGGTGTGATGCAGAGGGCTTTGAAGCTGGAATTACCCATAATTTGTCTGTTGAATGAGCCTTTGTCTCCTTAGAAAGGATGTTTGAAATTTTTAAGGATGTGAAAATGGAAAGGGACAAAAGACAAGATAAGGAGGCTACAAAGAAGGAACAGAAATACAGTGCGCTTATTAAGTTAATCATCTTCAGTCTGATCTGGAGGCTGCCAGATCTGGTCAGCTGTCAATACGGACTGCAGGAGTACCAACAAAAGAACTTAAAAAACTGCAAAAACTGGAAGAAACCAATGACGCTGACCATTATATTACCACTTCTGATTGACTGGCTGAGGTCTACAACTGACCACAACAGGAGTGGACTGTTTATCTAGTACCATTGTTGACTGGAAAGGCCAACAGCGCTTTTGTTGCCATGAATCCAGCAGATACAGTGAGCTATGGTAAACAGAAGGTCCCGTGTTGAAAATGTATGAAATTAACAGAAAAACTCACAGTCAACAATGCCACTCTTATGAGACACCAGCAGAGGAATTCCCCCAAGACCTGCATACTCACCTCAAAGAGATGTTCTGCAAGTGGGTTTAATATGACACCTGCACCAAAGAAGAAATGGTGGTAAAGTTGGTCCTGGATGGTACCTGAGGATCCTTTCCAATGATGTAAGAACGTGATCAATCCACTGCTGCAGCTGCTGCCAAGTCAGTGGATGTCTATGTGACAGCTCATAAAGGACCAGGACCAGTCTATCGCCAGCAGGACAGCTTAAAGCCCAAGGCGGTAAGTTTGGGGTGTTTGGGGAAGGTGGTGGTTCAGGGAATGGCATACAAGGTCAAGCCAGCTTTAAGAAATCTTCTCTAGTACATTCAAATAACCCAACAGTTCGATTAGGTTACAAAACTGAGGTAGTATTATATAACTGTGGTGAAGTAGGTCACACCTGTCCTTTCTGTCTATTTAAAAGGCCAAACTCTACAAACTTGTGCTGAATTCCAAGGCCTGATTTTTCACTCTGCCCAGAATTAGCCAAGCTGATGACAGCTACGGTTCGGATAAATTGCGGACCACTTTCAGCTCTATTAGACACAGGCTGTTCACAATCTGTTGTTCAGGCTGAGTTTGTACAGAGGGACCTGTGGCATGTAGAAGAGGCAGTACCAGTTGTTTGAGTGCATTGTCATAGTTTAGCATTATCCACTGCTGAGATGTATGTTGAAGTGCATGACAAACCTTACCCTCTGAATGTAGGGGTTGGTCCAGACTTATCATATCCTGTGTTGCTGGGGGCAGATTTTCCAATTTTTTTGGATTTAATTCAACAAAGCTGGAGTAGGCTGTGCGGAGTTGTAACCAGAGCACAGGCAGCGAAACCTCAGGACCACTGATGAGGAAGAGACCAACGATGGTGCAGTCAGATCCTGCAGTGTTGCAGTCAGCAACACCTGATGCAGTCTCACCTGCTGAGATAATATCTCCACCACCAGATGCAGTGTGTTCAGCTCCAGAGGAAATGTCTGTTGCAAGACAAGGTATTACTACTACTATTACTACTACTACTACTACTACTAATAATAATAATAATAATAATCCTTATTGTCCACCTACATATGTGGAAATTTGGCTTCACATGGTGGTAAAAATATAAAAGCACTCACGATAAATGATGCAAAGCACAACAAGGTCACAAACAAACAACAGGCACACCTTAAGTCTGAATAGTTTTGAATATTTAAATAAGAATAATTATTGCGTTGAATATGAATGATTTCTTATTAATGTTCTTGGTTCCTCTTGCTCCTCTATATAATCTTCGGAAGGGGAGCTTAACAAATTACCTAAATTTGTTTTGTTTGCCTTTTGTACAAATCTCCCAGCATTTTTTGGTTTGTGCTGATGATCATGTTGTCCATGCTGACGATTCTGGACAGTCTGTTTTTGTCCTTTACTCCCAAGAGTCTGCACCAGGTTAAAACACTGTCAATAAAATTCTCATAAACAATTTCTCATTTGCTTAAATTGTACATATTCAATTTCCTAATTAAATATACATGCTGCATAGCCTTTTTAGAAATGTAAACTACATTGACTGAAAAACATAGAGTGCAATCAATAAAGGTTCCAAGATATTAGTAAAGCCTATGTAATTTTATTGAGGATATGTCAGGTTCTCCTGTTCCAATTGTAGTTACTGACACTTTGCAGCTTATGCCATTGTCTGAGAACAAGATTGATCTAATGCCCAGAGCCAAACCTGCTTAGAGGTTGGACACATGCATAGAGCTAGTTAAAGCATGGTTACAAGAGTCAGCTGAACAGCAAGAGCAGGATTATAAGGCTCCAGCATTAGCTGAAGAGGATGTTCGTTTTCTAAAAACCTTGTTTTTTAACAGAGAACAAATGTAGCATTAACAGTGTTTCAAAAAGGCGGAAACATCTTCTAAGTCACTTTATGAGCAGTTTGTGTTTGAAAACGGGTTACCCTACAGACAGTCTGAATATGAAAAACAGCTTGTCCTTCCTGACATTTCAAAGGCTGAGTTACGTAGAACTGGTCACATTAGAGAAGTGACAGCTAAGCAAGTACGTAACTTCAGCCATGCAAAGGTTTGTCAGCCAAATAGTTCTTCCCAGGGAGGTTCTTACTGATCAGGTTCCCAATTTCAGGAGTCATACCTGCAGTGAGGTGAATACTTGTTTGACACATAATTCTGACCCAGACAAGTCAAGATGGCAGCATGCGGTAGGTGTTGCGTCGCTGTCATTCAGACCAAAACTAAACTATATTCCTCAACAACAATATTGAAGGCAAAGAGGTAACAGAAACCAGATCCCTGATTTTGGGATTTATTTTCCCTCAAATGTTTGTTTTTGTAAATATTTTTCTCTACAATCTATTCTCTGCACAAAACACCTTTACATTCTGGAGAAAAAATAAGAAATAAGTACCAGCGGAGGCATGAATTCTGTGAGTCCTCCCTCTAATGCTTGGCTAAATCTTACAGTGGGGCTACATATGGAAACAATCTGGTCTGAGACTGCCTGGGCGCAGGGACCAGAAAATGTTCCAGAGGGACATCCAGCGGTACAGAAGGAGCAATAGCTCATCTGAGTTTAAACAGCATTGTTGATAACTAAACTCTGTGCTTGTCCAAGCATATCAACTGTCAAACTAAATTAATGTAAAACAGGAAATCTTTGCAATTAATGATTTTAGGCAGATATAGACCATCCTATTCACCTCCTACTTATTTGTTTTAGTAGAAAATGCTAATGTACTAAAAAATATATAATTTAAAAACACTAAACCTAACAGGTGACTTTGCATTTTATAACTACTCATAACATCCAATCTACTTACCTCTTTTGTTTCACTTTATTTAGTAATATTCTAAAGACATCTGTTGTGCTGTACTTATCAAAGCACAACCAGGTATTACTTAACGGAGTAGTCAATTAGACAGTATTTTTAAAATCTAGAAAAAATCCTAGAAAGTATGCTGTATGTCACTGGCTTTATTATACAATGCTACTCAAAAGAATTAAAAAACATCCAGTTTCTTTGTATCAAAAGAGGGGGTAAGAGTTCAGGAGTCATCTCCTGCAGCTGACTAAATGACTTAGCTGTGGACATGACTTCAGGGGGTTCCTGCATTTTATGCTTTGATTACTATTAACCACACTTCATTTCACTTAAATGGTACACCACAGGCTTTTTCATGGGTTTGAAGCTATGACTTTTTATACTCATAGTACAAATAGAAGAGGGTAATTGGCCCCCTGCCTAGATTGCGGTCATGCTGCAATGAGCAAAGCATTACTGTGATTGGAGCATAAAATCTTTCAGTCTCACATGTGAGTGTTTTTCTTGTGGACTGAGGTGTTTCCCAAGGTGAATTGGAATTCCAAATCTAAAGATACTGATGTTTTCATCTAATGTCCACGGTTACTCTTGTAATAAGATGATTGTTTAATCCCCAATTTATCCAGTTCACAAGTCAAGGTGCCCTCAAGTCGGATGTCAATACCTACGTTGTCTTAATGTGTTTTCACTTGTAAGTCAATTTGGTTGAAAATGTTAAATTTACACAATGGTACTTTATGTTCTACACTCAGGTGTGTCTAGGGTCACTGTTGCTAGGAGCCGATATATAACATAACACCACTGCTGGCTTATAAGATATGGTACTGCATTTGTGCACCTCTGCTATTACAAGAATCAATGTGTGGAGGAAGCACTTCATTAAATATTACCATGAAAAGTAATGTAGTGCACTTGCAACTAGCAGGGGGGAATTTGAAGCAACACAGCACTTTTTGTTGCATTACAACCAAAAGCTATGGTGTGTTTTATTGTGGTTTAGGGTGATGGTGAACATGCCTTCCAGCCTCAAAGACTTGCAGCTCATCACCAGAGATAACTTGTCAAAAATACTACTAGAAACATGCAAAAAGGTCAGCAATTACAAGAAAGCTTTAATTTCAGTAATGCCAAAAAAGATTTTTGAGATTATTAGAGGGGTATAAATAATTTTTGATATAGAATTTTTATGAAAATGTAAATATAAAATATATATATATATATATATATATATATATCTTCATTTTATGTTTTTGCAGCATTAGTGGCCTTTTTTTTTTGTTTTTTACAGTAAACTGACAGGAAAGGGGTGGAGAGAGGGGGACGACATGCAGCAAAAGTTGCCTGGGCCAGGAGTGAAACTCTTGACAGGCTTTGTCTAGGACTGAAGCTGCGCCCCCAGATACTTTTTTTTTTTTTTTTAAAAAACTGATACATTGTTTTATCATTTGAGAGATGCCTATTTCATTCCATATCAGAAATAAACTTATTGGTTGGATGAAAATAATAGTAATTCTATATCTGCCAAAGGTATCAATACTTTTGAGCTTAAAAGTAACTAAGAAGTTACAGAAATAAAAAGGGTGGATTGCATATGTATTTAGCTGAGCTTCATCTGATTCCCCTACATAAAATCCAACATAATCAGTAGCTCTGAGGAGCTAATCTGAGTATAAATAGAGATTGTGATTAAAGACCTCAGAGGTTTGTTAGGGAACATTAGTCAGCATCATAAAGACCAAGGAACACAGCAGTCAGGGAGAAAGTTGTGGATATGTTTAAAGCAGGCTTAGGCTCAATCCATCATCCAAATATAGCAAAAGTATTGCTCCACTGAGGACCTATTTAGAGATGGTTCTCCACCTAGAGTAAAGGAGAGCATTGATCTGCGAACCTGCAAAAAGGGCCATGGTAAGTAGTAGAATTCGTTGACAGGATATCTATTATTCAGAACTCTACAAATCTGTCATGAAGACTGGTAAAAAGAAAGCCATTGTTGACACAAAGCCATGAGAGTGTCCCATTTAAAGATTGCTGAATGCCATGTACGGGACAGAGAGAACAACGGGAAGAAGGTGGTACGGTCAGATAAGACCAAAAATAAACTTTTTAGGCTAAAGGCAAAACACTATGTATGGAATAACACTACATATCAAACTGAACAAACTAGCATCATGCTATGGGGACGATTTTCTTCAACAGGGACAGAGAAGGTTGTTAAAATTAATTGGAAGATGGGTAGACCTAAACACAGGGTAATCCTGGAAGAAATCTTGTTAGAGGCTGCAAAAGACTTGAGACTGGAACAGAGGTTCACAGGTTCAGCAGGACAACAACCTGCCACAGTCAGAAATATAACTGAACGGTTAAGATCAAAAACCAACGATGCGTTAGAATGACTCAATCAAATCCCATGCCTAAACCTAATAGAAAATCTGTTGTAAGGTTATGTTCCAAAACCTGCTGTTCGCAGACACTCTCCATCCAATTTGACCTAGTTGGAACTAGTTCGTAAAAACGAATTGACAGACATTTGTGTCTCCAGCTCAACAGAATCGTAGTTTTAAATGCAAGTAAAGGTAGTGCTAGAATGACTCATATATTTTATGTGTTTATTTGTCAGAAAAAACCCCTAAAAATAAATGTATCCTTTTCAATTAATTTCAGAATTATGCATTACTTTGTAGGCTGCACGGTGGTGAAAAATCTATATGCACATACAAAATAGAGACTAATTGGATGAACGAAATCATCAATAGTTCTTCATCGTTGAGGAGTCCATTTTAGGCTGAAATGCACTTATTGCTCTGATCCAAACAGTACTGATCATTTTATTTAGAGGAAGAGATCAGAGAACGTTAAATATATTATTTTTGGGACTTCAGTTAATTTTGGCAAGACAAACACTTTGAGCACTTACCTACATATTGATATTGATGAGCATAAATGTTTGACTCATTAACAAAAAGGCAGTGGGTGATATCAGTGATGATGTTGTCCTTCAGTCAGGTCAGAGACAGAAAGGCTATTGAAAAGAAGCTCACAGAGAGATTTAGAGATGGCACGTTGGCTCCTAAAAGAGAGTGCTGTGTGGGAATGATAATGGAAAGTGGAAAATGGAGGTCTGAAAGGGGTATTGGAAAGAAGATTGAAGCTGGGTAAAATGCTAGACAGAGTGATGGGTGAGGAGGAATGTGATGTTTTAAAAAAAAAAAAGGGCATATGGATGTGTTAATACACCATTGTTGTTCTGTTGAGTGAAATGTACCAATACATCAGGGCAAGAAAAAGTCACACATACATATAGTCTGAATATTATGGTCAAATGTTAATATTTAAACCTGAAACGTAGACAAATGGCTGTCCCATGCCACTTAGAATCCACTATATGAAAATATGAAAGCATGAGTATGGATTGTGTGATAATAAATGTTTAATGCTTACTGGAGACAAATGGAGTGAAACAGAAGGAGATGAGATCAGGTTATGAACAGTAGGGTGAAAACTCTTGCAAGGGGATGACCTTATAGATAAAAACACAATGTCTCTTCTACTTTAAGTTTATAGAAAAGAAAAAAAATCACATATACTAACGCACTAAATAACAAACACGACCAGGACGACCAGTTTGGTGAGATGTAGATCCAACCTCTGCTTAACCTCCTGAAACAGGTGTACTACCTGTGGTGACTCAATTGGAAAGCTATTAGCACCTGACAGAGTGGGGGGTAATTGCTGCCACAGGGGAGTGGGAAACTGGAAGGATTTAGTGTACAAGGACAAGAACAGAATGAAATCCATGAACCGGATAAAGAGGAGTCTGTCTTAAGTTTCACAACGGAGATATCTTTTATATATTATCAGTTGTAAAAAGGCCTTTACAATATAACTTTATTAATATACTTGAGGGCACTCCACTACTTCCACTTCAGCTGAGCTATTTTTTTTTTTGTTTTACAAAGTATCCAATGAAATAGTGCTGTGAAATAATTATTAAGGGAGAAAAGTTATCCAAACCGATGATGGCAGTATCTGAAAAGGACGCCCCATATATGGTAATGGTGCTAAAGATAATATTATGAGATATTTCTGCTGTGTGTGGTGTGTTAAGAGTGATCTGGTCTGCTTGGAAGGACGTCGGGACTGCTCTGACCTTAAATTGGGAATATTCAACATGTTGGATTGGCTTGATTACTTAATGTTTTAATTCAGCTGAAGAAAATTTTGGCACACCCATGTATTGATTTCTTCTATGCATTTACCCAGCGCTTGAATGGGCTCATAGTCACCTGGTGACATCGTAACGTATAGCTCTGTGTCGTCTGCATAGTTATGATAACTTACGTTGTTGTTTATTAAAATCTGAGTTAGGGGGAGCATGTAGATATTGAATAGGAGGGGCCCTAAGATGGACCCCTGTGGAACGCCACATGTAATTTTTGTGGTCTCTGATGTAAAGTTACCTATTGACATAAAAAAGTCCCTGTCCTTCAAGTAGGCTTTAAATCAATTGAGTGCGGTACCAGAAAGGCCGACCCAGTTTTCCAGGAGCTCCAACAAAATGAAGTGAACAACAGTGTCAAATGCTGCACTAAGGTCCAATAATACCAGCACTGTGGTTCTTCCACAGTCTGCATTTATACGGATGTCATTGAACACCTTGACAAGAGCAGTCTCTGTACTGTGGTGAGCAGCAAGCCTGACTGGAAGACATCGAAGCCGTTGGTCATTGTTAGGAAGTTGTTTAACTGCGGAAACACAGCTTTTTCAATAATCTTACTGATGAAGAGGAGGTTTGATATAGGCCTGTAGTTCTGTAGTAGCAGCTTGTCCAAGTTGCTCTTTTTCAATAGCGGTTTGATAATTGCTGTTTTTAGGGCCTGGGGGAATACACCTGACAAAAGGGACGTGTTTATTATTTGTGTTAAATCAGATGTTATGACAGGCAAAGCTTTCTTAAGGAAAGCTGTGGGTAAAACATCGAGACAGCAGGAAGAAGAGCTTAGTTCCCGTATAATTTCTTCTAAGTTTTTGTAGTTTATTTGGTGAAATTGGGAAATTTTGTCAAAATCAGTTCTAGTTGGAGACAACTTTGGTACTGGAGTTGATGTGGATGTGCTGACTGCCCCTCTGATCTTTTGGTTTTTTTCATTAAAGAAGTTAGCAATATCATTGCAGGCCCTGGTAGCGTGGAGTTCAGATGCTACAGTTACTGGAGGGTTTGTTAACCTTTCGACCATGGCAAATAAGCCCCAAGCATTATACATATTGTTGCTGATGATCTCAGTGAAGAAAGATTCTCTCGCATTCTAGAGTTGTATGTTATATCTGTGGAGTCTCTTTTTATAGATGTCATAGTGAACCTGGAGTCCAGTCTTTCGCCGCCTGCGTTCAGCTTTTCACCACTCCCTTATTTCAATTCTGACTGGTGGAGCACTTTTCCACGGAGACATTTTCTTCCCAGAAACGACCTTCACATTAATTGGAGCAATTGAATCAATGATGTCTGAGATTTTAGAATGAAAGTTATCTACCAGCTCATCTACAGTGTTACAGGGCAAGTGGAGGTAGCAGAGTAAATCTGGTTGAAGGTTTCGGCAGCACCATTCTTAAAGATACATTTTCTTATGATGTCTCTTTGACAAACTGAGTCACTGGAGATGATGCTTTCAAAAATAACAGAAAAGTGGTCAGATAGGGCAACATCAGTTACAGACACCTTGGAAATGTTTAGACCTTTAGTGATGATCAAGTCCAAAATATGTCCCTGTTTGTGCGTTTGCTGTTTAACAAGTTGAGTCAAACCAAAATTTCTAAGAGTGTCACATAGATCTATTGAACTTCTGTCTTCAGGATTGTCCACGTGAATGTTAAAGTCTCCCACAATAATTAAACAGTCATAATCAACACATCTACGTTCCTACCCTCATCTATGGTCATGAGCTTTGGGTCATGACCGAAAGAATGAGATCATGGATACAAGCGGCCCAAATGAGTTTCCTCTGAAGGGTGTCTGTGCTCTCCCTTACAGATAGGGTGCGAAGCTCGGTCATCCGGGAGGGACTCCAAGTAGAGCCGCTGCTTCTCCACATCGAGAGGAGCCAGTTGAGGTGGCTCGGACATCTGGTTAGGATGCCTCCTGAACGCCTCCCTGGTGAGGTGTTCTGGGCACGTCCCACCGGGAGGAGGCCTAGAGGAAGACCCAGGACACGCTGGAGGGACTATGTTTCTTGGCTGCCTGGGTACGCCTTGGGATTCCCCCGGACGAGCTGGCCCAAGTGGCTGGGGAAAGGGAAGTCTGGGTCTCTCTGCTTAGGCTGCTGCCCTCGCGACCCGATCCCAGATAAGTGGAAGACAATGGCTGGATGGATAATCAACACATATCACAGATAAAAGCTCATTAAAATCTCTGAAAACGTTTGTTGAAGGTATTAAAGGTATTTTGATTCAATTTAACCTTTAAACAAAAATGAACTGAGCAGCTCAAATTCCCAGGATCCCTTGCTGTGTAAAGAACTACTATAGTTTTAGATCAAAGGTTTTCAGCCTGTGGCATTGAATAGGGCTGGGGATGCTTTTATCTCTATCCTGATCAAGCCCACAGGCTAAAACCAGTTTGTAGAGGAATAAAGTTGATAAAGACAATATACTGTTGCTGGAATTACGACCACAGTACAATCACTCACCTAAAGACCAAAGCGATGCATGGTGTACAGAAAAACAGCAAACATCGACGGGTCACAATAACTTCAATAAAACGGTGATGTCAGAAATATGCAAGTAAAAGACTGGGTTAAACTTAAACATTTCACTATAAGTGAGAACATTTGTTGCATTAAAAGTAATTTCTATGTGGGCTTTGTTCGTCTAAAATATATTTCTAAATGTTGGTAGCAGTTTCTACACAGACACAGAGGTAAGCTGGTTATTTTCAAATATAACAAATATAATTAATTGTAATTGCAAACTGTAAAATGTAGACATTATATAGTAGAAATCAAAAATTATGTCAAGCTCTTTTATTAAGTGGTTATGAAGTTTTGTAATACCTGAATCTTGCCATTTAAAAATAACAAATAAAGCCATATGGCAGTGCCATTAATGTTCACAATAAGCTCATTAAATTGTTCAGTCTTCAATAACTAGGAATTTACAAATAATCATTTATATTCATGAGACCTTTATAGGTTTGATATGTGTTCATATAAAAAAAATCTAATACTACAGTTTAGTACATTTTACGGTATGCAGTTTTGTACTATTTACTTTATGTAAGATACAATGAGGAATGTAATCCTTACTGTATTTGCCACCAATTTGCAGGAACAAGGAACAGCATGACACCATGTGTGAGTAGGTGGGTAGTCTGCACGGAAAATCCCACAGTATTTAAATTGTTGCCCACTGCTTACAGAGATGTTCACTGGCCACTAGTATGGTTTTATTCATCTTTGCAGCTTCAAATGTGACAATTCTTGTTTTATCAACTCTCACAAACAAAACTCATGACAACACTGCAAAAAAGGATAATCTTCCCAAGTATATTTTTCTAACTTCTAGTCAAAACCTCTCATCACACATAATATCACATAAGTCAAAATCATCTACAGAGATAAATTTAAGTGAGATATAAAAACTAGTTTTTAGACAATGCATCTTGAAAATCTTGATAAGTGAAATAGTCTTGAAAACATCTTGTTTTGAGTAATTTCCTAAATGAAAGCTGCTTTGAGGTTTGTAATACATGAATAGTCTTCTTTCAAGAAAAATAATTAACTTGAATTACAACAGATCTGCATTAAGTCATTTTTAGCTTTGGTACAAATTGCATCAATATCACAGCGGGACATTTATGTGGATGAGTAACAGCATTATTTTATGCTATGTAATACAAGGAGAGGGTTGATTTATACCTGTTTTTAACCATGATTGTAACAAAATACTGCTTCAATAAGAGATAAAAGAACTTCCAAAAGAACCGCTGAGATACTCTGGCCCTGGACTGTTAACCATTAAACTCCTTTCCAAAATAAGATATTTCATAAGATGTTCCATTTCTACAGCTGATTTACTCACAGAGAACAGCTTTAACTTGTTCCAAGAACGCTACATTGTAGTACCTGTTTTCTGATTCAGTCCCCCGTCTGGAGGAACAAATGGCATGAAAGTGATTTGGCCTGCAATATACAAATCTTGAGAACATCAGGAATTTAGCACAGACCTTTATTTAATCAAACTGGTGGTAGGCCAAGTTATTTCAAAAGTTTCCAAGGAAACTTAAAAATCTAAAATTTGTGCAACAAAAAGATAGTTCTGGGTTTGTTTCATTTCTTGAGTTTGGTGACTTTGTAAGGGGTTGAACAATGAAACTGAAACACCTGTCATTTTAGCGTGGGAGGTTTCATGGCTAAATTGGACCAGCCTGGTAGCCAGTCTTCATTGATTGCACATTGAACCAGTAAGAGCAGAGTGTGAAGGTTCAATTAGCAGGGTAAGATCACAGTTTTGCTCAAAATATTGAAATGCACACAACATTATGGGTGGCATACCAGAGTTCAAAAGAGGACAAATTGTTGGTGCACGTCTTGCTGGCGCATCTGTGACCAAGACAGCAAGTCTTTGTGATGTATCAAGAGCCACGGTATCCAGGGTAATATCAGCATACCACCAAGAAGGACGAACCACATCCAACAGGATTAACTGTGGACGGAAGAGAAAGCTGTCTGAAAGGGATGTTCGGGTGCTAACCCGGATTGTATCCAAAAAACATAAAACCACGGCTGCCCAAATCACAGCAGAATTAAATGTGCACCTCAACTCTCCTGTTTCCACCAGAACTGTCCGTCGGGAGCTCCACAGGGTCAATATACAAGGCCGGGCTGCTATAGCCAAACCTTTGGTCACTCATGCCAATGCCAAACGTCAGTTTCAATGGTGCAAGGAGCGCAAATCTTGGGCTGTGAACAATGTGAAACATGTTTTTATCTCTGATGAATCCACCTTTACTGTTTTCCCCACATCCAGGAGAATTACGGTGTGGAGAAGCCCAAAAGAAGCGTACCACCCAGACTGTTGCATGCCCAGAGTGAAGCATGGGTGTGGATCAGTGATGGTTTGGGCTGCCATATCATGGCATTGCCTTGGCCCAATACTTATGCTAGATGGGCGCGTCACTGCCAAGGACTACCGAACTATTCTTGAGGACCATGTGCATCCAATGGTTCAAACATTGTATCCTGAAGGCGGTGCCGTGTATCAGGATGACAATGCACCTATACACACAGCAAGACTGGTGAAAGATTGATTTGATGAACATGAAAGTGAAGTTGAACATCTCCCATGGCCTGCACAGTCACCAGATCTAAATATTATTGAGCCACTTTGGGGTGTCTTGGAGGAGCGAGTCAGGAAACGTTTTCCTCCACCAAGTATCACGTAGTGACCTGGCCACCATCCTGCAAGAAGAATGGCTTAAAATCCCTCTGACCACTGTGCAGGACTTGTATATGTCATTCCCAAGATGAATTGATGCTGTATTGGCTGCAAAAGGAGGCCCTACACCATACTAATAAATTATTGTGGTCTAAAACCAGGTGTTTCAGTTTCATTGTCCAACCCCTGTATGTCAAATTGGTTAATTGCTCATTTTCCTAACCTGCTAGTCCCTGACCATCTGTCCCTCTCTCTGTTTATCCATCTTTGTCTCTCTTTGCATTGTGCTTGCAAGATGGGTTGTACTAGACATGCATTATTCATCTGTGTCCTCTCTGTCATTGCACAGCTCAGAGACTTCCCTTCCGCTTCCATCGCCTTTTCAACTTCCCTACCCTGAACCCCCCCCCGCGCTCTTCCCCCTCTTTTCCTGCCCCACCTTTCCTCCCACATTTTTTTTCCCCCCTTAGCAGATATCACCCTACCTTCATTATTATTTTCCCCCCTCAACCCACCTCTAACCAGACTTCGTTTCTTTCTCTGTCACACACTCCCCCGCCACAACCCACTCCGGTCTCGCCAAATATGCTGACCCCCCTCCCTTCTTGGACTAGCCCTCTTACCACCACCCCATCCCATATACTGTGTCCCTTCCCTCTTTTTCCCCTTTTTTGTCCTTCTCCCTCCCCCCCGGCAAGGAGACTTTTCATACTTTCACCCTATTATTTCCCCACCACCTCCCCCCCTTCTTCCCCCCTTTCCGTTCTCCCGACAACTATCGTTGACCCCCCCGAACACAACCCCAACCTTTTTACACTACTTACCTCTAAGTTCCTGTCTTCTACCTTTCCTCCATCTTACCTTACTTAATCCTTTCCTTCTCTAGCTTTCTCCCCATTCTGAGGAACACACCTTATCCTACCAACACCCATCGTATCGAGCCATTTCCTTTTACCCGCCACGCGTTCACCTTCCCATTTTCTCTCCTACCTTCCTCCCCCCCACCCTTCCTTGTGTTAATACATGCCCCTAGTCCCCCCTCACCTCTTGCTAAAAAAAAAATATAGTTACGTAGAACACAATCACCCCCCCCCCTCTGTCTAATTCTTTCCCTGTCCAGTTACACCCTCTACCCTCCCCTAATCCTTCCCCTCATTCTCTGTCTTCAACGACAAAACCTCTTGTTTTCCTGTTCCTTGTCCACGGTTTATTACCCCGCTCCGTATATCAAGCTACCACCCCCCCCTTTTCATTTAACTTTTTGTTTCTGATTTACTTTCCTGTTTCGGCCGCATTTTTGTTACTCTTTCTCTCCCCCTTTTTTACTTAATCCCCATGGTAACCCTTCTTACCCCCTTCGAGCTATTAACCCCTGCCCTCTATGAACATAACGTTAAAAATAATTACCTCATATTCGTGTATCTTTGTGTGCTTTCGTACGAAAGATTTTGCCTTAATCTTAATAATAAAACACAAATAGGGTCTTCTTGACCCAACCAGTGTTGCAACATGTTACATCTAGTTAGGAGTCAAAAAAAGGCGAACTCCTAACCCTTGATGCGCAGCGCAGTTTCAGATTATGCTGGTTTGTGATTATTTAATTGACAATATTACCCTTTAAATATTTAATATAATCATTTTAATATTATTCAAAATAATATTTCCTGAGTTTCTGTAACGGGGTTCCTTGTGTCCTCCCCCCTCTCTCTCCTTCCCCCCCCCCCTCCCTTTCCCTCCCTCCCTTTTTCCCTTTTTCCCCTTCCCCGTGACATACCAGCCCAGTTAACCTTCCGCCAGTTTTTCGTTTTTAGGCGCTCATACGACAAAGTTGCAAAGGTGTCTGTGAGCCAAGATCCTGACCATCTCACCCCCCCCCTTTGATACACTGCCCAATTTTTTTAAAACTCCCCCCCTCTGTACAATCTCCCATATGGACCATCGATATTTTCACCACTATTTTCTTCCTTACAATCCCAACCTGACCCTACAGACCCACTTTATTAACAAACAACGTCCAAACTCCCACCAAGTCAATCTCCCCACCTATTTCAACCTTCCCACCCTCACCCATTACTTCCAAACTTCCTCTTCACACTCACCTGACTCCCCCCCCTCTTTCTTTCCCCCTATTAATGACCTCAGCCCCCTCTTCTCCACATCCCCCCCCAAACACCTTTACCAAGCCACATGATCCCCCATTCCCTACAGAACAAGGCCTCAAGAATATTCCCCATGGGCTATGTATCAATCATCTACAACAAAGTTGATACAAGAATGCATTCGAAACTCAGACCAAAAGCCAGGCGACTCTACTTCTTCATTCGGAAAAAGGAACAATTGAAAAATGCCCGTTTGTTCTTCAGGTGTCCCCCCTTTTCCGAGAATTTCACTTAAGGACGATGCTGGAACGAATAGGGAACAGGAACGTAGAAATTGAAATGTCAGCTGTAGGATGAGATTAGAGCAAAATTAAAAAACAAAAAGGGCTTGCCGATTATACCAGGCCAATTAACAACAAGGGAACCGGGAAAAGAACGATCGTGAAAAGGCGTTGGGTTGAGTGTTACGGTCCTTTTTCTTTACACATCATAAACAAAATCTAAACTCACCGTTGTGCCGGTCTTGTTTGGGTCTGCTTGTTTCTATATACTCCACTTATTACCTACTCCTTTCCCCCCGTTCTGCGTTTTGTTGGGGTGTGCAAAAAAAAATTTAACCTAGTAACTATCACACTCCACTCATACCCCTCCGGACTTATATCAATACTTATTTTAATAATCCCCAATTCGAAAAATGTGGTAACAGCGGAGAACTCGGTACACGTCAGGTAGCTTGGAAACAAAGTAGGAAAACTTAAGAAAGAAAAGATAGAGATGACATGCACAAAGGAAAGAGAAGCATGTGAAATAACTCCGTGATGCAATGATGAAATAAAAGAATGTATTCTCTGTACAAGCATAGCGATGTATGCTCACTCGAATATAACAACCGCAAAACTTCCTTATGGACTTGGATATAATTGCTTCATCCAATTCTTGTGTCGTATCATTAGTCTTGACCCTTGATTTATGTGAAAGAATATTTAAAGCAAATATTTATTAAAGGTAACACCACCCCCGGTAACACTTATTTAAGATATACTCTGTGAACCCCTCCCTTCTTTCTTATCGCGACACCCCTCAACCCCCTCACCCAACTCTCCTCTTTCCCCGTCCCTCATTCTCTGTCTCCCCTTTCCTCTCCCCGCCCAGTCAATCCCCCCCCTCCATTCTCTCCCCCTGCCGGCTCTTCGGCCTTTCCTCCCCCTTACCTCACACTCTCTCTTCCGCCCTTCCGTCTGGCTCCCCCCGTCCTCTACCTTTCCCCCCTTAGTCCTTCCCCCACCCCCCTCACCACTACACGCGTCCTCCGCATCTGCGCCCCCCTAAAAATGACTCCCGTTCCCCCCCCTGCGTATATCGGCGACTCCTCTTTCTCCCCCCACTATTTTCGCCTTTTGCCTTTTACTCCCTCCGCCCAATAACAAAAAAACCGCCTTCCTGGAGCCTAACACATTACTCTTCAGCAGCACAGACACCGCGCCTTCGCGCCCTAGGTCCTCCCCGTGAGCAGTTAAAGCCTTAACAAAGAACCTACTGCACGGCTGATCCTAGACTTTAGCATCCAGAATCTCAAAACAAAACACACTTAAAATACCCTCTGTTCCAATAAAGGCGTCTAACAACTTGCACCCGACTGCAATCTTACCCCCGTGTTTTAAAATCCCATCCCCCCCCCCCCCCCCTCTCCCCCTCAAATAAAGTTTCTAACTTTAAAAAAACACCACAACACACAGATACCCAATCACTCGTTTCGACCCTCCCACCCCCCACCCCGTGTGCTGCAGATAGGCCTTGCTCAGCACTCAAGGATAGCCAGTTTCCACACAACCAAAACACCAAACTTCATAAAATGAACCAAACATTTAGATCATTTCATCATGCTATTCTGCCCCCAAACACTTAATCCTCATGAACCCGTGGTGACTGGAAACGTTTGTCCCCCTAAGGGTGACACATCAACCCGTTTGATTCTTCTTTTTGTGGATCAGACAACGTCCACAGTCCAACCATTCAGGGTTAGCTTCGGCTAACCCCTAACGACAGCCGTGGTCCCCCCCCGTGTGGGTTGCGGCCGCTCTCTGCGGCTGGGCTCCCCACAACCTGCACGTCCCTGACCGGTGATGGTTTTACCCCCTGTTCGTCTGTCCTTTACTCTCAGCCAAGGAAAAATCCGCTTCACTCTGGGTTTGTAGAGGACAGCGTTCTCGTGGGGACTTTTCTGCGACACCTGCTGCTCTTAAGCAGGCCTCGAGAGAGAGTCAAACAATGCGGGTACCTCATTCCCCGTTCGTGAATGAATAACGGCTCACACAAACACAGAAATTTCATTAAATGAAGTCAAAGTGTGAATATGATAGGGGATAATATGAGACTCGTGCGATCAAGTCGTGAAGAATGGTTAGACCCAGCAAACAACAAAAAGAATTCAGAGAGGCTGTGTCTGCCTGCCGGTCAGATTGTTCAACCGGTTGGAGAGATCGGAGACATGGATAATTTGGGAAGGTGTTTTTATACAGACAATGGCATCATAGGGAACGTCCGTGCTGGGAAGTCCACTTTCCCCCTTCTGAAGTTGTGTGAAAGGTCTGGTGTTCAATGCCAATTTATTTTGACAACTACCATGTAAAGTGCTATACCTGGAAAGGAGTTTTTTGTTTAATCGTTGAAATCCTTCTCATATTGGTTCCAACAAACTGCACCCCCTCTTACTAAACAGTTTATAATATGGCGCAAAACCAATTATTCTTAATTCTTCTCTCACACCCCTTCAAGAGGCTTAAGTTGTTCACGCTGACCCCACAGTCTTGTTTTCCTATTCCTTTATGATTTTATTCGTCCTCGTGTTGCCCCCTAATGGTCATCACAAAGGTCCATTCTTATATTAACTTCTTTGTTGTCAGTCTTTCTGTTTTTACTTTTTGTACCAAACATTTTTCCGGATTTCATTATCATGCCTGCATAAGACCTCCTTATCCCTTTGTTTTAACCAGAGCAATTTTAAATGTTCTTGGCTGACTGGCAACAAGGTTTTATTCTATTTCTAAATATGTATTAGTATTTATGCGTTCATGATGCACACTAATTCTAATCAAGTGTCATTGGGGCTTTTGGTTCGATTATGGAATATCAGTGATATGGACTCCCCATTTCCCTTTCTACCATATCTTATCACGCTTTGTTATTGTGGACATTTCCCACTATTCACTTCATCTTTGTTTTCAAGCCAACACCCACGTGGGTATCTGATCTGTTTATACTCGGTGCTGCAAAAACTTCCATTTAAATAGTTTCATTTTCTGTCCATAAAGATATAGCATTTCGGTTTATTTTTGTTTAAAAGTAAAAGTAAATAACACCCAATGAATTATTTTTTTGTCGCCCTCCCCTTTCTTTTTTCTGTTGTAACCTAGGGTTAACTTTTCGTTTGAAACCCTTGAACTCCTGTTTGTTAACTTTTTTGTTGTTAAATTTAGTCTACCAACGTGGTCAGTTCTACATAGTTTGCGTGTGTTTTCTTTGTTTCTGTGATTCAGTTTCATAGAGTACAAGATTGCTTCGTTGTTTGCATGACAGTGCCCCTCCATTCCAAGTCTTCAGCATGAATTGGTTTTTAGTAATGGTCCTTTTGTTCGTGGTGTATCTTCTTTCCTTGCGTACATGCCTCTCTTTTTACACCATCACGTTTTTAACTTGTCTTAGTTCTTTTTTTTTTTTTTTTTTTTTTTGGCCCAATTTAGAGAATATTTTTTCTTTACATTCATTATTGCACTGTTCGTGTGTTTTTTTTGTTGTTGACGCGCTTTCCAGATACAAATCGTTTTATCCAAATCTTCGTTTTTTTTATTTTGTTCGTTTCGTGTGGTACACTTTTAAGTTCTCTTATCTGATTTTTCAAGTTTTTGTAGTCTCACTATCTTAATTGAGTGGTTTCACAATTAAGCTTTTTTTAATTGTTCTTCTGAACACTTATAAAATATTGTGGCTCCTTTTCATTTCTGTTCTTTGTTGTTCAGTAATGCTCTGGGACTATTACTTATCTATGGCTTTTTTCTCACCCTATAATAGATCAATCAATATTTATAAACGTGGATTCTTACTATTCGCGAATTGCCTCTCTGTTCTTTGCACTTCCCATTTCCTGGAGTTGCATTCCCTTTTTGTTCTTCCTTTCTCTATTGTTGTGCTCATTTTGCGTTTCTTTCATCGTTTACCTTTGGCCCAATCATAACATTTTTGTAGTTTCAAAGTCAGTCCGGTCTCTCATGAAAACTTGACGATCGACCGATATCAGACAATGGTAGAAGCTGTGACAGTCCTCTAGAATAACACTACATCACACATGACCAGTATGAAGATATTAATGAACGACTAGTCTATTCACTGATTCGCAAAACAAGAGTATTTGCTTTTTTCATAATTTTTCATACTTAGTCTCTACAGCAAGACCCCGGCTTTTCCTCATTTCCCAATATTTCTGCCGTGTGTGTGTTGTATTTATTTCCCTATTAATTCATTCAGAATTGTGAATTACACCAAAGCAGCACACTACTTGTATTGTTGTACTGTCTGAATAAGACACTGCCTTTAAAGACGTGTAAAGCACAAACGTCTTTTAACGTGTCTGACGCGGAAGAACATTATCGTAAACAGGCTCATAACCTTGACTCTTGGCCGTTTTGCACGCCTCGACACCAAATCTGAGACTTGTCCTCACAGACCAAAAGTAGGCTGCAGGAATGATGCAAGACTATGTGTAGACTGCAGTGCATTGGCATAGGGAAGAAGATGGAGGCACCAAGAACGTGTGTGAAACAGCTTTGTTGTTCCCCCCCCCCCCCCCCAAAGTTCGAGAAACCCAGACTGGCGTACCCATGCCACTGCTTTCATGTAATATAATAAAGCATAAAATAAACTTTGCCATTCCTGGTATTTTTCAAAGTAGAGTCCAGTTCTTCTCCATACACAGATGTCATCACTCGTTCCTCTTGTTTGGATGCAGGCAAATATGCCACCTGGAAAGAATGAGTTGACATTTTTATTTGGTTTGATCACACTTTGGTTTGGCCATGAAGGTATAGCTGAAAACAGAGAAATAATTGTAATGAACATTCCATGACTTTTACATTATTTCATTGAGGCAGTCATTTCTACATTCAAAATTGTCCACAGCTGTCCTATGCATGGTGAGAGTATCTCTGAAATGCAATATCTGAGAAAGAAGTAGCATCCTATAAAGTTGCTCCTACCTTGTAGAAAAGTAGGATGAAGTTGATTGCAAAAGCAACAAATAATGCCAGCAAACGCATGTTATAGAAATTTCTTGCAAAGTAGTTCTAGGGGGACAAGGAAGAACACAAAACATGTATTCTGGCTCAATATTTGTTTGCTCTTACTGAGAAACTGAACTGGATGTCAAGTATTCTGTAGTTATCTTTGTATGCATGTTGCTGTACTTGCACATTACCAGAAGAGTCTTGTTACGCGTGCTTATCATCTCCCAGAGAGCAGAATGTTGGCTCTGTGGTTCCTTTGACCTATTAGAGCATCTTTTGGCTCCGTGTTTTGTCTCTTCTTCTGCATTCTTACTTTCCTTTTCAGTTTTCATCTTTCTGAAAACATTCCAAACACAAACAGATGACAGGTCCAAGAGTTTCTTTTTTATTAGTTTTTATTTTATAAATGAATTAGGAAAGAAAGATGAATGAGGTATTTATTTTTTACCTAACAACATTTCCTTCTGTTTTATGAGGTAGTGTGCCGTCAGTCATAGCCTAATTCTACACATATGCTGTTTTCAAGCTCATCATACACTATTTTTAACCTGTTTGATTATTGATTTCTTACTGCAGGGTACACAGTTACAATGTTATTAAGTTTAAAAATAGAATAAAATCATTCAGGCTTGCAAAAGCATGCATTTCCATTGAACGTTTTCACATTACAGCTATAGACTTTATTGAATTATTGGGATTTCATGTGATAGACCAACTCAAAGTATCAGCAGTGCATAGAAAATCTGCTGCAAGTATTTTAAGTATTATATCTCTACCAGCTTGGCACATCTAAAGACTGACATTTTTGCCCATTCATCTTTGCAATGAATGAGTGTCTGTGAATAGCAGTTGGAAAGTCAGATTTTTAATTTGATTAAGATCTGTACTTTGATTGGGGTCCCTAGGACATAAATATGTATCAATCTAAATGATTCCATTTTAGCTCTGGCTGTATGTTTTTTTGCTGTTGTCCTGCTGGAAGGTAAACCTCTGCCCCAGTCTCGAGTCTTTTGAGGTCCCCGACAGGTTTGCATTCAGGCTTGCCCTATATTTAGCACCATCTATTCTCTCATCAGCCCTGACCAGCTTCCCTGTATCTGCTGAAGAAAAGCATCCCCACAGCATGATGTTGCAACCACCATGTTTCACTCTGTTGATAGTGTGTTCAGGACGATCCACAGTGTTAATTTTACTCCACACGAGCATTTTGAGTATAGGCCACTAGTTCAAATTTAATCTCATTTGACCAGAGCACCTTCCTCCACATGTTTGCTATGTCACCTACATGCAGGGATGGATCTTGGCATAGGCCAGATAGGCGTTTGATTAGAGCACCTGCTGCTGAAGGGGGCGCTGCTGCAACAATTCACAAAAGAAGAAAAAACAGAATGATGCTATATACTTTGGTCTTGAACATGCTGCATGGTTGTTTGACAGTATTCCTATGTGAATAGGCCAAGGAGAGAAAATCAATAGTAATAAACTAATAATAAAAAAAACATCTCATAAATATATTTTTATTCCATATCAGCCCCCCTTATAATGTACACTGCTCAAAAAAATAAAGGGAACACTCAAATAACACATACTAGATCTGAATGAATGAAATATTCTCATTGAATACTTTGTTCTGTACAAAGTTGAATGTGCTGACAACAAAATCACACAAAAATCATCAATGGAAATCAAATTTATTAACCAATGGAGGCCTGGATTTGGAGTCACACGCAAAATTAAAGTGAAAAAACACTACAGGCTGATCCAACTTTGATGTAATATCCTTAAAACAAGTCAAAATGAGGCTCAGTATTGTGTGTGGCCTCCACGTGCCTGTATGACCTCCCTACAACGCCTGGGCATGCTCCTGATGAGACGGCGGATCGTCTCCTGAGGGATCTCCTCCCAGACCTGGACTAAAGCATCTGCCAACTCCTGGACAGTCTGTGGTGCAACCTGACGTTGGTGGATGGAGCGAGACATGATGTCCCAGATGTGCTCAGGGGATTCAGGTCAGGGGAACGGGGGGGCCAGTCCATAGCTTCAATGTCTTCATTTTGCAGGAACTGCTGACACACTCCAGCCACATGATGTCTAGCATTGTCCTGCATTAGGAGGAACCCAGGGCCAACCGCACCAGCATATGGTCTCACAAGGGGTCTGAGGATCTCATCTCGGTACCTAATGGCAGTCAGGCTACCTCTGGCGAACACATGGAGGGCCGTGCGACCGGTCATGCTGAAGGATGTTGCAGGCAGCAGATCGCTCTCCATGGTGTCTCCAGACTCTGTCACGTCTGTCACATGTGCTCAGTGTGAACCTGCTTTCATCTGTGAAGAGCACAGGGCGCCAGTGGTGAATTTGCCAATCCTGGTGTTCTCTGGCAAATGCCAAGCGTCCTACACGGTGTTGGGCTGTGAGCACAACCCCCATTTGTGGACGTCGGGCCCTCTTACCATCCTCATGGAGTCGGTTCCTAACCGTTTGTACAGACACATGCACATTCATGGCCTGCTGGAGGTCATTTTGCAGGGCTCTGACAGTGCTCCTCCTGTTCCTCCTTGCACAAAGGCGGAGGTAGCGGTCCTGCTGCTGGGTTGCTGCCCTCCTACGGCCTCCTCCACATCTCCTGGTGTCCTGGCCTGTCTCCTGGTAGCGCCTCCAGGCTCTGGACACTACGCTGACAGACACAGCAAACCTTCTTGCCACAGCTCGCATTGATGTGCCATCCTGGATGAGCTGCACTACCTGAGCCACTTGTGTGGGTTGTAGAGTCCGTCTCATGCTACCACGAGTGTGAAAGCAACACCAACATTCAAAAGTGACCAAAACATCAGCCAGAAAGCATAGGTACTGAGAAGTGGTCTGTGGTCCCCACCTGCAGAACCACTCCTTTATTGAGTGTGTCTTGCTAATCGCCAAAGATTTCCCCCTGTTGTCTATTCCATTTGCACAACAGCAGGTGAAATTGATTATCAATCAGTGTTGCTTCCTAACTGGACAGATTGATTTCACAGAAGTTTGATTTACTTGGAGTTATATTGTGTTGTTTAAGTGTTCCCTTTATTTTTTTTAGCAGTGTATTATTTGCATCCCCTTGTTGCCCTAAGAAGCCAGAAGTTAAATTATTTTAACTTTCAATTCATGTAGAGTTCGTAGATGTGGACAGAATGTGACTCTCTGCTTAGTTATTCTGTCATTTAACTTCCTTTTTTTGTTTCTTTTACATAGAAATAATTGCGACTGGAACAAAATGGGAACACTACATTTCTGTTTTAAATGAATAGAAAGGATGAGATGAAGCTTTTCTTCTCTCTTGTCCTTTATGTTAAATATATTGCAGAAAACAATCTCATTGTCACATTCGTAGTGTAAACAGAACCGCACAACAAAGCTTTGAATGAAAGAGTAAAGAACAAAGAAAACCAACAGTCTCCATAATTGAATGCTATCTAACTTCCTATTATGCTAAAAGTAAAAAAAAAAAAAAAAAAGTTTAATCTCTGACTAGACTGCTGTGTTCTTTGGTCTTCATTGTGCTGTTTTTTCACTTATGTTCTGTAAAACCTATTGAGGCCTTCACAGAACGCAGTATTTATCCTGAGGTTAAATTGCTGATATTAAATTAAAGAGGTGGCATCTGTTTACTAAAAAATGTGACCTCTGTAGACAATGGGAAAGACTGGGTGTTATTTAGAGGTATCAAAGTAAAGGGGTCTTTTAAATGAGATCCCATAAATAATTAGGCTTCGTGTAGCAAAATGTGAAAAGACATAAGATATAAATACTTTTGAAAGATGCTGTATCTTTTGAGGGGGAGGAGAGATACTCACTCTTTTTTCTGGAACTCTTCTGTTTTCTCATCATCTGTTTTCTCTTTGCCCAGGTGGTCCATAAACTGTTACCAGGGAAATTGATATTTAAATAAAACATCCTTCCTAATTACCAAAATCTCAAAGCAGTAAGAGTAATTAAGCTAAACAACACTTTCCAAAAATAAAAGACACCCTGTGAGAGCCCTATAAAGTATACAAGAATAACAAATTACTCCTACCGAAGTCTGGTGCTGCTCTGAAACGTCCGTATCATCCGTTGTTCTGGAAGTTGCATTGAACAAATCAGTCAGACTCTCAGAGAGATCTTGTGTTACAAGTCTGTACTGACCTCCTTCCTTCTTCAGTTTGAGACCAAATATGTCTGATAATATGTCCACCTCTCTAGTAAACGTCACTGAACCCATGTGTCCAATCTCCCTTAATTCTTTCTGGGACGAGAAACTAGCAGAGTACTTTCTCAGTTGATCCACACTGCTCGACATCTCCATGACCTCATCAAGAGTCGGTTCAAGGATACCGCCAAACAAGTCTGACACCTTCATCCTTTTTGCTGCCTCTATGAGACCACTGTTGACAAATGTGATGTACAGCAAATGCATGATGCAACAGATGACAACAGAAATGCAGCGGACCTGGACCATGCAAATGAATCTGAGGAATTGAACTGCTGTTATGAGGAAATCCTTCAGAGTCATCTTCATCAGTCTTCGCAGGTTTTTCACAGACAGGACACAGGTCAGCATCAGCCACCAGTAGTAGAAAAAAGTAAACTCCTTGTAATTTGGAGCTTTATCTTCTTGAAGGTCACTCTTGTCCTCTTCTTTACCGGTACACTTCTCTCCAGAGATGGATCCGGATATCTGGGCTGCAAGCTGCATCTCAAAAATTGTGTCCTCACAGAAGTTGACAAACATTTCCATTTTCTCCTTCTCGCCTCCCTTATTGACCACATCAAAAATGAACTGCCTCTTTGACTCTTTGACCTGCGGCTTCTCCCACTGTGTGCGACTGTATTCACTGATCTCAAAGTAGACTCGTTCAAAGCGCTTCCCGCTGCCGAGAATCTCAATGCGTCCAAGACTGGGCTGAAAGTAAGCCAGAACACACTTGGCAAGCTCCATGAAGGTCTTCAATCTAAAATCTTTCGGCATGTGCTCTGACAAATTGGTGAGGAGAACAGTGATACTGAAGCCGATGTCTTTCGCTCGGCTCATGGAAGCGATCCACAAACGCTTCATATTCCAAGATTTCACTATCATTTACTCCAATGCACAAGAGCAGGAAGTGAACCTCAGCTTGTGAGAAGCGTTTGCAGTTTTCCATGGCTTTCTGGAAGTCCTTTCTGCATATGCTGCCCTTACATTCGGGGTCATACTCTCTGAAGCCCTCTGATGAGGTCAGGTCTTTTAGTTTGAGGAACATGTCGAAAAACTTGAGGATCATCTCTACATTGCCTGATGATTCCACCAGCATATCCACCATCTGCTTTCCAATTGTTCCATTGATAACATTGCCTACAACAAAGAAATATACAAATGAATGATCAGATGATGTGTTCTGAAACTAAACCATTCTGTAAAAGATAATTTTACTTCTGTTTTTCAATCTTGTTTTTTCTGGCCTTGCTTACTGCAGTACTGTCTACTAACCTGGTACTGAGACTTGTTTCAAATAATCATTATTATTCACTAACAAAGCAGCTGCTACACTTTCTACAAATGTGTTTCGTGTTCATTGAGGTGTGTTTTGTTCATTGACATTATGATTTTACATATAGGCAATTTTTAACTAATGTTTTTAATTTTTAACTCAATCCATTTTCATTTTGCGGTTTGCAGACCCCCAAGTGTCATAAATACATAATATCTTTGACTTTTAAGAAACAAATAGACAATTAACATTAATATTAATAATTCAAACGTAAATTATAGATACATAATGAAAACCAGTCCTGCACAGAAGTTGGTGTACAATGTGCCTTGCAAAAGTATTGAACTTATTGTCACATAACATCGGTATTCAGTTCAATGTGTTTTATTGGGATTTTATGTGCTAGACCTGGCCCTGCAACCTGCAGCTCTGGAGTCGCAAGTGGCTGTTTGGACCTTGCACAATGGCTCTTAATCACTTTGGCTAAACATAATAAAGATCCAACAAACTAACTTAAATATCAATATAACAACAAATGCATGTTTTAGCAGTTTTTCCAGTTTTTATAGACTAATAACATTGAATTTCCACAACAGAATTACACAAAAAGTACCAGTAAAATTTCACCTCAAATTGGAAACTACAGTATGTGCTTCTTTACATCATTTTCTACAAATATCAACATCACATAGAAGAAAATGTATCCATCTTCTTTTTGCAATTGTGTTATTTTTTACTACAAGAAAACCTAAAAACAAAAAAAATGGTTATTTTAAAAAATTACACCAAATTTCCTATAGTAGATATTTATCTAGATATTTATAAAGTTTCACGTTGTCTTTTTTTCAAAAGGTCATGTAACATTTCTGACTCTAAATTAATTTTATTTAGCTGGAGGGCAAAAATAGCTTTAGATTGTAGAGGTAGTAGACTGCCGTACTAGACCAACAAAAAGTAGCGCACAACTGTGAAGTGGAAGGAAATTTACAAATTGTTTAAATTGTTTTTTAACAAATTGACATTGAAACTGTGACATCCATCTGTATCTTGCTGTCTTTAATCCACGACCCCTAAATAAAATTATAGTGCAAGCAATTTCTCTTTGAAGTGGTTCTGTGAAGGCATCAGACAGCTGATAGAGAACAACATTGAACGAACAGCACCATGAGCACCAGAAACACACTATACAGGTCAGAGGTAAAGCTGTGGCAAGGGTTAAAGTAGGGTTAACTTATCATACAACATTCCAAGCTTTAATCATCTTACAGATTACTGTTCAATCTATGATATGAAAAAGGGAAAAATGGCAAAACTGAACACCTACCAAGACCTAATGGACAGGCCAGGCACAGACAGTTATAATCAGATAAGTAAAAAGGAGGACCATGGTAACTATGAAGCAGCAGCAGAGGTCCACAACTAAGGTGAGAGAGTATATCAATATGACAGCTATTAGTTTCACAATCTCCAAATTTGACTTGACCTTAGTGAAGTTGGCAGCCCTACCTGCTGGTTTGTGCAGCAAATGTTTTCGTGTGTGCCGCTTTAATTTTAAAGACAATAATAAAAGTTTCTGGAGGTCACCAAACGTCAACCAGCCACACAGACAACTCCCACTCTCTTCAAACAAAATTGGTGTCAAATTTATGCGCAGCAAAACCTCGTTTATGCCGCTTTTATTTATTAACGAAAGGTTTTGGTGCACAAATGTAGCACAAACGTTGGACACCAATTTTGTTTGATTTGAAGAAGGTGGGGAGGCCAACTTCAGTCAGGTATAAATCTGGCCTTTATGGAGGAGTTGCAAGATGAAAGCCATAAGGAATTGTGTTTGTTTTTTTCCACAAGCCATATACTGTAGATGACACAGCAAGAAAGTGGAGAAAGACGCTCAGGCCAGATATGACCAAAGTTGAACTTTTTAACTTATATGCAAAACATGAATTGTGGAGTAAAACTAACACTACACGCTGCCGGTATAACAGCATCACTGTGAAACTGAAGATTGTGGAAGCTTCACGCTGAGGGAATTCTTTTCTTCAGCAGGGACAAGGAATCTGGTCAGAGTTAATAGGAAGATGGATGGAGTTAAATGCTTGTCGAAAATTGAAAAAAAATTGAGAATTATAAAGCTCTGACAAGACTTGAAAGCTGTTGCTCACAGCCTCTTTACATCTAATCTGACTAAGCCATAGCTATTTTGCAATGAAGATTATGCAAAACTTTCTGTCTCTAAAGGTGCAAAGTTTGCAAAAACAGAACCCACAATCCACTGTTTTGTGTTGGACTATCACTTAAAAAGCCAATAAAATACTGTTAAGTTTTGGGTTAAAATGTCACAAAAAGTTTTACAAGGCACATTACCTGGGTGCTCTTCATGTAAATGCCTTAGTGTATAAGGCCCCTTGCACTGACATCAAGCAAAACTTGGTGATTTAAAGCAGAATTTCATAAACCATGACTGGTCCATCTCCTTTTATATGAAGTCTGTGCATATAACCCATTTGTTGTAATAAACTGCAAAGCCCAGCTAATTATTTACCTTCTAACATGGAAAGAAGAAACACAACCATGTCCTTTAGTAAGTCCATGAGCTCTTTTAGAAGTTTTATCTGCCTCGAATCCTGCAGAAAAAAAAGCTGTTTACCCTCAGACCAAAAAGAAGTTATCATTGAAATAGCTGGTAGAAGACTTATAGAAATACTGTCAATACAGAGAAAGGCTAAAATGAAAACTATATTTAAGTTGTAAAACATTCTACAAAAAGTAAAAAATACAAGATAATCTTTCTGGTTTTATTTGAGACTATTTAAATGGAACTCGATCACTGTGCCATACCTGAGAGAGCTTCATCTGCATGTGAGCAAAGACATGGAGGAATCCCACGACAGCGTCCCAAAGACGACTGTGAGCCAGACTCTGCTGGTTCCCACTACACGGACCCTGGATGAACACATAAATACACAGGCAGTACAAATACTGCAATCTATGATTGAGGCTTTTCAAATGAATTTATTTACTTATACTTGCTTTTATAATGCTTTTGTAAATCCTTTAATAAATGTATCATCAGTGACATTGTGGCACAAGATGTACAGATGTTTTTGCCAAAAGGTAATTGTTTGGCCAAAAGAATTTGATACAAACACAATCTAAAGCAAACGGACTAACCTGTATATACTCGGTGAGTGTGTTGAAGACCTGCTTGGTTACTTCAATGGCCTTGGAGAAGTTGTGTTGACCCAGTGGATCAATAACGTCCTTCCCTGAGTAGTACCAGTAGAAATCACTGATCGATTCCTGTGGTGTGGCACACATAAAAACATGCTTTTTAAAGAATAATAATCTTCTTCCATTAAAGAAGGATTAAATGACACAAAGGCTTTTTGATTTAAGATCATAAAAGATTCATTAATTCAAAAGATTTTCTTTTGAGAAAGACTCCTGGATGGGTGTCGAAACATTTTGCAGGAAAAAAACAGAACAATAGTCCGGTTGCCTACGATTTAAGGCAGTGGTTATTTTCGTTTGGGTGCAGAGTCCCTCACCAATGAACTAGCTCATCCACGTCTTTATGGACCTTGCTTTTTGCAATGTTAGACAGTCATGTCGGAACAGGAAGGGGCCATTGAAAACTCTTCCCACAAAGTTGGGACCATGAAATTGTCTTCATATGTGGAAGCATTAAGTAACTCCTGAATAAAAGTGCCACACCATAACTCCCTCTACACCAAGCCTTAAAATTGACACAATGCAGTCAGGGAAGTGTCATTTCGTAACTGCCAAAAACAGACTCATTCATTGGATTGCCAGACAGACAGGCATGATTTGTCATTCCAGAGATCACGTCCCCACTTCACTGCCTCCAAAACTTGCATTGCACCTGAAGATGTAAGGCTCCGATACACACACTGATCTTGAGCTAATCTGAAGGCCACATGAGGTTTAGAAGTCTGTAGCTATTGACTCTGCAGAAATTTGCGGACCTCTGCGCACTTTGCACCTCAGCATTTGCTGACCTCACTATGTGATTTTTACTGGGCCTACCACTTTGTTGCTGAGTTGCTTTCATTCCCAAATGCTTTTGCTTTGTTATAATACCATTGACAGTTAACTGCACAGGTGACATCCTGTTACATTACCATGATGAGATTCACTAAGCTCATGAGAGATATCTGCATGCTTACATGGTTGGAGCACCTGAATTCAGTGATCTGGACTGCCAAACACTTTTGGCAATATAGTGTATGGCTTTCTATATACTCCTACAGTAGTTTGATCTAATTACTTCATTCAGAATTGCATGAGAGAAATGATCCCCCTACACTCACCTGTATCCTTAGTAAATAGTCAACAGTTGATATAACAATGTTGACAGTAGTGTTGTTCCCAGTTTGTGTTCTTAAATAGTTCTGAAAATCTGAAACATTAAAAAATATTAGAATAATAATTAGTGTGAATATTTTCAAACTTTCAAACTGTCTTTCACTTTCAGCACGCTATATGGTTCTTGGTATGGATTACTGACAAGCATACATGACATTTGATATTGTATTATAAGACAAGGATTAAGAAGAAAGGACCTAAATTGTGTCCTTCACAGAGCAACTGCAGGAAACGGAATAGGTCACAAGTCTGGTCTTTGTCGGGCATCACCTTCTCTCCTTGGAATAACAAGATAACAGCAAAATATAAAATAATGAACAGTTTGAAGTGGAATGTACAAAATAAAATAGTAAAATACTAAAATCATCATGGCCTTACTGTGTAATACTGGACTTGAAGAAAAATGTTTAAAAAAAGGAATCTGTATCAGGGATCTTTCAGCTGGCGCCTCTGCCACAACCTGGATTAACAATAATGGATTTTTTTCCATTTAAATACAGTACCTGAGCTCTGATCTGTGGCGATGCCTAATCCCTCTGCTTTGTTCTGCCTCTCAAATGCGTTCAGATCCAGAACACTTGATGGCAAAAAAATCACACACACAGAAAAGGGGTTAGTAAAGCCTTTCAACTTTAACCATTTTTTATCAAATTCTTAATCTGCCACCGCATTTCTGATTTTAACACATCTTTCTTAGTCACTCACCTACATGAAAGCATGAGTCCAGCCATGCTCTGAAAAAAGCCAACACTGCGCTTCTCTCTAAGATAATGCAGCATTTTCTGTAAAGCACAACCAACAAAGACGGGATTTGATAAAGCACAGGTGATTAGTGTAATATTATACTTCCATCACTGGTCAGTGGGGGTGAACCGAGATCCTGTAACAGATTTTACTTTCTCATGAAATGTTGTGAAATCGCTGTTAGCATGTGACTTTGTCAAGTGCATTAAGTGAAAGCTTTTATTATGAAGTCTGGATATGAAGGTGTATGCATCTGATTGTCACCCTGACTGATTGAAAACCTGATGGTGTGAGACTTATTATGAAGTAAGAACGGAAGTAGTTTTTGCCTTGTTGCGGTGATGGAATTGTAGAGACACATTTTGCCCTGACATTCTATGAGCCTACAAAACTAAAGTACATACATGTGGCAATAAAATCAAATCTTTCCAATATAATTAAAAATTATATTAGCTAAAACTATGGTAAGAAAACCTTAAAACATGTATATGTTTTAAGGTTGACTAGATTTTAGGTGCCAAAAAAACAACAACACAAACAACAACCTCCAGGATGCCCCTGTGTTTTTTTTCTCTGCCTTATTGCCATTGCACATTGGGTTTCTGTTCTGACATTTGGTTCATATTTATATTTTTATTAAATATGCTTTTAATTGCAATCTCCCCAAAAATTTCTAAAACCTGCTCATGTTTACACTCAATATTGTGTTTCATCATTTGAACTTCATGTTGCGTTACACCCCTAGTGGTCAAAAATGTGCTAGTAACAGTGGTCATGGTTAGACAACCAGACCAGTACGAAGGCATTGAAACAGGAAATGTGTTGTAGCATTTTAGATTCATTAATGTTTTGGTTTATTAAATGATCTTATTTCAATTCAATTCAGTTTATTTATATAGCGCCAATTCACAACACATGTTGTCTCAAGGCACTTCACAAAAGTCAGGTACATACATTCTAATTAATCCTAACCATAGAACAGTGCAGTCAGATTCAGTTATTTATTCAAATTGGATAAAAAAGTTTTTCTATCTAAGGAAACCCAGCAGATTGCATCCAATCAGAGACTTGTAGCATTCACTCCTCCTGGATGACCATGTAGAGACAGTGGACAGTCACTGGCGTTGACTTATGATTTTTGCAAATGCATAATTTTTGCCGGTTTCTTTAAATTTCTGTAAAACTGAATTATTTTAATGATACAATAATGATCCAACAGGCAGTAGGCATGTAAGCTTATTCTGCGTGAATTGCAAAACAAAATTGTAAAATGTATTTTTTTAACAATCAAAGCATTACCTGCTGAACAGTTGCATTCCCACCACTGAGAAGAGCAATACCTAGTTTCAGAGTCGGACCAGTCATTAATCCCATAGTGCCTAAAATTATACAAAAACAGAATATTTCTGTCAGTATTCAACAGTAATCTTACATCTTTTGTATCATCTGTAGGTGAATGAGGAAGTCTCTCAACAAAGCAGCAAATTAATAATTTATAGTTGATTTCATTTTCCCCTACCATTGCTGGCACTAATAGCTTGCAGTACCATCTCAGAGGCTCCACGACAATGCAACCTGGCCTGTTGGTACAACAACTTCTGTTTCTCCATCTCCTTTTCCTGCAATTTTTACATTATTATAAAAAAATAAGTTAAATTTGAATTTAATATGTAACATTTAGATAAATCATATTTTTCACAACATCTCTGATCAGTTTAAACTTAGATCAAACGAGGTCTTAAAAATGTTTATTTTGAAAGTGAGAGGCAGTTTGCTCACTTCAAAGCTTTCTACTTCCTGCTCCTCATCACCTTGGTTCTCTTTGCAGCAGCTCTGGGAAAAGCCAAACAGACAAAGTGGACCGATGATGTAAAACCAGATCGAAAAGGCAATGCGTCAACAATAAATTATTTACAAATGCATTGCACCTCTTTTCTGACAGGTATTTTTTGGTACATTCTTCATGGGACGTGCACATAGACATCAAAGCATAACTTAAAACCCATTCAAAATATGATGCAACAGTTGAGTTTATATGTCCCTGTGCTCAGAGGCCCCTCAAGTCTGAGTGCATAAAAAACCCACTACAATATGGTTTATATCATTGTTGGGTAATTTAGTGCACTAATTGCAGGGGCAACTAGCCTTCAGCCAAATGTATGCATATCTGTTTTATTTCTAATATGCTTCCTGTAATATTGAGGCTTTAAGGTCAGACTTGTAATCAAAAGACATTTGCAAGATTTCAAGAATCAAGTGAGTTAATTCATCCACATGCTTTTGTAAATGTATTAAAGCATTAAGCATTTTGATAACAATAAAAATAAGACATTTGGCTTTTACCTTGGCCATTATAGCAGCATAACATTTGTAGAGATTGTCATTATCGAGCTTACTGAAAAAGAGGAAAAAGTAGTGGAAGGTGAAGAAATTCAGTAATTTTGGATACATTTGTCAAATCATATTACATGTGGTGAGAAACATCACTGCTCCATCCGAAACATTACTTCTTCAGATCTTAAAAATGTTACAAGTTTTAAGATTTTCAGAAAAGCATGTGCAGGGCTATGAGGCATTAACAATTTAACAATAATCCCACCTCAGTCCAGTCTAGTAGTCACTCTCTAGAGAACGCATTTGAGCAGTAATAAAAGCAGCAGTTTGTACTGCATGTGATTTTTTTTAATGAACACACACACACCTGCTTTCTGTCAGTGCACTTCGACTGAAGAGCATAATGAGTTGTTGGAGGGGATCGATTGCCTTGGCGCCTTCTTCCACCTCCTTTACTTCCCCTTTGTCACCCTCCCAGGGTTTTATCACTCGTCCCTTCTGCAGTCCAATGAGAGAGGGCAAGACAAATAGCATGTGCTCTTAAATGACATTAAACAGCCTTTTGCAAATAGAAAATCACACCAGGTTTACTCCTTTGCAAATATACAGAATATTGTGTAATAATATTCATGTGAACAGTAAAGACAAATTATAAATACTGTCAGCTTACTTCTCTGGTTTGTCTGTGTCATGCGACCTGCTCTCTGTGCAGAACATATGGCTCATGGTATTCAAAGCATAGTGCTAAGTTGTTGAAGCAGGAGAACAATCTTATTTAATATTTATTTTCAGCAGAGTGCTAACTAGAATGACACTGAAATATAGCATCAGCTGAATAATCAATTCAAATCAGGACAGAGAGTAACATTGAGAGTAAAATGAGGCAACTGTGGCTCAGTGGGAAGAGTAGCCGTCTTGCAGTCCAAAAGCTGGGATCGTTACTTTTACAGTCTGAACTATTTTGCCACTGGTGGTTCGATAGGATGATGAAAAAATGTTGTGTCAAAATATGAGAAAATGCAATTATTTGTTTTTGTGAGGCCCTGACTACATAAACCAATTAAAAATAGTCATAACTTTTATAGTAATCATAACTGACACAACAAAACTGAACTGCAAAACAAAATATTAAAATATCTGTGGCTGTAACGAAACAGCACAAACTGCCAAATCCGAAACATTGTTTGTGAGTGAGTTAAATGCTACACAATCACTGGACTATTAGTAGACCATGTAATACTAATGGAATGTATTTCACTGCAGATAGCTATTGTTTTGAGTAAAGTATCAGGATGGGGGTCAGTATTAGCCAATGCCTATTATAAAATGACTCAGATCGGTATCATGGACCAAAAAATGGTCCATAATGGAGACATAACTAGTTCTTAGGTTGTGTAAAAAATGAAATATGTTTTGTAAAATACAATTGTATCCCTCAAATGTGTTAGCACAGCTTCTCTTTTGAACTCACAGCCAAATCTTCCACAAGCATCTGCTCAAAGCCAAGTCCCTCAGTTGATATCCAAGATTTATTGTAGCCTTGCAGGAAAAGGTTGACAGCTCGGTGCCTGAAGAAAAAAAAGAGTGAGGAAGAGTTGGTAGAAAGAGAAAAAAAGAGTTAACTTAATTTGTTCATAAAAGACACAGGAATGTTAATTTATTGTAAGAACATGGACGCAAGTAAATCAGAAAAATGACACCATTGGACATGTTTTGGGAAATAAACAAAAAAATCTTACAGTGGTAAGTTGTAGAGGGGAGTCATCCTTAGGCAAGCCACCACTGCACGTTTCCTTTGTTTCGATAAAACCTTATACCAAGAAGGTTTTTTGCTTCTCTGCGGGTGCTCTACCTAGAAAAGAAAAACAAGGCACCCGAATCATGCATAAACATCTACCTGTTTTATAAAGAAAAATTAACCTCACTTAAACATTTATTATGTATTTGCTTTTTTGTCACACTGTCAACATTTTTGAAATGTTTAAAATCATCAAAGTTTAACATCAGAATCTTAATATCTGAAAAAGATAACCCAAGTAAATAAAACATTTGTGAAAGATGTGTTGTCCCTATGTGAAAAATTACTGTTTCCCAAACCTGTTAACTGGTTGTGTCTCCCTTGGCAGCAACAACCGCCATCAAGTAATTGCAGGAGCAGGAAATAAAGTATTTTACGTTGCTATAAAGGGAATGTGGCCCACTTTTAGCCCCTCCCTGGGCTGCCACCTTACCGTGATGGAGGGTTTGAGTGTCCCAAATGATCCTAGGAGCTATGTCTTCAGGGGCTCCTGTCCTCAACTCGGGACGTCGTGGGTCGGTGGATGCAGTACTTCGAAAGACCTCCTCAATCCCACCGGCACGTCTTCCATTGAGGAAGCAGAGCCTGGGGACCTTGGGCGGGCTCTCCAATCTCTGGTGCTGAGGTCACCGAGGTGATTAAAAAGCTCCTCGATGGTAAGGCCCCAAGGCTCTGGATGTTGTAGGGTTGTGTTGGTTAACGCGACTCTGCAGCACTGGATTGGCAGACCAAGGTGGTGGTCCCCCTATTCAAAAAGGGGGACCGTAGAGTGTGTTCCAACTACAGGGGAGTCACACTCTTAAGCCACCCTGGCAAGCTCTATTCGCGGGTTCTGGAAAGGAGGGTGCGTCGGATAGTCGAACCTTCAGGAAGAGCAGTGTGGTTTTTGTCCTGGCCGTGGAACACTGGACCAGCTCTGCACCCTCAGCAGGGTCCTGGAGGGTTCATGGGAGTTCGCCCAACCAGTCTACATGTCCTTTGTGGACTTGGAGAAGGCGTTCGACCGTGTCCCTCGGGGAGTCTTGTGGGGGGTGCTCCGGGAGTATGAGGTACCGGGCCCTTTCATACTGGCTGTTAGGTATGTTGTTAGGTATGTATGATATGTATGATTGGTGTGAGAGCTTGGTCCGCATTGCCGGCAGTAAGTCAGACTCGTTTCCGGTGAGGGCTGGACTCCGCCAAGGTTGCCCTTTGTCACCAATTCTGTTCATAAGTTTTATGGACATAATTTCTAGGCGCAGCCAAGGTGTTGAGGGGATCCGTTTTGGTGGCCGTAGGATTGCGTCTCTGCTTTCTGCAGATGATGTGGTCCTATTGGCTTCATCAGCTCGTGATCTACAGCTCTCACTGGAGCAGTTTGCAGCCGAGTGTGAAGCGGCCGGGATGAGAATCAGTGCCTCCAAGTCCGAGGCCATGGTCTTGAGCCAGAAAAGTGTAGAGTGCCTTTTCCGGGTCGGGGGGGAGGTCCTGCCTCAAGTGGAGGAGTTCAAGTATCTTGGGGTCTTGTTCACGAAAAATGGAAAAATGGAGTGGGAGATCGACAGACGGATTGCTGTTGCGTCAGTAGTGATGCGGGCGCTGTACCGGTCTGTCGTGGTGAAGAGAGAGCTGAGTCAAAAAGCGAAGCTCTCGATTTACCGGTCGATCTACGTTCCTACCCTCATCTATGGTCATGAGCTTTGGGTCATGACCGAAAGAATGAGATCACAGATACAAGCGGCCGAAATGAGTTTCCTCCGCAGGGTGTCTGGGCTCTCCCTTAGAGATAGGGTGAGAAGTTCGGTCATCCGGGAGGGACTCAGAGCAGAGCCGCTGCTTCTCCACGTCGAGCCAGTTGAGGTGGTCCAAGTGGCTGGGGAGAGGGAAGTCTGAGTCTCTCTGCTTAGGCTGCTGCCCCCGCGACCCAACCCTGGATAAGCGGAAGACAATGGATGGATGGATGGTTGGATGTATGGCCCACTTTTATTTATAGAATTGTTTTTATTCATCCATACTGGAAGATTTACAAGCCAAGTATGCTTGAGTTTAAGCAAACAGCCTGATGACTACTTCAGGAGTTTCTGCCAGAGATAAAAATTCATGGAATTTATGCCAAGTCATCCAGATCTTGACACAATAAAAGAGCCACAAACACCACATTATCAAAATGTTTTTCAGCAAATGCTAGAGGGGCCGTTCTGTTTCTTTTGGTCTCCAGTGGTCTTGGCTTTGAAACTCTCCGATGGATTTGTTTTTTTTCCTATTGAATAATCAAGGGTCAGGTTAGTTTGCATAGCGTTTTTCATTTCAAAATAGTTTTTTGTATTTACTCAAATTACGTTTGTTTGATATTATAACTAATTTGATAATCTGAAGTATTTCTGCGAGAAAAAACAACAGCAGCATTTTAAATCTTTAAGAAGGCAAATACTTTTTAAAGACTTGACTGTTGGAGGAACAGAACAAATAAAATTGCCCAAACTTATAGCAACAGCGTAAGCTGTTAAAAAACCTTATGAAAACTGCTTGTTAGTGATTTACAGTAATGTGGCTAATTAAAAAGTGGACACTTACAGAAAGTTAAAATTTTGCTGCAAATTACTGGCTGAAAAATGGGATCTATTAACTTTTAAATTTGTGCATTTTCAAAAGTTAACAGCATAAACCATTGAAGTCAGAGAAACAGCATCCAGTCTTTTAAAGATAACACACCCAATACTGGTAATTAGCCATGTGCTTTGTCAGGTGTTGCCTTTGCCAATAGTTATCTAGGAAAACAAAGATTTGTCAAAATCCAAATAAAAAGTAATGTTGAACCTTTTGAAACTATTAAGGCTACGTTCACACTGCAGGTCTTGATGCTCGAATCCGATTTTTTGCTGAAATCTGACTTTTTTTGACTGGTCATTGAAAACAGCTAATTAAATGTGAAAGACTTCAGTCTGAAGGGTTCACGACGACAAAGCGACCTGCATGTGCAGATGGAGAATGTTGAAGTCACACAGCACCTCACTGTTTACGGAAGTAATAATGGATGCCGGCTCTGTGTTATCATTAAGTTGTTGAAAAATGGGAGCTGACAATATTATGACCACATAATAATAAGATTAAAAAAAGGCGAGAAAAATGAGAGCACAACTATCAACAATGGCCTTTTACGGAGCAGTGACTGACTGCTTCTTCTATAGAGAAGTCTGTGTGGAGGCATAGTCAGAGCCAGGATAATGACGTAAAACTCTGATGAAATGTGACATGACAGTTCAGACTGCTGACGCTTTAAATACTATTGAATACCTATTTTTTTAGTACTATATTGAAGTGGCACAGTTCAGATTTTTTTGGAGGTGAAAAAAATCGGAATGGGGCCTTTCTGACTGCCATGAAAATGTCTGTTATGGATCACATTTGCTTTCAGTATGAATGTAGACTAAGACTGTCATTGAAATCAGAATAATTTTTTAATTCTTAACAGCAGCAAAACTAAAAAAACATCAAAAATGAAACCTTTAGTAACAGAATACAGGTAAAACAGGAAAACATTGCAACAAATGCCTGTAAAATATAATTATCTTGTCGCAGTCATATGATGAGGTTGACAGCTCAACATTTTCTGCTACCTTTATCTCACCTCACTCCACTTCACTGAACAAACACAATTGTCTGTGCACAGTTTGATGATTGAGAAGAGTGGATGCACTCAATGTCACTGTATTTACAGAGGCCAAAGAGGCAAAGGAAGAAAGCTCTACTCAGAGTCTTAATCATTTTATTTTATAGAATCGTAAAGCTCACCTGATCCAGGTAATAAAGCACTTGAGCTATTTCCAGAACCCTGTCCACAGTCCTTTGTGTGTCAGCTAAGGCCCCAAGCTGTGCTGGGGGATCTGCAGACAGAATCCCATGGCTGACTCTCTTTGATGCCTGTGAAGTGAAAAAGGATTGATTCATTTATGTCTATTGTTCCAAATAAAAAGTTTCTGTTTATGGATTTATTCAGATTAAAAAAATTAAGTAGCATGCCTTTTTGACTGGGGAACAACAAAAAATAAATGGCATGTTTGGACTAGAATTAAAAGAAGAAACAAGATTCAGAACAACAACTTGATTTATTTAGTGAAAATGTGCAATTCTCAACATTTACAGCAGAACACATCAGTTCATTCAACCAACATGAATTAAGAAAAATCTAAAATATTAATGGCATTACTGGCCCAAAGAGCAATCCTAATTAAAAGGCTTATTTTTTCCATCACTGGTTCATGAATAAACATATTTTTCACTAGCTCATAGATGCAGAAATAATGCCTGCATATATTGTACAGAGTAGTGGGCTCATCTCTCTTTGGCACACAATGAGTCACTGACAGAGATTATTATAATTGTGACTTTGGATATTACAAATTCTGAGAATGGTTTTCTGTTTCATACAACAAATGTGTTGCACAAATAAAATGCTAAAATATATCCTGTTATGATCGTAAATATGAACAAGCTTTTAAAGCAAAAGAAATTGTATAGCTTAATGCTTTTCTGACACAGTGAATATTTTTGTGGGCTAAAGATCCTAAATAATTATACTGTAACTCATAGAAATGAGTTCATTCTTCTCACTGTATCTATAGCTTGGATTTTACAGTACGAATTAACTGTTGTTGGTGTGGGGGGTGTGATTTTGTCAGCCGTGCTGTGCGGCTGTTACACCCTTTCACTCTTTACAATTACTTTTTGGAAGAGACTCCTGCAAATCCTGGTCTGTCTGTGTCATATTCCCTGCTTTTCGCTGTTCTCAGGCATGCCCAGCTGTCTTGGCAGAAAGCGACTGAAACACTAGTCATTGAATTTTATGATGTTCAAGGCAAAGAGCAATATCCACTCTTCTCAAGTAGTTGTTCATAAATCTGAAGAACTTTTCCCGTACTTTTATCTGATCATCACGTTACTGGAACTGCAAAAAAATATATTAGGAGACTATATTGAGGTGAGATCACTTAAATAACTTTTATCCAGGAAATTAACTCAAACAAATAGAGCAAACATGCTAGCGTTAGCTTAGCACTTCATCAAATTGCTTTGCCAGAAAACACTTTCCACTGGAACAGACATGAGTTTACACAGGGCTGTAGATGCATGTGTCATCTCAGAATATCGCTAAAAATAAAATGCTAAGTTGTGTTTGTTTCAGGTTTTGTCACAACATTAACATAGCTTTCCTTGCTTAGTTAAGCCTGTGTTGTCCTGGAAAAAACACCAGTTGGGTCAAAATACCTGTTGCTTTAGGAAAGGGGTAGAACAAACTTCATTGTCCTGAACCTTATTAGTGAATAAGTTAAGTGCTACACAATCACAGTTACTATCACACAATGCCAATTAAACGTAGTGTGTTATTCTACTGCATAGACAAGTACCTGATATAAGGTATCAGGCAAGGACCTGAAATGGCAATTTTCTAGTCTTAAATGATTCAGATTGGCTCTGTGGTCATAAATCTCACTCAGAACTTCTTCTCACAAAACATTATTTAGTTTTTCTTTTTATTTCAATAAACATGTCATTCGGGGTAATATTTTCCCCTCACTAATTTGATGTGCTCAGGTGGACGGTTGAATTTTATTTAGTTTTATGTTCAGTGTAAGATTGTGCCATGGTAATGCACTCATTTGTTTTGGGTCACTGGTGACTGAGCATTCATTTTTCATTCATTGTTTTTTCCATCTTAATTTGTTAGAGTAAGGTGATACGAGCCTAGTCTCTTATTTGAAACTGATGAGCCGGAACCCACTCTATCTTACCAAAAGCAAAAAACAAGCAAAACAATACACTTCTAAAACACTTTTACGCAACAATTTTTTTATTATTTATTTACTGAACCCCTTATTTGAACTTTTGCGCGAGTTTTAGAAAAGAAAGCCCACTGTTGTGTATTGCAAGATATTTATAACAAAAAAATAAAATTACAGGAACAGCCATTACCTGTCCATAAAAATGTTTGAGCGAACTCAAAATATGCTCGCGAATCTCATCTTCAAGGTTATTCTGTACAGAAAAAAATAACATAATAATAATAATATAACAACCTTCTTCAGTAAAACAGATTTACCCCTGAACAATAACAGGGGAACTTACTAATAATGTTCACAGTTCCAACCTACCTGAGAGTAGCAGTTCTTGGCCAGCATGAAAAGATTCTGGTCACATGGAAAGCAAACTCTGAGTCCCACAGGGACCAGCCTCTTTATGGCTGCCACTATGAGCGAAGTGTGTGCAGAATAACGATCCCCCTTCCTCTTCATCCTTCCCTTTGTAAGGTTAAACTAAACATACGTAAAAAAAAAGAGACTGCATTCGTTTCAGTTTTGCACTGAAAGCCACAACTTGCAGTACACAGCTGGTATAGATTCTAGTTTTGCAAAAAGATGCATGCATAACCAAACAGTACTGGAAATATAGCTGACCTCCAGTACGTTGTCACTGGAGAGCAAGAAAGCCAAGTTGTTGATTTGATTCTGGACCACATAACTCTGCTCTTCCCATTTAAAATGCTGTTGCAGAAAAATGACAGATGACAACGGTGAGCAGTATTTATGAGGTACAGGATTCACATGCATCAATTCTGACATGGTAGAAGCCTAAAAAAATGCTGTGTGTCTTTCCTACATGAGATTTGGCCCAGAATACAAAGACCTCTGCCACCATGCTGAACAGCTGCTCAGCCTCAGGGATCGCCTCTTTCAGCCATCTGGCTCTGAAACGGGACCGACCAAAACGCATTAACATCACAGAAGTTATTCCTGTAAAGCTAAATATAGCCTGAAATAACAATTTGTACTGTGGCTTAAGGCGTAATGTCTTTTTACATATTTAACATAAACAATAATCAATGGCTGTTTGAGTAAAAAATTTGCATATTACTCAAAATTAAATAAAAACCATGTAATGCATGTGCAACATAATTTAAAACTGATTCTTTGCAAGATGCAGGATAATAAATACCATGTACATACTTTTTTAGCATTAAACTGGGAAATAGTTACATTTTTAATCAAATGTGTAAATGCTTCAGTCTCTCTAGACAAGAAAAAGGTTTCCACACATCTTTTGTTAATCGCTTACCGATTAAAATCAGCAAACTGAATGAGGAGAGGATAGAAGGCATAGAGATCTTGGACCAGAACTCTGTACTTCTCCTGTATCTGCAGCTCTGCTTCAGAACTACAGCAGTCTTCTGTTTTCATCTGCTCCTCTTCTAGCTGGACACATTCTGTTCGCTTCCTTAGCTTCTCCATCAGGGGGAGAAAGTGACTTTTCAGCATCTCGCAGTTGGCTTTGCATATGATCGGCTGAGAAAACACTAGAAAGGAGACAGCTGTCAACAGCAAGAACTGGTGATTTGGGCACAGGTGTCAAATAGCGTCAATATACCTGCAAGCTGTTTTATCCAGTCGCCCTGGCTAGCACCCACATGGTTGTGGATGATGCGAAGGATGTGGCCTATCAGGTCGCTCGCATGCTGAGGAATGACAGAGGTGAAGACAGGGCTGTCTGGGTGGCCCTCAGGGCCCCAGCGACACCAGTGTGAAACATAGCTGCACAACATGGGCAAAGTGACCTCTGCGACATGAATGTATTGCATCTGATGAGCGACGGCACCTGCGCCTGCCAACTCCTTCACTTTCTCCATTGCCATTCCCAATGAAGGGATAGAGCAACACATGTCCTCCACCTGATCTGGTAGTCCCTGATCTAATGGAGGAATGAGTTTTCACAATGGGGCTGAAGATTTACAGACATATATGAACAAAAATGATCATAGTTTACCTTTGATCTCAGTAGGACTCATGGTATTGTAGATAGAATGGGGATTGTTGTGGTTTAGAGTTGGCTCCAGGAAGCATACAGGAAAAGCTCCAGTCAGAGCTACTAAACATGCACCTGCTGCCAACCTCTGACTGCATGCAAAGGAAAAGTAAGGAATATATTAATTTTATTTCCACTGCATTTGGAGTACCTCACATACGCAATAACAGCTTTTTACCTTTTTTTTTATTTATACACATAAACAAATACAAACTTCAGTTTATACACTGCAATTTCTGCCCATTCTTCTTTGCAAAATAGCTCAAGCTCCGTTAGACTGAATGTTAGAGCCTCCATTTATGGCCATTTTATAGTCTTGTACTCAGGTCTCAATTTTGACAAGAATTTCTAACCCATTAATACACTTTGATCTTAACCATTCCATTATAGCTCTGGTTGTATGTTTAGGGTTGTTGCCCTGCTGTAGGTTACACCCCCGGCCCAGTCTCAAGGCTTTTGCAGCACATTTTTCTAGGATTGCTCTGTATTTAGCTCCATCCATCTTCATATCAACCCTAACAAGTTTCCCTATTCCTGCTGAAAGACACCCTGAACATAGTATGATGCTCCTACCACCATGTATCACTGTGGGAATGATGTGTTCTGGATGATGTACAGTGTAATGAGATGCAAATTGTGTTATATTGTACTGAGAATCATTCCTTTAGATGCTCAAAGCCTGGGATATTGTTTTATAAACTGACTGATTGTATGCTACAGGTACCCATTTGGACGTCAGCAAATTTTTCTCCATTTCCAGTGACATTTACATTCGACTTTAAGTACTTCCAGGTGAGTAATTAAGTTAAGTGCAGAGTGAGCAATGTACCTTATTGCTGTTGAAAAATGCTTATGATGACATGAAGTTTTGATTTGGCCACCTTTCTTTCTCCACTGTAGCTGCATGAACCCCTATTGTTCCCAAATAACAGAGTTTGGAGGTAACTGGGAGTCTTCTCTGTTTTGTTTTTGTATCACTTTTTAAAGTTGCACTACAGAACGTTGCATTGCACGCTTAGTTCTGCACAAAAATCATCTGCATGTGTTCAGGTATAAAAGAACATGGAAAAAATATAAACCAAATAAACAGTACCCCTCCATGTAGATGCTGTTACTGGTCCCCAGAGAGTAGAGGCTGTTTAAAATCTTGTAACATGACACCTGGATACCACCAACTGGGAAGACAATGTGATGCTTAAAACTGAGAGACTTCTCAGAAACAGCCAGAAACACTAAGCTAGTCTAGAAGACAGTGTTAGAAATCAGGCGATGAATGATTTGTGAGCATTCTAAATGTTACAGAGATGGGGGAATAGGCTCCTACTGCTCTGTGCACTTAACTAAAATAATAGAAAAACTATTTCAAACATGCATACTGACTTAATCTAGTTGAGAAACAGAACATTTCATATGCACTAATTTTACTAATGACTGTCACTAATAAACTAGATTGTATAGTGAGTATTTTTGACTAAACATGATGTTTACTAATGTGAAAAACGTTTTATCATCAAGACTAATCCTTACCCAGGACACCCACTCCATAGTTTTGATTGCCAAGATGATGAAAGAGGGAGGTAAGTGTTGGGATTAGAATGGAGGTTGTGTAGTTAAGGAAGATGACAGCTCCTCTAGACAACTGACCCCTGCTCTGAGGTGAGGTCTCGGATATTTTTTCCACAGTCATCTCCAAATCTGCTGTTGCTGCTTCAAAAAATGAATGCAGAGACGTCTGTATGGACTCTGAAGCTGATGCCATCAATATTCTAGTTGTAGAGAGAGGAAAAAAATATGACAAGCAGACATATCAATAAAGTAAATTATTTTTAAGGAAAAAATAAGTTTTAATCTCTAGACAAATAGTGGTACAGCTCACTGCATTAAAATTCCTTTGGAGTGGCGCATTATTTAAGTAATTCATTATAAAAGACAGAACCCATTTATTATATGGGTTCATTAGATACAGGAATGTATTTTAGGCCTTTATTTAAGTTAACGTTTATGATAGTGGTTTACAGCTAATGACAATCCAAAATTTAGTTTCTCAGAAAATTGAAGTACTACATAAAACCATTACAGAAAAAAAGTACTTTTAATACAGATTTGTTGTGCTATGACCATATTATAGCTTGCACACTCATAGGGATGATGGCCAACTTGACAGTTGTGCAGCAGACAGTTACCGAGACCTCCCGCAAGGAGGGTAAAACTCAAAATGTTATAGCTAAAGACGATGGCTGTTTAGAGGATTGTATCTAAACATATTAATGGAAAGTTGAATGGAAGAAAAAAATATGGAAGAAAGAGATACACAAGCAACAGGGATTACCACCACAGCCTTGAGAGGATGAAGTCTGAACTGAAGGTTACTTTTAAAGCAAACTGGGCTTCCTTAACATTTTAGTAGTGCTAGACCTATTACTTTTAATGCCATGCTCCATTGAAGCAGTAGGTCATACAACACTAGCTTCGATCAGACCAAGTATTGAGTGCATATTCTGCACTGTACAGGGGTATGCATTTAGTAAACCACGATTTCTGTGTTTTTATTTTTTATTCTGTCTTTTTATTTGTCATATGTAATATTTTGATTTTCCAAAAAGTTGATTTATGAATTTTTATTTGATGTTAACAGAAATAAATGCTTGAAATATACAATGTTATATGTAATGATTCTATATGAGTTAAATTTTTTAAAGGAATTATTGAGATGCATCTGTAGAAATCGAAAAGGAATAATAATAGTTACAGGTAATTAACAGTTTAAGCTGAGATTTCATGTGCTTGTAAACTAAAAATACTAAAAGAGCTGCAAATCTATTCATTAGACTTAATGACATTAGTTAGTCATGAGCAAAAATTGCTCCAACACCATGCTACAGAGTCATCGTCTGTAGGCAATAAAAGTGATATCTAACACAATTAGATAGCATCAGTGTATCTCTGGCTTAATTACCCCAGACAACTCATCCTCAGACATGGTGCAACACTAATAAAAAGTGAAGAATGAGAATGTCAATTTAAGGCAGTGTGACAGTGGTGGCATCTAGCTACCTGGCATCAAGAGCCTGAGACAGTATGCGGAGGCAGTTTGTAACAGCAGAGGCTTCGTCTCCTGGTAAGACATATGGGACTGTTGCATTCAAATCATGTCAAAATAAGGCAGTTTATGGTTACAAATGCAAATACAAAAATGTGCAGCGACAGAACCTAGAGATAAAAAAAGTACAAAAGTCAGACAGCTCTAAAGGATACAGCATCAGGAAGCAAAAGCATATCAAGCACACAAAAACAGACATGATGAAACAAACTAATGCCTCAAAAACGTTGCTTCTTACCAATTAACGAGATTCTGTGTCTTACTAAAGCAGCAAGCTTACAGAAGAGACTGGATGTGAGAAAAAACAGAGAAAACAAGTAACAAGTTACGGGACATCAAAATATGTTGGGAAATTATAGATATGTTCTGCAAAACTAGCAGAAAATATATTTAATAAAATAATGAACAAGTGTTTGTTTTTTTCTTAGATACAAGTTAAACATACCACAAAACCATCTCCTTTTCCTTTTTTGAGGCGTGACTTCTGTTATCGCTTGAGCTTAGAGAAGTGGACAGGAAATACAGGCGATGGCTTTTTACATACTGCTCCAAAAGAGGAAGAACAACCTGTGAAAATATGGAGTAACAGCAAATACTCTCTTCGTTAATCACTATATGCTCAGTTCAACTTGAAAACCTGCAAGCAAGGACCATCTATGATGTATTTATTACATTTGAATTTATGAAGTAACTCCCATTTTATCAGCATAAGACATCCTGCCGCCTGCATGTATATATGTTCAGTTTGGGATAGCGGGAGGTTCGGCGTAAAGATGACAGGCATGACTGTTCACATTTTTGCCTGACTGGGTCTGACTCAGGGGTCTTAACAATGAAAAATAAACCCATTTCACTGCTGCCCCCTCAGAGGCAGAGCAATGTGGAAGGCTTTAATAAATGTCCTGATGGCAATCGAAACGCCCACATGGATTTCCAAAATGGTTAAACAAATTACACAGCCGCAAAGGGTTTGGCCTACAGGGGTTTGCCCATAGCGAACATCTAACAAAACTAATTAGATGTCATAACTGAAATGAGAAAAAAAAAACTAATAGGGACAAATAAAAAGGCCGGTGGAAAAAATTTTATTGGGAGTGGGCTAATTCAATATCAGAGGTTTCTTATCACATGGTAAAAATCTCAAATGTTTAGAGATGCGATTGAGATTAGGCAAACCTTCTGAAAAAAAACTATTGGCTGTTGATCTTGAGCCCTTTCTCCCTTAGACAGCTGTCCTCTGGCTTGAATCACCTCTGGAAATAAACACAGCAGGATGAATTAGTCCGGCACAATCCAACTAAAATAGCGATACAGAAAAAAGGAAGACAAATATACAAAACAGTGCCAAACTTTTTGAGTCACTCCTAATTTTTATATACTTTAATTTGCTTATCAAGAAGCCAGACATTATACCATAATAATTTCAAATGGTCTTTCTTTATCTTTACTTCTCCAGGTCTTCAAAGTTTTGGCGGCATTTTAAATATATGGTACAGTTAGGAAAAATATATTTTAGCATAACTCTGACTAAAACAACCAGATTTCATGCAAGCACACTTGTGCAGCTATGTTACTCCTCATTGACATGCATAAAGCACAACGCTTCTAGCAGGGATATTGAGGCCATGCTCTCTACATGCACTGTGCATTCCTCCATCACATTCAGTGATATCTAGAGTCCTGGCCAACTCAAGTCAAACATTTGAGACTATGGACAACAAAAAGTAAAGTATGTTTGATGATATTATTGGTTCATTTTTGTCATTTGATGCATAGTATTAATGTATAACTTGCAAATATCACATGGAAATATATTAATACAGCAGATAGCTTGATGACAAGTCAGGTGCAGAAAGTAAGCTACAGTTAGCATCATTTTATTGACCATTTAAGAGGATGCCATCTACCTCAAATGCAATGCTTGTTTCTCTACCTCCAGGGTGTTTTTCTTTACATCCTTTATAAACTATTTTTAATGACCATTTCAGTTAATTGGTTAGGCTAACTATTTATATATTGGTTCATGCTAAATATCATGGTTTTTTATTGTATTATTTTGCAAGGATGAACCAAACAAAATGTTTATATGTATGTTTGAATATAATAGTTTGTTTCAGTTATCCTCAATTTCCTGGTAACTCCCACAAATTGTTATAATTCCCATTTAATTTTTCCAGTTTAGCTTCTGGAAATACAACCACAGCATAGCTTGCTAATTCTCCTGTCACAGGTGTCTAAGTGAGTTTTATTTTTAATTCATATTTCATCTAAATCTTTAGCTTGTGAGCTCATGATTGAGCTATATATTACTATCATGACAATGTTAGTCCCTTACTGTTCATAAATGATTGACGTTTCACCTACAAGATGCAGTGATACACTGATCTAAATCTGTGGTTCCCAACCCTGATCCTCAAGGCCCCCTGTCCTGCATGTTTTAGGCATCTACTTGCTGCCACACACCTGGCTTAAATAACTGGGTGATTACCGGGCTGCAGCAGCACGTGATGGCATGCAAAGAAGGTCATGCAATCTCAAATTTTAAGCAGGTGTGCTGGAACAGAGACACATGTAAAACTTGCAGGACGGGGGGTTCTGAGGACCAGGGTTGGGAACCACTGATCCCTCCACAATATCAAACAGTACAGCCACAAGTAAATTGCAAATACTTGAAAAGTTTTTTTTGTGTTTTTATTTTCAGCTTATAAATAAGTTTTTTGGTCTTTATATTGATATGAAATAATATGTTACCAAGCTTTAACATGCTCTCCTGAGCCTCCTCAGTGTGATACAGCATCCGTTGGAGAAAAATGTGTCCAAAGCAGTTTGCAGTAGCGGGGAAGTCCATTTCCACAGTTTTCCGGTCCCTGTAGGGGATGTGCCATGATACACGATTGTAAATAACATCATTTGTTTAATACTTTGTAATCTGGACGACTTGTTTTATTGCAAGATTTTTATTAGGAATTTTATTGCAGTCTTTCACTGGGAGCAGAAAGAGGCAAGACATTTGTGACCTATTCAAGCTATTATATCAGTTGTAAGAAAAGAGTAGTTCAGAAGTCTCAAGTCACACATATTGCTCTTTCCAAGTCATAATTAACCTGGCTGGTACTTACCTCCAAACAGTGTAGCCATGGAGAAAAAAAAACTTCAGTATATCCTGAGCTTTTTCTCTGAACTTGGTCTTCTCCTTTGCAGTCAGAGCATCGTATGGCAATAGCATCGAATGACCTCCTCCTCCTCCTGTGAGTGTAAATGTATTTAAAGCATGGCAACATTGATAACCTGGAGTAAAAGAAATATAAATGATTTACAATTATAGCATAGTACCATTGCTCTCAAGTTCTAACTTCTTAGTTCTAGCCCAGGCATTATGGTAGTTTTCAGCCAACTGTTCGGCCATAGCCTAAAGACAACAAGATTGCGTGGTTCAGAAATGCTGTTTCTTGCAAAACAATTCAAACCTATTCAATTTTTTACATTTTGTCCAATTACACCTACAAACTTCAATGTATTTGGGGAGGATTTTATGCAATACACCAATGCAAAGTAGTGCATAACTGTGAAGCTAAAGGAAAATAATTAACAGTTTTTGTTTTACTTTTACAAGTAAAAAATCCGAAAAGTGTGATATGCTTATATTTTCAGCCCCTTTTAACGTGATACTCTAAACCTGGGCAACCAGATTGGGGATAGAGACGTGGAGAAGTGTACAACATTGTTAGGTTATAATACATCTCAAGCCAAGCTTTGAGCATCTCACAGAGCACTGTTTAATTCATCTGAAGAGGGCACATCTTAGGAGACGCAGGAAGCACAGCTGCAAACCTACCAAGGAATGGCCATCCACCTACAACGAGAACATTTATCAGAGAAGCCACCAATAACTTTGGAGGAGCTGCACAGATCCATAACTCAGTTGGGAAAATCTGTTGACAGAACATCTATTCGTCTTGCATTTTACAAATTTGGCCATTATGGAAGAGTGGCAAGAAAAAAACTATGTTGTTTAAAAACTTCCTCAAGAACATGTAGGGCACATTGCAAACATGTGGAAGAAGGTGCTTTGGTCAGATCAAACCAAAATTAAACTTTCTAGCAGACAAGCTAAAAGCTACATGTATGGATGGACAAAAACCAACACTGCACATTCCCCTGAAGACATCATCCCAACTGATGAGGGGAAGCTTTTCATCAGCAATGACAGAGAAACAGGTCAGAGCTGATGGGAATACTGGAAAAAATATAGTCAGAGGTTCCAGCGGATGCAGGTTCAACTTCCAGCTGGACACTGACTCTAAACTTGCAACACGTGTTTATTTGTTTAAAAAAAAGGTGTGTTTGTTTATCACATAAAGTCCTCCCAAAATTACACAAGAGTTGTAGTTGTGTTTGGAAGAATAGAAAATACTTAAATACTTTGTTAGTCAAAAGAATTAAAACATTTCTCACAAATTAAAACCTACTCAAGGTAACTTTCTCTTCTATTGTGATTCTATAAGGCAAAAAACATTATTAGGACTTACAAACTGTTCCCATGATAATGTGATGCTGCTCATGTCCAAAGGTTTAGGGCTAAAGGTGGAGGCCCCTTCAAATGACAGCTAAGAAAGACAAGAAATGGTTGGGTGCTTCCTTACTGCAGACTGGCTAAAGGCTTGAAGTCAATAAGGTCGGTGAGTAGACACACCTGACCGGACTGAGAGACCCTGCGAGCACAGACAAGTAGGCCAAATGCATCTCCTTCTTTTGTACGTTCTATGGTCCATCCAAAGGCCAACATACTCTTTATTGTCTCTTTGATGCCCCAGCGATATGCATCCTTCTCCTGTTTATTAAATGACAAATAAAGAATTTAGAAAGTAATTTAAAACCCTTCTGTTAGTGTTCAGAAACCCACTACTATAGAGCAAGACACTACTATTTTAACATTGAGTTACATAATTTGGAACAAACTGGGATGGTTATATGGCATGTTTTGTAGATAAAGCTGACTTTACCTTCTCAGCAAGAGCCCTGTATGGTTTCAGGAGAGGGTGGACCTTGGTGTTTTCACATAGCTGCTCCCCATGTACCCAGCCACTGGCAAACTATTGGGAATAAAACACACATTATAAACACCCTTGCAACTCTCATGCCAGACTAATAAGCTGTTTTATCAGCTCCCTAATTTATACCAATCTAACCACATCTGGGGATCAGTTATTGTGAAATTACCTTTTCTAGAGACCACTTCTCATGAGTATGCTCTGCATACTTGTTAACTACAAAGTCCAGCCGCTCAGGCACAGAGACGCTAGTGCAACGACAGAAATAAGACAAACTAATCAGTTTGGGTCCCCTTTAAAGTACACAAAAATCAGCTGGATGATTCTTGTCACTATATGATGACCATTTCCGGAAAGCTTCTTACTTTGATGTATCAACAGGTTGGGGGTCAAAATATCCATCAGTGTCCACTGAGGTTATTCTATCCATTTGAGACAAACCACCTGGCTCCACATAGTCAGGAGGCAAGGCTTTGGCCACTGCAACAAGGCACTGCACACACAGCCTAAACAGCAGAGGATTGAGGGACTTTGGAGTTTGAGAAGTAAGGGGAGAATAGAGGCGAAGGAAAGAACAACACAGAGGACATGTCAGAAATAGATAAATTAGCTAAAAGACATTTCATAAAGCTCAGTATATTGTTTTTACAAGCCTTGTTTTAAAATGTGAGACTTGATGACTTTAGTTTGACGCTTATCGTTATTATAATGTAAATCACAAATTACTCCCATCTTTTAGCGTCAAGCACATGAATCACGACAAACACATTCTATTTTGCGAGCTGTTTTGTGCTTATAATTATACTACATTTATAGATTTTGAGTACTGATTATTCTGTATTTGTCACTTTATCATTTCAGGTGCTGTGTGACCTGTGCGGTTGGTGGGCCCATTTGGACTGTGCCAGATATAAGAAATAGTGTCACACAACTTAATAATGAGCAAAGTGTTTGCAGGGATAACTTGCATTTGAGGATGTCATTCTTTTTATTTGTAGTTAAGCTTGTCTGAAACCTTTTTATTGTTTCAATCTTCTTCAAGTTGGATATTCTGATGATTCATACGAATCAGAAAACCAAACTGACACCTTTTCCAGAATTTGATTCCTCTTTCAAAAATAGAATAATAAATTAATGCAAAAGTACGCAGACCCCTATGCCACAATTATTAGCACCATAAAAGTTTCAATAAATAAATTTCAAAATATTTATTTACCCAGTCCTCAGTTTAAACAGATGTACAACATGGGCAATACAGAAACACAGAGCAGCTAAAATGCTTAGTACCTACAGAGTAATGACTTCATTATTCAATTATAGCTCTAATATTTTTCTGTTCAGAATGACTCAGAAAAATACTTTAGCGTGAGCTTACAGCAGTGCTGAGAGAATAGCTATTTGTTTCATTTACGGGTTGTGTCTCTTTCAAGTCTCCCTGAAGTCTGCTCAAGTTTTGGGAGGTTTCATACCAGGATATGAAAAATTAACAATTAATCTCCTGTGTGCTCCTTCTTCTTTCTCTAAAATTCTCTTCTCTTCTCTACACCAAAAGAAGACATAAGAAATGCATTTTGCTGTTTCTCCTAAAATAGACTGAGGATGGTCAAAGAGTTGAAAAGATAAAAGTCGAAAGATGATACAAAGTTCTTTCTGAGACTGGTCAGTGCTTTGTGAAAATATTATTTTAGGGTCTTAAAAATGTTATATTAATGTTAAGGAAAATGTGTTAGCCGTTGGTTACCTTTTTGGTCAATGTCCTAAACACACCCCAAAATAACTTTCTAGACAGGTGGAGCTCCTCTTCAGAGGCCAAGTTTCGGTCACCCTGCCTGCCAGCTTGGGAGTAATACATCCACCTCTGCTCATAATGATTGTTTAACATCTGTGAATTACAAATAAAATTAAATAAACTAATATATCTTTCACATTAAGTGTAGTTACCATTAATTTATGTACTTACTTTTAGGGGCATTTTGCTGTGATCTGAGAGATGGAGAACATCAAAGACAAGCCTTTGAAGGAGAGGTTGCATCATAGATGGCTGCAGTTTACTGAGGAGAAAAAAGTGTGAAGAACTAATAACATGAAACCCTCTAAATCCATCCCCATCACATTCACACAAACAGAAAGTCCAAATACACATGTATCTTTTCTCAGAGGAGTAACTAACGTAATTTAAATGGGCAAGAAGTTAATTAATCTTAAATGTTGATTTAATTTGGTAAATTAGGAACGAAGTGGGAAAAACAGACATCATAGTCACTAATTAAAAATAATGAGTAATTTTATGGTTGGGTGGGTCAGCGGATATGGGAAGTCTTTAAAAGGCTTGAACAAATGACACAAATCCAGTAAAATGCCAAAAAAAATTCTAATGCCCAGTATATACAAATATAATGACATGGAATACATTTTTATTGTTTAGTGTGGTTTTGTTAATATAATGCTGCATGTCATGTTCCAGTTCAAAGATAAAAACACTTCATATGCATTTAATGATGCTCATTTTGCTTTCAAAAGTATCCATACATTTTCTTTTTCATTTTAGTTACATTACAACCACAAACTTTAATAAATACAGAAAGTAGGGCAGAAGCGGGAGTTATGTACTTTCAGATTTATATTTGTACTAAAATATTCTTTTATGAGTAATTAAGCTTAAAAACAATCAAACATGCTCTAACAACTAAAGAGGAATGTGAATTCGCCTTTAGATAAAGCACCATATTTTTTTGTCTTGTGCCACTCAACCTTAAAGCAGGTTTCTTCCATGTGCGAGTTTCAGACCTTACCTGCACAGAGCCAGCAAGCAATCCTCTGTCGTGTTTCTCTGAGCCCTGGTCAAGCTCAGAGCCCTTGAGAGCCGGTAGATTGCCTGGATAAGAGAATCTACCAGCAGTGCATGATCCTCCAAATCGTGAAAAAGGGATGAACATTTGGTGAGCAGGGGAAGAACAGCTGTACACAAGTATCTATTGAGGGCCAGGGCCATGTCAGTAGATCCCAGGTCAGTCTGCAGTGAAAAACAGAGACAGTTCTCTAATGGAGTCCAGTAAAGAAAGAAGCAAAATCAACTGACAACCACTGAAAAACATAATTTAATATAAATCAATATGCATTTTGTATCTAAAATACAAAACAATTTGTAGAAATCCATGTTTATGGGGAATATATAATTTAAAGTTTAAAGTTCTATAGGATCCGTTTTTAATTCTCTATTCACTCCCAAAAAATGGCTATGAAATACCCACAGTGTCAAGAGAAACAGCTGCCTGAAGGTCAGGCAGAAAGCCAACTTCCAGAAGGTGCAGAAGAAAACTCTGGTCCTCAATACCATAAACGCGATCCAGGAACAAAACTATGGCTGCCTTGTGGTCTGGACAGAACACTGTGGACAGGTCAGGCTCAACCAACACACCATCTAAATAAAAAAAAAGAAAGATTCAGTTGAACTCCAAAATACCATTAATCCCAAGGAAAACTGTAATTATAAATAAATCATAATAAATAAAGAATGTAACAGCAAAACAATCCTTCAAGGCAGCACAACAGCCAAACCAGATTGAACAAATCATTAAAAAAATTTATTTTCTACCAGACAACGAGCAAGTCAAATTTAAAAAGATTAGATCACTTTCTGTTTGATATTTTCCAGCATATGATGGACCTCTAATTAAATCTTTATAGTATACTGTTGGACACTTGGTTTAGACCAGGGTCTGCAACCTGCGGCTCCAGAGCCGCAAATGGCTCTTTGGAGCTTCCACAATGGCTCCTAATAACGATAAAGAACCAACTGATGTTTTTAAATGTAGTTCTAATTAAAAAATTTGAAATTTAAGCAAATTATCTGTTTTTTTCTTGAATAATGCATTGACTTTCCAAAACAAAATGAAACAAAAAGTACCAGTAATATTTTTTTCCAGAAATATCAACATCTCATAGAAGAAAATGTATCCCTCCTCTTTTTGCAAAACTTTTATATTTTTCTTTATTTTAAAAACTAAAAATAGAAATACAATTGTGGTTCTTTAAAAATGACAACAAACCAACTTGATATTTATCAACAAATTTAAGTTTGGGTTTTTGTTTTTCAAATGTTCATGTAACACATGAGGCTCTAAACAAGTTTTATTTAGCTGGACTGAGGACAAAAAGGGCTTTTTCAGTTAAGGATGCAAAAACATGGTTTAGACTTATGTCAAAGTTGTATTTGACCCATCCTGACCAAGATTTTTTGAATGGGAAAAAAATCTTTGCAATTTACCCTGAAGATTTAATCTGTAAAAAGAGCAAACAAGGCAACGCTACCAATGTGTTCACACAAACTACTAAGGCAGCTTGAAATTGTCTAATTCAGCGTGTTTAACCTTTAGACACTGATGGGAGTTGAAAGCAGATGCTGATGACTCCTTCAAGATCCTGGACAGGGATGAGTGATCTCAGGATGGCTCTGATGCGAATGGCTTCTCCTTTTTCACCCTGAATTAACTGATCAACAGTTCAGAAAAGAGAACATCTGGTAAGTTATTTTCCAAGTTAAATTATAACACAAAATAAATCTGTAACCGCGCTGAGCATATGTATATTAATGTTCAAATCCTGTCCACTTCATGCATTAAATTACAGAAGTATGTGTATTTTGTTTTGTAAATCTGCGAATGTTCCTTTTCCATAATTCATTTGTAAGATATCAAATGAACCTACTCTCACTGAGTCTGAAAGCAACCCAAGATCTCCTTCAAATTTTTATTAGCAAATTATTTTCTCTCACCTGTGTGTGGTACTGCTACTCAAGAAATTATTAAGAAGGAAAACATGTTTTATAACTGACTTATTATATTTTTTTACTGTGAGTCAAAAAAGCAAACCAGGCAGGCTACAGTAGGATCAAGACTTTAGCAAATGTGACTGAACTCTCATTTAATTTTAAAGCACCTTTTACAATTATTGCCAAATCAGAGATAGACATATGGAAACGCCTTAAAAAAAACAACATTGTTATGTAAACTTGATTTCCTCAGGCGTTCCTACAATACTGAAGTTTAAATTTAAATATTAGTTTTTTTTTTCCTTTTGGCATGTTTTCTTGTCTTTCCCATTCTATAGAGTGGCTCAAATAACTATTTGTGCCTTAGTGTCATGTCATATAATACTGAATACCCAAGTAAAGCAGATATACTAGCTACAGATTTCTTTAAAGGCAACAGGGCTAACAACTGCCCCACTGTACAGCCCTTTTAAAAAGCAATTCATTATTTACAAAAGATTTATTTTCCCCCAAAGTGAATATAAGTACGAGAATTATCCCCATTTGTTTAGCATCAAAATCTGTTATGGCAATAAAACATTTATTTTAAGGCATCTTTACATATCTTAACCGAAGGTGCCAATAACTGCAGAGGCCACTATTTGTGCCAAAGAGCCCAATATGCACCTCAGAAATAGGTGTACTGCCTCTGTTACCATCTTTGAAAACAGAGAAGGTATTCTTTGCTCAAGATATATTATAAGTAATACAATTAGAACTAGGTGGTGACAAACAATATTGGCATTTCCCATATATTCTATAATGGAATACCAATTCACTATATTTGTGTAAAAACAAAGCTATTTAAAATACTGGTTGTCAGGATGCACTAATTAGTCATCTTTTATGTTAGATATAATATTCATCCTATTGTGATTATGAGTTATGTTAAAATACAGGTTGATGATGTAAAAAAAAAACATAAAAATTATGTTAGATATTTGTTTTCATTATTAACTACAGATAGGAATTACAAGCAGAGCCAAAAATATAGATCACCTCATGGTTTTTAGAGGATTTTTACATATGCAAGTATATACAGTTTTTCACAGTATGCATTTAGATGTATGTTATTTGTTGTTGGGTCTGAGTATCTTAAAAAAATATTTTACAGTATTTTTCTTGTTGTGGCACAAAAAACAAAACCACTTACATGCAGCTCTGGAGCACAGCGTCCCAGCAAGTCAATAAGCGCTGAGTAGAAGGTCATAATGGCATGCCCCATGTGAATAAGGTCGTTGTCATTGTTGTGGACTGCATCCCTTTTCCAGAAATCAATCACAAAAGCCAGAAGATTTTTAATGTCAAACAATAACACATCATTAAAAATAAAACAACGTTTAGAACCTTTCAGAGAGATTTTAACTTTAGATGATTTATTAGGTGTCTGGACACTAGTGATACAGACATTGTTTTGTTTGAGTTCTGACTGGGGAGAGGTCCATCCATAGACGGGTCCTCAGAGATGCTTATGGCTTCCTTCATAGCTGCTAGGAGTCCATCTCCCCTATCTCCTCTCAGCGCAGGGCCAAAGCACTCGGGCCGTCGAATCAACAACCTCACAACCACGTATGCATTCTCCTCTACACTCTCACCTGTGGGGAAGGAGAGCACAGAAGATAAATAAAAAACAAACACTAATAGTATTATGGGTTGTATGTGGGAGAACATTTTGTGCTGGCTACGTATGTTTAATGTTTGTCCTCCATGCCCCAGTTCTACTGTGCGCATATTTCATTGAATTCATTGTACAGAAAATTAATAAGAAGAAGCAATAAGACATTTATAACATAATCAAATTCTGACTGATATAGCACAAACTGAAGACTTTAAGGAAGAGGGGAAACCTCAAATTACAGAGAGACGAGCCAAACCCAACGCCATTTAGCTGAACGGTAAACAACCTCAAGGGCAATTTCTAGAGATGACTCTTAGGCACTGGTTCAGAAAAAAAAGATAATCAATAGCAGAATGAATTACCTCTGTTCCAAATGTTGAAGATAATGGGGAACATAAAAATAAACAGCTCTTTGTGGCTTTTAGCCTTTGCATTTTGCTCCTTGCTCAGAATTAAAATCCTTCTGGTCCTGTAGGCAAATATTATCCAGTGTATTTAATGCATAAATAGCAATACTTAATGCCTTTCAGAATTAGAAGTAAATGAATTCAATAATGACAGCTGTTGTAATAAAAATAGTATTGTTTGATTTCATTCATTTTTTTATGTTTAGAGTTTGGTCTTTGTCTCTACGTTTTCTGTCCTAATCACCCTTTAATCCCTTTCTATGTTGTTGTTTCTATGTCTCTGTTCAATTCCTGTTGAGTATTTAGGTTTAGGCTACTCTGATTCTGAAGGCTTGTTTTTTTTTCCTTTAGTACTATGCTTTTTAAATTTGCAGAGTTATTTATTTAACCCAAACGCTGGGTTTATGCTGTTGGGATGTAGGGGGATAATTTTAACCAAACTGGTCAAAACTTGTGACCCAGTCTGTTGGGTTGAACAAGCCTTAACATTCCTTACTATTTTTAAATTATACTATGGTAAGCAAAAACTAGCATCAGCTATGCTCAACATTCACATTTTGACCAAAGAATAGTTCATAAAGTGAACATAGAAGGGTAATATGTTTTCAGTTTTATATATTTTGCAGGGGTAGTCTTGTGTCACAAGAAAGTCTTGTGTCACAAGAATTTGTGATATTAAAATGTCAAAACAGGCGTGTCCCGGAGCGGTAGAGACCATGACCCATATATGGAGACCTCAGGCCTCGACGGAGGCGTCCAGGGTTCAAGTCATGACCCCAGAGACCTATGCTCCATGTCTTCACCCTCTCTCCACCTCACTTCCTGTTTGCCTACTTAAAAAAATAAAATAAAGGCTGCTAGCGCCATGAAGAAAATCTAGCAAAAAAATAAAAAATAAACTGGCAAAACATTTGTCTTCAATGTAAGGTCTGTCTCCAGCACTCTCTTTTTGCTTTTTCAGTATAGGCTATTATTTTGGGCTGTGGACATGAAGATGACTGCTTTATTTTGCTACCCTGTATCAATGTTTGGGAATCTTATTTTGAAGTAAGACACTTCTTGTGCTGTTGACTGGCTGTATCACGGAGTCACTGCAAGTCAAAGTGGTATCACTCTGTCATCACTTTAAAAATTGTGTGGCAGTTTTTTGGGGACTTCATAGAAAAAAATAAATGGTGACAGAATGACAAGATACAAATAGATTGTGAGCACTGCAAGACTAGCTAACCATTGACCACTTATGACATTAAATTTGGCATCTGCTTCAGAGCTGTTTCTGGTGTTCAAAACCTAACATACTTCAAGTTGGCAAATTTGAAAAGGATAATTCTACACTAAAACATTTGTTAGTTTTGTGAAACACAGAACAATCTTTTTTAATGCTGTTTCCTCTTTAGAACCACCTTAGATTAAAGAAAACATAAAAAATTCTAAACATAAAACACTCAAACCTGGACTGGAGACCTGGAGGATCTCTAAATCGTTTGGAGGGAAATGAAACCTATCTGTAGACTACTTGCCATAACATGATTTGTATTATTAATTTTTCCAAAGATATTGTTATATCTCACCTGATCTATTTTTTGTTATACCAATCCCGTGTGTTATCTCATCTTGTGAGCTGGGTATTTTGCTAACTATGTAATAGTGAACATCAAAATAAAAATCATTCATCTTGGGTGCATGATGGAAAAGTTGGATTTCATCTTTGCTGGGTCTCTTCTATGTGATAATTAAATGTTGTTTATTCTTTGTGTCTCTGTGTTGCCCATTAAATGCTGGAGGAAGGCATCTGTTCCCACATGACCCTACAAGGATTAAGTGGGCATGGAACATGGGATAGGTCATTTATTTTTTCCCAACTGTTATGGGTCACTTCAATCCATGTTTAGGGTTGAAAATCAGAGCAATACTGGGTCACACTTGTAATACAGTTGTACAACACTGTTGTGTTGAATTAACCCAATGGGGTTGTTTTTACCCAGCAAATCCACTTGGTATAGATTCGCTTGGTAATCGAGGACACTGTGACCGTGTCCTCGATTGCCTTGTTTCAAGCTCATCATCATACTATCTCTATCTATGACAATTAATAAAGTGAAACTAAAAAGGCTTAGAAAATAGTATTAGATGCTCTAATTGTGCAAATGTACCATTGCAGAAGACAGCAAACCGCAGAAAATCCAGATAGCGTTCTCCCTCCACAGGGTTCCAACCAATGTCAGTGTAGCCTTTTGCCACTAGCATCGAACAGCTGTAGAGACCACACCCAGCAAGGTACTGAACCACCTGGATTGTACATTAGATTATAATATTAGAAATAGTAGGCTTTTGTTTACTTTTTGTTGTGGTATTTCACAAAATCCCTCACAAACTAAAAAACAACAAAACACACGTAACAAAAAGCTTTAAATGCGCTGTTTTCTCTAAGAGTTCAACTAAATGATATTATTGCACCTTCTCTAGATCAGGTTCCTTTAGTGATAATGCCAGCTCATTATTATCCATAACAGAGGCTGCTGCCACATCAAGAGGAGTGGAGCCGCGCATGGACGGTGAAGCTGAAGAGACAAAGAAGAGACAATTTATATTTAACAATTAAGTTTACTAAAAACCTAACCTGTTGAAGCTGTTAAGTCTGTCTTGCTACAAATCAGTTTAGAAACAGAGCATACCTAGCCCAACTCTGCTGTTTTCCAGTAAATAGGTGAGGCGGTCAAACAACGCTCCCTGATTGTGACGACTGATCCGACAAAAGTAACAGAGGAATCGACAGCAGCTGGCTACCATCTTGGGAAAGTTAATCTCCTTAAACAGGAACATTTAGGAAGTGTAAAGGGGGGTCAGCTTACCTTTTTCTACAATAATAATAGAGAATGTGTAAACAACAGCTGATTATGACTGTCAGTTCGCTCACCTTAGACTCTCCTTCTCCCAGAACATTAACCATCACCTCCATCACAGTCTCATGCATTCCCAAAGCCCTCATTAAATTGGGATGTTGGTAGAAAACCTTATTATTCATGATATCTCTGTATATACATACATATACAAAAAAGTTACTGCCGAGCACACATTGAGAATTATGGATCACAAGAGACTACGAAGTCTCTCCCTACCCTAGCCTTCTGATCATCAGCTTCTCTTCTTCTTTCCCCATGCGAACACTCAGGAGAGAACGGATTTGGCCCAGAGAGGACAGGAGTGCCATGGTGTCCTCCACGGAAGACTGGCTGATAGTGTATGCCTTTGAGAGTGACCCTTCCATTTGGCCCTCAAGGCCCTGATACTGGCGGTATAGCAAAGTGAAGATAGCCCTAACCAGTTTAGGGTCTTCTATCTCTCTCTCCTGAGCCCAGCATACCATGGTCTCAGAAATCAGCCTTCTGAGGGACTCTGCAGAGATGACAGGAGGTGTGGAGTGTTGATAAAAGCTGGGATGTGGAACCTTAAGGCATTTAAATTTAAAAAGCTAATACGGATACTAAGATAGCATCTTTCAGTTTCTAGACAAATATTTCAAAACATTACACGTATTTTGCCTGCTACAGATGACAGGTAACTGGAACACAAAAGATAAAATATTTGATTAAGTAAAGCAGGAGAGTCTCTCAAATTTAAAAATCTTAAAAAATAAGGTGTACTTACTGAGACTGGATGATTTATACTTGTCCTCTTCAGTGGGTTTCCTTTGAAGTCCAACTGCTCTTGCTACTCGACCGAAAAACCGATCTTTTAAAGACATGTTGGCACAATCTTCCTCCTCTGAGTCTGGAACTATATGAGTGCCTGGATAAGACAGAAAATTCATGGAAATGTCAAGGATTTGAGAAACAATTAGAGTAAGTGCCCTCTACGAGGCTTTCATAGTCCAATGTCCTAATATGTGAAAGATCAGCAATGTGAGTACCACAGTGTGTCTTAAGGAGGTGATGAAAGTCCTGTAGGAGCTGTTGGACTTCGACTGGACATGGACAGTTCTCTTGTTGTTCATCGTCTCTGAAGCTTAGCAGCAAATTGATCTTTAAACAGGGTGAGACATTTTGTAAAAAAATATGAACAATAATACTGAGAACCATAATGACTCAGCATGTCTTATTTAAAGGAATAGTTCAGAATCCTTGAAGTGACAGTTACCATTTTACCAGCAATAGATACATTTCTTGAAGTTGAAGTTGAAGCTAAAAGATAGACCTAGACCAAACTGAACTTCTACCATCTTACAGGAATCAGAATAGGCTTTATTGGCCATATTTGTGCAAACAAACATAGGATTTAACTTCAGTTTCCGCTACTCATAGTGTATAGAAATTAAATACAAATATTTAGGCTTTAAAAATGAACAAATATGTACATATATTGTACCAGTCAAAAGTTGGGACTCAACTTTGTTATTCAATGGCTTTTTTTTTATTTTTATTACTTTCTACATTGTAGCTACATAGTGGAGACATCAAAACTATGAAGCAAAAGTAAATAGAATTATGTAGCAAACACAAAATTGTGAAATAACTCAAAACATGTTTAGTTTTTAGATTATTTAGAATAGTCCCCTATGTTTTGTGTATTACTGTGTACACACTTGGCATTCTCTCACCTGAAATGGGTTTGAAGGAGTTCCCAGAGGTAGGAATAAAAATAAAGACAAACCATTGAATGAGAAGGTGTGTTCAAACTTTTGACTGGTAGTTTATGTGGACGTACACCATTAGTTTTCTTAAAAGGCAGGTTAGAATAGCGCAAATAACGACTATAATGACTACAGTTTCAAATTTTAGCATTTTGAAATAACACTATTGTATGAACTTTTAAACCGTAGTTAGATTTTCATTAGAAGGTTAATAATAAAGAACCAGATGATTTTTTACATAGGAAGTGGAAGCAGGAAGTTATGTGCCTCCAATGATCTCCTTGTGTAACAATGGAAAACAGAAAGCATTTCTGTTCAGAGTAACAACCCAGAGTGCAAAAGTCAATTAAATATTTATCACTCGAACCACAACTATTTTCACCGCATCTACGTTTATCTGACAGTTTACAGACTGGAAATGCTTTACATATTCTGTTCTTGGTAAATGTTTACACAGGAAGAAAATAGATGGTGCACTGCCTCCTACCTCCATTTTTATGATAGCTATTCATTGGATTCTGTGTCAACAACCACCCAATGAAAACATGAGGATCATTCAAAGGTTCATAAAGTAGTGTTCACATAAACTGCTAAAATGTTTTTGAGTTTAGAGATGTTTTAAGATGAACAAAGTTCACACTGTCAGATTAGCTGTTAGCTTTAAACTCCAAAATCAACTAATCGTGATTTATACCTAATGAAGACCCCAAGAGAATTATGTACTGCACTTAAGATAGTAACTACCTATCACCTTCTAACAGGAGCTCACTTGAAAAATTCTGAAATATCCCCTATAGGCTGTTTCTCTGCAGTCCAGTAAAACTGCTATAACCATCTATCTAGGTCTATTTAACCTGCTCTTGAGGAGGAAGCCGGAACTCCTTGGTTTTGCGAGCGGTCAGTGCTGCAGACATGTTGAGTGCCTGCATGACCTGAGTGTAACGAAACCGCTGGTTCTCCTGCAGCTGATGGACAAAGTTACCAGAGAATGCAGCCACAGCTTCAACTCTGCGTCGCACCTGGCAGTCACACAGGTAGGACAGCAGATGACAGAGCTAAAAAGAGAAATTGTGGAGAATGTTTCTTAATAGTTATAGTCACTAGAGGACTTATACACCTTAAACCTTTTCACATTTTGTTATGTTAAAACCACGAACATCAATATGCTCAATTGGAATTTATAATAAAAACCAACACTAATTACATTACAGTGAATAATTGTGAACTGGATGGATAATGAAATGAAGCATGGTTCCCAACTTTGTTTGCAAATAAAAATCCTAAAAGTGTGGCCTGGTAATTAGCTCCTTTTACTCTAATACTGCAAAATAAAATCCGAAGCACCAACTGCTCTTCAGAAATCATCTAACTAGTAAATAGAGTGCGCCTGTGCATAATTTAATCTTAGCATAAACAAACTGCATCCTGAAGACCAACTGCAGAATCTGTTGACAGGACAAATATTAGTCATGCAATCCACAAATCTAACCTTTAAGGAAGATAAGTAAGGAAATTATAGCTCAAACAAAGCCATAAGAAAACCTGTCTGCAGTTTGCAGTCATGTAGGGGACACAGCAAACATATGAAAGATGTTGCACTGATCAGACAGTTCAAAGTAGAACTCTTTGAACAAAACACCCCTCTAGACTACCCAATCAGAGCATCCCCAGAAATAAATATGGTGGTGCCAGCTTCATGTTGCAGGGGTTTTTTAATCAGGCAAGTTCATTTTATTGGTAATACGGTGTTAAATGAAATTCCAAGAAAACATTGTAAGAGGCTGTAAAAGACTTGAGACTGGGGCTAATATTCACCAGCAGGACAACAACCATAAAGATAAAGCCGGAGCTACAACGGAATGGTTTAGATCAATAATTCCCTACTGGGGTACAAGGACCACCAGTTTTTTACTATAGCAATCACAAAGTTTGGGATGCAGGGCAGAAATGTTGGACTTGAGGATGAATTGGTGGGAAACTTCTGACATTCAAAATTCCAACTTCTGGGACTTGATCTTTTCACTTTTTTGAACTAAAACCTGAAAAGCGTAACTTCTCTCTAAACTGGGAACACATAATTACACTGCATAATTTGGTACTAATGTTTAAATTAGACAGTGGTACTTGGCAAACTTTTATATTATATATATATAAATTATATATATAATATTTTTGCGGTGGTACTTGTTATGGGAAGTTTGAAAAACACTGGTTCAGATCATATCCATAACACAGCCCTGTCAAAGTCCAGACCTGGATCCAATTGAGAATGTGTAGCTAGACTTGAGGAGAAATTCTGTGTTATTTCCTTTCCACTTCACAATTTTGCCCTATGTTTATTTGGTCTGTCACATAAAATCCTAATAAAATCCATTATGATTTTTAGGTTTAAGTTGACAAAATGTGAAACTGTTGAAGGGGATGTCTACCTTTGCAAGACATTGCAAGTTTTACCTGATCAGAGCAACTCAACATCACAATCAGATGAAAGAAAATTATAACTACTGGCAAGAATAAGGAGTATTTAATCACCTCTAGTTGGACAGCCTCTGGAAGGTTCATTTGAAGAAGCCCTTGTTTAACGGTATCATCTTCTTCTGTGTTGATCATTTTTCCTCTTTGTTCACCATCCTTAGTTCCCATTTCTTTCTCTTCAACCGTTTTGACATTTTTATTGAAAACACTTGGTTCAATTAGCTCAAGAACATTTGCAAGGTCTTCATCACCAAACACCCCCATGACCAAAAGGTTGTACAACATTCTTAAAAGGGGAACAAGCAAAAGTTCAACACTGCCTCCTACAGGATCCCGAACAGCTTGACTAACAGCAAAAACCCCAGAAGTCAGCATGGCCACTGTCAAATTCTTCAGTGTGTCCAGGGGGATTTCTGGGCTGTCTGTGCAGGCTACTTCAGCCACACCTTCTGCTTCAATCCCATCACCTCTGACAAAACAAGGAGATGAAAAATGCTTCCGTGGTTTAAGGCATGTGCTACTCTGAGTGCTGAGAATGTCCTCTGGTGTTTGACGATTCCCTCCGTCAAGAGCTCCATTGACATTACTGAGATAAAATGAGGCTTCTCCAGTCTGGTCAGTCATTGGAATGATGTATTCATGGTTCATCATGAGGCATGCTGTGGTGTGGCTGCTTAGATAAACCTACAGGTGAAAAAGTATAAAAAGGTAACGAATATGTTGTTTTTGTTCTGCTATTTGTTTTTTATCCACACTGCAGGTACCTGAATAAGCAACTGATAATATGCCATGCGAAGCGGCCCGGGGAGGTGGGGATTCTGAATAGCATAAAGGAGCTGCGACTGGTCAACGTGACTGCAGAGAGCATGGCAAACTCTGGTGTTACCCAGGGCACATAGCGAGCAGTAGAGCAGGAGGATATTTTGATGAAAAGTGAGGAGGTCATCATGCTCGGACAGCTCCAAAATGTCAACACACCTATGTGAATGTCATAGATTAATTAAGGACAATTTCAGAGGTTTTGCTTCCTTAAACTCTAATTAAAACTATTACAGGAATATCTAAAGGATAATCATTTAGCATTAGTTGCTGTGATAAGATAATTAAGATCTAAGATAATTGAAAAGGCACACATGAAATGTTTATGTAAATCTGTAAACAAGACCACAAAAAGATTTTTTTTCTCTTAACCTGTTTTCATCAGGAATCTGAAGGGTCATCACTTGTTGGGGGTCAAAGCACTGGACTCTCCAGCCACAGTGCTCATCTGGTCGATCTACAAACACCTTTAATCCATTGTCTGGTACTCTAGTCCATGCAACAGGTTTCAGATGCTGGACCTGAAACCTTGGAGGGCACTGAGGACTTAGATTCCTTCTCTGACTGCGTAGCATACCCGATGACAAGGGCATGACATTCTAGAAGAAGACAAAAAGTGCATCAGCAAAGTTCGTCAAACTTAAACTTACCAGATTGTGTTTTACATGATTAACAATAATCCACATCTTACCATTTTTTATTGATAAAGCTTCATTACCTTGATGCTTTCCAGTTCAAACTGGAACATGTTGCTGGTGGTGGGCTTGACAAAAACAGCCGGAAACAGCTTGGTACCAGCCTCGAGCTGATTTATGGGGGAAATAGTGTGTTCCTCAGTTTAATAATGTAATATAAACCGTTAACATTTGGCTAAAACAATTTGAATCTTCCGCTTTCCTATGCATACTAGGTTTGCATACTAAAATCCTGGGTACAATTAACAGCAAAAAATATATAGTCTTTTGTAGTTGCCACTCAAGTTTTCTAATGCTGCAACCACATGTTTTTTAACCTAGATTCAATTTAACAAACAAACACAAGGGCTAACATAAAAAACCTGTTCAACCACTTGTCCACCAGTGTGTTATTCATTTAGCTGTTCTATGAAGCCATCAGAAGTTTGTTAGAGGACAATAGTGAGTAAAAACTAATACTGCACATCACCAAAAACACACTGTCCCTAAAGCAACACATGATGGTGGTAGTATTATGAAGTGGGGATGTTTTCCTTGAACAGAGACAGGGAAGAAGGTCAGAGTTGATGAAAAAATGGCTGGAGGTAAAGACAGGACAATCCTAAACAAAATACCAGTTCGCCATTTAGCAACATACAACCAGAGCTACAAAGAAATAGATCGAAGGATAATAATGTTTTAGACTGGCCCTGTCAAAGAACAGACCTGAACACAATGAAAAATGTATCAAGTCTTGAAGTCTGACTGAGCTTGAGCTGTTTTGTAAAAAGGAAAGAGCAAAATTTCAATCTGCATGTGCAAATCTGATACAGACATACAACAAATGACCTGTTGAGGAAATAAGCTTTAATAGGAAATTAGATCACACAGAAGCACACTTCTCCATTTGTAGTTAAAGTAGCTGCAACTACTTTGTAGGACTGTGACAGATCCAGGCCTAAACATCCGGTAAAGTGTAAGATTTCTGTATGCTGAGGTAAGATTTCTTTCATAATACATTGTCAGTTACATGCCTGGGACATGATGAAAACAAATTTTCGACTTTATGTCCTGCAGGTGTTCTGAAACTGAAACAAACTAACGTGCATAGAAAGGATCCATGAATTATCTCAATTGCTTGTTTTGAGTTCTCATGTTCATAAATGTCACAAACACAACACAAACAACAACAAATACAAATTTCAAGATTGTTAACAAAACTGTAAAAACTTTAGGACAAAAACTTTAATACAGCTCGTTTAAACCTAAATTTGTTCATGATCACAGGCTGTAGCCTCTCTCACAATAAATACAATCATACTTCTGAGTTTCTTCTCCATATTTTCATTATATCACTGTGGTTCTCTTTTTTGCTACCTATTGACTACTGTTTAGCAGAAATGACCTGTTCCCCCACCAATCCCAGAATGCAATGTGGTGTGACGTCCTGGTCACTTTCTGATGCAGCGAAATGTGGTTTTGCTAAGTATTGACTCAGGGGGGCTGAATACATAGGTACACAATAATTTTCAACTCAACTTTGCTTTTGCAAGGTATTGTATCTGCTGCAGGACCTACTTGGAAGAAAGTCGACATCTCAACGCCATTGGAAGTAAAAGTGAGCAGTCCAGTAGCTGAATCAATCAAGCAGCCAATTTCCAACCCTGCACTCCGACGACTCTGAGACAGGCCAGTTGCCTCTCCAGCGCAAACCATGAAACAGTTGCATCGCTTCACACTGTGCCAGAAGGATTGAAAAAGATTAAATTAACATCTTAATTATAACACCTTCAGATAGGACATTAAGATCATACAACTGAGCAGATTTTAATCTGACAAGAGCAAGTAAGGACACAACTCATATGTATTCACAAAAATATGCAACTGTCTTTGTGCACATTAACCTTTCTTGAACTTTGCCACTCTCGTCTCCAAGGGTGACAGTCACTTTGCCCACGTTGTCCGTGTCAAATGTTGTATCATGCTGATGAAAATCAGAGGTCACCCAGCCTATCCACACGTTGAATGGCTCCTGGCCAGGAAGAACCCTCACTGCATAATAATACTAAAACAAATAGGTCATTTAGTGTCTCGGTTTGACATTCAAATAATGTTTTCTGAGTTTTTTGTATTATTGTGGCTGGTAATTGGGAAAGAACCACAGCATACTGCAAGTGCACAAGCTTTGTAAAACAAATTGCTTGATTTTTCCAACTCTAAGATGAAAAGATTGACAATGCAATATTTTCAGAAATGGCACACTACAAAAAACTAAGAAAATTTGAATTAGCACCATCCATGTGTCGTGTAACAAAGTGGTTGTGATGAAATGAGATAATGAGCAAATCTTACTGTGGAGCTCTGGATAAGATGATCGTAGTTATCTTTTTCAACAATGACATCTTCTAGAAGCCGTGCAGAGGAGTTGCTGCTGACTAAGCCTGGTTTAGTCCTTTTCATCATGAACCTTACAGATAACAGAATGTGAATGTTGTTATGCAGGGTGTCTGTTTCCCACCATTGTTTCTTCGACTGCATTCAATTTTTTAATTTTCTCTCCTATTCAATCTGCAAATTTATTACCAGGTTGCTGTTGTTATTGTTATCACACAGCAGACACAGAAATTGTTTGAAAGCAGAGGAACATTATCATCCTGCCTAAATAAACATTTATGTCAGGCATATTAAATACATGCATATGCATACATTTATAGAGTGACTTAGGTCTTCTTGAGTAGGCTTAAGCTGCAAAAGCACTTGATCACTAAATGATCTAGTAGTCTTTTTTAACTGTCAGTCATTTTCTACTGCTTATTCCATAGTGGGTCGCAGGGGAGCTGGTGCCTATCTCCAGCAGTCTATGGGCGAGAGGCGGGGCACACCCTGGACAGGTCGCCAGTCCATCGCAGGGAAACACACAAACAACCATGCAAACACTCATTCATACACCTAAGGGCAATTTTAAAGTGACCAATTAACCTAACAGTCATGTTTTTGGACTGTGGAAGGAAGCCAGGGTACCCGGTGAGAACCCACACATGCACGGGGAGAACATGCAAACGCCATGCAGAAAGACCCCCAGCCGGGAATCGAACCCAGGACCTTCTTGCTGCAAGGCAACAGTGCTATCCAGTGCGCCACTGTGCAGCCTCTCGCCCGTAGACTGCTGGAAATAGGCACCAGCTCCCCCGTGACCCACTATGGAATAAGCGGTATAGAAGATGAAAGAATGAACATTGTACTCTCTCTTTTTCTCCACAGAAGATATACATGTCCCAGTCTTTCTGTATTTACCTGTGTCTCTGTCCTGTATGGAATAATTGACAGAGCTACTGCTGCTATTTAGTTTTTCCTTGCCTGACGAAATTAGTTCTGGCCCCACGATTCTACTCTGTAATTTCATCTTAAATTTTATATCTCTTAACTTGGAATGGACTGTTCAAAAGCTGCCTTAAAACTATGAGTAAAGTAATCTTTCAGATTTGCATGGTCTATGACTCTGACAAACTCAAGAACAGTCAGGACAGTTTACAATTATGTTAAACATCAGAAAACACATACTCTTTGTACACTTATGCTCTGTGTAAAAAAAAAAGTAATAACGACAAGTGGAGGTTAAGAGATAAAATAAGTGCATTTAACTTCAGGGGGCTGTCAGTTTTTCTAGTGTATGTTTACCTGCATCTCTCTCCCATCATTAACTCTATCTAGTGTCTTTCTTTTCTATAGAAAGGGCACCAGGCACAGTGCTGCTGTATTTTACTGTGTCTCTTTCCTGGGCATAATCATTATTGATGGCAATAATTTTCTATAATCTCTTTATTTTTCTTTCCATTAGAAAGTGTTTTTTAGCTCCATGGTTCTTTGCTTAGCTGTCCCCCTTTCCTGAATGGAACTATTTATAAAGCTATTGCTGCCATTAACTGTATGTACTTTTTTTTTCTCTCACAGAAAAAGTTCACCTGGCTTAGTGCCTCGTTTGTTTAGCTGTGTTTCTTTCTTGAGCGAAGCTACTCACGGAGCTATTGCTCTCAATACGTATACTAATTTTTCTTTCCCACAAAAAGTAATCCTGGACCGGTCCTTTGGTTTTTCTGTGTTTCCTTCCTGTCCTCTTAACTTTCAGAATGTCGCAGTAAATGGCTAGTCAAACTGAGCTAAGTTCTACTGGACATTAGATAAATTAACTGAGTACAAATTGACTGAACTGAAATTGTGTTTTGAATATTTCAGATTTCACTATGTTTTATTAGTTTTAGATTCTCCATCACTTACCGCTGTTTCAGTTTAGATGTTTTGTCATGACTGTGATCCTTGTGGTTGAGCTCATCTCTTGAGCCAGCAAAGCTGCGTGCTGACTTCATCAGAACCTCAAAGTCAGAGTCTGTGTCCTCCAGCTCTTTTCTCACTGAAAGACAACAGGCATTAATTACAGCACAGCCCTTGGGAGCTTAAGTAGAACAATCCATCAAGGTCATAATGGCACAATATCAGTGATCTAGACAGGGGATAAATCTGGATAATTGCAGCTGAATCCCATAAACACTTTACAGTATTTCACCCAATGGGTCACTGGTTTTTATGTGTTACATTAGATTCAATATTATCTGTGTACGTCCTCTGTCTGAGCAATGCATCCAAACCTGAACTTGGAGTTAGAGAGCTAGAGGGGACTAGAGGCACCCCCTCTGCAGGACTTCTGAAAGTGGCAGCGCATTCAATGGGCATGCTGAGCCGGTAAAAGCCCATCTCGCTCCCTCCACCATGTTGCGCCAACAACCGCTGAGAGACCCTCAGGCTGGATAAGGAATCCATTGAACCTCTGAGTCGAGTAACCTTGAATGAGATTTGCACATTGTTTTTGGGATCAAAGCTGTGCATCAAAACATCAAAAGAACTACACATAATGCTGGGTCCCAAAGATGGCTGCATATTAACTATCCAAAAGTTATTGTACAATACCAATGTCCTTGAAAAGGCATAGCAACTAAGCTGCTGTGAAAACGAATGCCTCCACTATTGCACTAACCTGCAGGTTGTGATCATCAGGCAGTACAGAAGTAAACTGGGGCAGTTTCCAACTCATCCACAGAGATGGGTCTCTGGTCATATTGAAAGCAAAAGGTTTATAACCCTCTTGCTGGCCACACACATTAAAGTACTGCAGAGATTTCACCTGGCGGCCGAGATTTAGCCTCCCCACCTGGTTCATGCCAACACTGACCACAGGCAACAGGCCTAAAACAAAACAGATTAAAAAAACCTTAATTCTGTCATGTCTATTCAAGAGTGGACTTCATCAAAATAGGAAAGATAGGCAAGAATAAAAACATTTACAGTGCTGTGTACAGTGGTGTTTACTCTCTAACAGATTTCCTCAGTTTTTTCTTTTTTATGTGACACTTGAATTAAATTTTCAAATGATGATTTCATTTAACAAGGGAAAAATTATCCAAAGTCCACTGTCCTTGTTTGAAATGTTACGGCACTCGTGTTAAATCCGGAATAAACTGTGATTTGAAAAAAGTTTTTTGAATTAAATTTAACAAGCCACACCCAAGCCTGATTACTGCCAGAACTGTAGAATCAAGAACTCACTCAAGTAGCACCTGTCTGACGACAGGAGGCAGGCTAAAAGATCTCAGAAAGCAACACCTCAAGCTAAAGGAATTCTAGAACATAGTAGACACAAAGTTGATGAACAATTGTAAATTGTAACAAAGCCATTTCTAAGGCTTTGGGTATCCAACCAACCACTGTGAGAGCCATTATCCAGAAATGGAGAAAACAGTGATGAATTATCACGAAAACAGCCAGGGTACCAAAGTTTTTTAAGACCGGATCAACAACTCCATCAGAAGGTCACAAAATAACCCAGAACAACATCTGAGGGAGTGCAGGCTTTAGATACAAGAAAAAGAAAGTGTGTGGGCAAAAATAGCCTCGAAAGGAGAGTTTCAAGATCAAAACCACCTGGAAGTAATTTGCGAGTTCCATCTTTGAGTGGTTTTCTGCAGGTGGGTCAAAAAGCAAAGCTTGAACATGACAGCCATTAATGATAGAAACCCTTAATTTTGCTCTGAACCAGAAAATCCTGAAGGAGAATTGCAGGTTATCAGTTTGTGACCATAAGGTCAAGCACAATTGGGTTATGCTGCTCCATGATGGTCAAAAGCACACTTACCAACAACACCTCTGAATAGGCACTGAACGGAAGATTTTGGTGTGGTCTAGTCAAAGTCCTGAACTTAAATCTAATCAAGATAATTTGGCATGACCTTAAACAGACAATCTCTCCAATGTGGATGAATTGAAACAATTCTACAAAGAAGAGTGGGCCCAAATATCTCCACAATAATGTAAATGACTCATTACCAGTTACTGCAAAAGCCTATTGCCAGCTCCTGCTGAAACAACCAGTTATTAGGTATTTCACATAGGACCAGATTGGTTGTTAGCTTTTTTCCATTGAATAAATGAAATTATCATTTGAATCATAATTTAACCTGCACTTTCTCAGTTTATCTTTTGCCAACATTAAAATGTGTCAGAGGATCTGAAAAAGTGTAACAAAAAAGCAAAAACAGAAGGGATCTGTAAGGGGGCAGCGAATCTATATTTTCTCCATAGACAATATCCATGTTCAGTATACAAACTCCAGCAAGGGAGTTTTCCACACCATCTCTTATATCCAAATCCTTGGCAGCCAGCTCTGATCCTCTGTCATTAAACAGCAGCTCTCCATTGAGTGTGACCATCATGGTGCCTTCAAACATGTCCACCAAGCAACCCACCACATCGCCTCTGAGCCAGGGATGTCCCAGGGGCTCACAACCCTGATGGCACCACTGAGCCTGAAAGCAACAGCATTGGAAGAAGTAATATGACTTTTTATTATTTGAGCAGGTGTAGAAATTCAGAAATACAACATCAAAGTCCCAGAAGAGGGGACGGATTAAAATAATAAATAAAAGCAGAAATCCCGACATTCGTAAAAGTAAACATAGGTAAATAGCATTTAAAGCAAATAGCCTGAGGTGCATTTGCTTCTCTGCAAATGAACAAATGTAAGAACACATCAGGATAAAACATTGAGAATTTTCACTCTAGGATTTGACACAAAATACAAATTTTTAAACAACACTTTAAAAATATTTCCGCATAGTAAGAATCCAAGTTTCAAGGACTGACACTAGACAGCGAGAACAGTTGTAAATACAAACACAAAGTAGGGAGATTCAGGGTGATTTGTTGGCTTTAGTAAACACTACAGATTCCAAGGTGGTTTCTAAAGCATTTTCATCTAGTCTGACGGATGGTCACAGTCAAATATGATTAAGGTCAGGTGGAGGGATTGCTGCAAAGGGTTCAACCTTATATGTTTTATGCTGCTTATAAATAACAATGCACAAGCCATGATGGTTGCAAACGCTAATGCTGACGCTGAAATGAATGGTGACAAGGATAATAACCATCTTCAGAACTCATACTCTGTCATGTTCTGTACTGAAGTTTATTTGACTGATTTTCGCGAATAATCACCACTTGTACACTCCATATTCTCCTGGTTTAACATTAACTAGCAACATGGAAAGCCAATGCAGCAGCCATACGAATGATACAAATAATTAACGTTAAGTACTGAAGTTAAAGAGTTGGTGGTGTAGGGGTTTAGCGCGCGACCACATATAGAGGCTATAGTCCTTGAAGCGGCCGTCCCGGGTTCGAGTCCCGGACCCAGCGACCTTTGCCAAATGTCTCCCCCTCTCTTTGCCCCTCCTTCTTGTCTGCCTACTATCAAAAATAAAGGCCTCTAGTGCTGAAAAATTCTAAAAAAAAAAAAAAAAAACAGTGAATAATGTCACTGTTTCAATATAATTGAAATATTCACTTAAAACCAATTTATTTTGTTGAGACACCACATAAATTATTATTAATTTGGAATTATCTGCTTTTAATTTAAGAATATTTTTATTGATTTAGGTTTTCTTTGAATATTGTGGATGATTTCACTTTTTTGCTACTTTGTGGCACTTTATTTCACATTTAAATGACAGAAAAGGTGGCAGATTATAAGAGAGAAGATACAGATTGGGGCTGGCAGTGGACCCTGGAACAGTTTTGCTGAGAACTATAGCCTCAACATATGGCTTACCTGCTTTACAAATTGAGCAGTGCAGTGCCAGGTATATTACATGCTATGCATTTACTGAAATGATGCACAATGAGTGCTTTGTTTTGAAGTTAAGCTTACACAAAAGGACGTACACAGATTTGATTAGTAAATTGCTGACATGACAAGGTGTTGTTGACCCATATTCAGGAAAGAGGCCAGGAGAAGCATGATCTACAAACATTTTATTAATGACAACTTAGAAAAACATGACTGGCAGCAGACAGCAGTAACAGAGAATCTGACAATGGAATGAGAACCAATGAGTTGTTATGTTGCGGTAGTTTAGAAAATTGAATGTTAACCAGGTGACTAATTGACCAGATCAGGAACAGCTGTGGGAGAGCCGGGAGCTGAGGTACTGAGGGAAAGGAGTAAATGCCAAAAATAACCACTGAGACTAAAATGATTAAACACAAAGTCAAACGCATAATTAAAACCATGTGGGTTAAGCCGTGGTGTAAACCTTTAATACTTTTTTTTACTATTGTGGTTTTAATTAAAAACCTATAACTATACAAATTGCAATAATACTATATATTTGCTTAAATTATATTTAATTGACTTGAAAGCTTAAACATGTAAAATAAAACCATCCCATCTTAAATTGACTTTTTTAGCTGTGGTATTTAATTTAAGGGCATTTACACAAAGGTTACTTGACTTCAATCCCTTCCAAAAGTATGTAGTCAGCTAGCTTTGTTTTTAAGCCAAGCTTCATGAAATATACTGTTTCCCACAATGAAGGAGCTGGTAGCTGAAATAGGTACAAGAAGGTTTTGATTTTAATTGCCTATATTTTAACAGCCAAGGCTGAATGTCTAGAAATAAAGTTGTTTCGACAGGGCTCATTGCTTCCTTGCATCACAAGGTTTATAGTATTATCACAGCCTGCAGAGACCTGAATCACTAAGCCAGAACTACAATTTCTGAAAAGAGTAAATGCTGCTAATGCAATTCTTAAAATAAAAAAAATAAATAAAAAATAACAATAGAAGCAATAAATGATCCAACACAAAAGCGTAAGGTAAAAATTAATTGAATTTAAGACCTGTGTTGGAAATCTGGGCCTGAAATCCTGTTTATCTCTGATTATGTGTAAGTAGTATGAAGATTAAGGTTTGTGCCTAAAAAATTAACCCGTTACTGGTGAGAAAATTCAAGGTAAGAGCTATGTTTGTAACCTGAATGTCAGGTTGTGTTAGATTAAAGCTAGTGAAAGACGGGGATGGCACTGATTGATCTGACATGCATTTATAACTCAAGGGTTAGCAATTACCAAACTGAATTCAACACCCACAGAGTAATAAACATAATTATAACAGTGATTTTCACTCTGCAGATCAGGGTCTTCTTAGCTATAAAAGGTCTGGTTCAATAATTTGCAAACATAGAGTATCTATAAGGGAGGCTTGCATTCAATCAGCACAAACAGCCTTGAAATATGAAAGCAGATTATTTTGTCAAATTAGTTTGTAAGCATTAGGGGAGAAAAACATCTAATTACTGATGTTTGCACAAATCAAACCAGATTTAAAAACAGATGTTTACTAGAGATCAGATAAATAGTTTGTTAATGCTGTGCAAGTATTTTTAAAAACTGAAAGAAAAGATAAACCTAGCACAAGTTCTTACATTAAACTTATGTTGAATTAAAAAACAAGACACATCAAAGTCCACAGTATGTGTTTTCTGGATGGGATTTTGGTTTCTTTGGAAAAATCATACGTTGTTAACCTGGAATGCCTCACCTCAAATCCATCAAAGACATAAGCCTGGTCATCTGAGCCGAGCTCTTTATCTGGAGTACAGCCTGGTCGGGCCCAGCCCACTTTCATATTCCCGGCTGTCACTACTTCAAATTCAAAATACCACTTCCCCATGGTCACCGCATAGGATTTATCTGGTCTGAACACTCTGCTCTTCTCCACAGAAAAGAGGCATGGCTTTGATAAAGCAGCTGTCAGTCAAAATAAACAGAGCAAATGTGGTTATCTCGTAAAATAAAAATCTCTTGTACATTTTTTTTTTTTTGCAGATAAATAGATATAGAATAGACCAACCCTGACAAATGGCACAGCAATAAACCCTAGTTTAAAAATTCAAACGTATAGTTTTTATTTGGTATTATAAGTTAACTATTCCTTGACAACACCTATATTGTTTATGAAGGCTACAATAGACAGCAGTGCAATAAATAAAACTAAAACTTTCAAGATAAACAATAGGGCTTTGATTCATACTCTGTTCCTGGCTTTGAGACTCCAGGCTGTAGCCAAATGCCAGCAGGATACAGATGGCCTCTCTCACACTTTCTATGTCTGCTTTCCTCAACCTTTCATCAACAAGGCTGTAAGGCACAAGGTGAGGGCTCCGCTTCCCTTTTATATCCTGAAAATACAGATTTGAAAGAGCAAAACAGGTAACTAAACTTTGTCTAAAAATCTTTGAGAATGTTAGCCTTGAGAAAATGCATCACTTCTTTGCACAGACTTGCTTGAAATCCTTTTAACATAACAATCTGAGTTTAATAAAAAAACACTTTAAACTTTAAATTATACTTGTTTCGCTGCAGAACAGTTATCATTGAAATTGTAATATCATTGAAAAATACATTTATTTTAATAAATAATTCAAAAAGTAAAACTAATGTTCAAAACATGCCAGGTGACACTGTATGTTTCAAGAGTTAGTTTCTGTTCATTTTATTGGTTACAGCTGATGAAAACCCAGAATTGTTTCTCAGAAAGAGTATAAATTTGGACTAATTATATTTTTAAAACGCAAATGGTATGCTATGGCCTACAAAATCATAGGGAAGACTGCTGACTTGAAAGTCAAAGAAGCTAGCTGTTAGAGTGCTGTATCAATGTGTATTATTGGAAAGTTACGTGAAAGAAAAAAATCTGTCAGAAAACAGTGCACAAGTGTGTGGTTTGAAGCAGCTGAGTGGTGTCTGAAGTATTCAACTGCTTTGTATTTTATACAAACCATCTAATTTGGTTCTACAATATTCCAATGGTTGCCAGGTAAATAATTTAACGTATAAGCATGAGTGTGTCAGAATAAGATATCGGTCTTTAGTGCCGATCATCATGTCTCAAATGCACTTAATTTTATTGATCACTAGATGTCCTGCTCAAGCATGGTGTCGCTGAAGTCTTGAGTAATGAATCAAGTGTCAAAACTAAACTAAACCCCACAGAGAATCTGTGAAAAACTGTCAAGAGGAAAAGCTGCAGATGTACGTAGACCTCACTGACACAGTAATACGTGTTAAAGGAGCCTGGACCATGCATTGGATATACTTTACAGTACATAGATATTCTTCTCCATTTGATTACATTTCTTTATTAATATTTTTTGCTGGTCTTATGCAATTTTGCAATTTATTGCGAAACTGAATTCTTGGTTTTTATTAGCTGAAAGTCTTAATCATCATCATCAACCGAAATTAACCCTAAAATACAGTATATCCCTCTGTATGTAATGATTATCTTTAATATGATTTTGAATTTTTGAATTGAATTTGTGAAATATATACATTTTTATGGCATTATAATCTGTTGAGATGAACCAGTATACAACCAGTACAAAAAGACCACATAAAATAACACCTGATGAGGTCCATAGGTCCATCCCTGTTTTATACGCTCTCTGGCCCATACATTATGTTGATTTTCTGCCAACAAGGTAACCACATCCTCATCTGCTGAACTGAGAATAATTTGGCTTAAATCTATTGGTGTGGGCCTGTAGCCACAGGGCACCTCGTACCTGAAATGATAGAGGAAAATAAACAGTGGTTTATCAAGATCACATCTAAAAAGATTTTTCACCAAGACTTTTGTTTTATCAAAAATCTAATTCCACTGTTATGACACCAGAATATTGCAAGTTCCTTTCAAAATACAATGAAAGACAACATTAAAATGATTACTTTGTGTGTAGTCTCATGCATTTGACACGTTCCTCAGCCTGGTCATCTGCTAAAGCAATGTGGAAACCAAGGGCAAGCAGGGTCCTTCAATTGAAGAACAGAAACACAGTAATAGAGCAGGCCCAAATTCTTAAGATTTAAAATTTCAACGATAAATCTCAGCAAGGCTTTGATTTGGCTTTAGTTCATAATTTTATTTTTCATTTGTTGCAGCTCACTTAAGTGTGTCCTCAGCCATCTGGAGGTTCTGGTGTCTCTCCTGCTCTGGAAGCTTGGAGAACTCCACTAGACAAGGGTCGTGTTGCTTGCCTTCATCTTTTACCTGATTAATATAAACAGCTGTTTTTTTTCATTCTACAAGCAGAACTGAAGCACAAAGGCTAATCAATTAAACTCTAAAAAACTACTTTTCTTACTGATCCATTTGTCCAACCGAGGTCAATTCTGTTCTTTACCCAGAGCTCATGCAAATTTTCTGCCATTTTTTCTCGGATGTCTTCAAGTTGTGGAGGTAAAGCAACCTATAAAGGCAATCTCTGTCAATGCACTATTGCAAAATAATTCAGAAATTCACATACACTTGTCGTGGGCATGAATGCCAAATCAATCCCAGGCTTTTAATAAGCTATTTGAACTGTCCTTTTTGAGGCTGAACTAATAATAAAAAATATGACTTCAATATTTTTTTAAAACATTGTGAATTTAATTGATTCCATGCAGGGTAGATATTACATATTCAGCTTCAAATATGTACATACAATTCCTCCAACCTTTCTAGAAATCTCCTTTAACTGGTTCTTTTTAACAAGGTCATTGCATAATTCTGCGTGGATATTTGACCACTCTACTAATCGGAAACAGAGGGCTCCATTAAACTGGTTTTTTGGCATGGACCAGGTTCATTCCGGAAGATGCTGGGACACCACTGTCACTGTTCACATTGAAGTCAGTTTAACATCAATACAGACTGAAAGGTGCTTGCTTCAAAATCCACATGACTTACATTTGTACCTGCTTTGATCTAAATTATCCTCAAAGGTTAGGGGCTATGCTTAAAAGCCAGGCCTATCAATTATAGTGCACCCTACCCTTTCTTATATGAAGAGGGGTCAAATATCCAGCCAGAATTGCGCCAAGACATTGTTGATGAAGACACAAAGAATGTGATTGGGTTTCAAGTTGTGTTTCGATATATTTGAACCTGTATGTATAATTTTGACCCTCTGTGGATTTAGGAAAGTCCAACATAAATTTGTACATATTTACCCAATCCTTGAAAGTAAATGTTACTGAAGTTGTATGTCATACAATTAGTCCACCTTAAAAATGAACTGCTCAAATGCATTGTTAAAACCCATGGTCCAGCTCTGTCTGTCTGCACAAATTAGCAATTTCACATTTGGTGTGAATATTATTTTTTATATGACATTTTTACTAAAAAAACATGCAAAATATGGCTTTATCTGGATATAAATATGCTTGTGGGTGTTGAAATGTACCTTGCTTATGTCTACTAGTGTGGGGGTGAAGGTAACTGGAGTGACTGGTACTGAGGGGCCAGTGAGCTCCTTTTTCCCCTCTTCACAGTCCGAGATGTATTTCTGACACGGCTCTACTTTCAGTTTGACGTTTGGGAGAAGAGCCTCGGAGCATGAAGCATAGCCTGGTGGGGGCAGGAAGCGAAACTCCCCATGTCCCCCTCCAAACAGAAAACGAACTCTGATTTACAGGAAAAGGATGAAAAAGGCAGTTATGGTTTTCAAGAACACAAAAATATGTCTTATTACAAGTAGGTTTAAAATTATTTGTCATTAATATAAAGGAAGAATGCAGGCAAGGAGTTAAAGGATTTAAACACTGCTGACCTGACTCCAGCTGAGAAGCTGACCACAGGATACAGAAGTCCATTAGCACTGAAGTTCTCTAACATGCCCTGCACCGGCAGACCGTTGACTCGGAAGGAGATGCATGGAACCATAAGATCGAGACAGCAACTAACTACATCATTGTCTTTCAGCAGGTGGGGGAAGGGGGAACTGACTTTGCGACCCACACAACCTGAAATTTAGGAGAGGCAGGAACAAGTTGCATTGAAAAGTGATTACCAGATAAAAAAATAAATGCTTATTAAGGTGTAGCATTTCTCTCATACTCCTGATATAGACAAAGTAGGGATGAAGATTAACGTCAGTTTATTAAAAATGCAACACCAGTAATGTGCCATTAGCATTAATGAGAATTTGCAATGAACATTAATACACCACAGTTTCAATTTCCCGACCGAATTATGTTTCATAAACAAACCTAATTTCTGAATAAACCTCACAGTTGTACTCAGAATCCTAATTTACTCTAATCACTTCCGATTTCTCACAGTGAGGCATCTAGAATTAAAAATGTAACAATTACCACTTTGGAAAGTGTTTCACTTCTTGTTAGGAATACTTGAAATCTGAAATTTTCTGTTAATTTATACCTCGTCTGCATTCTAGGAATTATATGTGCATCTCCATAAATTAGAATGTCATTAAAAAGGTAATTATTTCAGTATTCAGTTTAAAAAGTTAAACTTACATAAGTTAATTAAGTGCAGTAATATGTTTCAAATGGTTTTTTTTTCTGTTTATTTAGATGATATTGGCTTCAAGCTAAAGAAAACCCCAAATAAAAATTTTCTGAAAATTTGAAAATTGCATAAGATCATTGAAAATGGATTTTTGTTAGATAAATGTCATGTCATGACCATTTTTGGTCTACACAATCAGACTGCTGACTGGACAGTGGTCCAGCAGACAGACATTAACACCCTCCAAAATGAGGGTAAACCACAAAAGGTGGGTACAGAGTGCAGTATCGGGTGCTGTAAGAATATTAATGTAAAGTTGACTGGAAGGAAAAAGTCTGGTTGAAAAAAAGTCTAAGTAACAGGGAAACCTGTGTCTAGACGACTGTGAAGCAAAGACCATTTAAGAATCAGAGGGGAAATTCACAAAACGTGGACTGCAGATGGAGTCAGGGCCTCAAGAGCCACCAGACAGGACACAGGACCTGGGCTAGAACTGTCACATTCCTTGTGTTAAGCCACTCCTGAACCACTAACAATGTCAGAATTGTCTTGCCTAGACTAAGGAGAAAAAGACTGTATTGATGCTTAGAGGTATTAAGTACTCTTTGCAAATTAAAGTAAATTTTGCATGTTATTAAAAAATCCAGATCCCAGATTGTATGAAAGTGAATTTTAACAGGAAAAACAGCATTCTCTGTGTAGCAAAGCTATTTATGAATTTAATTCTTTTAAACTAATTACTAAAGTAAATCAACTTTCAAATGATATTCTAGTCTACTGAGATGCACACATAATAAAACTTTCAGGAAAAACTAAATTGATCGGAATTTTCTATTCTGACTACAGTAATCAACACTAAATTGGGATTACAAAACCTTGCTAAAGTTATGCAATTCCCCACAAATGTATCATAAAGACTTTTGTCCCTTGTTTGATCTCCTCCTCACCTGACCACAGGTGTAGCCCATCAAAGCCAAACGAGTAGAGGTCATCTCCTACTCCATTGGCCCCCCATCCTTCTCCTCCTGTGGGCCTGGGCATATAGCCTTTGGTGAAAGCCCAGCCAACACGCAGGTGTGTCGGTTCAGCTGTGAGAAACGGGTCAACGTGATCAACGACCAATTCATAGTACCACTTCCGATGCTGAGCTGAGCCCTCTCCCACGGCCAGGAAGATGTTTGGTCTCATGCTGTGATGAAAAGGAAACAAAAAAGTAGTGAGCATTCCTTCATTCAGCAAACCTTTATGCGTAAATAGAACAGCTGGTAAATTTTGCTAGATAACAGTATTTTTAAAAATGTGACACTAATCTATAGTTAGATGTTGTTCAGTGAATGTATGTTGAGAGAATGGGAGAAATTATTAGTGACTGAGAGTATTCAGGCAACATATTCTTTTTTCTTTTTTTTTTTTTAGTTTGGGAGGTCCCGATCCAAACCCACATATCAAATCAAAGCCTGATCAAGATGGAGACACTGACTAAACTCAATGTCTGATACCTGTTGGTGTCTACTGTCTGCTGCACTGCCAGCCTTACCCCCAGCGAGTGGCGCTGGGCAGTTTGCACAGCCTATTTTTTTTTTATCATCTTATGCACAGATTGCAATCCCCAGACCACACAAAACTTTGTCTTTTGCAGAGGTGCTCACACTTTCCACTTAAGAATAAGTCAAATGTATTTAATAATAGCACTTGCCTGTTCCATAACATATCATTATTTGGGTTTATACTGCTGGCTTGACCTTGGAGTGGCTACGTTCAATTCTTAGTGCGTCCTGCTGTATAAGTATATTGTTCTTCCTTATATTTTTTTGCCATCTGGACTGGAACCTAAATTTCATCAGGAAATGTCTATTCTTAAATGAATCAGATTGTATCAAAGAAAATAAATCCAGATTAGGATATATCAGTGAGTGATATTCTCAAATAAATAAAGGGAAATAAAGTTTCTTTTAACTGTATCTGTTTCAACTATTTATGAAAAGTAGGTCTCTCACCCAAAGTGACAGGACAGGCAGATTTTTTTGCCAGCTTCAACTAAAAACATCTCATAGCAGGTCAAGTATACAAACCACTTTTTTGTGAGGCTACTATCTGCTGCTATGTAAATACTGTACATTTTCTCATTTGCTTGTTCTGTAGTTTGTTACAACCTGGTTCCTGTTTGTCCTGCCGGTTCTGCATGTCGGTATAAATGTCTGATGCCTTCAAGCCACGTTCTGAAAAGCTGCTATTTCTGCTCCTCAAATTCTCTATGTTTCCCCAAACTGGGGGAAAAAGCAGAGAATATTTTCAATTCAAAAATGTGGAAAATTTGGTGAAAAAGAAAAGCCTAAGCGGCCGTTAAAGCTGTTTAATTTTATTTCATTTGCAATCCAGTAAACAAATTATAAAAATTTCAGTAACTTTTTTTTTATTAGGGTTTTTTTTATGGAAATCTATTTAGAATATGATTGGTGAAAAGCCGACAACGTTGGTATCTTCTACACAGAATTATAAGCACAATCACAAGATCATCTTTCATACAAACATACATATCTTCCCTTGCAAAGTCATTTTTACAGTGTAGCAAGATAAAAACTTTGCTCCGGTTAACTTTAGGTGCTTTCTGTAAGCAACTATGGATTCATTCATATAAATTTAACGTCTGTGTGGTCTCACTTAAAATTGCTAAAGAAATAAACAATATTTTAACACAGCTGAAATGTTTTTCTTTAATGTCCATAAATCAAACACAATATTAAGCTATAAATTGTTAAATATTATCTAAGATGAAGTCAAAACATGATAAACACTGATGTTTACACTTCAAGAAAAAGTGAGTGACTGGTCAAAATTTGGAGGGCAAGGAAGAGAACACCCTAATAAACTGTTTAGACAAGAAATAATTGCAGAAAGAAGAAAAGCAGGGGAATGGACTGCAGAGATGCAAAAATGATTAAACACAGATTGATAGACACTCTGAGAGACAAAAAGGACATAAGAAATAGTAGTTAAACTAAGACATTCCTATTAGTTTAGAAGAAAGTGCAGATTAAAAAACTAAAACATCACAGAACCCTGAAGGACAAAAGGCAAAATGGAAACTACCTTTACCATCAGACTGGCACAACACAGGCCACAATTTCAAAGGAAGAAGAAGACGAGCATGAAAGATGATGAAACTGATTAAAAAGTGTCCAAAGATTAACCTGGATGATTCATCTCACCTAAGGCAGCAAATACCAACACCAATGTCCCACTAAAATAGGTTACGATTAACACCTGTTACACCACCGTTCTATGGCTACCCGATTATCAAAAAAAATTCACCACAGTCACAACTGTTAAACACAATTACTCATTGAACTGGGATTGATTTGCATTTTCTACACTATAAACAAAACAGGAGTATTTTTGCAAAGCAAAATGTAGCAAAATATTTGTTTTTTGGTCTTGTTCTCGTTATGGTTTGGAGCCAAAATTCTAATTAAAATAAAATGTCAAAGAATTCAAAGCCCAACTGTTATATTTTCAGAAGAAAAAGAAGTGGAACATAAACCCAAGAAACAAAAAGTTATTGAAAGAAATTAGAAGAAATCTTCAGCAAAGGCCAAGGAGCACAATGACAGAAAATTATCTATGTTTATTGAGAGAAAAACAAGAAAATATTGTAGACTACAAATTACTATTATTAATAAATATTTTCTGAATATCTGACAAATTGTTATAGCAGACAACCTCTTTTTTGTCATGTTTGTGCATGACACAAACTGACAAAACTCCATTAAAATCTACAAGCAGAGGAATTCAGAGAAGTTCTGGGTAAATAGAGACAAATAACACCCATAAATAAATAAATAAATCAAGTCTCATTTAAAGGAAACCCTTCTGGAGTACCTGGTGACCTGATTATTCAGTTGTGTTTGAAGTAGCAAATCTCTGTCTGGCAGCAAGCTGTCACAGATGAGGTTCTGATTGGATCGCACCGCCACACCATGGCACACACACAGCGAGCACAGCACCTCCAGCACCTGCAACACAACCCGTCAGCACTTCATCCAACAACAGCTCAATGTGATTCAGGCCAAAGATCACCAACATTACTTAAAGCTGATATCAAATACTTTAAATTTCTCTCATGTTCTTTGGGAAATTACAGTACAATTACAGTACAAGAAATATACTGTAGATATAATATACTTAGAAATATGTTCAACAAGCTAAAAAAAAGTACAATAAGTGTAGAGAGTACATAGTACTCTCTACACTTATTGGCACATCAGGTAAAGATTTATAAAAAGCCCTAAAATTAATAGAATAAAATAAAGCTTTTACTGCAGCAGAATAATATAACACAAAAATTTCAGAAAAATCCAACCTTCAATTTCAGTACATTTACTCAGTGCAGAAAAAAACTCATACATGAATAAGTGAATATTTTAAGAAGATTTATGTTGCCACAATGCTTGGCACCAGTGCTTTTGTGAAACCCTGTATTGCCAGAAGGATAACATTCCTATAACAATTCAAAGGTTTAGACCTAACAGGGAGAAGGATCTCTTATCCTTCCTCTTTTTGGAATTTGACTTCCTACTGGAGTCAAATTCCTTGTTTGTATGTACAAACGTGGCAATAAAGCTGATTCTGATTCTGATTCTTTGCATATTCTCTGTAGATCATCCAGAGTCCTGGCTCCTCTCCTCAGACCACAGGCTTTCTTTGGGATTCAGGTCTAGGTACTGTGATGGCCATAGAAGAAGGTTGAGTTTGTGCCTTATTAATATCTTCTTGGTAGATTTGGACCTTTGTTTTAGAGTATTATTCTGTTGAAAGACCCAATAATGATCCATTTTCGGCTGAAATGATTGAGTTTTTTTTGTGCGAAATTAGACTCCGTCAATAAAGCATGATTTTAAAGGTATGACAACTGTTCTTTTGACTATTCCAAAACATTCATGGTTTCCCTCAAGACTTAAATTCAAAGCAAACAAAAAAATAAAGGTTTCTACCTTGTTGTTGTGTCCATGCTTTTCCAAAAAAGAAATAATAGACTGAATGTGTCCATCTTTTATGGCATTAATTGCCTCGGGACTCTCTACAAGAACACAGTGCAGAACTTCCAAGACTCCTGAGAATGATAAACAATGGCAACAGCAATGCCATTTTAACTTCAGTATTTTGTTGAAAAAAGCAATGTACAAAAGACAAGAGTTTAATGCTGGAAAGGCCAAAACAATTAGGTAATTTTATCATAAGAATAATAGGTCAGAATTAAAAACACCCCAACCAAACTAACCAGAAGATGCTTCTAGATGGTCTAGCCTGCCTATCAGCCAGTCTACGGAGCTTGAGAAATGAGCACAGTTTACGCGGTTTCCACGGATCAAAGCAGCTAAAAAAGAAAAGACAGTCAGACAACCGGAATGAATTATTCAAAGATAAGTACGTACTGAGCAGAAAAAATGTGAGCCTGGTGGTTGGCTTTGAAAAATTAACAACAGACCAGCTGCATGTTTATTATTATTATTTTTATTTCTTACCCAGTAACTCGTAGAACAGGTTGACGATGGTCTCCCACCGTTCTCCGGCGTCACGCTGAGCAGCCTCAGCAAAATAAGGATCACTACTGTAATGATGCAGATGGTCAATGCAATCTAAGACCAGATCCATCACACCCTGAGAAGAACAAAGATGGTTTGTTTGATTCTTCTGATAAATAAATAAAACATCCAAAACGATTTAATTGCTACCATTTCTACCTCTTCTTTAAACATGTTCTGGCGTTTCTTAAGAGCGGTCATCTTTTTCTGTTTGCCTTCATGGCTTTGCCCCTCAATGGGAGCCTGGAAGTATTTGATGAGATCCTGGAGGCTGCCTGTTACTGTCTTCATTGACAGGCTGCCTGAGGAGAGGTTTCCTTCATGACAAAAACCATCGAGTTTCCTAAAGGAGAGGCACATCGTTTTTTAAAGATACATCCCTCCACCTTATAACAAATAAAAGGTTGAAACTAATAGAAATGAGGGAACACAATTTAATTTTCTATATTTTGAATAAGGTGCCTTAGGACCAACAATTTTTTCCTGTAACAAGTACAGTGCCCTGAAAAGGTATGTTTTCACTTTGTTGTCACATTTAAATGTTTCAGATCATCAAATTAACCAACCTGGGGCTATATGAAAAATGAATCCTCCAGAAATGTAATAACTGTTTTTTTAACTTTTTTGAAGATCAAGCATTTGATCCACTATTTTTTGTAGAATTATTTTAATTCAACCACATTAGAAGGATTTTCAGCATAAAAGGTCATGCAACAGCATCTCAGTTGGACCTTCATTTTGTTGTTAGAGCCATTCTGAGGTGGACTTGCTGGTGTGTTTCAGACCATTGTCTTGCTGCTAAGAAACTGAACACTCTCCTTGTATAATTTCTGGTGGAGCAGAATTCATGCATCCATCATCTTCAACAAGTCGCAGAAGCCCAAGACCAGCACACTTCCACCACCATGTCTGACTGTAGGTATGCTCTATTTTTGAAATGCTTTGTCAGTTTTACACCAGAGGTAATAGCACACCCACCATCTAAAAAGTTCTTATTTTTTCTCATTAGTCAGTAAAATATCTTCCCAAAAATCTTGAGGATTATCAGGAAGTTTTTTGGCAAATGTAAGGGCGGGTCTTTGTGTTTTTGTTTTAACTGCCATTTCCTCCCACTTTTTTGCGCATTGTTGTATTATGACCACTGACCTTAAGGGGGGCAAGTGGGGCTTACAGTGTTTTAGATGTTGTTTTCGGTTCATTTGTGACCTCCTAAGTTTTTAACAGGCTCTTTGAGTAATTTTGGTAGGGCCTACACCCTGGAAGGGTTTTCGACTTTTCTGTGTTTTTTCCATTTGTGGAGTCAGTGACTTAGTGTCTCTTGTCTTCTAGAATTTCTATACTTTACTTTACTTCATGTTGTCAGACTAGTTTTATTGAAATTTACCAGAACATTTCTTTTTCACAGCTAAATCCTGATTTAACAAGAGGCATTGCTTTTTTCCTGCACATAGACTCCTCAGCAGTTAGAACTTCTTGCCATATAAAACATAAATAAATCAAAATAGTGTCTAAGCCAAAAGTTAATTTCTGAAAGATTTTGTTATAGTAGGATTTTTTTTTTTTGATTGCTGCGATTGACTGTTCATTTTATGTGCGTTTTCCACATACCAACACTATACTGAGGTGATACAAATTTGAAACTTACCACATTTTTTACTCATATTTTTGACTTGGTTGGCCACAGTTGGAAGATATGATAGAAAATAGCATAATGCTCATTCCAAGATATATTTAAGTTATTTTTAGACAGGAATGAAATGGTCTAAGTCGCATGTGTGTATCTCCTTACCACACAATCATGCTCAAGGCTAAACCTGCAGTAAATTCCTCGAAGAACAACTGAATCTGTAAACCACAAGGTAAACTCTGACTCTTTAAGCAGAAGTCTGCCTATACTCTATTCTCGAACAACTGAATGTCTTAACCAAGCATCAATTACCTAATAAAGTGAGTAAACAATGAGACAGCATTGCGGATGAGTCTGGCAGTGTGAGATTCTTCTCTCTGAGAACGAGACAGCGTCAGCCCATCGTCCATGTGACCCTCGCTGTGCAATATGGCCTGAAAACACATCTTTGTAATCATTGCAAATCCATTTAAAAATGAGCCTTATATTTTGGGTTTTATAGAGGTACTGTCTCCAGCAAAAGTAAAACAAAAGGAATCTAAAAAATCAAAAATGTTACCTTGCGTAGATGTCCACCCTGGTGGCACTTGGCATCTGCAGCTTGATAGGTTAGCCACAGTCCTGAGTCTAGATGCTGAACATAACACATGGAGTCTCCATACTTTATTTCTGGGATCCCCATACCGTCAGTATTTGTGTTTTTACCAGCATCAGGTTTCTCCTGCTGGCAAATATCCTTTTAATGGACCAATCATATAATATAAGTTGCTCTATATTAACATAATTTTTAGTTATATGCACTAGTTTGTGAGACACTTTAAATATTGCTGGCATACACTGTGTGTTTTGAAATCTGGTTGCTGCAGAGACTTTCAGGTTATAAAACCAATCAGACTAATTAAGCAGTTTGTGTTTCTCATTATTATGCTGACCTTTGATGATCTGAAGCAAAAGGAGGTTGTGTTGATATCAGCCTTGTCCCGATCTACTAGGTGCAAGCCTTTTCCCTCAGTAAGACCCAGGTATCTTCCAGTTGTTACATGACACAGTCTAAAAGGCTCGCCCCAGCATGTATGCCTCCTACTCCACCTATAGAATATTAATAAGGAATGGACACAATTTCCTCATAGCATCACAATTAAAACCCCAAAATGTGCATTTTAAAGGTGAGGGGAACATTATAAAATGTTATGTTTACTTACACAACACGTAGAATTTCCAGCCTCCAGAGGGACCGTGCATGACCAGACACTGATCCAATCTCATAATGCATTACACTAGATTAGAAAAAACAGGCGCAGTCAGAGGCAAACATTGTTATTTTTGTTTTTGTCTAGCTAATATGAGAAGAATTGAATCATTTTAAAGGACCTTTGGAACTCCTCTCCCTGCTCTGAAGGAGGAATAGTCAGACAAGCGTCGCTGTAGCTGTGGAGTAGACGCAGTGTTTCACCCCCCTTTAAATACCCTGGAAAAAGAAAAATATATATTTTACGCCACCTGGGTATCAGGAATTGCTGTCTATGGGCTAGTGTTTTTAAACACAGCTCTAGCATTAAATATTAACTGACTGAACCAAAGTCATTATTTCAACATTTTCAGTTGAATTTGAGTTAATGAGAATATCAGATTGTAGAAACAAGAGATATGACATGTGTCTGCAAAGCTTTTCGTGCTTTACAAAACACAACTGCTTGAGAAAATAATCAAATTACCTTATCTTATGTGCAGCTTCCATACAGCACAATAAATTCCCTTTGGATTAATAATCATATGTGAAGTTTGGGATCTAACTCAGTTGCAAATCCAAAAGTTTTAAAAAAGGTTTTTGTTTTGCACATGAATAAAATACAAAAACAGAAAGTATATATTTTCAAGAGCTCAGTGATCCCTTGAACAGAGGGACCTCAATGAAAATAAAATGTAAAATGTTTGCGTCCATTTAATGGAAAAATAAAACTGATAGACTAATAAAAAAAAAAGAGTTCTGGTTTTAAAAGTCCACCAATTATTCCACAATCATCTAAAATGAGCTCCGAAAGTCTTTTTTAAGAGATCAGAGAACTCCCTGGAAGAATCTCCATATCAGCTATATTAGCTAATCCATTTAGCCTTCATGTAAGAGCAGCTGCAGCCCAATCTCAATGTGAAGAATTGATTTGTAAAATTACATTTAAATTATATACATTTGGAGATCTTATTTTTCTTCCTTTATTCAGCAATTGTTTAACCAGGTTAATTCCACTGAGATAAAAATATTTATTTTACAAGAGAGACCTGACCAAGAAGACAGCAGCACAGTTACATTACTAAAAAACAATAAAGAAATACAACTGACATTAAAGACATTGGTCACAAACGTGGTGGACCGCATTGATTTCAACACAGCTCTAAACTCATTCAGTGTCACCATAGCTTTAAGTTGAAGATCAGTTTGTAGTTGAATCCAAGTATTGGGAGCTGGAAACCGGAATGATTACTTGCCGAGTTCAGTTTGGGAACAACAAACTGTATAACATCTATTGATTGATTTGTTAAAAGAGAAGACAGGTAGGATGGGGTGGTTTTGTAAACAAATAAATACCAATGACTGAGAGGACGAGCACACAGGGTCATTTAGTTAATACTCAAGAGCTAAAGTTTGTGTGATTACTTCTTTTTTATTAACATAACAGGAGACATGTAGAGAAAATGTAATAAACTTTTTCACAAAGTTATTATTTTTATTTAATATTTAATTCCCTTAATGTAGTACTTTTAAGCATATCTAAACAATAGACATTATACTCATATTTATAACTTCTCTTTTGAATTTGTTATAAGAGTTATAATTTTATAGAAGAAAACACTACAGGCACATACAGCAGAGTCAGATACTTTACTTTACATTAGAATAGCCAATTTATTTATTTTTTTTATCTTTCTACATTTATCACATTAATATTAAACTTGGAGTTTCGATTTTGCTGAAATAAGGTCTTAAACAGTCAGGGGTTAAGAGGCTATCAACATGGTTAGAGATCAGCTCTAAGCTAAACTCAATGAGGCTAAAGACCACAGAACAGAAGCAAGAAACCTGTGGGTATTTATGGACTTAGACTAGAACAGCCCAATATATTGCATTGCAGTTGTCATCCAAGTATCATGCATTATCCATCCCTTTTCTATACCCGCTTCTTTCGTACAGGGTCACGGGGGAGCTGGTGCCTATCTCCAGCAGTCTATGGGCGAGAGGCAGGGTACACCCTGGACAGGTCACCAGTCCATTACAGGGCAACACAGAGACACACAGGACAAACAACCATCCAGACACCCACTCACACTAATTAATTTAACAGTCATGTTTTTGGAACGTGGGAGGAAGCCTGAGTACCCAGAGAGAACCCATGCATGCACGGCAAGAACATGCAAACTCCATGCAGAAAGACCCCTGCTAACCACTGCACCACCATGCAGCCCACATCACAGTATCAATGTATGCAAAACTGTAATCAAAAGGGAATGCTTAGGTGCGATATTTGGTAGGTTATTATATTTCAAGTAAAAAAATCAATCAGGCAGCTGCAGCTCATTTAAAATGCGGATGCCAGACTCCTGACCAATACTCAGTAAATTAAACTTATTACACCAGTCATTAAATTACTGCACTGGCTCCTTATTAGTAAAAGGAGAGATTTTAAAATCTTAAACATTTAGTTTCTATGCCCCTTCAGCTGTGGAGCAAATGTCCTTAAAATCTAAGATGTGCAGGTTATGTTGGCTTCTTTAAAAGAACTTCCTAAACATTACTGTTTACTGCAAATTTCCAGTAAAAGACAAACAATATTTTATGATCTTGTTTTCATTTTGTCCAATGTACTTGTTTTAAATTAGCATATTTATGATTATTTTATGTAAAGTTTACATTTTATTGCAAATCTTATAAATATTTCTTTCCTTACTGCAGTATTTATTTTTTTGTACTACTTTTGTTTTCTCTAAAGATTTACATTGTCTATGAATGCTGTACAAAGAAACTTGCCTTGCCTTGCAAAAATGTAAAGCACTTTATATGTTTATATTTCTGAAACAATTGCATTCTCAACACACTCAGCTGAATTTCTTCACTCAAAAAGAATGAATGGTTTGTTTATCGACATGCTTAGATCACAAAAAGAAAAGAAACTTGCCTTGAGCAATGGCACCTCCAGAGCAGATGGGAGCAACACTCCACAGAGTCTGCTGGAAGGCGGCGCTGACAATCAGACTGTCACTCAGGTTTTTGTTGTCAGATACAGTTCCAAAGGACAGATGCTGGGGAAAAAATACAAAAATGGGCTCATCAGAAGTAAACACAACTTTTTCTGCCAAATAACTGTTATCGTAAGCAATTATGCAAAACACCTCATCAGCAAAACAGTGAGGCAGCTTCTGCTTGAAACCAATGGAAATTTAAATGATTATAGTTTCTGATGAAGTAAGTCTGCAAGTTAGACAAAAGAAAAGTAAATCTGTAAAAAACACAAACATTAAATGTTTAACTTTAAGTCATATTTTTAATGTGTCATTCAAAACAGGCATATTCCCAGTTATACTCTTATAACTGTTAAAATAAAAAATAAAAAAGAATACCTTATATAGGCAATTCATAACTGGTTCAAACAAAAGAACCAGAGCAAAAATATAGGAAAAATAAACTAATAAGTATCATAAGGACATGCAGAAGGGATTATTTTACTAAGTTATTTGAAAAGAATACATATAATATAAAACAAATATGGAATACATTAAATAGTGTAATTAGGAATAACAAAGGAAGTGAAAATTACCCAGATCATTTCTATGACAAGGACAGGAAAAGGCGTTTAATAAATTCTTTGTGACTGTTGGTCCTCAATTAGTAAATGAAATAAAAAAGACTGAGATAGGACTTGAGGAGGACCACTGTGGTGTGAGAAATTTAAAGTCAATGATTTTAGGAACTATGCAAACATGAAATGCATGAAATGTTAAGATATTGTTAATAAATGCAAGAGTAAAACCTCCACTGATATGGGTAATCTTGACATGTGTCTCATAAAGAACATAATAGAGAATATTACCATACCACAAATTCATATTTTTAATTAAGAGTCCTCAGCAATAATGGAGATAAACACCAATTCACTAAACTATAGACCAATTTTTCTGCTGCCTCTGTTCTCAAAATTCTTGAAAAACTATAAATTGCGAGATTTAATACATTTATTGAAAAAGACAAACTAGTAATGAACAGCCAGTATGGCTTTCAGTCCACTAGATGTACTTCTATGGCGCTCATTGAGCTTGTGGAAGAAATCACCTGAAGAACAGACAAAATGGAAAACACAAAGAAATTTTTATAGACCTTAAAAAAGACACTATAGATCGTAATGTATTACTCAAAAGGTTGGACAAGCTCAAGATCTGAGATGTAGTCTTGAACTGAATCAAAGCTATATTAACAACAGATGGTTCACTATAAATCAGAATGCATAAACATTATCTGTGGTGTCCCGCAGGCATCAGTCTTAGGATCCATATTATTTAATCTTTATATTAACAATATTGTTATAGCGTCTGACAAACTTAATTTGATTGTGTTTGCAGATGACACGAATATTTTATGCTCAAGTGGCAATCTACAACAAATGTATGAAAAAAGAGCAATAAGAGTAATCAGTCATACCTGATAACATACAGAAGACGTTCACAAACAGAGATCGGGTTTATGTTTAAAGAGGGGAACTGATACTGAAACAACCATATATTAAAACTACTTTAAAAAGCATATGCATCTGTAAGTGCGTTAGAACTTTAAAATAATCTTGACTAGAAACCAATAATATGTAATAATTTAAAGGAATTCAAATATAAATACAAAAAACTACTTATAAGACAGAATGATCGTTGGATTTTGTCGATCCCATGTGTTGTTGAATGACAATGAGAACACTGATGTGTGTTTAGGTTCAGTATTGTAGAGTGATTGATATGAAGGAGGGGTCAAATTCATATGAGCTTTTGTTTCCAACTCGAAGTTCTGTAAGAGATTTTTTTTCTGCTTATTTTATACATGCTGCAGAAAAGTTACATTTCCTACAATTGTGATTTTTTTCACTTTTCCTCTTTTTGTTTGTATACTTTTATCGTATTTTCTTTTCATTGAATGTTTGAGAAAAAAGATAAATATAATTAATAAATAAATAAAAATACTACTGTTTCTTAAATTCCAACAGTATGACTTTGGCCTATTTTCAAAAACACTTTTTTTTTCTTTACTCACCAGATATCTCTCAGAGGACACACTAATCAGTATGAGGTCATCCCCAATATGCACTTTCTCGCCCTCTGACCTCTGCCTGGAAGCTGGATGGACAGTCCACCAACATGCCTCACCTGAGCCATGGGCAGAATTTAGATGAGAGGAAACTTCTAACAAAAACAGTTCGCTCACCGCTAAGAGCCACAAAAGGATTAGAATATATAAAACAGAAAATAGTGAATACAGTAAATAAATAAATTAAATACCCGCTTCATCCTCTTGCAGACCCACATCAAATGCAAGCTTGTCAGGTGAAGTCTGAGATGAAGACAAGCAGCTAAGATACTGGAAGGGAAATAAAATAATACAAACTATTATAAATCAACATAAAGACATTCATTTAAATTGTAAGGGATTTAGAAAATATAATTAATTTTGGTAACCCTAACTGACCTTAGGAAAAGCCGAGTCTTAAGAGAGTATTAAAAATTTATTTTTATACAGTGGGTAAATATCTGGTTTCAACTGTGTGTTGAAAGGATCATTTTGAACTCACCATGCCACTGAAGGAGTGTAAGAACATCACTGCCTGGCCATACAGTAGAGTCCGATGGGCAACTCCAGCTCCTGGCTGTAAATCCACAATATTCAAGTTAAGTTAAAAAATATATCCATTTAATGGGTAAACACTGAAAAGGATTGAAAATAAAAAATAAAGCTTTCAGCCTACAATGTCTTTTAAAACACATATTTTGCTTGTTACATTAATATTATTCCTCTAAAATAACAAGACAAAGTCCATATAAAGTCTGGCACTTACTGCAATTTTACAGCCTTGAATCTTTTGACCCTTTTTTCTGTTTTGTCTTTTGGGAACTGAAGTTACCATGTCTTAATAAGAATGTGAAGTTCGAGACACTTTTGATGGAAATCTATGTACTCCTTAGATGTGTAAAAAGCTTTAAAAAATGTTTTATTGCAGTAGCGTAATGTCACCCTGAAAATGTAAGGAATCTGACATTAATTAGAGCATATTTATTCACTTGGATTGTTTTTAACACAACTACCATTGCCATACAGTAATTAGTGGCAACTCCAAGAATTTCCAGCTTTGTTATTTATACTTTAAATTGAAACCTAGCATTGATCACACTGTCTAAGACCTTGGAGTAAGTAATTCCTGACTTTCTGTTTTCCTTGGCTAAAAAGATACAGTTATACAAAGGTCAACGAGCCTATCTTCAAAATAGGAAAGACAAGACAACATACGAATCAAGGAAGCCACATGCTTATCTTCATAGGCCCAAAAATAGCTACAAGAAAATAGCTAATTGTCTAAACTTGCCCAAATCTTCAATAACAGCAATAATTACAATGTTTAAAGCAACTGGAACTTTGACGAGCAAGGATGGACAAGGATTGCTTTGGTCAGACCAGACTAAAACTGAGCTTTTAAGAAACAAACACTCCAAGTGGGTCTGGTGTAAAATAAAAAATGGATTTGTAAAAAAGTGCCTCATCCTGCTGTTAAATGTGGTGGAGGATCTATGATGATGTGTATGTGTATGGCATCATGAAATTTCCCAATGATAAAAAAAAGTTTTTAAATAACATCTGGTTGACTGTGTGACTGTACTGAAAATGAGGCATCAGTGGGTATTTCAGCAGGAAAAACATCGCCCTCTTTCACTGCTCTAACCTTAAAATGTAACAGGACATGACTATGTGCTGTTCTTTTGGCAAAAGGTAATTATAAAAAGGAATAATTATTTCTAAAACATGGAGTTTTACTCGTTTTCTCTAAAACAGTGTTAGATGATGCTGTATCAATAAAACATATAGATATTTTCTGCTTTTTGTGTCAAGGGTGACTATGATTGTAGGGGGTTCTGATCAGATTTGTTAATGTTAAAAGACTAAATGTCATCACTGGTCTATGACTGTCATGTTGAACCATAGAGTCAGGCATTTGGAACAAATTCATTGACTTTAAATTTAATGAGAAAATTTCTATGGTTTATGTGCAAATCTTTCAGTATAAGGTACTGCCGTAAAAATGTTTGAAGGCTGAGTTGAAATGTCTCCTTATAGGATGTGAAAGGTGGGTTTAACTCAATTTTATATTGAACATTGATTATATCTTTTAGAGTTACAGTAAATTATGCCACCAAAATGACACAACAGCGTAAGCCAGCAAATCCATTCATTAAGGTGCACTGAGGAGATTCTCACCTCTGCTGCCAGTTGTTTACTGTGGGCCAGCATCTCCTGCAGCGCTCGAACTGAGAGACACTGAGCCAGGACAAAGCCACATACAGACAAGTCTGGAGGAACATTCTGGCAGAAAATTAAAGAACACAAAACTTTGAGTTGCTGAGCTACTTTCATGTGTGCCTGTTACTTTTACAGACCAATGATACAATTAGTACCAACAAATCAAATAAAAAATGACTTATTTCTGTGCATACCAAAAACTGATTAATCTATAATTTAGGAGTACGTATGTTGTTATTTTGTTGTAAATGATCAGATAGATGCTATAGATACAGACAGTGCGTTGCAAATGTATTCTTTTACCTTTTCACGTTTTGCCATGAAAGCCCACAGACCTTCTCTGTATTTTAATGATTTTATGTGATAAAACAACACAAAGCGGTGCATAATTTTGAAGTAGAAGCAAAATAATACATGGATTTAAAAGGTCTACAAAACATAATCTAAAAATTGTGGCATGCATTTGTATTTAGCCAACCAGAGTAAATTCTTTGAAGAAACATCTTACACTGCAATTACAGCTGCCAGCATTGTGGGGGTTTCTCTCTATCAGCTCTCCACACATAGAGATTGATGTTTTTTTTCCCTTTTATTTTTGCAAACTAGCTTAAGCTGAATCTATGAACAGCAATTAATTAGTCTTACCACAGACTTTCAATTGGATTTGGTTCTTGACCTCACAGAGGCCAGTCCAACATGTGAATATCCTCTGATCGAAACCAGTTTATTATGCTTCAGTTTTTTTAAAGGAATATTGCTTGAAAATTATAAGTAAATGCTAAATCATTTTATATCATATACATTTATACAGCATTTTAGTGTGGATCTTCAGAAAACTACTTGCATTATTTCAGTCATGTCCGCTGGTGTCACAAAGGCTGACAAATGGCAGCATGCTGGCAGTGAGGAGGAACAGGGAAATTACTGAGGTGGAGCTTTATACCTTGCAGTTTGAAGTGGGCTCAAGCCTGCAAAGCCTGCTGCCAAATCCTTCAGCAGCAAGACAGAGCTTCGAATGTCCATCATGGGAAGTGAAGGTGCTCTGCAAAACCACCTCATCTCCCTGAGAAAGAAAAGTGGAGATCAGTAACACAGGCACACACAGAAGACTGTGTGTGCAACTAACAAGAAGCAAAAAAACTTCTTTACGGCCTGAAAAAAATAGGCTGTAAAGATCATGGATGTGGGTGATGCATTTTATTTTTATGTCAAAGTAATACAGTCATTATATTAACAAATAAAAATGAAGCAGCATGTACAGTAGATCTCAACCGCTTTCCCTTCATCTTATCTCTGTTTAAAGGCCACATGCACCACATCAACCCAATTAGAGTTTACTATCTATTTAAAGAAGTGCAAGAAAAGCACCACAGATGACCAGGAATACCAACACCTCTCTGTACCCTTGGTCCAGACTACCATATCAGGAAGGCACTGCTCTATCTGACCCATGATTCAACCGTCTTTCCACTCCTCATATCAGCAGGAGCCTGCAATCAGTCGAACACACTGCCCACAGCTGAGGCAGCAAGGGGCATTCTGATGGCTTGAGGACTTAGCTCAGCTGTACCATGCAGTAGGGCTTCAATTGAATGTCAAAAGTTTTCAAAACTGGAAGTTTTGTCACAAAAAATAAATTAGGCAAGATAGCTCAGTGAACACATCGTAGGGAATGCTGTAATAAGGCGTTTTGTAATAAAAAAAAAACATTACTCTGATAAAAATGAAAGAAGAAAACATGTATCCTAAAATACATTTCATTTTTACATGAAGTGAAATGAAAATAAATTTTTACAGTAGTAAAACAGCAATTCTGCTCCTATGTTTTAGCCAAGCAATGTTTCATAACTTCTACAGAGCAGATTTCTATTGATATCTACAAACTAAACTTATAATGAGGTTTGTTGAGAATAGAAATGCTGTATGACAGAAAAAGTATGTATCAGTTTAACTAATTTGCTCCAGTTCATCTGCATGTGTTTTTGTATCACTTCCACTGTGACATGCCATTATCAGGAGGTAAAGATTACGAAGTGTGAGAGGACAACCATCATGTGGAATGATAATATCTTGTCTTTTTCATTTTTACATTCAGTAAAAAACAAGATGCTGACCCGGTAGGAGTTGTGGTAAAAGGTATTTAAGTTGATTTGGGATCATTTGTACGTACAACTGGAGAAAACATTGCCATTTTTATAAAAAAAAAGAAAAGGAAGATTTTCAACTGTTAGCCTTGGAAATAAATTAAAAGGCTACATCTTGACCTTAAATAAACTGTGTATGTTGCTCTGAGGTTAATAGATCAGAACACATACATATGCATAACATACACATACATAACTTTTATTCACTATTAATAGATCTATTCAATAATTTAACTTGCTAACTTTAATCTTTGACTTTATTTAATATTAGCAGTTAGCTTCCACTAAATGTGATAGGGTTTGTCACTCACCATTCGTAAAAATTGAACCTCATCTTCACCCTCTCCAGTGGCGGTCATTTTTTTTAACTAAAACAGGTCACATCTGACAGGACTCAGTGGTAGCATCCACACTGAGGAGACTGAGGAGGTTTGGAGAAGACAGAGAAAAAAAGGAGCAGGGCCCTCAGTCTGTGGGCGGTGTTAACAACTGATTATCCCACGATGCCATTTTACCAGAGCTGCTGCCTTCACTGGAATGTGAAGAAACAATCAACTTGGTCTTCAGTGAACCCTTACAGTAAATTTGTGCCAGATTAGAGGGCTGATGGCAGTAGATATCCCATTGCCTCCATTGTTATTTTGCTTTCCTTAAAAATTGTGCTTAAGCATAAACTGCTTAACAACTAAACATCCTCAACGGGCACTGACCTAATATATTTCTGGCATGGGTTATAACAGACACATGGAGGGATTGCATGTTTCCTATCCACAAATTAGGCATAAAATTATGACCACTGTCAGGTTGAGTTATACAGACGTTAAACATGTTAAAACCTACAGCCTATCACTCACATGTTTTTTTTTTTTTTTTTTTTTTTTTACCAATGCTACCTAAATAAAAATTATTTTAATAACTAATCACACTCATGAAATAACAAATGCATCAAGTCAACGGATGACCTTTAAAGAGCAGTTTAACCAGCCTCTGACCTCTCCAGGCAACAAGTTTGATGATCCCACTGCATGTCTAGCAAGCATAGATAGATTTAACAAGGGGCTTGCTTGTTTTTTTACATATGGCGGGGTTGCTTAGTATAGCTGTTTGTTTTTTAATAAATAAATTGCATCATTTCAAAATTGCTTTTTTATTTACGCAGGTTATATTCACCTGATATCAAAACTGGTTTGAGGTTTCGAAACATCTAAGTGCAACAAAATGGCGCAAACAAAAAAAAACTTTGAGTAAATACTTTTCACAGCACGGTAAGTTGCCATTGCTATGACTAACAACAGCTCTTTTGGTGCCTAAAGAGAGACAGATGCAACAGCGGAAAGGTGATTATGATATAATAGCTGCTTAGAGTACATTCACACATTTGCTAGATTGTTGGAGTTTTAATATTCATGTATTATGGATTTTAGTTTATAACTGAGTTTTATTACTACAGCGATCATATTCAGTTCACCATGTTTTAGATTCAAATGTTCTTACATCAAATTAAAATATACAAACATGAACTCTCTGTGCTTTGTGAATATTTGAATGAAATAAAATAAATTTTAGAAGATTTTTAATTACTGCTGCACTCTGCTGATTCTGTAGAAGTCATATTTACAGTTTTTTTCCTCCTGCCTCCACATTTCCTTTGTCTTATCATCTGCGTCAAAGATGCATCAATGTCTGACGCTAACAAAAATGTTTTTATCTGTGTTTAATTACTGCCACTGGATAGGGTAAAGATGAATGGCACACTCAGGGTTACACAAGAAATAAAACAATTAACTCTTAATTTATTGGAACAACTTCAACTGCACAGTTTCTTAAGGAAAAATTTTGAAAATGATGTTGAAAAACTTTTCTCAATTATAGTATTCATAAGAACCTGGTACAATTTCTCCTTATTCCAGTTTGTCCTCATCCAATCTCTGAAGCTACAATCACATCAGAATTTTCTCACAAATTTATTTTGTGTACCGATAAACTGATATATGTCACATGTTATGCCTAATAATTTGCTTCATTTTGTGCATCAAAATCTTATATGAATCAAATATTTACAGTTGTTTAAAAGCTCTTTTCTGAATCTCTTGAGACCTTGAGATAATATTTAGCTTGATGGTGGAGCCAAAATTTTACTTAAACACAAAAAGGACAAGTTAATTTGCAGAACAAGTTTTTTTTCATGAAAAGAGAGAATCTTGCATTTAGTGGCGTGTTTAAGGGCTTTTCTGAAATATAAGCCAACAACTCAGTGCAAGAAAGTATGATTATGATTAATCAGTTTCTTTCTATTCACACTGGTAATAACACTACTGAGGAGCCCATTTAAAGTGTGAAAAGTAAACAAAGTTTTTCAGGTGCTAAAAACCCAATACAATCAACTGATTTCCTGAAATTTCCAGTGTATTATTTTCAAGCTGTTTCAATCAATTCAAGCCTGATTCTGTAACTTTACCAATGACATTGCAATTTCAAAAATATACATATTCATAGTCTGGTGCATCAAACCTTGGCATTTCAAATAAACACTCATTGACTTTAGATATGTTTGCCCACTTGTAACAAACTGAGTTCGTTCATTTTCATCCCTGTAAAAAAATAACCAACTATACAACATTTCAATTTCAATTTGACACAGGGGCTTCCATTCATTGAGAGATTTAGATATTTTCTAAACACTACCAAATTGCATCTACCAAATTGCATTATAGAGACATAGTTCAAGCAATAATACCCCAGATTCAAATAAAACATTAATTTGGCAACAATGCTTTATTGAAGTTATTCATTTATGAGGTACAATTTGAAAAAAATGTATGATAACAGGGCCAAAAGACTTATTTCAGGTGAATCTCCATTTTCCAGTATGTCACTAAAACAATTTTGATCAAAATTACTTGTGGAACATTATTAAAATGTTAAAGCCAAATAAAAGAGACATTGGCAAAGGCAAGTATTCGTATTCTGAAAGTGCTTAAATATGAAAGCTACATAAAAACATAGGAGAGATATTATCCTGTCCCACAGAGTTAAGGCATTTCCACAAATGTTTGAAAACAAATATAAAGGCAAAATTTCCCTTTTGTATGTTTTCTTGCCAAATATAGAAGTGTTCTTGCTTGTGCTTTATGCTTTGCTTCTACATAGTCATTTTGTATTTCTATACGGTAGAATTAGTGTGTTGCTGCCAAATGATATGCCTAGAAAATGCATATTTAATCTGTGTTCTCTGGCTTTAAAGCCCTGAACCGTTGTAAATACTTTCTTTTGTATTCATATGATTTTCACATTTTCCCTTCTGTTTTGTGATGCATATTTCTGGCCTTTTGGGAGCCCTATGTTTATTAATGGATATCAGTTGGTCTGAAATTGCTTTTTCCAAACTATAATTCATTCTAGAGAATTTAAAAATGGCAGAAAAGGGTATTGTCAAACAAAGCCGCTGTGAGGAAACATGAGACAATATACAACATTGCAAACAAAAAGGGGCCAAATTATACCAGTGACTTCCTGGTAAAACCATAAATTTGGGTTTGTGACTTTTTCAGACTCAAATTCTGGGGTTCATCTGTCAATGTTTGGGCTACGTTTGACGTCGAAGAACAAGCATTTACTTTAATTGCCTGTTAGAGAGAGTGCACAAGATACTGTCAGGTTTTATTTTAATTGATGTTCAAGACCTCAAAATTAAGGTCCTCTTCAATACAGCCTGATGTTTATTTCATGAGTTTCATGAAATTTAAAATTCAAAGTAAACTTCAAAAACGTATGTTTCAGTGCTGGGCCTAACTAGTGATTAATGGGTTGCATACAGTACACTACCGGTCAAAAGTTTTAGAACGCCTTTCTCACTTAATGGGTCTCTTTATTTTCATGATTATTTAAATTGTATATTTTCACCAGAGAGAACAAACCTGTGAATGAACACACATGGAATTATGTGGTAAACAAAAAGTGTAAAATAACTCTAAACAATTTTATATTTTACATTTTTTTAAAATAGCAACCCTTTGCTTTGATGACTGCTTTGGTCTCTTTCCAGGATCTTCATGAGGTGGTCACCTGAAAAGGTTTTCCAAAGAGTCTTGAAAGAACTTCCCCTACGTACATTGAGAGACGGCCAAAGGTTAATATTTTTGTCATAACAGCAAAGGGTGGCTACTTTAAGGATTCTAAAATATAAGATATTTAAAATTTTACAATTTTTTTGTTTGCTACATAATTGCATGTGTGTTCATCCACTGTTTTGATGCCTTCATTGAGAACCTATGTACAATGTAAACAGACATAAACATAAAGAAAACCATTAAATGAGAAAGGCGTTCCAAAACTTTTGACCGGTAGTGTACGTGCAAATGGTGTGCACCTATGCAGCATACTTTTAAAACATAGCAAGGGTCAGAAGGTGTCTTACAATGTGTGCTAACTCTATCCACACCTTAGAGTCGATAAATATAAGAGGCATTCTGAGTGATTTAGTTGATTTCAAAGACTTACACTCATTTTCAGTAGAGTGCTGAATCCTTTTTTTCTTGAATTATTTTTTTATGCTTTATAATATATTTAGGGTTTTTCACCAAAAAGCACACGTCTTTGGTGCACTGAAGCCTCATAAAAAGCTTTTATCTAATTTAACATGCCTGATCCACTATGCAGTATGTATATTAGGTCATTTAATTAAAAGGTACAGAGTGGGAAAAATGAGAGTGAGTGAAAATGGGCCAATGAAAGGTCTTCTTCACAAGTTAAAGGTCACTCTCTCCATAAAGGGCGGTGGAGAAGGCGGTGTAGTCTAGGGCTCCAGGTGGAGCTCCGGGCCCTTTGTAAGGTGGCATCCTCATGATGCAATATTCGGCCTGTTCAGGAGGAAGCTCTCTTCTGAGCTCGTCCACAAGGATGTAGGGCTGTATGGGCAAGAAGCAAAATTTAGTTTAGGAAAGACACTGTCGCTCACATTTGTTGTCAACCATGGTAAAGATGTGTAAAAAGCTTACAAATAAATGTATCTTTTATTGTAGCAGTTAAAACTCACACTGGAAAAGCAGTCAGAGGCATCAATATTAAAAATAGACAAATTCTTTTTCTAACAAAACCGGCCCTCTCTGCACACGCATTCACCCTTAACAATGGGATTAACAGGCAGGGGTAGCATCATAAAATTAAACGTTCTCGAAAAACTGCAGTAAAAAGTTATGAAAAAATGTCTTGGGTTTGTCTTTTAGCACAGATTTACAACGAGATTTGGGAGGAAATTAAGTCTCATTGTAAAACCTGACTACTAAAAAGAACTGTTAGTTCTGTTAGTTCTTGTTGTTTTCTATTAACTAAAAAAGAATTATCAAATTGTGAAGCTTTCTTTTTGCAGTTTGTGCACCGTAACCCACACATAGATATGTTTGGTGCAGGTGGTTAGAAATTCATAATTAACTGGGTTTGGGAACCACTGCTCTTGATCACCCTGGATCCTGGGTTCTCACTTGAACAATTTTCTCTTCTAGATCACCCCACAGGTTTATCTCGAGGGATTTCTGTCTCGCAACAGAGAGTATTAGAAGATGATTGTTTTTGCACCAATGGAACTATTTCTGTACAGATTTGGCTGTATATATTGATAATTATCCTGATGGATGACCTAATGAGAACCTTTGAAAAAGTTCCTAGAGCCTGTGGGGAAAAAATATAGGCCCACAGCATCGCAGATCCTTCACCTTACTTGCAGTAATTTTTCATACTTTGTCATACTTTGTTTTACACTAGATCCACATGGATTGGTGGCTTCTGACAAACTCAGTCTTAAGCACACACTTCAAGTTAAAACCATGGTAGCTTTTAGCAACCTTAGTAGGAAAGAAAAGCTTTCTCTGGGTCCTAGGGCAATTATTTCTTAACTTGTTAACTTCTTTTTTTCCCCAATTGAAAATAAAAATACTATTGAAGGTTGGATTTTTTATTGTTCAGTATGAGATTTGGAATGCAATAAAAAATAATTTTTTTTACGACTCATGAACACAATATTAGATGACAAGCATGGTAATGATGACTGGAACAGAAAAGCTTAAAATATCTGTCCCTGTGGCAGCAAGACACAGCGGCTCAAACCCACGCACCTTATCAGCTGCCAAGATCCGGAAGGATGCCACAACCTGCTCGGCAGTGTCCGTATCAGCCGTCTCTCTGGTCATGAAGTCAATGAAAGACTGAAAGGAGACAATCCCAGTTGCATTTTGGTCCACCAGCATCATTATGCGAGCGAACTCCACCTCCCCCTAAAGCGGGTATGATTTCAGAGTGAGCACAAGAGTATTCATGTACAGTAGACAATAGAAACAGCTGATAACAAAAGAAGCACCATACCAAGTCATAACCCATTGAGATGAGGCAAGCTCTGAAGTCATCCGTTTCCATTGCTCCATTCTTCTTCTATACCCAAACCAGTCGAAAGGGGAATAGAGGAGTTAAATGAAGCCCAGGACATACAACTCTGACCTACTTCAAACATTTTAGCAATAAGCTCAACCCTACTGGCATGAACAGCAATTTCTCTTACATCTAAGCCTGATAATTATATTAGCTGTGAACTATAGATTCAAGTAACCCCAAAAACAATACTTTTTACCTAACTAGGTTCTTGATCCATTTGCCTAACAGTTAATATGACTTCAAACTTGTAAAATGTCATCATAAATCATTTGCAGGCATAAAATTAGTATTTGTAACATTGTATATTTTGCATAAGTACTGCAGGTGCTATATAAATTAGCACACAAGTAGAATACACAGGCAGATTATCATTTGTAGAAATGTGTCCGATTATAGATGAGCTAGCAGCTTTTAGAATGTGTCCTTTAGTCTGTGTCAACAGTCCAGTGAAGTAGAACCTGTGTGTAAAATCAACTGTTGCATTGTCAGTGAATTCAACTTTATTGTACTGACCAATAGTAGCTACTGTTTTAAAATGAATTAACTGAAACCGTATGCTCATGTGAAGAATGTTAAAACTTTATCGATTACCTGAATCAGGAACTACTTGTAGGATGGTGCAGGACATTGCTCTAAGAGCTGCTTAAGGTTTCAAGAAACACAACACAAGAGAAAAGTCTTGGGTGGTGTTGCCCTCAGACACGAAAATTCCTCTGGATGCTGGAGTAACTCGCTACAGCTTCTGTATTGTTGGCACTGCTTTTCATCAGCAACTCAGACAGACAGAAAATGACCCCTGGAGTATAAATGGTATAAGGGTGTACCCTGTCAAAGTGATTGAAAGAAGATCTGAACTCATTCATTTGCTGCTGGCTGATGCCCTTGGCATCCCGGGTCAGGATCTGTGTCTCAATCTCATTAATGGTTCGGGCGATGGTGGTGAGGAGCAGCTCCCATCCGACACGGATGTGCTGTGGATGTGCATAGAAGACATGTCAACAGGAGGAGGGCGTGTCTGAAAAAGCTGCATTGTTGTGTTCTTCAAACTCTGCAGTGTCTTACAAAAGTGTTAACATCTCCTCAAGCTTTTTCAGGTCTTTTTCATGTTACAACCACAAACTTCAAATTATTTTATTGGGATTTTTATGTGACCAACATGACCCAAAGGAGTGATTTTCAAGGTTTTCAAAATGTATTACAAATAAACATCTACAAAATGGGACGCCTACATTCATTCAGCTGGCCCGAATATCACTACATCCATCCATTGTTTATATCTCCCTTTTGCAGGTTGTGAAGGAGCTGGTACCCATCTCCAGCGGTCGTAGGGCGACAGGTGGACTACAACCTGGACAGGTTACACAAACATGCATACACACACTCAAACCTAGGGGCAAAATAGACAACCAATTATCCTAACATGTTTATGTTAGAATAGATCCTCATATTTATGGAATGTGGAAGGAAACTGGAGTAAAACTGGAGAAAAAAAACCTACAAACGCATGGGGAGAACATGTAAACTTGATCCAGACACTAGCCAGGATTAGTGCCCAAGATTATCTTATTGCAATTCAATAGTGCTAACCACTGCATACGTTTAATATGATACCTCTAAGTGAAAACACAGTGCACCAACTGCACATTTGAACATCTTATGGAGCACTGTTTTATCCATTATCTGAACATGAAAACAGGATGGCACAACTGCAAACCTACCAAGACATGACTCTCCGCCTAAACCATCAAGCAGAGCATCAACCAGGGAAGCTGCCAAGAGGCCCATGTTGACTCTAGAGGTGCTGTCGAGATCCACAGCTCACAGGAAAGAGCCTGTTGGCAGGTCAACTATAAGTCGCGTACCACTCACATCTGGCCTTTATGGAAAGGGGCAAGTGGAAAGTCATTGCTGAAAGAAATCAAGTTTGCCACAAGCCATCTAAGGGAAACATCAAATGTGGAGAAAGTTGATCTGGTCAAATGAGAGCAAAATTGACCATCTCGCAACTGGTGGAAGCACCGTGCTTTTCTTCTGCAGGAACAGGGAAGCTGGTCAGAGTTGATAGTAAGATGACAAAAGGCTGGAAAATACTTGGAGTCGGTCAGAGATGCACCTTCCTGCAAAACAGCAAACCTAAACATAGAGCAAGAGCTGCAACAGAATTGTTTAGATTAAAGCATATTCATGGGCTGGAATAACAAGACAGCTGATGTTCAGATACTTTCAAATAAATCTGACTGAGTTTGAGCTCTTTTGAAAAGAAGAAAAGGCAGAAATTTAAATATCTAGATATGCAAAGGTGGTTGGAGACATACCACAAAAAACTTACAGCTGTAATTGCTGCAAAAGTATTGACTCAGAAGTGCTGAATACAAATGCATGCTACAGATCTCAGATTTTAATTTCTAAATAATTTTAAAAATCATCTATC